>JARQAB010000010.1:2459050-3688576 GCA_036172955.1 Meloidogyne arenaria
TTAACGTCGGTGCCAATAGTTGCAGCCCAAGACTGGGGGTATTGGATACTGTAGAGCCCACATACCCAGTTTCCACCTTGAAATTCTATTGGTTTAGGCAGATGCACTCGATATTTATTGGGTTTATTATCTGGGTAATCACTAACATTGCTAGGAAGAACAACAAAGAATGTATTAGCCATTATTTATTTCAATAAAAATAATAATAATAAATTGAACAATAAAAGTGAAAAATGATTACAAATGATTTATGGGGAATGAAAAATTGGTCTTTTATACAAACTGATTTTCGTCAATCCACTGGGGTTGAGGATAATCAAAAAATTTAACAAAAAATTCTTTATTTCCATCTTTTTTCTTTCTACTCTTAATAATCTTTTCAATTCTGTAACTAGTATTCTCATCTTTCCTCACTCGGGTTAATTCCTCAGGGTAGAAATATCCTTTAAATAATTCTCCATTATCGTCACGGACGCGGTATCTATTTGGATTAGCCTTCTTTTTGACTAGATCTATATGAAGAATTTCATCACTGTAATTTGGGAGATAACCCTTTGAAAAAATATTTTTACTTCTGCTCATACGCACATGATCATTTTCATTAAAGCGCGGTTTTTTTCGAAGATTACTTTTTCCAATAGGACCAAATACCATTTCTCTTATTTTCTTTGCATTGTTAAATCTTACATCAACTGGTCTTAATCCGCCTAAAATCCTACACTTTGAATGATTTATTGCGTCTACTATCTTTGGTAATGCTTCTGTCCATTTTAAAGTATGTTTCTCACTCATAAATTTGTATAATCTCTGTTTAATGTTTCGAATACATCTTTCAGCTAGAGATGCTTTAACTGATGAAAAGGTTGCCGTGTATTTCTCAATATCTTTTTTCCTAAAGAAATCCATAATTTCTTTGCTGCAAAATTCTGTTCCCTTATCGCTGAAAATTCGGTGGGGGTGCATTTCCATTCTTGACAAAATTTTTTCAAATGCATCAATCATATCATTTGATTTTTTAGTGCGAACAGGTTCAGCGAAAACTCTTTTACTTAAAACATCTATTGCCACAAGTGCATAATTTTTCCCATTATTTTGCCGCGATAATTTTTGAAAATCTGCCAAGTCGCACTGAACATCTGTCATATACCCAGATGGATATGTTATCGATCTTTTGAAGTGTACGCGTCTAGGACGGTGAATTGTATAAGTTCTATTTCCTTCCAAATATTCCTCAACATCCTTCTTTTTAATACTCGCATCCTTTTTTCTAGCCTCAGTCCATAACTGATTTACACCAGCAAATCCTGCTGGATTCGCTGGATCATTGTAAAGTTTATCTAAAATCATTTCCATTCTGCTGGAGGTCTCCATTTTGATTCAGCTATTTCTTTGGATTCAGGTATTTTTCTTTTTTGTTTTGAATAAGTTCTTTTTGGAGTGCAGCTTTCTCGTGCCTTCTCTATCAACGGCCAAATTTTATGATCACTTTTTAATTTATTTTCTAGAACAGATGTTCCTGGCGGTGTCAATTCACCCCATCTCAATTTCCCACTGATTCCTGTTCGGAGTATGCACTCTATAGATTTTTGTGCATTGCTTCCTTGTATTTCTTTTCCGCCCTTCTTACTTAGAATCTTTCCATCTGTGCTCACATCATATTTATCAAGATTCTCTTGCTTCATACTTTCAAATATTTCTTTTGTTTTTTCTTTTATTGCTGTCTTTTTTGGTTCAGTTTTCCTTCTGGAATCCGGAGATTCCTCATCGGCCGTATGCATACTAAGCTCATTTTCATTTAAATCGGCACACTCTTCTAGATGTGGAAATTTTGGTGTGGTTTTATTTTGTTTAAGTACTTGTTGATTACTTTCATTGGAGTCTGTTTGGAGTAGGGGAAGTAATTTTTTAATTTGCTCCAGTGCTGGATCTTCCATTTGTCTTATTGAAACATTCATTGGTCTCTCATTTTGGTCCTTCAACATGTGTAAATAACGTCTTAATTCCTGATTATAATTTATATTCTTTAATTCAGTGTTGGCATTTTGTCTTTTGATATTTTCCAGATTTTCTCGTGTAAAATCCAAATTAATATTTCCAGTTTCTGGTGTCGGTTGAGTAAGTAATCCGCGATATATATCTTCAGGAACTAATATAAATTTATTTGCCATTTTTATAAATTGCTTGTTAATGTTTTTGTTAATTCAATAATGATTGGGGTTAGGAGGGCAGGAAACAATCCGATTGGTAAACCGCTTCCTTTTTGTATTACTGTACGTCGGGCTCCTCTTTCTGTTTTTAATCTACTCACACGGCGAACAAAATCAGCGAATGGTAGAAGACGAGATTTTTGTCTTTTAGTTAGTTTAAATTGACTGCGTATAATATTGAAACAAATTTCAGTGAGAGAGAGTAATTGGTCGATTGAAGCTTTTTTTAAAAGTTGTTTTCTTTTAGTTAGTGAGCGAGTTTTTGCGAGTTGTTTGAGGAAATGTAGGTTGTCCTTGACAAGTTGACTAATATTCGCTGACATGGTTTCAATTAGAGGAATTTTTGGGTAAAAATATAATAGGTAATGAATTGTATGAGTCTTCTGATTCTTGGTCCTTAAATATATTTGTTCTTAGTCTAAGTGTTGGATCTGATGCTGGGTGTAAATCGATAAATAGATAAGAATAATTACTGCTGCTTGTAGCTTGTCGATATGCGTCTAGAAAATAGTTTAATCTTCCTGGGAATAATTGTACTCCTAGATTTCGGATGGCCAATGCACTATTTGGTGCGCGAGTTAATACAATATACATAGAATTTTGACGTGCGACTTTGAGTTTTTTCTCGAAGAGATTTTGAGTGATAAAAATTATGCCAAAATTGAGATGATGAGATTTCTTTGTGAAAAGTTCCGATAAATATTTTTCGTCAATTGAGTACATTAGATCATCAAGAATGACTAGTGCAGGTTGTTCTTGTTTCTTAATAAGATCCTCAGGTGGAACTCCGGAATAGACTGAGACTCCGGCTCGCTGTAGTTCGGGAACAAGAGTATTATATTCGCCATAGCAATAAAGTATAGATTTTGGAATAGGCTCAATAAGTTGTTCAGAATTGAAAATTAATTTTCGGACAAGCGTACTTTTCCCAGTTGAACTTGGGCCGCTAATAATACAGCCAAATGGAAGTTTTAATTTCAAATCTTTATTGGAAAATAAATGATAATTCATTTTAAAAATATTTATCGAAAATTAAAAATATAAAATATGATTAATGATTATTGGAGGATTATTAATTGAAAGATTAATAAGATTTAATTTTATTTGGAAGGTTATCTTTTTCTTCTAATTTCTTTTCTTTATCGTCTTCTTTTATATTTTCTTTTGTTTCTTCTTCTATTCCTACTTGAGCGTGGTTTTGTGAAAACTTTGACAAAAATTCCTTGATAGTCATCTGTTCATTTCCTTTAATAAAATCTTTTTCATTACACTTTGGCTCCTTGTGAATGATATTGAAATTCTTCCCTTTTGATTTAACTCGAAAAATACATTGTTGAGGAATTTCGTAGATATGGTCAAACATTACTACTTTTTCTGATTTTAGGCGGTTGCAATATAAGGTTACATCCTTCGGAGTAACAATAAAATCAATGTCAACATTTTCTCCCTTGCAACTTTTACATTTTCCTGCTAAGTCAAACTCCACAAAACGTGCTGTTATGAGCCGTGGTGATGAAATTGTCACACCAGACGAAGACACACTAAATATAACCTCAGGGATGTTTCAGTATTTATACACAGAAAATGGGCGTGGCTTCCGAAAAAGAGAATTTGAATTAATGAATTGAAAAATTTCCTATGTTAACTAATAATAAGGAAAATTCCAAAATTTTTATTTAAATTAAATTATTACAATTATTAAAATTAATATTAAAAATAACAAGTTTATGTAAAAAATATTGTTGAAAATTTTATTCATTTTTTTATGTTCTGTACCTTCTTCTCATCCCACTCTGAAACAAAATCTTTGAGCTGCATATTTAATTTCGCGCAGCCTTCACAAATTTCAAAACAAATTCCAATATTTCCATTGTCCTTCTGAGTAAATTTATTCTTATCATAATAAAGCGCATTAGCACATTTTTTGCAAATTCTTATTTCAATCCTTGGGGTATCTTTCATGCGCATAATTTTCCAAAGTATACGCGGATTTATTCCATGTTTCTTCTCAATTTTTCCATTGTTTATTTCTGAAGTAGCAGATTTTGATTTATTGCTTTTTTCCGTATCTTTTTCTATCTCTACTTCAATTATCTCTTCTTCCTCATTTTTTGGCTCATTAATTAATTCAAGTTTTGGGATTTTTTGATTTTTTAATCCGCTCATTTTTATTTTTAAAATTTTATTTATATGAATGAATGAATAAATGAATGAAAATTGGGAAATCTATTGCCTTATATACTCACACAAGTCCCGCCTACTGCAATATTTCGTAATAGGTATCAATTTTCAAGGCCAAATTTTGAGTATAAAAAGGCAAAATTTTCTTAAATCTTGTCATTTTAAAATTCATTTGAACATTTTAGAAAACATTCTAAATTAATCGATAAAAATGAATTCGATTTTGGAAGATATTTCAATAAAATTGGACTGTCCAATTTATCTGGTGAGATATAGACTAATGCTTCAGGAAAATGCAGATTTGATTTCAAAATTTATAAATGAAAGCGGAAAGATAGAGACAACCTATTCAGATAGGAATGGATTGAGATATACAATTCGATGTGACGGAATTACAACATCAGGGGCTCATTTAATCAAGGCCTACGGCGATTTAAGTTATCCATTTAATATATCGGTTGCGGCACATTTCTTTGCGCATCACAAAATAAAACTCCAATATCCGTTTCATCAATGTGTTATCGCAAGAACGTTTACAAAGGATGGAATTTGCGAGAGATACTTCCCGCTTGAGCTTGTATGTTTTGCTCCTTCATCACCCAAATCACCCCGTCAACAATAAGCGGTATAACTTTTACAGCACGGCGCACACAAGCAAGTTCGTCTACATCAACAACTAGTCTAAATAGTATTCCAATATCCGACGGAAACTTAACATCTACACCCACTAAACCAAAATCGAGACCAGGAATATTGTGGATTGAAATAGAAGGTAAACCCAATCAATGGGAAAAACGCAATATTTTGATTGATTAATTTGAAATTTTTATTTTAATTAAATATTAAACAAATTATAAATTTACATATGAAAATGATTATTAATATCAAAAATAAAAAATTATTTTTTAAAATAGTTTACAAATTTTTGAAAAAATCTATAATATTTGAAATAGGAGGTTCATATAAAAATCGCCATCTTGAATACATGATGTAATCTGTTCTATTATGTTTTCCAAATTTGAACTTTTTGTCCCAAAGATCCCAACGTAGAATCCAACGCCCCATATTTTTTATTTCAACTTGTCTTGCTATATCACTCTTCTTCAAATGACAGATATCTTTTACAAACCATTTCTTAATTAAACTTTCTTTTCCATCCGTTTTATTCAATAAACTATTGTTTAATTTATCGCCTCGTCGAAATTCACCTGAATTATTAAGATCTCTGTTAGGAAATATTGGCGGTGGTGTTCTCCGCCATATTGGTATATCAATTAAATTATTTTCTTCTCTGTTAGGAAATATTGTTGGAGGTGTTCTCCGCCATATTGGTATATCCGTTAAATTATTTTCATCTCTGTTAGGAAATATTGGTGGAGGTGTTCTTCGCCATATTGGTACTTCCATTAAATTATGTTCTTCTCTGCTAGGAAATATTGGTGGTGGTGGTGTTCTCCGCCATATTGGTAATGGTGTCCTCCGAAATATTGTTGTCACTAATTCTCTCTTCCTGGTTTTATCGTCCGAACTCTCTACTACTAAGGACAGAATAGATATGAATATTATTGAAAACATTAACATTTTAAAAATATTTGTTGTAATAAAGAAACTATTAGAGATTTTTTCAAATGCTTAGTTTTTAATTAAATTTTTTAATTTAAATAGCGATATTTTTTAATATTGAGTAATGGGTGTTTATTTAAGATAGGTTTTTATTATGAATTAATTTTATTTTTAGATGTGGTACAGCCTCACCCTATTTTTTGCCTATTTTTACTGAAAATATGTGATATTCTCTTAAAATATACAAATTTTTATTATTCAATTAAAAAATAAATACAGTTGTGAATATTTAATAAGTAAAAATATGAAATCATTTTTGTCCAAAATGTACAATTTTGAGGTTATTGGATATAATTCCTTTTTGTATTATCGGTCTAAATATTTTTCTCATCTTAGTTGAATAAACCGTACCATCCTTCACGTTCCGCCGTATAAAGTTTGGATTTTCAATCATAATTGTTCCTCTATCCAGGTCATCATCTGCCTCATTACCATTTTCTCCATTTGCATAATGAAGTACACTTTCTTTGAAACTGTCAAAATGTAAGATTTTGCAGACATCAGCAGTTAATGTTATGCCACGTACTTTCAGAACACTACTAACTTTGGCATTCTTTTTGCTTTCCATTCTAAGTGCGTAAGCCTTGCACGCACCTCCTACATATTCTTTTATTTCAGATCCTGCATATTCTCTTGCTAAGTCTCCTAGATGAGGTCCTGTTTGAAGAGGACATTCCATGGTCTTTGGATGAGAAAATAGTATACTGTCTGTGTCTCCATAGAGAAGATTGCATCCTGGTGATTCAGCTACCTTTTGCATTGCTTTCAATAGTTTTATTCTTGCTGCTGATGTTGTCCATAATGATACCACCATATTTGATGTATCATGTTCAATAATAAATTCTTCTTTCTGCTTGTAAGTTAGTAAAATTGTTTCTTCAGTTAAATTATCGATAGATTGTATTTCAATTGAGTTGTTCTTGTCATATTCGATAAGTTCAGTTGGCGAATCAATGACTACACTTCTTGATTGACCATTCCTAAGACTGAATCTTCCCCATAGAGAATTGAGCATTAGTTTTGATATGTAGCGCATAGCTTGATCTGGTACCATTTTTTCTCTATCAAGCTCAATTCCAAATTTTTCTTTGCATTCGTTTATAAATCTTTCCTCACTTTCAATTCCTTCTATTCCTTCAGGGAACCCACTAGCATGGATCTTCATTGCCATAAACTCTGCCACATAATTTTTAAATAAATTTTCATCCCATTTCTCATAATGTAGTGCTCTATAAAATCTTCTAACTGTATATCCAACTTTTAAGGCCTCTTCCAATTCAATCGATGTACATGTTGAAACCCAGCCTCTTTCATCATCATTGTGTGTACATCGGTAATTTTTGATGTTTGCTCCATTTGGGTAATTGAGTGAGCATTTTCTACATAGTGGGAATAGAAGTCTTTCATCAAATTTGACTGGAATTACAGGGACATCCAAATGCGATGGCGGTATTAAAAATACTTTCAAAATTCCTTTGAATGGAATTTGATCTCCCCTGTTCCAATTAACTTTTTGTTCAGGTAAAGGCACAACATAAATTTTCGGATGACCAACCGGAAATGCTATTGTGGCAATTGTTGATGGATAAAGCGAATTAAAATCTAAATAAGCAATTTTATGTTGTTCTGAATCTGCATCAAAGTACATTTGTAAAGGGCCTGTCCTTCCACCGAAATAGCAGTCTCTAATATTTATTGGTCCTTTGTTATGATAATTTGCAAATGATTTTCGCATATTTTTGCTGCGGCGTAGCATTTGACGAATTTCACATTCCCATATTATATCAACATTTTTGATATATTGTCGTATAATTGCCAAACGATTTTCATCATCTTCTTTAGTCTTAGCCATTGTTTTTCCATTTGGTAGAATTTTATACAAATCATTTCCAAAGCATTTTTCACATGCATGCCAAGCACATCCATTTACCTCGATTGCTCTATCTTCTTCCTTTATATATCCATCTACCTTGTATCTTCCAGCTACCACATGTTCTCCACCTTCTGAATGTGCACTTTGGATTTGAACTCCCCGTGTCTCTTCGTACCATTGTAAATATTTTAGTGCAAGTTCACTTTGGTTATCACAGTTTTCATATCCCTTTTCAGGAACAATTGCCAAGTGTTCAGGTTGCAGATGATTAAGTCGAAAATGTTTCATACAAGCTGATGCTATCGTCATTGCATCTCTTAAAATATCAATCCCTTCTTGAGATGATCCAGGTTGTGTATTTTTCTTTTTGCTAATTTCCATAAATTTTTTTCTGAAAGCAATAAGTGCTTCTGTAAGAATATCTACATCGTTTGTGCAATATTCAGCCAATGCTTCGTCCAAACAAAATCGGTGATTTTTTTCTTTTTCATACCATTTGTCAAATTCATTTTGCTTTTGAGGGGGCATTCCTCCATATAAATAATCAGATTTTAAGGGTAATTGTTGAAGTGTTCGCCCATAATTTTTGGGGATGTTTGCCAGATGAGGGAAAAATTGTTTTTCAGTTATTTGTAGTCCAAATGCTCCAATCAACTTCCCCAAAGCCACTGGACAGAGATTATACGAGTCACGAAATATAACCTCATTGCATTTATTGTTGCGCGGAATTTTTAATTCATAAAGCTTATTACCACGACGAATCATCGATGGCACAACTCCTTTCAGATAAATTTCTCTGAATACCATAACCATATCATAACGCCCTCCATTGTGTGAAAATGCCATTGTTGAATATTGAGGGTTGAGTTCAAATAGAATCCATTGAATAAAGTCTTTGAGCGGATTTTGTGTGACAGTTTGTTTATCGACTTTTGTTCGAGTGAATGGCTGATGTGAAAATGTTACTGATCGATTGTTCCCACAGATTGTGCAACTGTTTCCATTTTGGTTCAGAGGTGAACGCCATATTTTTCCATCTTCCATACATTTTGTACAGGTTACTGTTGCGGCAATGAAATTTACTTTGTGGAGCCGTCTTTCTTCATTTACATTATTTATCTTCTCATTTTGTGTTGCTTCAAAATCGAATGTTACTAGTCGGTACGGAAGTGATTTTTTAGGTTCCAAAGGGCGAATGTAACAACCTCTTTCAATGCTATGATATTGACGGCAAATTTGACACCATTTTTGCCCGCAAACGTGCTGCTTTTGCTCCTCTCTTTTATAATTTTTTATTGACCATATTACACCACACTTTTCACATATTTTTGTTTGCCGACAATTGCTGCTTTTCTTATGATGCTCAAAGCAATCTTCATTTAAATACTTTTTCCCACAGTCATCACATTTTTTGAAAAAGTTTGATGTTGCCATACAAGGACGTTCACTTCCAATACGTCCACAAAATCTGCAGAGAGATTTGCATCTCAAATCATGTTCCTTTGATTTTCTATATTTCTTTTCACAAGTAAAACAATATTTGTGTTTAAATCCGAACATTCCTCCAACATTTCTTATTCCATCAAAATGATTATTTGAGTGAAAAATTGAGATTGGTACATTGAAATTATCATTTCCATATTTAAATATAGGTTTCTCATTGGTGCTTCCAAAAACAAATACTTTAAATTTATATCCTGCGTCTTTATATTGATTGTTCCAAAAATTCACAACAATTGGTACGTAAACCACCGCATCATATTCAGGAAGGTCATTTGGAATTTTTGTAGCTTTTAGAAGATCAAAAACATCTTTCATTTGGCGATGACTGTATTGCATATATCTATTAAATTTTCTTCTATCTCCCAACTCTTTAATAACATATTTTCTTGTAATTTCCAAAGCATAGAATAAGCATAAGTTGTTTGGATTAGCTATTTTAATAAATAATTCATCTCTTAGTTGAAAATGGTCAATTTCCTTTTTTTGTGGTGCACGCCCTTTAATCGATTGATTTGTCTGAAGTGATGAAACACCCAGTGTCTGGACTTTTATTGTGAAGGGGTGCCCATAAAGCGACCCCCTTTCTATCTTAGATTGCGAAACAAGTTGAAATCTTGTTAATATGTTGTCTATTGTATCTTTTTCTAGTTTTCTAATTGGTATCCATATATCGTTATCCAGTAACTGTGAAGAAATTAATGCTCCTAATCGGTCAGGATTAATTGATTGATTCTTTGATGCTTCGACGGTTTGATCCATGCATTCTTGAATTATTTTTCTCAATAATTCCTCTGGATTTTCCGGTAGTTTTTCAATAATAAACTTTCCTGTAGTTCCCATCATTTTAAATTTACTATTAAATTGAGTTTCATAATCGATTTGTCTGTAATAATTTTGCAGGTTTGTTCCAGCGCCGCGTTGTGTGGTATTGAATAAATGAGGAAGTAGATTCTTGATAAAGAATCTTGGGCGTTTAGTTGGTGAAGGACCATTTTGTCCATTATTAAAAGACATTGTATAAGTTTTTATTTTAGATTATTTTTAGTTTTTATAGTGAATGATATAAAGAATGAAAAAATCTCACCTTTTATACTCGCGATTTTGGAGTATATCCTAATTACGAAATACTTTTTCAAAGGAGAAAGGAGAGAAGTTACAACAAATTTATGCTTCCGATAAAATATTAATCATCATCAATCATTTGAGTAATAGAAAAATTTAAATTAAAGCTTGTTTACAATATTTAAAAACATTTAATTCATATAATATTACAAAAAATTTTTATTAACTTTCGTTTGTACTTCTGGTCATTCAAAATTTAAAAATTGGTATTTCGAAATAATTTATTACACTCCTTACATTTGTACTTCCGGCCATTTTTTGAAATCATTTTAATTTTTTTTCAAAATTTTGTCTAATTTATTTTCCCCTATTTTTACTTAATTAATTAATGTATTTTTTTAATTTTAAATTTTGAATTTTTAATTAAAATCTTTTTTAATTTTTAAATTCGAAATTCCCGCCAATTTTTAAATTTTGAATTCCCTCCCATTTATAAATTTGACATTTTGTCAATTGACATTTTGTCGATGTGGCATTTTGTCGTTTATCATTTTTCACTTGACATCTTTAAAGTAGGCGTTTTGTCACATGACATTTTGAAAGTTGGCATTTTGTCGATGTTGCATTTTTTCGCTTGACATTTTTAAAGTTACCATTTTATCGGGTGACCTTTTGGACATTGGCCTTTTGTCATATGACATTTTGTCGATGTGGCATTTTGTCGCTTGACATTTTTAAATTTTGTATTTCGAAATAATTAGCTCCGCCCCTTACATTCGTACTTCCGTTCATTTTTTAAAATCATTTTAATTTTTTTCTAGAATTTTGTCAATTTTTTTCTCCCTCATTTTTAATTTAATTATTTTTTAAATTTTATAATTTATTTTTATTATTCTTTGACATTGAGAAATTTTTTGAAAATTATTAAATGCCACCCCCTTCCCCCAATTTATAAATTTGGTATTTTGAAATCCCCTTAAATTTGTACTTCCACTCTTTTTTTGAAATCATTTTATTTTTTTGTCAAAAATTTTAAAAATTTTTTCTTCTCCATTTTTAATTAATTAATTAATATATATTTTTAATTTTTTAAATTTTGAATTTTTAATTAAAATCTTTTTTAATATTTAAATTCGAAATTCCCCCAATTTTTAAATTTTGAATTCCCTCCAATTTATAAATTTGCCATTCTGTCAGTTGACATTTTGAAAGTTGGTATTTCGAAATAATTAGCTCCGCCCCCTTACATTCCCCTTACATTTGTACTTCCGCTCTTTTTTTGAAATCATTTTAATTTTTTATCAAAATTTTATAAATTTATATTTTATTAATTTTATATAATTAAAATTATTTTTATTAATTTATTTTTAAATTAAAAAGTCCCTTTAAAAATATTTCAAAATGCCAAATTTAATCATTTCAAACTTTTTAATCCTTTCCACCCAGATCGCTCTTTTTTCTTAACATATTAATTTATTTGACACCTGTCATCACCCTTTACCTTCAAAAAGTAATTAATTATTTTAAATATGATTAATTACCCTCACCCTTTTATAAATTTCCCTTGAACCCCATCAGAAGGTATAGGTCGACGGCATAATCAAAATAAAAAAGCTTCAAAAGGTTTAGGTTTTAGAGATTTGGGGGTGAGCGATTTGGGGTGAGCGATTTGGGAGGAGCGATTTGGGGGGGGTTAACTACTCATGAACCTGCTGGAACTTCAACAAGAAATATTGCTCATTGGGTAAAATAATTATTCAATTTTAAAATATTCATTTTTAAATAGACACAAATGCAACAATCCGGGCTTGTTCAAAAATTTGATTATGGAACAGAAAAGGAAAATAAATTAATTTATGGACAGGTACTTAATTTAAATTAATTAAAAAAAATATATTTATTTTTTAGAATAAACCTCCAATTTATAATTTAACTAATATAAATTCTGTACCTATCTATTTATATTATAGTGATTCTGATTGGTTAGCAACAAATAAAGATGTTGAAGTAAATAAAAAGATTTAGACAATAATTATTTTATTTTTTTTAAAGGAAACAATAATTAAACAAATTCCAAAAGAAAATATTAAAGCAAAGAAATTACCCAATTTTAATCATTTTGATTTTATTTGGGGGATGAATGCACCAAAGATTTATAAAGAAATGATTGAAGAAATTAAAGGAAATTAAAAAGAAAAATTAATAATTAAATTTTAAATGGTTTTAATTAATTAATATTAATTATTTTTTAAATTGAATTTTTCAAAATTAATTAATAAAAATAATTTTCTTTTTTTTTAAATTTAATTTTTAATTTTTGCCCCCATTTCCTTTTAATATTAAAAAAATATAATTTCCGATCGTTCTCTTAAACTGTAAATCCCCTCTCTCTCTCCCAACTTCTCGCGCAAACATAAAAATGTCTCATCACAATTTCTTCGTTCAACGTCTTCAATTAATTAATTAAATAAATAAATATATTTGTTCAATATATATTAACAAAATATTTATTTATTAATCGTGTTCCTTTTGGCTTTTGAAAATTTTTTAATTAAAGAGAAAATTTCTCTTTTGATTTTTAAAAGGCTTTTTCAAAAATATTATTTAATGAAAATTAATTTACATAGAATTTGGGAAATACTTGTACATTATAGTATTAGAATGTTTATTTTATAAAGAAAATTTAAAAATTTTTTCACGTAGTTTTGCTTATCGGCATTTTATTCATCAAAACTAACTACAAAAATTTTCAAACGAAATGTAGACTCTTTCTTTAATTATTTCGAAAAAACGTGATTTCTTGTAACGTAGTGTTTATATTAAAAAATTAAAAAAATTTTTGGGTGTTACCCCAATTTTTATAACAAAAAAGTCTCATCATCTTTTGTTTATACTCAAGTTTGATTAAGACATGAAAAAAAAGAAGTTTTTAAATTTCATACGAAAATAAATTTGGCGAATTAAACAAAGTATATTTTTTATTGTTCATTTTGATCAAAACTATTTATTTAATCAATTTTATTTTTTAAGATTAATTTTAAAATTTAAAGTAATTATTTTTAGAAAAATCTAAAAATTAAAATTTTAGTTGAATAATTTAAAAGAAATTCAACAAATGGAAGCAACAATTTATTATTTACTTAATTATATTTTTTCCTATAAAAATTTTTCATTTCTTTTGAAAATTTTAATTGTAAGGATAGTTAAAAAAAATTAGATTAAAAAACAAACTATATAAATAAAAAATATATTTTTAACCAAATATTATTTTAAATATTTTCCTTTTCCCTTCCAGATTTCAGCTTTTCTCCCCTCCCCCACATTTTCATGTCCAACTTGTCCACCCTTCGATTGGTCCCCTCCATTAGAAGGACGTTCACGTGGAGAAGGAATTATTAGGACAGATGGAAATAACAGAATTGGAAGAAATATGGGAATGAAAATGAGTGGAAGTAATATGCAAATGAATGCAAATACTTGGTCTACAGAATGGACAATGCAACCATGGAGTTGGAGTGTTGGACCTGAAGTGTGTGGATAAAATAATTATTTTAATTTGGAATTTAAAATTAAAATTATTTTTTTCTCAAATTGTAAAGGTAACTTCACCTATATTTACATCAACATTACCTCCAATAATCAACTCTGGACAGCAGCATGTAGAAGGAGGTAGAAGACCAAATATAGGTAAAGTAATCTTATTTCCATTTTTTCTTTAAAATTACTTTAGACAAAATAAAAGAAATATTTTGTGCTCGCCATCCAAATAATCCTAAATGTCAAGGAGTAAGTTAATTAATTAAATATTTATTAAAATATTTTTTAAATTAATTCAAAATAATCTTTTAAGAGGCCAGAATCTCCTATTCAAAATTTAACCCCCCAAACAACACCTTTTCAACCTCAAATTCCAATTGAAGAACCAAAAACAAAGCCAATGCCTTTTGGCTATTTGGATGCTGAAGCTCGTGATGCAATTATTGTATTAAATCTAATTTCAATTAAAAATTCTTCTTTTTTAAAAGAAAAATTGTAAAAGTGGAATTATTGACTGTAAATCCCAACCATTTGGAATGGAACAAAAAAGAAATATGGTTATTCAACATGAAATGGATTTTGCTAGAAAACAATATTCTTCTTCCTCCTCTTATTTATCCCCTGGATTAATATCAAAAAGAATCGATTTAATACATGAATTAAAATTAAAAATGATTAAAGTTGCTGGACTTGGAGAATATGTACCTATATTTAATTTTAAATTATTTAATTTAAAACTTTTTTTCGGGGTGTACTTACAAATTCCTCCAAAATTTTAGAAAAACCTTAATAGGAAAACAAAATTATGTATTGGCAAATATTAAGTTAGAGAGCACAGAGTAGGTTACTCTTCTCATGTCAATACATTTGACTTTTAGGTATAAGTCGGTTGAGTCGATTACTACTAATTATCTAATTAAAAACCTCTCAAATTTCCAAGTTATGTAAAAAGACGTTTAATAAAAATTTAATAAAAATATTCTATTTCATTAATATTCTAATTTATATTTAAATTAAATTTACAAATACAGATTAAAAAAAATATTTTTCTTTATAAAAAGGTAACTCCAGTAAATGACGGAACATTTGAACATGATGTTTTATTAACAGAAAGTCAAGCACAAAATTTAATAAATGCTTTAGATCAAACTCCATATCCTTCAAATAAAAAATATGGGTATGGACATGGAAGGAGTCAACGTTCTTCTTTATTTCTTGACCAATTACAAACACAAAGATGGCCTATTGGGGAATCTATTAAATATTTTATTGATGCAAATATCGGTAATAAACATACCGTAAATTCTTAAATACAGCCCCGAAGACGTTAGGTTTAGACCATTCTTCAGAGGGGGTGGTTAACGTGGGCTATTTTTTCTATCGCGGGCTTAATTTTAACTGATATTTCTAAAAATTTATCTTCCTTATAGCACAGAACGAACGAGATATGTGTAAGTAAAGAATTTTTTAAAATTTAATTTAATAATTATTAATTCAAAAAATATTTGTTTTTCTTAATTTAATTTGTTAATATTCAAGTACATCAAGCACATCAACTTATTCAGGTTTTAAAAATTAAAATATAATTAAAAAAAATATTTTTTTCAAATAAATAAAATATTCTAAACAGGTTTTTAGGCTTCGACTTGTATTCGATTTGAGCAAGTTAATGAAAAACCCCAAACCGATTATTTACATTATGTTAAAGTATCAACACCTACATTGTAATAATTAAATAAATTTTAAAAAATAAATAAAATCTTTTAAAGTTGTGGACTTTCATATATTGGACGTGTAACACCTGCAAATCCAATATATTTGTCTTTTCAATGTCAAGATGTTTGGATTTTAAATTAAATTAAATAATTTATTACCACGACTAATTCTCTCATAATTTAAAAATTATTTTGAACATTCCCCAATTTTTAAAAATTCTCCCTGAGGGGTCTGTCAAAAGTTTATTTCAGTAAATACCTAATGCATTCCATAGTTTTATTTAAATATTTTTTAAATAAAAATATTTATATTTAATTAATAGCCAATTGGTGTAGCTGCTCACGAGACAATGCATGCATTAGGTGCTAATCACGAACATTTAAGAAGGTTTTTAAATAGAAAATTTAAAAATTCAGTTAAAATTTTTAAAGTGATCGTGATGAATATATAAATATTCAATGGGAAAATATAAATCCCCAATTTTATGATTTTTTTGCAATTGCAGATCCAAGCAAATTTACTCCGTTAGTTTTTTTAAAAATATTTTTTAAATAAAAATTATTTATTAAAAAAAGTTTTGGTGTAATTTATTCTTTTGATTCAATAATGCATTACGGGGCATTTACGGCTTCTTTAAATAATCAAAAACCAACAATGGTACCTAAAATTGATCCACAAATAAATACTCCAAAAATGGGGCAAAGACAACGACTTTCTGTTCAGGATATTGAATTGTTGAATAAAATGTATTGCAAACAATCGGGTAATTTGAAGAATTAAAAATTTATTTTAAAGGAGGGAAAAAGAGTAGTAATATTTTAAATAAATATTTTTTTAAGAAAAAATACCTAATTATAGAAGAACGAGAATAATGTAATAAATATGAAGGACTAATAATGACTAATAATTCACCGCTCGCTCGCTCCTTAAGAACGATTAAACGAGCGACGACTAGCTTCGCCGATCGGGCCAATAAATATAATAATAGTATTGTTCACTTTACTGATTAACTAACTAATAGACTGATCCTTTCCTTCACTTATTATTTGGATTAAATATATTGGTTATGGATATGTGGGGTTTCTGGAAATTTTTATTAATATTCCACAACTCTATTTCTGTCTTACATTATCTTTTAAATGAACAAAAACTTTTATCTTTTCTTCAAAGATTGTTTTGACACATCAGTTTATTGTGGAGTTTGGGCTCTCCGAGGATTTTGCTCAGTTTATCCACAATATGGTTGGATGCAACAAAATTGTTTAAAATCCTGCAATAATTGTTAAAAGATTTTTTTAATTTTTGAAATAAATTTTTTGAATTAAATTCTCTCAATTACCGTATTTCCTCTAATAGACCGACATGTCGTTTTATTTTTCAACCTCCCTCTAGACTGTCGTTCTATTACAGGGTGTCGTTCAAATAGAGGCTGTCGTTCTATTTTTCAACATATTTTTTTGCAATTTTTTTGAAATTTTTATTAAGATCTATATCATTTTAATAATTTTATTAATGAAGAAAAATAGTTAAATTTTATATTTCAATGGAATTATCACTAGCCCTGTCCCATCAGGCCCTGTCCCCCTGTTATTTTCCAAGTTCCAAGAAATTATTTTCCAATTGTTTCTTCTGAAATTGGAAAAGGAAGATTTTTGGAGGGAAATGGAAGAATTGTCGCAGATGACCTTAAGTAGTAGGGGGTATCAATGTACTTGTAAGATATCGAGGCTTATGAGGATTTGAAAGGAATAGAGGTGGATTAAAGTTAAGAGGGATATCCGGAGATTTGGAAGGATTGAAATAAACATAAAGGGATTTGTGCGCGGCAACGAGGGATAAAGAAGATATCGTTCGATTTGGAGGGATATCGAGGGATATAAGGAGATTCTAAGCGATTAATGTGAAATCAGTGGGTTAAGGTGGATATCGGTAGATTTAGAAGGAGTAAAGTTATATTGTGGATTTGAAGATTCAATGGATTTAGGGGATTATGAAGGATATATAGGGATTTTTGGGAATTAGGAAGTATATCAAGTGATATCCCTCCTAATTTGTTGGTATCGACTCTAGGTCTCGATCCGAAACTCGGTCTCGGGGTTGATTCCCGGTCTCGGTCTCGACTCTCGGGTTTTTTTAACTCCCGACCATCACTACCGCTTAGGTAAATAATTAAATTAAAAAAAGAAAGGGTGTCGTTCTAATAGGGGGTGTCGTTCAAATAGAGGCTGTCGTTCTATTTCTCAACCTCCCTCCAGACTGTCGTTCTAATAGGGGGTGTCGTTCAAATAGAGGCTGTCGTTCTATTAGAGGAAATACGGTATATACAAACAAATAATTAATTTAAAATTATTTCTATTTAATTTCTCTTCCATTTTTAATAATAACAGGTAAAGGTGGTGGAGGTGTTAAATCTGAACGTCTAGGTTTCCAACCACTTAAATGTTGACATTTATCATATATTGTAATATCTTCATCATCTTCTTCATCTATTTTTGAATTTCCAAAACGATTTTTCCTTTTTGGTATTTTTCTTGTAATAATTTTGCCAGAGCAAGAAAATTCTTTAAAATTGAAAGAAATTATAAAAAAATTTTTTAAGGTATGATAATGATGAATTTTTAAATTTTTAAGCCAAATAATAGTTAAATTTTAATTATTTTAAAAAATAACTACCTTTATTTATCTGTACTTCTCTTTCAATTAAATTTTGTTTAATTTTTCTTTTTAAATAAATAAAAAATATTAATTCTGTTAATTTTTCTAAGAAAATTAAAAAGAAAATTAATAAATATTTTATTTTAAAGTTTGAATTTGTTGTGTTAATTTGACATAATGATTGAAGGGGGAAATTTTGGTGATTATTTTGACATTCTGAATAAATAAATAATTTTATTTAAAATAATTTAAAAAATAACCTTTTAAAAATATTTTTAAATAATTATTTTGTGTTTTTGAATATTTACACAATAATTGTGTAAAATATAAAAGAAAAATAATTAATGAAATAAACATTAAAGGTATCTGTTTTAAATTAAAAATAAATAAATATTTTTTTAAATTAAATTTAAAACTTTTAAAAGAATTGTTGGCCAAAACAAAATTGGACAATTCCAAATAATTCCAATAGAAGTACAAACAATTCCAATTAAATAAGTTAAAGTAAATGGCCATAATTGTAAAAGAATTTTTAAAAAATTGTGTAAGTAAATACAAAGAATACATGTGTAGATTAAATTAAATATCAGTAGAGAAATACCTATAGACTTTAAATAAAATTAATTAAAAATTAATTTTTAATTCGAGAAATTTAAAAAATAATTTATTAATTTAAAGTTATTTGTATTTTTTATTTATGTATGTACATACATAGTAGTCTAAGTTATTAAATTAACAATTAACAAATTAATTTCGATTTCTTTTTGAAAAAATTTTAAAATAAAGTCTTAGTTTTATTAAATTATTTTTAATATTTACTTAATTTATTTTAAATTTTAAAATTATTTTTTTAATAAAAAAAATATTAAAAAAATATAAAAAAATTATAAATTTTTTTAATAAAAAAAATAAAACCTTATAGATTGTTAAACGCTTTTTCCTTTTTCTTTCAATTTCAGTTAATTTATTAGAAGGATTTATTTCAAATACTTTTTTCATTTAATAATTTATTTAAAAATATTTTTGAATTTAAAAAATAAATTTTTTCAATCATTTAAAAATGCTTTTTAAAAATGTTGGATTTTTTGTTTTAAAAATTATTTTCTTAAATTATGCATTCAATCGAGGTTTTGTTTTGTGTTAAAATGTTTTTAACCTTCTTAGAAAGGAATGGAAATTTTAAATTCTAAAATAAAATATTTTTAAAATTTAAAAAAGATATTAAATTTTTAATTAAATATTTGTAATTAACATTCATTTAATCGAGAAAGACGAAGAAAGTCGAAACACAAGAAGGCAATAAGTATTCTTCAAAATTCGAAATTTGTACATTTCTAATAGTCTTTAATTAAATATTTAATTAAAAAGTAATATAATTTTTTGTTAATTTTATAAATTTAATTATATTTTATGTTTATTTTGGTTTTATTTTTTTATAATTTCAACAAATCGACAATAAAAACTTTTAAATTTTTTTAAGTAAATAAATAAGTCTCACTAAAAATTATTTATTTTTACATCCATTTTTGGCAATTATTTCCAAAAAATTATTTTAAAAAGATTTCTTTCCAATTTTTACTAAATTGAATTTTATTATTTTTAGCAACTAAAAATTGTTTTATTTATTTTTTCTATTTACATAATTTAGAGACTAATAATTCAGAGAATTATTTTTAAAGTAAATTTCCCAAAAATAAATCATAACACAAATATTTAGACAAACATTCCCCTCTCAAAAGGTAAAAACACAGGTGAGAGAGAATTCTTTTATTTTTGGCAAAAATAAAAAAAAATATTTTTATTTTTTTTGCTAAACAGGGAAATTAATTATTTAAATTCTGTTTTTAATTAAAAAATAGCCATATATAAAATAACTGACAATAAGCTATCAATAACTTAAATTTAGCCCAAAAATTCAGAAATTTATTTATCTAAGTATAATCAACAATTCACTTTACTATCCACATTCAATATATTTTTAGAATATTGATATATTTAGTAAATAATTTATCAATTAAAAATACAAAAAATTATTTTAAACTTTTAAAATTTTTTGAATCAAATTTAGTAATTAAAAATTAAAAAATAAATTAAATTCCTTTTTTGTAAAATCTGAAATTAAAAATCATAATCAGTCAATAAAAATTTAAAAACATTTTTTTTCAGAAACAATATTTTCCTAATTAAAAGTTAGAATCCACTTAATTTTTTTAAAATTTAATTTTTCAAATTAGAAATGAAATATTTATTATTTTTCAATTTATTTAATTATTTTTTTATTTTTTTGAATTTAATTGGTATTTTAAATTGTTACTATGAAGAAAATATTAAAAATAATAATCAATTTTTTGTTTTTCCAATTATGCAAAATAAAAATATTAAAAAATATTTTGAAAATAGAGGTTAATTAATTTATTAATTTTTATTTAAAAATTAATTAAAGCTTTAAATAATTTACAAATAAATTTGCATAATTCCCGTCGTTGGGGAAATATTTTAATTGGAACTAAAGGTTTTTTTTTAAATAAATTAGGTACTCTTTTAAAATTAATTTTCTTAGCAAAAACTTTTCAATTGGGATTTAATTTACAATCCACATATTTTTGGGTTATTGACTCTACAGCTAAAATTGATGAAAGTAAACTTGAACGACCAAAAGTTAGATATAATAACAAGTAATTTTTCAATTAAATAAATGAATAAATACAATTATTTCTTCACAAAATTTTGTTTAATTTGTGATAAGAGAAAAATATTAAAAAAATTTTTTTTGAGTTTGTCGAATTAAATTTAATTAAATTACTTTTGAATTGATGATGTTTTAGAAGAAATATTTTTTATTAATACATATTAGTTTAGATAGTTTATACTTGTAAAAAAAGAGTTTTTATTAGAGACGTTTACTAAAGCTCAAAAAAGTCGAGACTAAGACCAAGACCGAAAAAACCAAGAGTCTCGAACGTCTCTAGTGTTTATCTATTAATTATAATTTTTTAAAGAGAATCTTCTTCTTCCCATTCTTTAAATAAAACAATAACATTTTCTCTTGATTCAATTAATTCAATAGAAAGTAATCTTTATTTGGATAATATTGAGGTAATTAATTAATTAAAAATTATTTTTTAAAAATAAATAGATTGATGGGATTAAAATAAAGAATATAACAATAGCTTCGGCAATTAAAGGAATTCCAATAGAATATATCCCAACAACAGGAAAGGATGTTTATTGCCCCATTGATGGGGAATTTGGATTAGCACCTTTACTAAATGATAAAAATAAAATACCAACAACATTAAATTTATTAACTAAATATTTATCTAAACCTATAGTTACAATATATACAATAAATAATTTGTAAGTGAATTTTTACATAAATATTTTAATTTAAAATTAAAAAGCGTTGTGGTTTGTTTAAAATTTTTTATTATCACTTAAAGATTAGAAATAAGTTATGCAAATTGAAAAGTTTTGTTTGAGCGAGGTAAAAGTTTAATCCCGATCCTGCGACCTCCTGACAGTTATTGCTTTCGCTCACCACGTACAGGTGCTCTACCAACTGAGCTACCGGGACGCTGCTTTCACCTTTTCTTTTAATAGATCTTAAACCCCCGCCTAGTGAGCATTTTAAATGCTTGCCAGCTGGATCTTTCTCTTCCTTACAGTTCTTTATTAGATAAAAGTAGTAAGTAACAAACACGTGAGGAAATTTTAAATACCTTTTTACTTCATTAAACAAAGAATTAATTTTTAAATGTTCTTTTTAAAAAAAAAGAGGATCAGATATAGACAATCAAAATGTTGGAACACTTACAGTTGGAGAGGAAAATACTGAAAATTGTATTTCCCCATACAAATATATTGAATTAGCTGAAAGTAATCAATGGTCTGTTGAGATAAACGAAATTGAATTGAGTGGAAATAAAGAATTGGTTTTATTTTAATTGAAAAATACTAAAATAATTATTATTTTTTTAAAGAAAAATACAAAATCTAAAATGTTTAGAATTGTAGAGGATGGATTTTATATGTATATGGCAAAGGAGGATTTGGATAATTTAGCTGGAATTTTAAATGCAGAAATTCCAAAAGAAGTGAGGAAACAAAAATTATTTAAATTAATTTTTAAATTCAGATTGGCGGCTTCTATAAACTCAACATAACAGAATGTAAAAAGCCAAAACCAACAATAAGTTTTATACTTGGGGGACCTAAAATTGGCAATAAACATTCAACAAATCCAAAAGAAATTATCACAACAAGTATTATATTAGCTCCGTATCAATATATTGCTCCTGTTTGTTTTTTTAGAAAAAGAATTATATTTTTATTAAAAATAAAGAGAATTAGAAGGTTGTCTAGTTTCTAACAGAAAAATACATCCAGAAATCATTATATAGTAGTTTAACTTTTATGTCACTCTCGTTTAATGACAGATTTCTTCTGCAAGAGAGATTACAATTATCGAGGAACAACTCTATTTTTATTAATTTTAATCGGAATATTTTCAAAAAAAATTTATTTTCAGACAGAATATGGAAATGAATGTTTATTACTTTTTGTTACAAACGAAGAAATGAATTATGATAATAAATATATAAATATGGGAGAAGTATTTTTACGTAATCGTTGTGTTTCTCTTAATTGGGTTAATGGAAGAATGGGATTTGCGGATGGAAAGAAACCAACAAAAATTGTAAAAAAAAGAGAAGAATTGAATTAAATGATTTTTTAAATTATTTTGAAAAAATTTGTTAAATTAATTTAAAAAGGAAAGACAAAAGGTGAAACTAGACATTCCTTGTACATATTTGTACTGTGTGGTTATCTATCTATAAGTGAGGTCAATCTACTCATTAAATAAATTCATACACATTTCTTTATTCAATTAAATAATTAATTAATTTCGCCCATTAAATCAGCTAAAGGCCAAAAAGAGCGAAGAGTTTCTGTAACAATTAGAACTAAAACCATCATTTCAGTCTTCACATTAACTCTTCTAAGCAAAATCCTTTAATTAAAAATAGTTTTTAAAATTTATTTAAATAAACGGTATATTAAGAACTTCTTCAATTTTTTGATTTAAAGGATTATTTACAATAATTATTGTAAATATTAAATGTAAACTTATCATGAATTGACACTCTATTAATTAACAAAAATTTTAAAAATTAATTTTTTTATTTGATTTGTTGTATCCAAACATGTTGTAAAGAATTCTTAACTTCAAAAATTAAATTAAAAAATTATTTTAATTTTCCAAATTCACCCCATCCATTTTCCCATAGCTCCTCTTCCAATATCTGGATAAGGCTATCTACAATGTTTTTGATATACAGGCCATCTTTTTCTTAAAACAACCCAATTTCTTCCTAATTCTAAACATAAATATTAAAGTAATCAAGATCGAAAGTGAAATGCCTTAAAAACCCTTGAAAGAATTTTTAAAAATCTGTATACCAAAATTTATAGAGAATGAAAAAAATTCGAATAGGTTGATAGAAGGCTGAAGGAATAGAAAGGCTCAAAATATAATCTAAGGCTCATATAATAAAAAGCTAAAATAAAAAACCCAAAAGCTCCTAGAAAAACTAAAGCACAAACATAGCTTAATTTCCCTAGACAAAAAACAAATCAACCAAACATTTACTTTACAAAACACTACAACAAAAATATACATACTATCACCATAGAAATGACAGCAAAACATCAAACACACAAGAGAGATTAAGATACGATTATGGAGAAACAAGAAAAGGGAGAAAGTTAATTAGGTATTTTATATTTTTTTTATCAATCATCTCATCAATCATCAATATATTCAACTGCGGCTCCGAGGACTTCCTGTTTTACTTTTTGGACTGCAAATTCGCTCAACGTGCTTGTTCATCCACAACAATACTTGTTCAATATTACAACGATTATTAGCATTACCATTCCAAATACATGTAGTCACGAATTCGACGAAAGAAGGGGGCACTTCATCAGAAAATTTTAATCGATGTCCATTGTATACCTTAAAAATAAAAAAATTGTTTGATGGGGGCAAAATAAAAATTGCCCACCTTTTTAGCAATAAAGCTGTTACTTCCTTCCCCTTCATATGGTGCTGCTCCATTCGACATTATCTCCCAACAAAGAATACCGAATGACCAAACATCTGATTTATGAGTAAAAGCCCGTTCTATCAGCGATTCCGGGGCGAGCCATTTAATTGGAAGCTTCTGATCATCTTTTAAGGGGATTGACTTTTGGTTGCGTTGGAGTTCTTTGGTTAGGCCAAAATCAGCAATTTTGACCTGAAAGAAAATGAGCTAAGCAAAAATAAAAATCTCGTATCTACCTTGTTATCACTAAAAAGACAGTTACGAGCAGCAACATCACAGTGCACAACATTAAGTTCGTGAATGTGACTAAGTCCCGAGGCGGCTCCACGACACATGTAAATCTTGCTCCGAACACTCCGTTTTTGTCGTTGAAGATAGTCTTTGAGAGAACCTTCAGATGCCAATTCCATAATAATCATTAGTGGTTCTTGACCTACTGCCACACCTTTAAAATGAAATTAAAGATTGGACAATATCTTATCATAAAGCTCTTACCATAAAACTCTATGACATTAGGGTGCTTGAATTTTCTCATAATACGTGCTTCATCCATGGAATCCTTTATTTGAGATTTTGTACATTTAGAGAGAGTAGCTTCTTTAATGGCAACTTTTTTGATCGTTCCGTCATTGCATCTAAGTAACCCTGTCATAACTATGCCAAACGCTCCACTTCCCAACTCCTCGCCCTTCTCAATTGCGGAATGCTTTAGCTCCCATTCTTTTCTTCCAATAGAGCGCTTGAGCATGAATTTTGACTCCTGAAAATAAACAAATACTCAAATATTAGGAGACTAAGATCTCAAAAACTCACTGAGAGAATTGACTTTTTGCTGATCAAATATGATTCAACAAGTTCCTGTAGTGTTTCATATACTTTCTCATATTTAAAGTTGAGCGATAATCGTCCATTAAACTCGTGAATAATAAAATGTTTTGCACTGCCAAAGAAAAATGCCGAAAGAACAAAAGACCTTTCATCTCCTGGAAACTCTTCACTCACACGTATTAGAAAGTCGCCTTCTTCTTCCAACATTAAGACAGCATCCTCCCTTGGCAACTAAATTAAAAAATAATATTTAAAACCAAATAGTAAATAAAACAGTTAAAACGTACGAGTCCATGATAGTACGGCAGCATCCACAAATCGCTCGACATTGTATAGAACGATGCAATTGATACAGTAGACGGCTGGCAAAAGAGATACGTTAGACGGCTGGTAAATTTTAACTCCAAAAAGGCTGGTTTTTATAGTAACTGTTTTAATTTAAACCCCTCTGTTATTATATTTTTTTAAATTTTTCTCATAAAAAGAATTTTTCAATTAAAATTTTTCATTGAATTTTTTTATCCGAAACCTCAATCGACCTCAAAGAGAATTCACATTATTTTATTGTTACTTACATTATTTTTAGTGTTGGTGGTTTTCTATAAAGTTTATTTAGAAACAAAAGAAGCCAAATTCTTTTGCCAAACTTCAATAATCTTTGCTTTTGGTTCTATATTCCCTTTCTAACATTTTGAAAAATATACTCACTTAATTTTATCAGTCATTAAATATCATTTTTCGGAATATTAAATATAAAGAAATATTTAATTTAAAAAATTAAATTTAAAAATTAATTATTTAATTTATTCAAATATTAAAATCAATCAAAATACATACTATTCTTGAATCTACAAAAGACAAATTTGGAATTTTTTAGACTTGTTTTTAATATTTTTTGAGAGATTAGGGAGATTTAAATCGAAAAACATAACTAATAAATAATCTTAAACTCTTTTAATAAGAATAATTCATTCTTTATTTTAATTAAAAAAAGTTGGTCTTGTATTAATCTCCTAGTATTTCCTTCAGTTTTTCAGCAGAAGTAAATCAAACGAAAAACCCAATTAATTAAATATAGAAAAAAAGAAAATTGGGAACTTGCTAATTGTAAAGAATTAAATTTAAATTAAATAAATTAATTAATTTTCCAAGAACCGACAAATCAGCTTTATACTATGTTTATACCTATTTTTATTATTGGTTTAAAAAATAGATATTCAATGTACCTTTTTTCAAAAAAATTAATAAAACTGGATAAAGACTTCTAGTAATATCTGGAGTTAAAATTTAAGAAAAAATAAAATATTCTAATCGAAAGGAAAGATTTAATAAAAAAATCTTCTCATTTACTAGTTTAGATAAACAATCATAATAAACCAATCTAGTTCGAAGATTTTTTGGCAAAGCTCCCGTCCCGAACCTCGATAGACCCTAATCCATAGCAAATTCCTATCCTCAATTTTTTATTCGAACTTAAATTGATTAAAACAAATAATTAAAGTCAAAATATTTATTCTCAAAAAATCAATTTTTGTTCGGCCATAAATTCCATAATCTCTTTAAAGATTTCTATTGATAACGATTATTATACAACTTATCTGATTTGCATTTTAAAAAATTATTATTATCCTTGTTGGGACGGTTTGTTGAGAATTCAGTTCTTTATTTGGTATTCATCTTAAACTTTTGATTGATCCAAATATCAATTTTTATTTTTTATACAGTTTTAAATCTAATTTAATATACTAGTAACTAGAGATCGGAATTTTGTTCCGTACCGTATTCCGTGCCGTACTACCGATACGGAATACCGATAAATACCGAAAAATACGGCCGTAGTACGGTACGGTCCGATCTATACTAGTAACTGCATATAAGTGCAAAGCTTATTTAATCAATTCGTTTACATTTAATAATTTAATTGTACATATATTTTACAAATGCATTTTATTTTCAATTCCTTAGAAATTAAAAAAAAATCTTAGAAAAATTTCTATTTTACCAATTACAAATTAAAAATTTAAAATTAATATAAAAAATAGAATGTTACATATATGTACAAACAGAAATTGAAAAAAAATTATGGATGTGTATATATTGCAGATTGAAAATTAATTCGTACAAAAATACATTAATTTTATACATTTATTTTCTTAGAAATAATTTTTGTTTAGATAATATTTCTTTGATCACACATATATGCATATAAACGACTTTCCTATCCAACATTAGCAATTCCATTATTTGTTTTTGTAATTGTTTTAGTATTTACTGTTAATGTATTTTTATTTGTTAAAGTAAATACTTTTGCAGTATTTTTATTATTTTTTGAAAATAAACTAAAAAAACATTTAAATTCATCTTTTAATGCCAAACGATGTTCAGTACTTTAAAAATAAAAAAAAAATTTTTTTTTAATAAAATAATTTTTTATTCAAATATGCACCTAACAATAAAAATAGCCGGTACTTCAATTGATGAACTTAAAGAAGAAGCTACATTAATTATACAACCAATTATTTGTGATTGTTCTGCAGTGAAATTAGAAGAAATTTGATTAAAAATATTATAAGCAATTAATGTAGAAATATATCCACCAATTTGTATTCCCATAATTAATGCAAGTGTTTTATATATAGATTTACGTATTGAACAACCTTTAAATAAATTTAAATATATTGGGTGAATTCCCTAGATGTTAAGGTACATTTGGATGTCTTTTTTCTTCAAAGATTAAATTTTTAATGTTCTTGGGGATATTTAATTTTTTCTAAACGGTTCCGGTTCCTTAAACTGTACCAGGAAACATGAGAAGACAATAAGTGAAAAGAAATGGTAGTTGGGAATCCAACACAAATTCAGTACGAAAGTTAAAACTTTATTAAAAATATTTTCATTTATTTTTATCAATATTTAATACCTTTTCCTTTCTTCTGATCATAAATTAATTTAACTAACATAAGAATATAACATCCCAAAGTCATAAACATTAATAATAATTGCGTCATATCGAAAAAATTTTGTCCATCAATTCCAACCAAATCAGGAAAGAAACATTGAATTTGTCTTTAAATTTAAAAATATTTAAATATTTAAATAAAAAAACATACAGAAAAGGATCTTGTATTAATGAACGAATTACAAAACACAAAAATATAAAGGGAAATGTTAAAGAAAGTGAAAATAATAATTTTAAATAATTTTTATCACTTCGTGTTGAATACCTAAAATATAATAAATTTTCCAAAAAAAAATTATTTTTATTCTTATTTAACTACCAAATAGGACAAAATATCCCCAACATTCTGTCAATTCCAATAACTAACATTAAACTAAAAACATTTAGACAACCACCAATTGGAATTATTTGAATTAAAGCACATAATAAACGGGGGATTTTGCCTGATCCAGGTAACATCAAAACAAAATAAGGCAAAATAATTTGGATTTTTGAAAGGAGAGAACAAAAAGCATAAATGCCAATTAATAATTGACAAGTATTGTGTAAACGTCTAAAATTAAAAAATTGTTTTTAATTTTTTATTTAATTAAATTATTTTCTAAATTAAAATTTTATTTAAAATATCATAATGAATTTATTACTTTAAATTTGTGAATATTTTAATTCCAAAACACTCTTACATTACAAAAAGTTTTTTTTAATAATTTTAGAAATATCTTTAAATTGTTACTTTTGTTTAATCGTAGCAATAATTAAACAAGCAAATAAAAAAGTTCCAATTTGATCTACACAAGTATTTATTGTCCATGTTGCTCTAACAAGTGGAGATTCTCTTGGATCTGACATTCTTTAAAGAGAGAATTTTTTAAATAAAAATTTTTAAAAATTAAATAAATAATGAATAAATAGAGTTAGATATTTATTTTTTATATACCGTGAAAAAAGGAAATAAAGAATGTTGCACTTATTTTAATTTTAAATTATCATAAAAATCACCCACATAAATACAAAAATTATTTAAAAATTACCAAGAAAGTATTAATTATTCATTCATTCAAATATTTTTAATTAAACTCTAATTTTTAATTCCAATTATTTTGCTTAATTTATAAGTAAAAGTGGTCATACGACACTTGCAGATATGACATTTGCAGACCCGACATTTGCAGACGACTTTTGCAGATCGACATTTGCAGATACCGACACTTGCAGATATGACACTTGCAGATCCGACTTTTGCAGATATTAATTTTTGAAAAAAAATTAAAATTTTAAAAAAATTTAAAAATCTTAAAAAATCAAAGAATATAGTATAGTATACCGGTGGAAAGGTTTTGATATAAGACCCATACCAATTCGTCTCGACGAGCTGAATCGAACGGTTCGTCTCGACGAGCTGAATCGAACGGTACCACTCTTTTTTCCGGAGATTCTCTTTTTTCCGGAGGTTCAAAATGTTCAAAGTAGACCTATAGAGCGTCGGCGAGGCGCTTGTGCAAAACCCCGCGCTTCGCGAGGAGTTGAGCGACACGCGCCTCGCGGGGAGTCAACGGTCGCTGGGCTCTGGGCTCGTAACATGATCCTATTCCTATCATCGGTGAGATGGGCATCTTAGGATTCCTCCGCAGCAGCAAACACTCCACGGTGTATAGGTAAGGTAAAGAAGAGAGCGAAATGGGTCTAATCTGCAAAAGTCTGATCTGCAAGTGTCTGATCTGCAAGTGTCATATCTGCAAGTGTCGGTATCTGCAAATGTCGGGTCTGCAAAAGTCGGGTCTGCAAGTGTCGGGTCTGCAAATGTCAAATCTGCAAGTGTCGTGACACGGTAAAAGTAATCTAAATATTTTAATACGTCAAGAAAAAACTTGTAAAATACATATTTTAATTGGCTACATAATTTTATTTTATATTTTAATAGTTAAGGTTCTCTTTTACTTACTGTATGTATTTTTAATCAATTTTATCGGAGCAGGACGAATAGGCGCGGCCGAATAGGCGCGGACGAATAGGCGCGGCCGAATAGGCGCCGAGACAAATAGGCGCGGGACGAATAGGCGCGGGACGAATAGGCGCCCGAAGTTATTTTTTCCTAGAATTTTTTTCTAATTTTCTTCTTCTGATTTTTTTCTTCAGTTTTTTTATTTTTTTCTTCTGATTTTCTAACATTTTTAAAATCTTAATTAAAAAAAGAAACATCAGAACTTCTGCTAAAGCTGGTGAATTCGTGTGTTCTAAGACATGTGCACGAATGGCGTAGTGACAGAAGACCCACAGACAGAAGACCCAAGGACAGAAGAACCACAGACAAAAGACCCACAAGAAAATTTTTTAACTAAAACTTTATAAGAAATTTTCTGAAATTTCTGAAAAAGATTTCCAATTTCTCAAGGCACAAAATTAATAAATTTTAAAATATAAAAAAAAATTTATTATAAAGTTAATCAAAAGAATTTTTAGGATTAAATTTTATGGAGGAGTCGTCACAGACATGAACTTCGTCACAGACATGAACTTTGGTTTTTTTTAAAAAAAAATTTTGGTTTTCAATCTTTTCATATTCAAACAAAAATTTGGAACTTATAAATTTGGAACTAGAACTAGCTTGGAACTAGTTCCAGAACTGGAACTAAGGAATTTCAAAAATGGAGTTCCGGAACCGGAACTGGAACTACAAAAATTAAAAACCTAGTTCTGGAACTGAAACTAGTTCCAGAGAAATTTTGGAACTTTGACATCACTGGTTGGAACAACTTCACCTGTTGTTGCAACATTCCCCATTGCTAAAATAACATGCCCGTGGTTGGAACAAACTTCCTTGTCATTGGAACAACGTCCCAGTGTTGGAAGAACCCTCCAGATTTTGGAACAACCTTCCCTAATATTGAAACAACTTTCCCGTTGTTGGATCAGCCCCTTATTGTGGAAAACAAATAGAATCCCCTGCGCCAACAACCATTGCACCAAAATTTATGCACAATAGCGGCTAGATTCTAAAAAGATAAAGGGAAACAAAAAATACAAAATTTAATCGTTCCATCACTATTTGGTTTATCAAATATATAAAGTCTACCATCGTAATTTAGCTTTTTCTTCCCATTTTTAGTGTCAATTTCACGATTACAAAACATTCTTTTCTGTAAAAGAAAAAATTTAAAAAATAATAAAATGACAAAAAGGAACTTTTGCTAAAACCGTTTGGGCGCTTGAATAATTTCGGGCGCCTATTCGTCCCGCGCCTATTCGTCTCGCGCCTATTTGTCTCGGCGCCTATTCGGCCGCGCCTATTCGTCCGCGCCTATTCGGCCGCGCCTATTAGTCGTGTACCCAATTTTATACAATAGTTAAAGAATGACGGATTTTTATAGCCATTTTTTTGCTTTTTCAGACCTTACAACGAATAAAAAGTTATGTGTACGGTCATACGACACTTGTAGATATGACATGCAAAACCCCGCGCTTCGCGCGGGGTTTTGCGACACGCGCTTCGCGGGGAGTCAACGGTCGCTGGGCTCTGGGCTCGTAACATGATCCTATTCCTATCATCGGTGAGATGGGCATCTTAGGATTCCTCCGCAGCAGCAAACACTCCACGGTGTATAGGTAAGGTAAAGAAGAGAGCGAAATGGGTCTAATCTGCAAAAGTCGGATCTGCAAATGTCTGATCTGCAAGTGTCATATCTGCAAGTGTCGGTATCTGCAAATGTCGGGTCTGCAAAAGTCGGGTCTGCAAGTGTCGGGTCTGCAAATGTCATATCTGCAAGTGTCGTGACACGATGTGTACATACATTGACCTCTAAATATTTAAATTTTCAAATTTATCAACACTTCTAAAGCAACTTTTAAATTTCAATAACACGGCATAAAATTTTTTATAATTTGTTAGTAGAGAAGTAGAGAAGAGATGAGACGAGATTCAATCGAAAATTTCAATGTAAAATCAGTAAACCCCTACTGTCTTTAAATCTTTAAAAAGCATTTGGATAATATGACTTTAAATAAAATTAAAATTTGTAAAATAATTTGTTATTCAGCAGCAAATAAAGAAAGCAAGAATCAGCAAAAAATTATTAAATTAAATTAACAAATTTTCAAAATAATTTATAAGATTTGCAAATCCCATTCTACCCTTAATCCAATTAAGACAAACACGACGATTACATAAATTAAATTACACATACCGTATTTATTCTAATTGAATGGCACCTCTATTTGAATGACACATTTTTGAATGAATGAAAAATAGAATGGCAGCCTCTATTTGAATGGCACCCCTAATTAAATCGTGTCCGGAAATTTGGGGAGTGGACACTTGGGGAGTGGACAGTTGGGGAGTAGATAAATGGGGAGTGAGCGGACAATTGGGGAGTGCACATTTGGGGAGTAGCCTAACGATAAAAATACAATAGAATATTAAATAGTTTTTCTTGCTTTTGTATTTTAAAAAATGTATATAGTATAGTTCACCGGAGGTAAAAGTTTGGGACGTGATATATGTCATTCGATTCGTCTCAGCGAGCTAAGTCGAACTACAATTTTCGAAAAAAAACTCCAACTCCATCTCCCACTTTCAGGAAATGATTCTGGAAGTTATAGATTGAAAATTTGAAAACCATAGGGCGGAGTAAGATCGATTTTGGGGTGAAAAATTCGAATATGCAAGTAATAGCTCATTCGGAAAAGCTTTCGAGCTGAGTCGAATGACACTAAAATTAGCTCTCTGCTCCGGCACACAAGGCAAAAGAAGTTCATGACTGGTGCAAGGCCAATTTCCCTGGGTTCATCAGCGCTCAGGAAAGGCCGCCCTACTCCCCCGATTTAAACTCGATGAATTATTCTGTTTGGTCTATTTTGGAGTCCAGGGTCTGTGCTAAGCCACATAAAAGTTTGGAGTCTCTGCGCCACTCTCTCACCCGAGAGTGGGAATTAATTACACTCAAAGAAGTGCGTGCTATTTGCAAAAATTTTTCTTCACGCATTCGCCTCTGTATCAAATCCAAGGGTGGGAATTTCGAATCTTTTTGATTATTATTGTTCCTTATTTAATTCTCTATCATTTGATTGTATCCCGATTTTATTTGATTGTGTTTTAATAAAGTTATGAGAGAAAACACGTGTCCAATTACTTATGGCGCACCCTGTATTGTATTTTTATCGTTAGGCTACTCCCCAAATGTCCACTCCCCAATTGTCCGCTCACTCCCCATTTATCTACTCCCCAAGTGTCCACTCCCCAAATCTCCGGGAGCCAATTAAATGGCCCTTTTGACTACAAATGCCTAAATCGCATTTCTTTATTTGCTTTATTATAATATCCTTTTAATACGCATAATCCTGATATTTTTGAGCGAATTCGAATCAAAAAAGTGTATTAAGTGGGATATCAGGGGATTTGAAAGGATTAAGTGTGATAAGGAGAGATTAAAAGGATTTGGTGGTGATATCGAGGTATTTGACGGGATCTAGGATATACTATGTCTACAATGAACAAGAATACGTACCTATTTTTATGATTGGAAGTTGTTCAACATTTAAATCCTCTAATAACATTCAATCATTTATCTCAAATAAACTTTATCCCTCCTTAATCCATTGATATCTCTAAATATCATTAATCAATTCATAAACCTCTTATCAAACGATATCTCCCCTTCTATCCGCCAAATACACAAATAACACCCTTAATTTCAATTTATCCCCTTAATCCTTGATAATTTTCGGTTCCGTTTCGGTAATCAATCGATTTCGGTTAATTCTTTCGACTTTATTTCGATTAACCAAAGTTTTTTCGATTACTGTTTGATTCGTTTAATCGAAAATGAGGTGAAACCGACAACCCTACTCTATAATACTGTTGTGGTGTGGTGGCTACTATAAAAGCCTCACACAATTGTCAGTCCGGGTCTCCTAATTGTCTCCTAATTGCTTCCCCAACATATTCTACTTCTTCAACGTTATTGTCTTTTCTATTGTGTGATAAACACTTTATTGTATTGCTTCTTCATTGTTGTGCAAGACACAACAAATTGGCGCGGTCGACAACGGATTCAATTGAAAATTGTATTGAAGAAAAACAAATCAGGTTAGTGGCTTGTGAATTGTTTGTTGAAAATATTGTATTGATTGTTAAGGATGAAAGCAGAGGATATTCAAAAACTCCTTGAACAACAACAGAACAAATTCAATCAACAGCAAAAGGAACTACAGGAACGCCAAAATCAACAATTGTTAGTACAGCAGAAACAAATTGCAGAATTGTTGAATAAATTGGGAAATATGTCAAATATTGATAGTGCGACGTCGCTTCACCAGGAAGGATCAGCACTATACGGTAAATTGCATAAATTGATTTCTGAGTTCCATTGTGATATTCCAAGGGCAGTCACGTTCGAAACGTGGTTTGATAAGTACAAATCGTACTTTGAAATTGAGGGGGCTACATTGAGTGATGAATTGAAAGCGAGATTGCTTATTTCGAAATTAGGTAGCCCCGAATATTCTAAAATTGCCCAAAAATTATTGCCACGAAAATTATCAGACCTGAAATATGGGGAATTGTTAATTGAATTAAAAGAGGAGTTTGGGGACCCGAGGTCCAAATTGCTAAAGCGTTTCGATACGCTGAAATTGAAATGTAACGAATTCGAAAATATATTGCAATTTGGGAATCTCGTAAATGCCGAATGCGAAAAGTCAGAGATGAATCTGACTATTGAAGAAATGAAAATATTGATTTTTATTGTAGGTCTTCCTGACTCTGCAATAGATGTGAAACAAAATTGCATTCGGATGATTGAAAATAAATCAAAGAAAAAAGAAGATTGTAAATTCAAGGAATTGTTAGAAGATTGTAGAGGATTCTTGTCTACTAAAAAGGAAGTCAAATTGTTGTCTGAACCTAAACAGGAACCTCAATTGCAACAACAAAATAATGAACTTCCAAACAAGAATTGCTATCACCATCCAACAAAAAGGCCATATTGTAATCATTGTAAGAAACCAGGACATTGGATTGCAAATTGCTATTTCGCTGATACTACCAATAATGGTCCTTATTGTGTAATGTTGGATATTGAAGACAATGAGGTGATGCAGAAGCAAAATTGGATTGTTCAAAAAGTGAAAATAAATGGAACTTCAATGAACATGATTGTGGATACGGCTGCGCAAATTTCAATTATTTCAAAAGAAAAGTACTCAATTATTTCAAAAGAAAAGAAATTATTTCAAAAGAAAAGTAACAAAAATTTTACAAACAAGAACATAATTTATCTATTTATTTTCTTGTACTTCATCTATCTTCCAGAAATGTTTGAACCCTCAGAATTTATTGAACCGTCAGAGCAGCTTTCCATCTTATCCTCAGATTCATCAGATTGGACTTTTGTCTTCTTTTTGGGTGTTGCACCTTCATTGTACAGCCTCGCATCTGAACGTTCGCCACAATTCAATTTATTACGAACATACACTGTTCTGTTTCTCAATTCGTATTTAGGCTCAATTTTTTGGCTGTTGATTTCACAATTGTTATACAATTTTGTTTCCATGTGCAATCGTTTCCTCATTTGATTAGAATGACGAGTAATTACCGTCTTCAATTTAGGAGCAAATATGGTGTAAAGTACACCTTTTTTACTTACAATTTCGCCTTCTAACCAAGCAATTTTGTTTTGTCTATAATTTGTGAACCACACGTGGTCACCAATTTTATAATCATGTACTTTTGCTCCATGATGTTTATCAAACCAATTTTTCATTTTATTTCTAACAATTTCTTTTTTAGGTGTCAATGCGGTATTCCTATTCAATTCAATATTTTTGGGTCTTAGAGCATCCCATTTCAATCTCAATTTTCTATTCAAGAATTCCTCCGCTGGAGTTTTCCCTCCCAATGATTCATTAGGTGATGCTCTATAATTCAATAGTACTTCTTGAAGCCAATCTTTGTTTTTACAATTTTTTATCATCATTCTCTTAAAATAATCAACAAAACGTTCAGCTTGACCATTTGATTGAGGATGATAAGGTGGACTAAATAATTGTTTAATTCCTTTTTCAATGCAATAATTTTTAAATTCAATTGACTGAAATGGACTTCCATTGTCCGAAACCAATGTTTCTGGATACCCAAAATGGGTAAATAACCAATTAAGACTATTAATTGTATCTTTAGCTGAATTTGTCATATTGCCAAAAACTTCAGGCCACTTAGAAAAAGAATCAATAACAATCAAATACAATTTTCCATCTTTACATGGACCAGCAAAATCAATATGTAATCGCTGCCAATTTCTTGAAGTGGCAGGCCATGGACACAATTCTTCTTTTGCTGGCATTTTTGCAGCTCCTTGGCACTCAGTACAATTATTAACCCAATTTTCAATATCTTTTCCTATATTAGGCCAATAAAGGTATTCTCTAGCAATACCTTTCATTTTTGCAATACCAGGGTGAAATTCATGCAATGAATGCAAAATTTCTTCCCTCAATATTTTTGGAACTACTATCTTATCTGAGAAAACAATACAATCATCAATTACTTGTAAATTTTGTCGTATATTCGACCAATATCTCATTTCTTTTTTAACCTCTTTAGGCCAATGATTTGTAATATAATTTTTTAACAATTTCAATTCAATATCCTTTTTTGTTTCATTCTTTAACAATTCAATATCCAATCTTTTCTCTTTCAATAATACATTCAAAATGTATTTAACTGATTCTTCAGTTTGACTCAATTCATTGTCTGACTCACAATCAATTTTATTTTTTACAGCCAACGCAATAATTTTGTCTTCATTTTCATCCTGATTATTAATCAATCGAGACAATGTATCCGCCATGCCCATTTCGTGTGTTTTACTAAACTCAATTTCAAAATCGTAATTTGACAATGTCAATGCCCATCTTTGCAATCTTGAGGCCGTGTAGGCTTTTATGCCTTTTTTATTGCCGAATATGGCCAATAACGGTTTATGATCCGTCCTCAATTTAAATTTACGACCGTAAATCAATTTGTGAAATTTTTCAACTGCAAAAATCAATGCTAGACCTTCTTTCTCAATTTGGCTATAATTTTTTTCTGCTGAATTCAATGATTTACTAGCATATTCAATTGCCCTTTCCGTTCCATCCGGAAATTTATGGGATATTACTGCACCAATTCCATAATTTGAGGCATCTGCCGTCACAATAATTTCCAATTCTGGGTCAAAATGGGTTAACAATAATTCTGAACTCAAGATTTTCTTGAGTTCTTCAAATGCGAACTCCTGTTCTCACCCCACTTCCAATCAATATTTTTTTGTAACAATTTGTCCAAAGGACCTCGCAATTTATGCATTTCTTCTACAAATTTTCCATAATAATTTATTGTACCCATAACTGATTGTAATTCTTTTACATTTTTTGGGCAATTCAATTTTTTAATAATTTCTTTTTTGACCGGATCTGGTTCAATACCAATATCAGAGACAATATGGCCAAGAAATTTCAATTTTTTTTGAAAAAATTTACATTTATCCAATTGGATTTTCAATCCCCAATCTTCAATTCTTTCAAAAATTCTCAATAAACTCAATTTATGATCTTCCAATGTTTTAGAACAAATGATCACATCATCTAAATATGCATACACACCCGGAATGCCAATAATCAATTTATCCATCAATTTTTGAAATATAGCTGGTGCTGATTTAACTCCAAAAGGCAATCGTTGTACTTCAAATAATCCTTTATGTGTATTAATACACGTCAATTTTTTTGAACAATTATCCAATTCAATTTGTAAATAGGCATCCCTTAAATCCAATTGTGAGAAGACTTTGCTTCCATGAATATTTGTCCAAATGTCCGTAGGACTAGGCAATGGATGCCTATTCAATTCTAATGCTTTATTCAATCCCGTAGAATAATCCATACAAACACGGATTTTTCCGTTCGCCTTTTTCACAGCAAGAATAGGAGCTGCCCAATCGGAGAATTCGATAGGTTTAATTGCGCCCATTTTTTCCAATCTATTCAATTCTTTTTCAATTGCATCTTTTACTCCAATTGGTACAGGTCTGGCTTTAACAAATACTGGTTTTGCATTTGCTTTCAATTCTAGATGAGCTTTGCTCATTCTACAATAACCCAATCCTTCACTAAATACATTCTTAAACTTCTTTTGCAATTCAATTTCAATTTTAGCTCGTATTTCCTCAATGCATTCAATAGCTAAAATTTCTTTACTTTCTTGATACGGTTTGATTGTTGTTACAATTGGTCTACCCAGTTTCTTCTCCAATTTAACAATCCATGGTAGACCGAATAAATTCAATTTTTCTTTTGTTACATGAACCAATAAAATTTCTTTTGCTTCTTCCAATTCAACAATACAATTAAATTTTCCAACAATTTTAAATTCACTTCCTGTGAAGGTTTTTCCACAATAATTTGGTTCAGACAATTTTGGAGATCCCATTTCTCTCCAAGTCCTTTCATTAATACAACTCAATTGAGCTCCCGAATCTAAAATAAATTCTACTTCGGTCCCATTCAATATTGCTTTTGTTTTAAGCCATTCAATATTCTCATCTGTTTCAATTCTCAATATTTGCCGGATTGGCCTTTCAATTTCATAGTCTTTGCAATATTTTGGTTTTTCCCACAATTTATAGATTGGGTCTAACAATTTAATCATTTATATACTTCAATAACAATTTGTTTGAGCAATACAATTTACGGTTGGAGCCGTAGTCGACCGCGCCACTTTGTTGTGTCTTGCACAACAATGAAGAAGCAATACAATAATGTGTTTATCACACAAAAGAAATAACAATAATATTGGAGTAATAGAATAAGGTTGGGAATAATTAGGAGACAATTAGGAGACACGGACTGACAATTGTGTGAGGCTTTTATAGTAGCCACCACACCACAACAGTGGGTCAGATGTATTTGGGATCTTTCGATTCCGAGCACACTGGCCTCGTACATGTGGGTCAGGTGTATTCGGGATCTTTCGATTCCGAGCACATTGGCCTCGTACATGTGGGTCAGATGTATTCGGGATCTTTCGATTCCGAGCACATTGGCCTCGTACATGTGGGTCAGATGTATTCGGAATCTTTCGATTCCGAGCACATTGGCCTCGTACATGTGGGTCAGATGTATTTGGGATCTTTCGATTCCGAGCACACTGGCCTCGTACATGTGGGTCAGATGTATTCGGGATCTCTCGATTCCGAGCACATTGGCCTCGTACATGTGGGTCAGGTGTATTCGGGATCTCTCGATTCCGAGCACATTGGCCTCGTACATGTGTGTCAGATGTATTCGGAATCTTTCGATTCCGAGCACATTGGCCTCGTACATGTGGGTCAGATGTATTTGGGATCTTTCGATTCCGAGCACACTGGCATCGTACATGTGGGTCAGATGTATTCGGGATCTTTCGATTCCGAGCACATTGGCCTCGTACATGTGGGTCAGATGTATTCGGAATCTTTCGATTCCGAGCACATTGGCCTCGTACATGTGGGTCAGATGTATTTGGGATCTTTCGATTCCGAGCACACTGGCCTCGTACATGTGGGTCAGGTGTATTCGGGATCTCTCGATTCCGAGCACATTGGCCTCGTACATGTGGGTCAGATGTATTCGGAATCTTTCGATTCCGAGCACATTGGCCTCGTACATGTGGGTCAGATGTATTCGGGATCTCTCGATTCCGAGCACATTGGCCTCGTACATGTGGGTCAGGTGTATTCGGGATCTCTCGATTCCGAGCACATTGGCCTCGTACATGTGTGTCAGATGTATTCGGAATCTTTCGATTCCGAGCACATTGGCCTCGTACATGTGTGTCAGATGTATTCGGAATCTTTCGATTCCGAGCACATTGGCCTCGTACATGTGGGTCAGATGTATTTGGGATCTTTCGATTCCGAGCACACTGGCATCGTACATGTGGGTCAGATGTATTCGGGATCTTTCGATTCCGAGCACATTGGCCTCGTACATGTGGGTCAGATGTATTCGGAATCTTTCGATTCCGAGCACATTGGCCTCGTACATGTGGGTCAGATATATTTGGGTGTGTGTCAGATGTATTCGGAATCTTTCGATTCCGAGCACATTGGCCTCGTACATGTGGGTCAGATGTATTTGGGATCTTTCGATTCCGAGCACACTGGCATCGTACATGTGGGTCAGATGTATTCGGGATCTTTCGATTCCGAGCACATTGGCCTCGTACATGTGGGTCAGATGTATTCGGAATCTTTCGATTCCGAGCACATTGGCCTCGTACATGTGGGTCAGATGTATTTGGGATCTTTCGATTCCGAGCACACTGGCCTCGTACATGTGGGTCAGGTGTATTCGGGATCTCTCGATTCCGAGCACATTGGCCTCGTACATGTGGGTCAGATGTATTCGGGATCTCTCGATTCCGAGCACATTGGCCTCGTACATGTGGGTCAGGTGTATTCGGGATCTTTCGATTCCGAGCACATTGGCCTCGTACATGTGGGTCAGGTGTATTCGGGATCTCTCGATTCCGAGCACATTGGCCTCGTACATGTGGGTCAGATGTATTCGGCATCTCTCGATTCCGAGCACACTGGCCTCGTACATGTGGGTCAGATGTATTCGGGATCTTTCGATTCCGAGCACATTGGCCTCGTACATGTGTGTCAGATGTATTCGGAATCTTTCGATTCCGAGCACATTGGCCTCGTACATGTGGGTCAGATGTATTTGGGATCTTTCGATTCCGAGCACACTGGCATCGTACATGTGGGTCAGATGTATTCGGGATCTTTCGATTCCGAGCACATTGGCCTCGTACATGTGGGTCAGATGTATTCGGAATCTTTCGATTCCGAGCACATTGGCCTCGTACATGTGGGTCAGATTTATTCGGGATCTCTCGATTCCGAGCACATTGGCCTCGTACATGTGGGTCAGATGTATTCGGGATCTTTCGATTCCGAGCACACTGGCCTCGTACATGTGGGTCAGATGTATTCGGGATCTTTCGATTCCGAGCACATTGGCCTCGTACATGTGGGTCAGATGTATTCGGGATCTCTCGATTCCGAGCACACTGGCCTCGTACAAGTGGTCAGGTGTATTCGGGATCTTTCGATTCCGAGCACTTATGTATTTGTGTATTTGTATGGATTTATTAATAGATTAAAATAAATTTAGAAGATTTTCATTTTTAAATTATTCAAAATCATAGTAGAACATTTTTGTCAAAAATAACCATTTGTTTTTTAAAAATAATAAGAAAATAATAAAATGTTCATTATCGTAGCCATGACAACAATATAATATAATTTTAAATGTTTTTTATTTTAAATATATTTTGAATATTAGAATATTTTTTATTAAATAAATAAAAATATTAAAAATAATTATTTTTATTTTTTAAAATGCAAAATCATATGTATGTTTTTCCAGCAAGAAAGGTATTTTAAAATATAAGTATGGGAATTATAAATAAGTTTTTCTTTGTTAAATTTATTTTTAATAATTATTTCTTTAATTGCAAGTTCCAAATCCAAACACCCGGTTCCACAACATTTACATGTATTTCTTGGATGTTAAATAGGGGGTATGTAGCTGTTGGCGGTAGTGATGGAGCTTTGCGTGTTATGTTACTAAATCTTGATCAAGGTAATAAAAAGCAAAATATTTTCTAGTTATTTTTTTAAAGACAAATCAAATCCTCCTTCATCATTAAATCCTTGGCTATCTAGTCAACAACTTGAAGGCCACTCTTCTAGTGGTATGAATATTGTTAGAAGAATTTTTGAAATTTATTTTTATTCAGTTAGAGTTTTAAGTTGGAATGAAGTCTATCAAAAATTAGCCTCTACAGATGATGCTGGTGTTATTATTGTTTGGATGACACACGGGTTATTTTACATAAAAATTAAATTTAAAATAATTTAAATTTAGGCCAGACGAATCTTGGTTTGAGGAAATGGTTAATAATAGACAAAAATCAACAGTATCTTCATTAAAATGGTCAAATGATGGAATGAAAATTGCTATTGCTTATGAAGATGGTAATTTTGGAAATTATAAAAAATTTTGAAAAAAAAAATTCTTTAAAAAATAGGACAAGTAATTATTGGTTCAGTAGATGGAAATCGTCTTTGGAATAAAGATATTGGTGGATCTCTGACTAAAATTGCAGTAAATTATTTTATTTTAAAAGATTATAAAAAATCGAATTCTCGTTAACTATTAAAAAATGTCAATTCTAATTAAAATAAATATTTTAATTTTTAGTGGAATACTGACGATACACTTTTATTACTTGGTTATATTAATCTATTAATTTAATTGAAAAAAATTATTTTATGAAGGTTTTGCTGATGGCGAGGTTCATGCATATAGTCAATATGGCGATTTTGTTAGTAAAGTTAAAATGCTTTGTGTTGAAAATATGGAATTAGAGACGGCACTTTCAAGTGAAAATTAAATAATTTTTAATTAAAAAAATAATTTCACTTAGAAGATCTTAAAAAGGATGTAATTGTTTCTATGGAATGGTATGTACCTCCACACTCAAGTAAAATTGTTACTAATGTCGGTGGTGGTCAATCATTAACACAACAATATAGAAGTAAATAATAATTATTTAATGGTCTGATAGAAGGAGAAAATTTCGAAAATTCTCCAACTACTCTCTAATAAATAGACTTTCCAAAAATCTTAAAATATTTAAAAATATTTTATTTTTTAAGATGCTGATACTTCCTATAATCTAACTGGTGATGAATCTTATAATAATACGGCATCTCGTTTAAAAGTTCCTGAAGGAAGGCCTCCTTTCCTTGTTGCTTATCAAAATGGAAATATTCAATTAATGTGTAATGAAAATATTTCTAGTAAATATTTTCTTAAAATTTTTTTCAAAAAAAATATTTTAAAGAAGGTGTAAGTATTGTCCGTTTACCTTCAACTTTAATAATTATGGCACAATGGTCACCAGATGGGTCAATGTTTGCCGTTGCTGGTTTACAATTAGATTTACCAGAAACTGAAAGAAATGTTTTACATTTTATTTCTGCTTATGGAGAGGTAGGGAAAAAATATTTTTTTGTAAAAAAAGATATTTTTAGCGTCTCCAAAGTATTCGTTTGGCTCCTGGCCATTTTGCCGGGATTGCCTGGGAAAGTTCTGGGCATAGACTTGGTGCTCTTATTGACACAAATATTTATTTAGTTGTTATTAAATTCCCTTATCGTTGGACTTATTGTGGACAAACACTAGTTTTTGCTTATAAAACCTTGGATTCTTTACAAGAAGTTTTTTTTGACTATTTTAAAATATTTTTTAAAAATATTATTTGAAGGTTTTAGTATTTTATGAAACAAAAATGGAAGTAAAAACTAAACGTTATGTTCAAAATCTTTGTTCACTTAAATCTTATGGAGATTATTGTGTGACAATTTTTAGAACTGAGGAATTACGAGGAGCGGTTAATAATTTGATTTTAATAAAATAATTAAAATTAATGGAATAAAAAAATTTTTGGGAATATCTCATTAAAAATATTTTTTAAAGTATACAATGCAACTGTGTGACAGTATTGGAACACCAGTAGATAGCCATACAACTAATGTTCCTTGCAGCGTTGTTGCAATGAATGCTAGTGTTGTTAGTAAATAAATACTTTAAATTAATTAAAATAATTTTAAAAAGGTAATTGTTGCCTCTACAGAATCTTTTATTGTTTGGCATTATTCTGTTCCGCGTCAAGAAAATACAACAACTGTCTCTACAGGCTCTCAGAAAACTGGAAATACAAATAGAAATATTCCCACAGACCAGAATGACAAGTTAAAAAGAAGATAAAATTTTTTAAAAAAAATTCTTCTTAAGAGTTCATTATATAGATGAACATCGTACAGAAAAGCAACAACAACCAACTAATGGAGTAACTACAGATCCTATTTGTGCTATAGCTGCATCAGCTAATTTCTTTTTAATTGTAATTTTGTTTAATTAATTATTTTCTTTTAAATATTTAATAAAAAAAAGGCTTGTGAATCAGGAATACTTTATCGTTTTTCATTACCTAATGTCCAATTACAATCAACATTTAAATCAAACATTCCAGCTCCAAAATTAATGACAATTAATTGTGATGGTTCTAGATTAGCTTTAATAGGCAAATATAATGTTTTACGTTTAATTGATTTGCCTAAAGAAAATATATTTACACCAATTTTAACGTTTGAAAGAAGAGAAGTTTGGAGTGTTGAATGGGATGATGCTAAAAATGATTTATTGGCATTAATGGAAAAACAAAGACTTGTAATTGTTAGAGGAACTGAAGTATTATTTATTATCTTTTGACATATTTAATTTTAAAAAATATAGACAGATGAACCAATTCCACATGTTGGTCGTATTTGTCAATTTAAAGATTTAGTTGTACGCCTTGTTCTGCTTGATGATATTTTTAAAGAGCCCGATCGTGTTAGTCGTCACTCCTTTGTTGAAATTGAAATAAAGATACTTAAAACAATAAAATCAACACTCGAATCTGACAAATTACAAGACGCAATTGCTCTTATTGAGAAAGGAAATCATCCAAAACTTTGGTAATTTAACAAAAAAATCCAAATAAAAAACAATTTTTAAAGGAATATTTTGGCAAAAGATGCCCTTAAAAGACTTGACCTTCGAACAGCAGAACATGCATTTGTTAAATTACAAGATTATGGGGGAATACTTTTTCTTAAAAGATTACAAAATATTCATTCCGATTCTTTAAAAAGAGCTGAAGTTTCTGTTTTTCTTGGTGATTTGGAAACGGCTGAAAAAATTTATTTTGAGAATGATAGAAGGTAAAAATAATTATTTTTAAAGAAGGATTTTAAATTAAAATTTAAAGAGATTTGGCTATTGATATGCTAAAGAAAATGCATGATTGGTTTCGAATTCAACAAATTTTACAAACGTCAAATGGACCTGGAGATGATGCTTTGGCACAACAAACATGGCAACATGTTGGGGATTATTTTGCTGAAAGACAAAAATGGTCTTTTAAAGTTTTAGTTATCAAACATTGAGTTCTACAAAGGATAATTTAAACAAATAAGAGATAATCATCAATGTTCCCGTTTAAGACTCAAATAGACCCAACTGACATATCCCTAAATGTCAAACACTGTCATGAAAAGAGTAACATACTCTGTGCTCTCTAACTGTTATTTCCTACTGTCATATAATCCACAACGATTATACTCTAGTCACTTATCAGTCCTTCAAAAATGGGAACTTGTTATATAAACGGTTTCCTTTATGAAATATTAGACTTTAACAATAATTAAATCAAAAGGCAAAGTGCCGCTCGTTATTACGAACAATCTCGAAGTTACTCAGAATTAGCACGTTGTTATCTAATGATGGATGACTTTGCTCGAATGGAAACACTTGGACAAGAATTGCCTGAAGGCCATGAAGTATTAAATGTATAAAAGAGAATAAATATTAAAGAAAAATAAATGTTTATAAATTTACAGCAATTAGCTGAAACATTCACTAGTTATGGACTTTGTGAACAAGCTGTAGATTGTTATTTAAAAGTAATATACACTACCTTTAATGACCAAAAAAATTCATTTTATTAAAGTGTAATCGAATAAGTGATGCTTTCGAAACTTGTATTAAATTAAATAAATGGGATCGAGCTGCTGAACTTTCTGATCGTTATCATCTTGCTAACGTTGAAAATTTACTTAATCAATATGCACATCAAATTGTGGGGAATAAAACTAAAAATTTGGCTATCGCTCAACTTTATTCAAAAGCGGCGAAATATTTGAAGGCTGCAAAAATTGTTTATGAGGTGAAAAATGAAAAGGAATTTAATAAACAAAAATAAATTTCTTTAAAAAAATTAAAGGTAGCAAATTCAGAACATCAAAAACAAGCACCCCCTCTTCGTCTTAAAAAACTTTATGTAATGGGGGCTCTTTTAGTTGAAGAATATTATGAACAAAACCGACAAAAAATTGCAAAAAGAAAAGAAGAAAGTGGAGGGGTAATAAAATTTAAAGAAAAATCTTAAATAATTTTTTAAAGTCTTCATCATTAGCTTTAGATGGTCTTTTAGCTAGTGATCATAATTTAAGTATGGAAGAAGTTAGAATGATAGATACTTCTTGGAGGGGAGCGGAAGCTTATCATTTTTTTATGTTAGCTCACTCACATTTATACAAAAGTGATTATGTAGCGGCAGTCAAAACAGCTTTAACACTTACAAATTATGAAGATTTATTAGATCCTATGGAAGTTTATTCTTTATTAGGTAATTGAAGAATAATCTTTTTGATATTATTTCAAAAGCTTTAACTTCTTATCTTGCTGAATATTATGGTGTTTGTTCCAAAGCTTTTATGAAATTAGAAGCAATGCAAAATATATCAAAAGAAGAACAAGAAGTTTATGCTAGTTTAGCAATGCAAATATTTTTAAAGTTTTTTTAAAATATTTTCTTTTAACATATTTTTTAAAGAAATGAGCCAAAAGATCAGCGTATTAATTATGTAGAATGCCCTAACTGTGATGCAAAAATTGAGGATCATTCAATTGTTTGCCCTAATCTAAAATGTAATAATCGCCCTCCTATTTGTGTGGCTACTGGCCGTCCAATATTTGAAACACAATTTTGGATATGCAATAAATGCAAACATAGAGCTTATCAAAAAGAGATAAATTCTTATATTAATTGTCCACTTTGCCATAATGATTTTAATAAATAAATAAATTCGTTAAATTTAACAAAAAAATCAAAAAATGCTTTTAGAAAATTACAAAAAGGATATTTTAAAATTGAGATATTTGCTTGAAAGTATTATACTAAATCTACTTATAACCAACTTTTCAAATGAATCTGCAACCCAAAATATTAATTTTTTAAAAATTAATCTTAAAAAGGCTATTTTTTATTTCCCAGTTTGGCAGCTTTTGAGGGTCTGGTATTTCGGGGCCCTATTTCCAAAAAAAAATTAGTATTCCGAGCAAAATTCAAAACTTGTCTCATTTAAATAATTTAAAATCACCAAAATAAAAAAACCGAGCAATTTTTAAATTTCACCTTTAAATTAATGAGATAATTCAACTAATTTTTTAAGACACACTCGTCTTCAGAGACCCGATCTTCACGAAAAATTCTTTCAGATTTTTCATCTTTCAACATATATGCAGGTAAATATCTGTAAATAATTAAATAAATTTTTTTGGAAAATTTTGGATAAATTTTGAAAATATCAAAATTTTTTAACTTTAAATTATTTCCTTTTAATAATTTAAATACCTTTCTCCTTCACCATTTTCAATTATTTTCAAATGTGGGTTCTTTGCAGTTTTTTTCCTTTCACCCAAAGAAGAATATCCTTGATCATATAAACAGCAATATGGAATACATAAATAACGTAATAAAATCCAAATATCAGAATAACTAAAATCCAACAATGGACAGACCTAAAAAAATAAAAATAATTATTTTTTAAATAAATTGTATGGACAAATTGGAGTTGATAAATGAAGTAATTCTTTTAATTTTACAAATTACTTTAAGAGAGATTTTAGCCAGAACACAAATTTTACTTTAACAAAACAAAAGTGCAACCATCACCGTCTTATTTACTAATCCTAATCTAATTCTAAAAATCGTAAACGTCCTAAACAAAGATTCACCCCACAATTACATAAATTTATTTAAAAAAATTTACTCTTAAAAAAGAAGGCCATCCCTGTTCAGTCCATTCACATTTAGATTTCATTTTTGCAGCTTTAGGATCACTATAACGAGAACCCATTGGAGTAGCAACAATTTCAGGTTTTTTATTTTTTAAACAAATTAATCCACTTTTTAACGGCCCTTCCAATTCAAAAACTTGAAGATTATATCTTTAAAAAATAATTTAAAATTTTAAAAATAAAACCACTTTTCAGAAATTGAATTAACAAAATTGACAACTTCTGGGAATTCATCATCACTTTTTATATAAAAAGCATTTATTTGTTTTTGATTAGTATATTTCCTTTTTTTGTGAAATAAATAAATTTTAATTTAAAATATTTTTACTTATTTACACAAGCTCTAAAAAGATGTAATAAAAGAGTACAATCCTTTCCGCCATTAAATGAAAGAGAAATTTGTTCCAAACTAAAAAATAAGTACTTTTAAATTTAAAATTCCTAAAAGTTTTCCCTTCGTTAAATTTTTTATTTAAATATTATTTAGTTAATTCCTCGGGTAATAAATAGTTTAGAAGTCGCCCCCTTTTTTCCTTTCTAATTTTTCCTTTTTTTCTAATCTTATGGCAAATTATATATCATTCGAAAGAGCCCTTCGAGCTGACAATGAGTCGAATGAAATTAAAATTAACGTTCAATATTTTCAAATTTAAATTTATTTCCAAATCCAACAAACCTATATTTATCCAAAATTTCCTCGATTGTTTGCAAAGCTCCTTTTAATTTATTTGAAATTTCTTTTGATTGAAAAGCAATTTGAAAAGCTTCCAATTTTTCATAAGCATTTTCCCATGGACAGGGATCGAAATAATCTAAAAAATCATTTTAATTAAAAATTAAATTCTTTAAAAAAACCTTTATTTTCAAAAAAATTATTTCCACAATTTTCTTTAATTAATAATTGAAATTTTTCTTTATAATTAGATTCTGAATGTGTTGAAGAAGATAAATGTTTAATTAAATTTGTAACGTCAAAATTCAAAATTTTTAATTTTATTTTACATTCAGTACATTCCACTAAACTTTCCTCTTCTTCTTCTTTTAATCGATTAAATAATTTCTGTCCATTTATTCTTTCAAGATTCCAAATTGGATGGATTTCAGAAAACATTAAAATCTTTTTTGAAAAATAATTAAAATACTCAATTTCTTTAAAAATATTTTTTGGTCTCTTGGCAACACAATTCTTTGTTGACAAATTAATTATATGTGAATAAAATGAAAGAAATAAAGTTTTATAAGAATTTATTTGAATAATAAATCCCTTCATTGTGTTTAACTAAGAAAGAAAAAAGAATTAAATTACGTGTATAAACATTTTTCTCTTAATCTCTTTTTTTCTCTAACCGTTTCTGTTGGGTCCACTCCAGAAGATCAAAACCCAGAAGGTCAAACCCAGGAGATCAAATGACCCAGAAGTTGCCACCTTCTGGGTTTTGACCTTCTGGGTTATCCCTTTCTGTTTATTAAATATTAATTTTTTAAAAGACAACTTGAAAAATCTCTTGCTCATCTTGATGATTTATAATGTTGGGAAAAATATATCGATATGTGTGATTGGTAAAAGTGAACCAAAAATTAAAGATTAAATGTAAATAATTAAATTCCTGATAATATATAAAGAATTAAATTTAATATAATCTTTAAAAATCAAAATTAACAGATATCTACATTAGTATTTAGGAAAACATAGAAGAAAAAACATACCTATTTACTGCTTAATATTTTATATAATACAAAACCAAAAATATTTACAATACAAAATCACATTTACAATAGATAATTATAATATACCTAAGCATTTAATTATTTATGTGTTTTTTCTCTTCGAAATATTATCTTGTTTCTTTCGATTATTTTCTTTTTGACTTTTCTGACGGCTTTTATTTTGCTCTCTTATAGACAATTCTGAACCAGAAGAGGTTGAACTTGACGTTGAACTCGATGTGGAGGATTCGGAAGAAATGCTAGGCTCTTTGTAAGTTACTTTTCTTACAATAGGAAGAATTTTGGCTCTTTGCTGATTTTTTTCCGAAAAATTCTGACTTGGCTGTTTGGAAATTAGCCGAGAGCTGGAACTTAAATATAAATTTTTAAACAATTTACTATAAATTTTCCATCAATTTTTAACCTTTTTATCTGCTTCGCTTTTCTCAAATCCGGCACATTGTGATGCATTAATGGCTGTATTTTTAAAACAACCTTCATTATATCATCAATTACCTTAAATTTTTGAATTCATTTTTATTTTTTAAAATTATTTTTACTCACATTATCACGGTTCTTAGTAACCATTTTGTCTATTTCACGAAGTTTTGCCCGATTCTTATTTTCCAAAATCGCTGCATAATCGAGTTCTTCTTTCTGAAGTCTGATAAGATATTTTTGGTGTTGTTCCTCTCTCTTCTAAAAATTAAGGTAATTTTTCAGTCACAATAAAATTCTTCTAAAATTCACCTTTTTAAACTCAGCAATTTCTCTTCTAGCATCTTCATAAGCTTTGTCCATTACCCTCACATAATTGTGCCTTGCTTCTAAAATTTAAAAGTTAATTTAATTAAAATATTCAACATAAAAATTACTTTCAATAGTTACTTCACATCTCTTTTCACATTCTCGAAGCATTCCAATTGCTCTAGCCCCATCAACATAATAAGTTGTCTTTTGCTTCTTCTTTGAATTGCTTGCCGACTTCTTCTTGACAACCCTCTGCTTTTTGATTTTTAGAGACTTCCTTTTATTACAAATTGCTAAGAATGTTGTCGAGCAGCAAATGGTGTAGACAAACACAAAAATGAGGGACAAAGCTGGATAATCGAAAGACTTGAAGAAGAGTTGAGAGATCATGGAAGGAGAATTAACAAGGTAGAGGTCATGAAAATAGTGTGATTTGTGCTTTTATAGAGGAGTATATTCACAATAAAAAATTACAAATCAATTTAAGTAAAATTATTATAAATTTTATTCGATTGATTAAAAATTAAATATTAATTTAATTTTTATTATTAAATTAAATAATAAAAGGAAGAAGAATTAACAAGGAAGGGGTCATGAAAATAGTATCATTTGATGCTTTTATAGAGGAGTATGTTCACAATAAAAATTACAGTAAATAATTTCAATTTAAGTAAAATTATTATAAATTTTATTCGATTGATTAAAAATTAAATATTAATTTAATTTTTATTATTAAATTAAATAATAAAAGATTAGAGATTAGAGATTAAATCTTGTTACTATAATTTATGTATTAGTAATATGTAGGTATACAAAACACAGAAACACAAAAATTCTGACTTAATTTAATCTCTAAAATGCAATTTTGATGTGTATATATTTGTAAATATTAATGAAATTTTATTTAATTAATATTTTTAAAATTAAAGAAGATTCGCTTTTGAAGAAGTATTATCTGAAGAATGAATGGTTGAATGATAAGTAGTACCAGGTGACCTAAAAAATAAAAAAATAATTAAAATAATTTTTTAAATTAAGAGGCCCTCTTATATACATATTTAAATTTAATATTAAAGGTCATAATTTTAAATCCCTACATTTGATATTGTTGTGATGCTGGTGCAACAACAGTTGAAAATACATTAGTTTTGTGGACAGGTGAACGATTAATAGGTTGTATTTGTGTTTGTTGTTGTTGTTGATTTTGTGTTGATAATGATGGTTGTTGTTGTGTAGAATGTTGCTGTTGATGAAGTAAAGCACTAAGTAAATCAACAGGAAAAGGAAAAATAATTGTAGAATTTTTTTCAGCGCTAATAGAATTTAATGTTTGTAAATAGCGAAGTTGAATTGCTTGGGGAGATTCTGCTATAACATCTGCTGCTTCTTTGAGAGCGCGGGAGGCTTTTTGTTCTCCTTCAGCAACAATCACCTTTAAATATTTTAATTATTGTTTGAAATAATTACAGAAAAAAAATACTTTTGCTCTAGCTTCACGTGCGGCTTCAGCCTCAGCAGCCATGGCACGTTGTAATTGAATAGGTAACCTTACATCTTTAACTTCAACCCTTTCAACTTTTACTCCCCAAGGTTCAGTAGCTTCGTCCAATGTTGCCTTTTTTATAAATAAATTAATTCAAAAATAAATAAAATATTTTTGTTTACTTGCATTTGAAGGGAAATAGCTTCACGGTCACTCAACATTTCAGCTAACGTTTTAGTACCTAATATGTTTCGTAAAGTTGTTTGAGCTAAAAGTTTTGTGGAGCGAGAAGCATCCTCTACATTTGTTACAGAAATTGTTGCATTAGAAATTCTTCAAAATAAAAGGAGGATAAAATAAAGGAAAAATTCTCTATATCTTCTACCGGAAATAAACAACAGCATCAACAGCAACAGTTACAGAATCTTTAGAAAGTATTTCTTGTGGAGGGACCTAAAGTAGAATTATTTAATTTGAGAACATTCAAAGAAACCTCAAAAGAAAGTACACGCAAATCAACTTTCCTATAAGTATCAATGCAGGGAACAATGAAGAAAATTCCTGGACCCTTGGCGCCGCCGGGAAGAAGCCGTCCCTTTAAATTATTTTTTTAATTAAAAAATTTTTAAAAAAATTTACAAGTCGAAAGATGACAGCACGCTCATATTCTTGAACTACCTTTATTGACATACAAGCCGATATAGGTAATGTCAAGAATATGAGGATGTAGGAGAGAATGGTGAGGATCCAACCGCAAACGCCGAACTCGTTGTGGATGTTGGCTATTTTAAAGAAAAATATTTAATTTTGATTTAAGTATTCTTAAAAAGATTCTAATATGTACGGATAAATAGTACAACTATTTGTGAAGGATGGGCCAATGTTAAGAAAGCTAATGAGTTAGGATTGACTATACCATGTCCTAAAATTCTTAAAGGATTTAATTGAATCTTTAAAGGACTTTAAAGGACTTAATGCTATTTTCGTGGTAGAACACTTATCAAAATTGATGGGATATAAAAATATTAGTTTTCAGCTTATTTAATTATTATTATTAGTTTTTTTTATTTATCCAACTTAAATTATTTTTCACTCTTTTTCTCAATAACAAAACACAAAAAAGCCAAAATTCTATAAGAATATTTATTTACCAATTTTAAAAATCTATCTAATATATTTTTTCGTGACTTAATACACGTAGCAATATACTGAGTTTTTATACGCCTGCTTGTTAATGAATTAATTAAGTTAATTTTTTAATAAATTAGATTATCGATAATCTAAAGTTAATTACTCCCCTCAATACCCTCAGTTTTTATTATTACTTCACTCTCACTTTTTGAGGGAATGCCACTTTTTTAGTTGGACAATTTTGGCAATTTTTTGTATAAAGAAAATTGTGTGGAGATATACTATGTATTTAGGCGAAAAAATTAAAAATACTATAAGCGTATTTTATTGGATCCGAAGTTTACGAGAAAATCTAAATTTGGTTGGAATGAATTGCACATGCAATTCACCAGAAAATAATATTTTATTTTTCCTTTCAAATAAAATTTCTCATTAATATTTTTCAAAAAATAAAATAAATTTTTTAGAGAAAGTTTAATTTGCTCTATGAAAATATTTTTGTTAATCTTTCTACAAATAATATTCTTAAATATTTATAAATGTTTAGAAATCAGCAAAATTCAGAAATCAGCAATAGAAATCAGCAATATTACAGATGGTAAAAATATTAATATTAAAAATATTATTGCTCCGGTTGATAATGAAACTGGACTTAGTAATCCTAGAGAAAAACGAGCAAATATAAATAAAGAGCGATTAAAAAAAGTTAAGTTTGAAGAAGAAAAACATTTGGAAAGTTCAACAAAAAGACAAGAATTGAAGGGATTTGTTAAAGAGTTTGATGTAGGGTATACGAATGGAAAAATAAATGGAAGAAAAGTGGTGATTGGAGAAGATAATGATAAAAAATTAAATAAGGATGAGGAATTAGAAGGTTTGGAATTACAGAGAGAAGGAATGATGGAAAGGAAGGTTGAAGAGAAGAAACAATTAAATATTAAGGAACATAACAAAAAGGATGAAGATGGGCATAATGAAAAGAAATTTAAGATGAATGAAGGCGATGTAAACAGTGTGGATGAAGATGGGGAAGAAGATACTCAAGAAAATATTAATGAAAATACTAAAAGGAAAGAAATAGATAAAATGGATGAAGAGGATGAAAAGAAAGAAAGTATGGAAGAGAAAGTTGAGATGAATAAATTGAATGAAGAAGAAGAGGAAGAAAACTCAGTAGAGAATATTGAAGAAAAATTTAAAGCAAATGAAGGAACTAATGCGAATAAATTACAAAACCAACAAATTGTAGAGGAAAATAAAATAAAGGAGGAAAAGATGGAATTGGATGCAGAAGAATTGTTTGAAAAAAATAATGAAAATAATGAAATTAAAAATAAACGTTGGGGGAGAATAGAAGAAAGTTATTTTAGTGAAGAATCAAATGATGAGGTTTGTAAAAAAAATTTAGAAAAAAAATATTTAAAATTAGGTAAAAGATAAAGAAGAAATTGAAAAACTTGATGAGATTGAGAAAGAAAATAAAAATGAAAAGAAAATTGGAATTGGAGAAAAGGAAAGACAAATCTTCAAATTTGGTGATGAATTTAATAATAATAATTATAACAAACAACAATTGGACAAAAAACAATTTTTTGGATTAAAAGAAAATTTTGAAGAAAATAATATTCAACAAAAATTTAATGAATATAAACAACAACCCCAACAATTGTTTTATAATTCTTATTTTAATTTATCTAATTCGGATGAAGGTTTTTTGAATTTATTAATAAGAAATTATGTTTTCTATCTAAATTTTTGAAAATAAGGGAATTAAATACATATATTGAATTTGAAACAGAATTTTAGTGAGGATTAAGCGTATACTTATTACGAATTATATAGAAGGGAAAACTGGAATTATTAGGAATAACCAATAATTTACTAAAAATAAAAAAATTTTTATATTAAATTAATTTTTGTTTAATTTCCTTTAAATAGAATTAAATAACGGGCCATTACCCTTCGGATTTAATAAACAAAATCCTTTATTGAAAGACAGCTCTTTTTTGGATTTTGGATTTTACCAACAAAATGAAATAATTCGAGAACCAAATTGGAATTTTCCATTTAATAAAAATAATTATTTAAATAATTATGGAGAAGAAATACAAGAAAATATATATGGAATGAATAATGATTATTTTGATCAATTCAAATATCAACACAAACAGTACCAACAACAAAAATGGGACAATAAAGGTTGCTAAACGATAAAAAAAATGAAAAATAGGAATTTAAATTTTAAAGAAATTAAAAAAAAAGAAAAATTTGAGATTATGAATGGAGGAGGAGGGGTAGAGGTATTGAGTAATAAAACTTTTATTTTAGCCTTTTCATAAGAGTTTTTAAAATTAATATTAAAATTAATATTAAAATTAATATTAAAAATTACTTAAAATATTATAGAAATGAATTATGATTTTGGAGGTTCTAAATATTATGGGTATGATAAATTTAACGACAATAAATATTATTTTGATCCGATGGAGAAAGACAAAAAGAAGCGCTAATTATTTAAAATTAATTATTTATTCAAAGAAAAATGAGTGAAAAAAGTTTTTAATTTTGTCGGGATTTTTTGATTAAAATATACCTAATTATTTTAGGTTCTTTGCTATTTAATATTTTAAATTTTATAAAAAAATAATTTTTATTTTGAAGAATATCAATTAATTTAAAAATTTATTTTAAAGCATTTTTAACTAGATTTTTACAGAGCTAAAATATAGCTAATGTTCTTGATAATCACTCGAAATTTATTATCAAAATCTTATTCACTAATTTAAATTATAATCTTAAATATCAATTTTCTCATCAACTATTTATTAAAAATTAATGTGTTTATTTAGTAAAAATCCAAATCAGAAAGCTTTTAAATATTTTTCGACAAAATATCCTTTTATTAAATTGTTTATATATTAATCACATTATTTAATGTTTTTCTTTATTTTAATTGAAATTTCTTCGTTTTTTGTTTAATTCACTTTTTTCACATCATTGCCATCTGCTCCCTGTGGGTTGGCTTGATTTAGTTGTTGTTGTTGAGGAGGATAGAATTGATTCTGTTGTCCAAAAGATGGAACGTGATTAGGGGGAGGATTGGGAAATTGATTAGGACTTACACCACGATTTAGTTGTGATAAAAATGGATTTGTGTTGCCAGGAAGACCTCCTCCGAGAGGCCCTCCAGGAAGATTAGAGTGCTGAGCAAATGTCGGAGGGCCTCCAAAAGGTGGCTGTTGTGGTGGAAACATTGGTGGTGGAAACATCGGCTGTTGAAACATTGAAGATTGAAAGAATGGAGGAAACGGATTGTTCCAATCAGTTAATTGTCTTCCATGAGGCCTTCCATGACTTCTTCTATTCCAATCCTCAGACTCGTCTTCAGCTCTTCGATTGGGTATATTGTTGTTATTTATAATTAAAGGTATAATTACAGGATTCCTTCCACCAGCTGCTAATTGTTTAAGTAATTTACGTACACTTTTAGGTATTTGACCATCGAAAGAAATATCTTCCTCACTTTCATATTTTGGATTATTTTTGTTTTTTCTTTCCTTTCTGCTTACTTTAGGATAAGTTACATCTTTTGGATGTTTCTCTTCTTCCTCCTCCTCCTCCTCATCTTCTCCATCGTTTTCCTCTTCAATTCCTCGCCTAGATATTCCTTCATTGTGAGGCAAAGGCCCTGACAATCTTTCTAAATTATCTTCACTTAAATCCTCATCCGAACTTGAACTTGATTTACTTTCAGACGACCCTGAATCGTCCTTTTTTCTATAAGCTTCCTCCTCATATTTTCCGTTATCTTCTTCCAAATATTTTTTACTTTTATCTTTTTGAATATAAGGCTTTCCTGTGCTATTTTTATTTCCATTCTCCGAACTCAAAGCATTCTTCTTTTTATTTAATTCATCTTCCTCCTCAACAAGTTTAGCCAATTCTGCAGCCAAATCGCCATAATCTGCTTTCTCGGTATCATCATAACCTCCAGTTGATGTTTTAATTACTTTTGTGGTTGTTTCATTTTTTATTTCGCTTTTATTTTTATTCTCGGTTACTCCCTTTACAAGAGAAAAGGCTAATAGAAGAACAACCAAAAACAATAATTGTTTTTGTAAAAACATTTGCCTTAAATTTAATTTTAGGAATTAATTAAGAATTACATTATATGCTCGAATAATTACCCTATCGAAAATAATTCCCCCCTCTCAATTAATTACGTATTTTAACTAAAGTTTTAAACAATAATTACCCAGGGTAATTATTTGAGCATATACAATAGTCTTACAACCTTTTAAATTTTCTGAAGAAAAATTGATTAAAGAAATATTTAAATTAATTTAGGGATTTTTAGAAGAATATTAAATGGTTTTAAATGACTGACTAGAAAAATTAAATGCTTCACCAAGCTAGCAGTTTATTATTCATTTCAAAAAGCCACATCCCTTTTTTAAAAAAACCTTTCTAAAATTAATATCTCTCTTGCCATTCTCACTCAGAAAGATAAAAGTTTAAACAGCTTTTACAATAATTTACTTGAAAATAATTTAATTAGTAAGCGCTTTGTTTAGTTTATTTTAGAGAAAGAGAGGTTAGAAAATTAAAAAAATGAATATTTTTAAATTTTTTTTTGTAAGAGAGAGAAGAAAACTCTAACTTATGAAATAGAAGGGGATGATGAGTTAATTAAATGAATGAATGAGTTGTCATTTGATTTTAACGGATTTAGAATTGCGAAATATTTATTTAAATTTTTTTTATTATAATAAAGGTTATTTGAACTCTTAATATAAAAATATTTTTTAAAGTTGGAAATTAAAAATAAAAAATTTTATTTTTAATTTAGAAGGATCAATATTGAAAGAGTTTTGATTAAAATTTAATTCCTTAGTACGTTTACATTTACTAAAATAATAAAATATAATAAAGCTAGTATGTAATTCGACATTTATTGATAAGATTCCTATTAAATATCTTAATCAAATCTCGAAAAAAAATTTTAAATAATTGAAAAATTAAAAAATATAGGTAGATAAAATAATAAATTTAATTAAAAATTAAAATTAAATAATCTTTAGTAATAAAAAATATTTTTTAAATTCCCCTTTTAATACCTGTTATTATAGACATCCTTCCAAGTACATTATTGCTTTCAATAATTTCAATTTGATTCTCATTTCCAAACGAAAATTTTTCTCCGACTGGAGAAGGAGCTAATGTAGTAGAAACAGCTCCTCTAGCACCTAATAGAGGACTTAATGTTGCACTTCCAGCTGGTGAATATGCTGCTAAAAGTGATTGCCTCCTTGAAGGAGGAATCAATTGTCCAGATTCTATTTGTTCCAAAGCCTCTCTAATTGAACGTCTATGTCCCAAAGAATGAGGGGAGGGATAATATGTGGATGTTGATGGGGGAAATAATGAAGGTCGACGTAAATGATGAAATTGATGTTGTGGCCAACTCGATCGACCAAGGTTGGGCGATGTTTTTTTAAAGGAAATAATTTTTAGAAAATTTTCTTAAATGTTTTTTTATTAAAAAATTCTTTTTATAATTCTCTCGCCCAACCCTGATCGACGTCTACTAAGAAGACAAGATGCTGCTGCATTTGAAATTATATCTTGTGTTGGTGAATCTGCACGCGATCCAGGGGCAGAATAAAGCATTTTTTAATTTTTATAAAAGAATAATTTAGCAAATATAAAACAAAAGAGTAATTTTATAAAAAAAGATTTATATAATTTTTGGAATAAGTTAGTAGGAAAGATTTTGGAATTGGGTTTCTGTTAAAAAATATGTAATAAATATGTTAGTATGCCCAGAACTTGTATCTTATGAACTAGATAATACGTATAATAATAATACATATTTCTAAACTTTAAAAGGAAATTGTAAAAATTTTGCTTTATTTTTAGAAAATTAATTTATTTTAAAGAATATGTGAAGCAAATAAAAAATTAATATTATTATTTTAAATATTTTCAGACAAATGATTGATTCATTTTATTGGTATTATTTTTGTGGATTTTACTTTAAAAAAGAAGTAACTGGTAGTTAAAAATAAATTATATTTAAAGGATTAAATAAATAATTAATTTTTTATTTAAAAGATAATTTTAAAATAATTTTAAAAAATTTTAATTTGAGAAATGTAACTATATTAAAAATAAAATATTTTTTAACAAAAAAATATTTGTGGCAACAGATGTTTAGATTTATTTTATTAATATTTTTATTTTGCAATATGGGAGGAATAAGTTTTTAAGCTGATAAATATTTTAAGAAGGTTTTTAAATATTTAAATAAAAACAAAAACACAATAGAGGAACAAATGAAGGTGAAAAAGAGAACGTTTACAAAAAAAACTTGGAATATTTAAATATAAGTTAAAGGTGTAAAATAATTTTTAAAAAATAAATATTTGGGTTTTTTAAACAGAAAATAATTTCTAATCTGTAAATTAAAAATATATATATATAATTAAAAAATCTTTTATTTAATCCCTATTTTGTATTTTATTCTAAAAAATTTTCAAGTCAAAAAATCTTCGTCAAAACAAGCAAGACAATTTAAGATTTTTTTTCTAAAATTATTTCTTTCTCCAAAAAATGTCAAAAATGTTTCTAATATTTAAACCCTTTTGTTCCCCCACTTCCTATTCTTTGTGGATTATTTTACTAAAAATATTTTTGATGGGACTTTTTGGATATAAAGTAAATGTATAGAAAAATTTTTTTTAATTTCTTAAAATCTCTTTAAACTTATTAATTAATTTATATTAAAAATTTGTGAGGATTTGAAAAGTAAAAATAAATATTAATTAAAAAGAATTCAAACAATGTCAAAATTATCATAAAACTTCTACAAATTATGAGAAGTTTTAAATCATTTGTATGAAAAAGAACATAAAGGAACTATTTATCAGATTAAAAACAGATTTTAATTAAATTAAAATATTTATTTCCCCTTACCTTCATCATAATTATCGTAAACATTATAATATTTGCAAGTAAATGATTTATTTATGTTGTCTCTTCTATTAATATTTTGTTGTTTTAAACGGGGGTAAAAATGACGAAAATTTTCAACTCTAACTCTTGGCCTTTCTATTGCCATTAATTAAAATAAAAATAAAAATATATAAAAAATAATTAAATAATTTGAAAAGGAATAAAAAATAAAGAAATTAATTTAAAAATCAAAAATATATAATATATTTATTTAAAAATAAATATATAAATTACCTATTTTTAAGTTTTTTTATTCTCAAAGGAAAAAATAAAATTTAAAAAAAGAGTGTAAGAGGGGTATTTATATATAAAATTGAATTTTCGTTACATTTAACTACTTTCTTAACAAAAAAAAAGAAAAAGATATCTAGAAATAAATATTCAAAAAAGAAAAACAATTTACATATTACTAAAAAATATTTAAATAATTTTTTGTTTATTAAAGGCTTTAAATTATTTAAATAATTACATGTACACTTCTAAATATTTAGTATTTTTATTGCAACTTGTATTTTTTATTTTTTTTTCCTTCCAACATTTATTTTCCTTCAATTCCCACCTATATAATAATTATTTTATTTTTTGTTTTCCAAATCCCACACTAATAATTACATAATTTACTTTTTAAATGTGAACATAAAAATAGTTTTTAAAAAAAAAAGTAAAAATTAATTGATTTTGAGGTAAGCAAAAATATAAAAATAATTTTTAAAAATATTATTTGGAGAAAAGATTATTAAATAAATAATTAAATAAAATATTTAAAAGTCCGATTATGAATTTAGCTAGGTAGAATAGTTGATAGGAATTAACAGTAGATAATGATTATAAAAAGCAGCACAAAAACCGATGGGGAGGCTATAAAAATGTGTGTGGAATATTTTCTTGTAGAATTGTTTTCAAAATTTTAAATAAAAATTTACAAAATTATCTTCACTATCCTACCTATTTGTCCAATTTTAATGACACAGATAAACTACCAAATAGTTTCCTTTACTATCTTCACTAAGATTTAGTCTTTCATTATTAAAATTATTAAACTTAATAGAATATGTGATATTTAAAAAGGGAATACATTTCTTATCTTATTCATTTCGTTTACAAAAGAGAATAACTTACCCCCAAAGATTTCCACTCCATTCCGGATTGTGTAGCTCTGCGCCGTGTACTTGTTGAAATCGCCTGAGTCAATTGTATTTTTATTAGTTTGTTGGTTAGGTAGCTGAAAATTGGAAGGAGGAGAAGGAGAAGAAGAATGAAGCTCACCGCCCTTAAATTCGCTCGATTTGCTATCAGCAGTCCTCTTCTTTGTCATGAACACCTACACACAAAAAAAAATAATTTTTTAAATTTTCATGTGTAATTTTTAAATACAAAAAAAGCAAAACCAAAGCCTTTACTCTTTTTTAAATATATTTTTTTGGAATAATATTTAAATTTAATGGTTAAGTTAATTATTGTCGTCTCATTTACTACTCACATTTTTACACCCATAAAGATAATTTTTATAATTATTTTTCACAATTTACATCTTTAATGTACTCTTAACAATTTACATAATTATTACTATTTACTCCATGGATAGAAAAATTTTTTAAATGTTAAAAAGTTTCCACATATAGTACAAACTCACGGCCTCCTGATCCTGCATTTCCTGCAGCATTCGGGCCCTAAAGGATTCATGTGCCATTTTGAATTTGCTTTTAGGTGCAGGGAATGGATGCTGTAATTGTTGGGAAGCTGTTGAAGTAACTGCTGGACTAGCTGAAAGGCCACCGGATTGCCCCCCTCCTTGTGTCTAAAAAATATTAAATTAATTAAAAATATATATAAAAAGTTAACAACAGCTATTATTGTGCCAGTTAATCCTGTTGTGGCGATTGTAACTGCTTGTGCGGGGCATGAAAAGGTTGAAGCAATACTGCCTTTAGGCACAACCGTTTCAAACTATTTAAAAAATTGAATGAAATGTGAAACAATATATTTAAGCGATTAACAATTCTTCTAACATAATTTTGTTAATTAGCAATAATAGTTTGGTAATAAAAAAGTAATAAGTAAATACTTAAATTTATCCCAATATTATGAAAAACTTACCCCCAAGCACTGTTGTGTATTTGCTGTTGGTGGACCGAGACTTGACGCAGTTGAATGTTTTGGCGTTTTTAAATGTGCCCTTAAAGTATCCCAATGTCCCATAGCAATAGTTAGAGCTCTTTGTGGGCGCTCAATTAAACGTTGATCAACACAGGAAGCTGATAGGAAGCGTTTTCTTTGTGAGAGTGGATGAAATGGTGTAGAATTTAGAGGTATAGCTGCAGGGAATGGTGCACCGGTTGAACTTGTTCGATAAATTCTTTAAGTATGCTTTTTTATTAATTTTGGGAATTAAAGAAGAATTAACCGCTGTCTACGGCGTAAAGCCTCAACAGCAATATCAACGCCAAGTGTTGAATATGAATGAAAGGCTGGCGGTGCTGTATGTGGTGATACTAGCTGATTTTGTTGGGGATAATATTGTTGTTGGTATTGAAAGGGCGCCGTGTAGTGATAAGAGGAACGATTTGAAGCAAATCGTATATTTGAGGTTCTTTGACTAAAATATTTTCTTAAAAAATCATTTTCTTAAATTTCTACCCTCCACTAAATACTCGACGTAGATCTAAAGGTGATTTTGTATCTAATTCTTTTTCTATGGGAGATGAGGGAACACTTTTTAATGTTCTTATAGGATGTAAACGATTGTGCTTTGATGCAGCAACAAAACGCAGTTCACGGTCCTTCATTCACTGACATAAATAATTTTTGTTGATTTGAAGCTGAGAACAAAGATTTTGTCCTGGAGCTTCTTTAAAAATTAATTACAAAAATTATTTTTATTTTATTAGATTTTTTTTTAAATTAATTATTTAATATAATTTCTAATTAAAATACCCACTGAGGCATAACTCCTCCGTATTTACTTTAACCCAGTGATTTTTAAAGTTAATGTCACTAAATAATTTAATTAATTTCCATAATGTTTAACCTCCACTTAATCAAAAATATCCTTACATTTATCTAAGGTTATATGTACTATACAATTAATTTAAAATATTTACCTACCTTTTTCTTATTTTGTTTTTTTATTTAGCACAATTAAATATTTTTAGGAATAATTGTTTTTTTCAAAATTTGTATATAAAATATATTTATTAATTAATTTATTAAATAAATACACCTTTAATACAAACAATATTTTTCTCCTTTTGATTATCCGGAAGGAGGAGACATATAAAAATATTTTTTTATTTAGTTTCCTTGGTATCACGATGGTTAGGATATTTTTGGTTTAATGTTAAGGGATTAACTTTTAGTGAGTTTATATTAAAAGGGAGTATTTTTTGGAGACTTGGTCATCTTTATATTTTTATGTTTTTCTCTAATTATATACCAAAAGCTTGATGAGAAAACATTTTTAATTAAAAACTCTCTATTTATTCAACACTCCAATAAACACTTTATCTAAAATTATTTAAAATACCTTTATTTTTAACAACTTTGGTTTTGCTTTTTATTAATTAAAAAATATAAACTTCAAAACAAACCGGTTCTATTTTCCTTACTGGAGCATTTTGTTCATGAAGCTATTTTGTTGTTTTATAATTAATTAATTTAATTTTAAATTATTTAAATAATTACCATTCGAAGGCGAAAACTTGCATGTGCAGCTCGAAAACGTTTAATATTTTTGCCACTAGGGGTAGGTGAAGGTGATTGTTGAGGTTTAATAAGAGGTGAAGAAGGTGGGGGTTTGTCTGTTGTATTTATTTGTGACATTTTCTCTTTTAAATTTAAATGAAGAATTTTAATTATGTTAAATATTCTTCTAAAAAAATATTAAAATCGTTTAATATATTTTTAAGTTCTAAAGTTTTTAGAATAAAATAACAGAAAAATAGGCATTATATTTTGCACATTGTCGAGATTGGATAGAGAAAATGAGGAAGATTTTGTATCGGGTTAAAAATAAAAGCATTAAGGAGATAAATAGTTTTTTAATTTTATTTTAATATATTTTAACAAAAAATTAATTATTTATTCAATATTTTAACTATTTAGATTAATAAATTTGTTTTTTAATAAATCTCAAGTAAAGGAGTATTTACTTATTTATCATAATTTTGTATAGCAAGTGACAACAGACAGTTTAAATATATATTTTTTATCTCTCATGTTTTCAATAAGAAAAAAATATTAAATGCCAAAAAGGAAGCATTAAAGGATTTTAATGTGTGCGCGGGGATTATATTTTTATTTGTGTTTTAAGGCTTCCAATAAATTATTGGAAAAGGAATAATTTTAAGAAAAAAAAGGAAAAATTTTATATAAAAATGTACAAATTAAAAATAAATTTTTTAAAAGAAATATTTTTTAAAATTAAATAGAGATCATTAAATAAATTTAAATTTAAAAATTTAAAGCTCTGTAACTTGATGTTTCCAATAAGGACTTGTAGGAGTAGATGATTCGTTTGGTGATGATACTTTAATTCTTTCATTATCTTCGAGGTAATGCTTATATTGGTATGGAGGAGAGCTACTAGCTTAATTTAAAAGAAAATATTTTTAAGATATTTTTAGTAATTTGTGTTAGTCTCTCGTTCGATCTCCTCTCCCACTCAAACAGAAATATGTACTTAATATTTGGTGAGAGAATAAATTTAAAAGTTTTAAATAGGAAAACACCTCTTTCAATAGTTATTGAAGCTGTTGGACTCTCTTCTCTTCCTTCAAAATTTTTGGAGGAAGATGATGTCTGATATCGTCTCCTACGTCTAATAGGGGAAAGTTGCTTTATTTTATTTTCATTTTCTTCATTTAAACAATTTCTTGGAAATTTTCTTTCCAAAAAATTATTTTCTCTTTTTAATCCTTTACATGGACGAGAATATTCTTCTCCTTCAATATCTTCATTATAAATTGGACTTGTAGTTGTTGAAGCTCTTCCATAATTAATTGATTGTTCTCTTTAAATTTAAAATTTAATAATTTTTTTCTAACAAATTATTTACTACCCATTTTCACTCCTCTCTTTTTGTCTATAACTTTTATTTCTTCCAAAAATCATAGCAACATTTTCTCCAGATGGAGTACGTTGACGTTTCTCTACTCTAAGGCAATCTTCTTCTTCAATAATTTGTTCTCCAGAAACCGGAAATGTTTTCTTTTTCGCAAAAAAATAATTTAAAGTGATTTCTTAAAAATTACTTTAATTGGAATTTCCCTCCAATTTTCTTCCTCTCTTGAAGTTCTTTCAAATATTATATTATTATTGCTGGACATCGCAGGTAATATAGCAATAGTTGATGGCTTTAAAAATAAAAATAATTTATTTTATTTATTAAATTCTCAACCGGTTGTGGACTTTGAGAATTTGCCCAAATTGTTGATATTCTTGGGGAGGATTGCTAATTTAAATTCTTTAAAATACCTTTTTAACTTCAATAATACTTTAATCGTTAATTTTTCCTAATTAATTCCTTATTGTTTTTAGTCCTCCTCCCCTCCCCCTTACTTATTTTGGAGTTGTTTTTAATTTTAAACAATTATTTTTACTTTTTCTGTCACAAAATTAACTTTCCCAATTTGCAGACTACGAACATTTAATAATATATTTAAACCATATAATACAGCTAAAAGTAACGATGATGATGCTCCACTCAAAATAAATATATTTATTGTGTGTTCTACTAAATAACCGATAAATAAAATAATTGAAAGTAAAAAACAGAGAATTGCCTTTAAAAAATAAAAATTTATTTTTAAAATATTTAATTAAACCATAGTTATACAAATTGATAAATCAACACGTAACCATCGTCTTGATCTCTCTAAAGCTTTATTTCGAACAAAAGGCAGTGGGTGAGTATGTAAAATACTTTCGGGTGATCGAAATACAAGAAATAAACCTTTTTTAAAATTAGTTTTTTTAAATTTATTTTAAAGAAAAAATAACCATAAAGGGGAATGGCTAAAGAGGCTGCAACAAAAATCCAATATGGGCCAATATTGTAAATGGAAATTGTCTGAAATTTTGTTTAAATTTTAATAAAAATAAAAAAATGTTTTAATATCTTAGATATTATTTCACCTAACATTATTACCTAAATCTACCGAAAATTAAGATTAGAAAGCTATATATGGCCTTAAAATGTGAAAAATAAATAAATAGTTATTTAAGTAAAGCAGCTGGGCTATAGCTATTTCTCTCCTTTAGCTAGTGCAAAAAGTTATTCGGCTAACACATCAGTCCGGTCTACTAAAGACCAGCATCTTCAGTAGACCGGACTGATGTGTTAGCCATTACACCACGCCGCCTACTGCACAGCCTTAGGAAATTAATAGCTATATGCTTTACATTTACAAATTTACTTATGTTTTACGTCAAAATAATTTTTTAAAGAAATTTCTAAATAAAATATTAAATTAATTTTAAACAAACTAAAAATAAAGAAGTAATTAGTTGAGCGAATTTAACACCTATTCTTAATATTCTTGTAATAATTCCTTCTTTTGAATATTTATTGTTGGGAATCATTTAAATAAAAAATATTTTTAGTTATATTTTTAACAAAAATAATAATAAAATAAAAATATTATTTTGCACGATTTATGCGCTTTTAGGATAAAAAGAGGATTTTCGATTAGATTTTCGATGAGCGCAAATATAATTCTTTTTACATATTAAAAGAGAATTTTGGAGGGACGTGAAAAATAAGGGAAAATAAATAAAAATAGTATAATACTACTACTTTTATTATTATATGTATTTTCGCGTATATATTTTTGGAAGCATTAAAAAGGGTTGTTTGCAACAATGAATTAAAGGAAGACAAGTTTGAATGTGTGAAAAAGAAGCACAAAAACATACAAAAATATAATTATGTAATTATTTACAGATTTTTAGAGGAAATTTGTTAAATCTGGAAAAAATTTTTTGTAGAAAAAACAACGAGAAATACTTTATTTGGAATGTTATTTTTTGTCTTATATTAGATTATTTGGAGTTTACAGCTTTATTTAAACTGAAAAAATTAAATTTAAAATTATTCAAAAAATCCTTTAATTTAATTAAAATTGTAATTTATTACAAAAATATTTATAATTTGATTTGGTTTTTTGGAGAGGCCCCTTATTGATATTTAAATTTATTTAAATAATTCACTAAATTCTTTTTTATTTATTTTTGTCTTTAAATTTTATTTTTAATAATTTCATTTAAACAACTTTTTTTTACTTTTTTAATGTTCCGGTTTTTATTTTGGTAAATAAATATCTACATACAATAAATTAAAATTTATTTTTATATATTTGAAAAAATAGGTATTTACGTATTAGAAACTGATTGAAGTTTTACTTCTGATCTTTTGCCGAAAATACATAAATTATTGCAATTAAATAAATTTTATTTTTGAAAAAATAAATATATAATTAATATTAAAATAAATAATAATTAATTTTTGTTGAATTTATTTATTTATAAGAATAAACACAAAGTATGAAATATATTAACAGTTTTTAAAAAACAAAAATTTAAAAAAATTTAAATTTGAAATTTGGAATTTTAAGAATAAATTGGAAATTTAAGAAAAACAAAAGGTAAATTATTAGAAACTAAATAATTTAATATACCTAACTTTGAATAAATTATTTTTTAAAATAATTTTTAAAAGAAAATTATTAGCTTAAAAGGAATAGATAAGAAAAAGACGAGAAAAAAATTTATTGATAAAAAAATAAAGCGAAAAGGTTAATGTCAAAATTTATTACCAAAAATAGAAAAATTAGTAAATAAATAGGGGAAAAAAGAAAAAAGTATTTAATAAATTAACTAAATATTTTCTCTAAAAAAATATTTTAAATAAATACCATATTTATATTTCTTTTTAATTTTTCTCGAGGAAAAAATAAAAAAGCAAAAAGTAGAAAGAGTCAATGGCGCGCGCTCATAAGAAATCATCACGAGTGTCTACTAAAGACACATAATAAGGAAATATTAGTTAATTAATTGATAATTATTTAATACATATATTCTTCTCTTCTTGATTTCCCGCTCTTTCGTTTTCTATTTCATTTTTGTTCTTAATAATCGTTTGAATGTCATCATACATATTTAATTATTATTTTGTTATAAATTAAAAATAATTTCCGAATTATTCCTTTTATTTTATCATCAGAGCCTGTTCATATTAATTTCGAATATTAACTTCGATCCCCCTTAAATTTAAGACTAAAGTAGAAACCGGAGGTGTAAAGACTTAGAGGTTCTGGTCGGGGTTTCGTCATTGACGGGTCGGGGTTTCCTGGGGCCGAGTTGCTACCTTATTTAAACCTTAAATTTAAAATACCAAAAATTCGATACCCGTGGCTGTTCTATCCACATCTCTAAATAAATTTTACAACGAGAGGGTTTCGATTTGTACCAAAATCCGTACTTATACTTGTCTAGAGTATGAGTACGTGAAAAAATCAAGCAATTATGACTTTTATCTAAATGCTAGATAAAAGTTAACGTTTCTTTGTATGGATTTATTTTGAATTGTTAATAGAAATGCTCCACAAATTAGTTAATTAAAAAATATTTTTTGATCCAACAAAATGCAAATCCAATCAAAAATCAATAAAAATTTTTTATTAAATTACTGATTTTTAATGTAATCAATCTTTTTTTCTCAATTTTCTCTCATTTTTAACCCTTCCGTTTTTGCTTCCCATTTTTGTTTATTACAAGAAAGTGAAGAAGATTTTTAGGGAAAAAGAAAAAGAAATTAATATAAAATAATATTTTTATTTTTTTATTTTACATCTGTTTCTGAAATTAAATATTTTTTTATTTAAGAAATTAAAAAGTATCAAATTATATTTTCTTAAAAAAAATTTTTTTTTTATTTTTAATTTTATTATAAAAATAGATTTTTTGTTTAATTTTAAATGAAATCATTCTTTTTTTGTTGTCCTCAAAATAGAACAGAGACATAAAAATTAAAAATTTAAGAAAAAAGAAGATAATATGTATATATTTTTATTTTTGTATTTTTACATTCCTATAATGTCCACAGTCTGATTTAAAATACCTTTTAACTTTTTCCGACATTAAATTCTTAAATATTTTTCTTATAAATTTAAAGTCTAAACTACCATTAGATTTATTCAAAAATATTAGAGATTTGTTAATTTAATGACGATAAAATATTTTAAATTATTTAATTTTTAATCAATTTTAATTTAATTTAACCTTTGATTAGTACCCCCCCCCCCATTTATACTAAAAATTATTATTTTTTTAAATTTAATTTAAATGACTTCTTGTTGTCTACTTTTTTTCAAATATTTTAAACTTTAAGTACACCCATCCATCTACATATTCTGTTCAAGAAACTGTCAAATTTCTTTAAAAAATTATTTACAAAATTATATTTCCAAAATTTAATTAATTATTTTTTTTTATTTATTTACTTCCCCCTTTTCTAAAAAATATTTAATCAACAACAACACATTCCAATTTTTCTTTTTCCTGTAATATTTCTTCCAATCAAAATTTGGGCATTTATTTTTACCTTATTAAATGATAAGCCTTTTTTGTTTATTTTTAGTTTTTTTAAAGTTATTTACATATTTATTTTTACTTTTTTTGAACGAAAAAATTATTTATTATTTTTTCCTCTCTCGTTTTTATAATATTTATTTACTATATTTATATTAATTTGGAACGAATTTCATAATTTAGTAAAATAAAATTTAATAAAAAATTTAAGAATATCCCCAAATAAAAATTATCAGTATACCCCTTTACCATTTTCACAAGTTTACTCAACACTTAAATGTTTACCCAAAAATTACGAAAAAATATTACCCAATTATCAAAAAATTAAATAATTACTCGATTATTTACCCAATTAAATATTTTAGCAAAAATGAATATTTAGAACTAGTATGTAGGTTTGTGAGTTTCCTGAACTATTTTCCTTTTAATAAATGTTTTTCAACTAAAACACCGATCTCTAAATATTATTTACATCCAAACATAAACAAGATTAACCAAAATATCCATTAAAAACTTTTTTCACTTAAAAACAAATTTATTTAATTTAATCTAAAAAATATTTTTTTGAAAAAAAAATAAAAATTATTTATAATTGGCAATAATTTTCTTAAATAAATCTTTTTTTTTTATTACCCTTATCTTTTTATATTTTCCTTTTATTTTATTTTAAAAATTTTTTTGAATTTTTAAATAAAATTTAAGCTAATTTTGTTAAATATTATTCTGACAATAACAACAAAAAAAGTATTTTTTATATATTTTCATCCCTTCCATGAAACAACCACTTTCATTATTTTCTTCAGAGGCATCAACTTCAAATACAGAATCTAGTAATATTTTTTTTGGTCTTAAAGTTTTTTAAATAAAAAAGATACTTGCTCTTTTAATTAATCTCTTTAAAATAAAATAATAAAATAAGCAAAAAATAGTTTAAATACTTTAAATTATTGTGTTAACCCTAACTTGCTTAATTATCAATTAAAAGCATTTATTAACTAAGGAATGCTTCCTTCTTTCAAAAATATTTTTTAATAACTAAAATTAGCAATAGCCTCCTCCTCCTCACCAACATTCCTCAACAAAATGACAAACAATTCATTACCCCAATTAATTACTTCAACAACTATAAACGTAATTGGGGAATTAACAAAAAATATTAATAATGATAATGATGAACAATTTAAACATCATTTACATCCACCTGTAGAATTTCCTTCTTCAGTTGAAATTGAGGAAAAAGAAATTCTTTTACAAAATTGTTTTGAATCTGACCGTTTTGTGCAGTTTCAATATACGGTGAGTTGCTTTTTTGGAAATTTTTTTGGATTTTATATGAATCTACCTGCTCTCGAATATTACCTCTCATAAGTAAATATAATCTTTAAAAAAGACTTAGCTTATAAATTTATAAGGCTAAATAAGCAGTTTGTTTTTACTATATCAATATCCCTTTATTAATTACTTTAAAATTAAAAAAATAATAATTCTTTGCACAATAAACAAAAAAATGTACAAACACACAATTTTATAATATATTAAATATAATAAATTCCATTTAATAACAATTTTTTCTTAAAATTATTTCATCACGAAATAAAAAAAAATAATAATTAATTTTATAACCATAAATAAATAATTTATTTTGCAATTATATTTTGAAAGAGAGAAAAGAATTTTTTGTTTTTTTTTTAAATAAAAATAAGAGGAATTCATAGATTGATGAATTTTAGTAAAACAAAAAAATTACTGATAAACCTGTAAAACTAAGATCTAACAGAATAATTATTTAAATTAATTACATTAAAAATTAATTATAAAAATTTTTAAAAAATCTTTTTGTTCTTTAAACTTTTCTGAATTTTTTTGTTAATTATTTTTCCTTTCTACTGTTAATTATTGGGGACAGTTAAATGGACAAATAAATATAATGATCATATTAAATAGATATTCTTTGGAATATGAAATGAATTATTTTACTTATAGTTAAATAAATATACCTAAATAACAACCAGGAATTCAGTTGATAAAAAATATTCCATAGCTATTTTTGCGAATTTAGAATTTTAAGAATTTTTCAGTTTTTCGTGCAAAAGTTAAAAATATTTTTTCCTAATTAGGAAAGAATATTTTGTCATCTTTTCTGTATTTAAGGTTTCTCTCAAAACAAAAATTTTCTAAAAATTATATTTTTTACAATTTCCTATAATTTTTTTTCAATTTCCTGGCGTTAATTTAAAAGATTAATTTTTAATTTTTCTCAAAAAAATTTTCTTAAAAAAGACCAAAAATTGGCTGGCGGAAGCAATTTAATGAAAATTGGTCCTTTATCTTTTAAATTAAGATTGAAAGAAAAAAAGAGGTGGGGAGGGGGGATGAAGATTTTTTATTTTTAATTATTTTTTGGGTATATGTATGGGTATTTGGGTATATCTATCTATTTAAAATAATTATTTAAAAATATACCAAATATATATATTCTATTCAATTTTGTATTTTCAAATAAATAAAAATGAAAATTCAAAATTGTACTTTACAACATGAATGGATGGCTCTGGTAAAAACTTTTGTTTAAATTCTATTGAGATTTTAAATTTCGCATTCAAAATATCCCCTGAAAAACTTTAAAAAAATTTTATTTTCAAATAAATATTTTTTTAGATGGACGATCTTCTTTTGGCAGCATCAACAGGATCTACTTTATTCAATTTATTAGTGATATTTTGTGCTTTCCGTTTATTTAAAAGAAGTGGAGATACAATGCATGTATTCATTATTAGTTTGTTTTTAATATAAATTTAGATTTAAAAAATAATTATTTTTAGATATGACTTTTGGAGATCTTTTATTAACTGGTTAGTGAGAGGGTTTTCCTTTTAAAAATATTTTAAATTATTTTTTTAAAGTTTTTTGTCATCCAAATGAATTTTTAATAAGAAAACATGCATTTCTTCGACATGTTCACCTTTGTGCCATAATACACGTATAATTTATTATTTAAAAATTTTTTAAGGAATATTGAGATAATTTTGTTATTAAATTGAGATTTAAAATAATTATTAATGTTTAATGGCTTTGGTCGGATATTTTTAATCTCTAAAATAAAAATAAAATTTAAAAACCACTTTTACTGTATGTGTTCTTTTAATTTTTAAACAAAAAAAATTAATCTCTTTAATTTAATTTTTCCTAAAAATTTATCATTTTTAGTATTGTAATTGGTTGGGGCTAGCAGTTTCTGGATTATCATTAACATTATTAAATGTCGATAAATTAATATATTTTCGATGGCCACTTTCTTACGAACGTGCAATGTCTAAAAGAAGGGCTGTTTGTTTGTGTGTTGGGGTTTGGGGTGTTTCTTTAGGTTTTGTTTCCTATGTTTGGTTGGAAAATATTGTTTTTGTTACAACTGATTGTATGCTACAAGTATTTTTGATTTTTGATTTAAAAGAAAAATGTTTTTTTCTGCTCTAGATGGCTGATAATTCCAAATATTTTTATGAAATATTTATGTTTGTTTTTCTTTTGTTTTTAAAAATTAAAAATAAAATTTCTTTTTAAAGGATTTTATTTTGTGTTTTACCTGTCAGTTCTTCTCTAGTTGTCAGTACCTATTTATTTAGACTAACAAGACAAAAATTAAATTCACCTATTGGTCCAACAAGTCAGGCTGCTAATGTTGATATGCCTACTTTTAAAAGCAAAGTAATTAAAAGAGAGAATGAATTTTCAATTTTAAAAAATAGAAATATTTATTCCTAATTCAGAATTATTCTAATTTTCCATTAAATAAATATATTCTCTATTATAGGAACAATCCATTCACTATCAACAATTTCTAAAAATTTACTTTCTTTTAGTTAAAATCCCTCGTATTTATTTTTGCAACAACAGCTTGGACTTCATTCTCTTTATTGCCATATAGAATATTTAATATTTGCAGAATTCACTTATTTGATTGGCCAAATATTGGGTGTGAACAAAGAGTTATTATGAATTGGATTGCTTGGATATTGCTATATTTATTGACTTTAAATCCCGTAATAATTTTAAATTTCGATTTAAAAAGGAGATTTTGAATATTTCTTGTAATAATTTTGAATTTCTTAATTAAATTTTCGAAAAATTAACCTTAAAAATATTCTTTTTCTAAATTTTAATCTAAAAATAATTATTATTTTAATTAATTTAGATAGTAAATCCATTAATTACAACACTTATTTATGCTCCCTATCGTTTACATTTAAAGAGATTATTGTTACACATTCCACGTGGTAATAGACTTCAATATAGTGCTTATACAAGGGATGCCAATACAGAAAATAGGTAAATAAAGAAATTATTTTTAAAATAATTTTTATTTAAGTTTTAATAAATATTTTCAGAGTATTTACCTTTCTAAAACAATCAAAATTAATTTAGATATATTTGCTTTAAATTATACTTAAATTTCATAAATCCAAAATTCCCATTTTTGATATCGAATTACCAACTATAATACTTTTTTAAATATCTAATAATAATTTTTTATTAAAAGAATATCTTTTCTATAATTTAATTTTCAATTTAAAGTCAAATAACTGTTCGTCGTGGACGTCGCCGTCGTGGTGTTTCTAATACCAGTGGAACAGTTGATAATCAACGTTTATTACTTTCTTCAAATAAAAATATTAATGATGATATTAAAACAACTAATAGACAAACAAACAATACAATAACTAGTAGTTGTTGTGGGGATTCTTCAACAACAACATCAACATCTTCTAGACATTTACCTCCATCTATACCTCTTGTTAGTATTGATGGAAATTCCTCTATTAAAAGGTTAAGGAATTTTTTGAAAATTTTATTGGGAAATTTAAAACCGAAATCTGTAGGGAAGTAAGTAGCAAGAATTCCTCCCGCCTCCTCCTCCTCTCTTCTATTAAAAGAGAGATGGCGCTTGTCGGTTATCTTCACATGGATTTTTATTAACTAGATATACAGATTGTTTACCCAATCAAAAAATCTTACTAGATAATAAATATATTCGTATTTTTACAAAATAATTTACATAGGCAATTACCCAAAAACTTAACTAGAATAATTTTAAAAAAATTAATTTTAGAGAATTTTCATCTTCAGCAGATGCCCCATTATCAGCAAAATCTTCTTGTGCAAATTCTAGTACAAATTCTTCGTCTGCAAAATCAGCAATGCTAAATGGAACTGCTACAATTTCACCAAAATTTGTTTTTGTTGACGAAGAAGAAAATGATAATAATAATAATAATGATTAAAAGAAGAAGAAAGATATTATAATTAAATAAATTTAAAAATAAAATAATTATTTATAAAAAAATAAAATAAAGGATGATCTCGAATAACAGTGAGAAATATGGTAGATTTTAATCAAGGGAGGAATTTTGCAAGAAGAAAAAGAAAGAATTTTAAAAATATTTAAATAAAAATTTTTACCTGTATATTTCTTTTAAATTTTGCAGATATATTTAAGTATAATTACGTTTTTAAATATTTTGTTTAATATCAATTGAAGATTTTTTCGTTTATTTAGTAAAAATTATGTTATGTTTTGAAAGAATAATTAAATTTAAAAAAAGTAACTACAAATCTTTTAATATTAGAAAATTAAAAATCTCAAATATAAATTTTTATTTTTTCAATAAACCTTGTAAATTAATTAATAAATTGAAAATAATGCCAATGAATCGGAAAGCGGATTTTATATTTATAACTGACGGTATTTAGACAATCTAACTGTTGTTTCGATGGGATTTTGTGTAGGTCTTACGGACCGAAAGACGCGGGTCTTGACAGAAAATTTTGTTTTATTTTTTGTTGTAAATTAGAAATGTAAAATTTTACAATTGTAAATTTTTCGAATAAAATCTACTAAATTTAAGCTTTCCTAAGGTAGAATTTTTTATCAACCAAATTTTTAATCAACCAGATACAATAATTTAAATAAATATTTTTAAAGTTTTTCAGTTTGTATATTCGCTTATAACAAAATTGGCCGTCAGGCAAAATTCAGTAGCATTTCTATCAATTAATTCTTACATTGTAAATCTTTTCTTTTTTTTGTCGGCAACAAATCAAAAAAAAAAGAAATTAAAAGAAAGACAAAAAAATATTTGGACAAAATAATTTGTTACAAACAAAAATATTTGGGGCGCCTTGGGGGACTTTATAAATATTCTTTTGCGGCAAATATTTATTGTTATAGCTAATAAATTTGTTTTTTTGAGATTAATTTAAATTATAATTAAATATTATTAAAGTTTATTGCCTTTTTGGATTGTTTAATTAAATATTTAAGTATTTACAGATAGGTAAATAATTAATTAAGTATTGTGCACTTTATCCCACTTTATTTTATCTCAAAATTTTAATAAAATTTATTTATTTATATTTAAATCACAGAGACAAATTTGTACACTAATGTGATTAAAATAAAATTTAAAAGAAAATTTGAGTATGTAGTTCATGGAGCTCCTAACTTTAGAGAAATTATTTAAATATTGAAGTTAAAATAAGAAAGTATCAGGGATTGTTTTTGATAATCCATAATTAAAAATTTATTTTTTAAAATTTTAATTTTCAGTCAACAGCTATTTGTAATGAAATTATTGAGTAACTAAAATATAAGCATGTTTAATATTTTATTTTCAAAATAAATTTAGAAAAAATTAAAAGTATTAATATTCACATTAAAACCTAAATTTATTTCGATATTTTACCGCATCTCAAAACCTTTCTCATTTTCTTTAACTTTTCATTCATTCGAGGATTATCCATGAGAGAAACGGAGAGACTATTATTTACCTATTTATTAAATCTTTTATTCTTTTATTTAAAAATCCTTTCAAAAAGTTTTATTTATTTAATCCAATCAGCACACTTAATTTAATAAAATATATAATAATCCTATTAATATTTTTTATTATTTGTTCCCCCTAGGCATAATTCGAAATTAAAATTAAATATTTCTGTTATACTTTTAACAATATACTCTTATTAGAGTGTTTCGAAACAAAAAAATTTCAAGAATCGTAAATTGAAATTTCTAACCAGCTCTGAATATTACCTCAGTTATAGAGATGCTAGGTATGTATTTACATTAATTTTTTTTAATTTTTTCTGTTTTTCAAAAATTTAAAATAAAAATATTTTCTTTGCTTTTTCTTTATTATTTTTAACAAAACTAATGGAAGGATAAAAAGATTATCTAAAAAGATTTTCTTTTTATTCAAAAATAATTCCCCTTTAGAGAACGTTCAAATAAATGTTTTTAGTTACTTGGATCAGTTAGAAAGGGGATAATCGCTTAATTATGTGCTGTCAACACTTTGAAGGACACAAAGCGGTAAAAATTATGAAAATATTAAAAATAAGAGATTGAGTTGTTATTAAATAGTTATTTTAATAGTGAAGTGAGTTTTAAATTAAATAAATTAAATTATTAACTTTTAAAAAAATTTATACAGATTTTGGAATAAAAATTGGAATTAAATATTTTGGCAGAAAAATTAACAATATTAAAGAGTTTAGCAGAAGTTTAGCCACGAGCAGGATTCGAACATGCCTCCTCGTAGTTATTTGCTCCACTACTAATGCGTTCTCATTTTTCTTTCTAGATCGTTTAACCCCCGCCTAGACGTTTTAAATGCTCTAGGTGAATCATCCTTACATTAACAGTTCTTCCGATTAGTAAAATTTTTATTTTTAATTTTATTTTAAAAATTATTAGAATTAATTTTCTTTAAATCAAAATTCAATTTTCTTTAATTTTTAATCTTTTTAAATCGTATTTATAAAATTTTATTTAAATATAAAAAGTAATATTCGAAATAAAATTATTATTATATTTAAAATAAAAATCGCAACATATATAAATTATTTTGAGAGAAAGAAGTGAGATTCGCGCACAAATACCTCAAAAAAGGTTTTTGTCATTTATTTAGAATTCTCACATATAAGAAAAATTAACGCGAGAATATAGGCAAGTTGCGGGAAAGTGAAACATGAATAAGATGTGTGAATTATGGGTTTTATTTATTTTAGAGAGAGATATTGTTTTTAGATTATTTTTTGGTTTTTGGAGGGTTATTTTAGTACTTTATTTAATTGAATAAATTATTGTGAAGGGGTTTTCCTTTAAATAATCATTTTGGAAGAACTCTTTGATTTGAGTAAAAGTGAATTTATTAATAACTAAACGAGTACACGCTGAAAAATTTTCAAAAAAAAATGTCCTAATGCCAAAACAATTCCTTAAATATTTCTTTGAAATAACCGAATTTAAACATTAATCCAGTTGGTATTGTCAAATAAAGACTACAAGTATTCGACAATTATTCCTAAAAATAATTTTTAAACAAAATTTATTTCAAAAAATATTTAAATATTTATTTTTGTTATTGGTTAAATGAAAGGCGGAGTTTTTAAAGAAAAACAAATTTAAAAGAAAAAGGCGTTTCTTTCTCTCTTTTCTCTCTTTTCTCTCTTTTCAACAGAAATATTTACGTAAAAATCTCTTAAATTATACTGTATTTCTTTTTCTTCTCCTTCACACACTTTTCTTTAAAACTTGTTTAGTATACCTATTTTTTTAATAATAAAAAATTATTTTTTAGTTAAAAATAAATGAATAATCCTTCCCAAAATCACCCTTTTGCCCCTACAGGACAATTACTTTCTTTTCCTCCCGAATGTGCGGCACCCCCTCCTATGGCATCAGCTTATCCCCAATATACACCGGTTGTTCATCTTCATGGCCATTTTTATATTCCGGCGCCAACAGCCAACAATAATAATTTAAATAATAATAATACAATACAGCAACAACACAATTTTATTGTAAATTTTTAATTTATTAGAAGTCTTGTAAAAATATTCCTTTTAAACTTTTTGATTTTTATTAAAAATTGGAAATAAAATTTTTTGAAATTTTTATACACCTAAATTTTACTTTAAAGTTCTTAAAAAACTTTTCTTCCCCTCACAATCCTTTTCTATTTATTTTTTTAGTCTGGCATTCCCTCCTCTCAACTTCTTCCTCCCTCACATCCTCATCATCATCAACTTCATTATCATCCCCCTCCCCATTTTTTTCTTGAACAATCCCATCATCACCAACATCCTTCTTCCTCCTCTAATTTTCTTTATCTAAATAACAACCTTAATCAACAATTTAATTACCCAACAACTTCTTTAAATTCTTCCCCATATTCTTCCTCTTCAAATAATTTATTAATTAAATCTGAAGAGAAAGAAAAATCTGCACAAATTTATTCTCAAGATAATTCTAATGGATGTGTAACACCCAATTTTTTGTCTGAGAATGCGGGAAATCAACACTTTCCTAATGAAAAAGGGACGACGGTTATTAACAACAACAAACTTGGTTAGAAAAATAAAGATATTTTTAAATTCTCTAATTAAAAAAAATTTTTTTTCAAAAGATTATTCTCCTCCTTCCTTCCCTTCTTCTACCTATACATGTATTGGACAAAATATCATCCCCAACAGTCAATATCCTCATCATCAAAATAATTCTTTAAATAATTTGGAGCATTCCTCTTCTATTGTTAACAATAATTATTCCCCTTATTATAATTCAACAAATAATGATTACAAAAATTTATCAGAGATTAAAGGGCCTAAAATTGAAAAACAAAAACGTCTTTCCAAAACTGGAAGGTTTTTAAAAAAAATTTATTTTTTAAAAATAAATATTAATTTTTTAGAAATACATTTAAAAGAAATATTACAAAACAGCAACAATTAATTATTCCAAAAGAATTACCCCTACAAGTAAATCATTCACTTTCCCGTTCTGGCCCAATTTGTTGTAAATGGATGATTAATTCTATTATTAATAAAAATAATAATTTAAATAATAACCAAAGAAAACTTTGTGGTCGTTTGTTTGATTCAATGCAGGTAATTAATTAAATTATTTAGACATATGTACTTCAAAAAAAACCTTCAAAAACCCCTCAAAAATAAACTCCCTCGCTCTTTTAAAATTTAATTAAAAAATTAATTTTTTTTAAAGTTGCTTGTTGAGCATTTGGACACAGAACATTTAGGTCAACATTCAGAAGTAATTTCTGAATTAACTTCTGAATATTCTTCAACATCAACAACAATACATATTTGTTTATGGCAAGGATGTCAACGTGCGGGGAAAGAATTTAAAGCAAAATATAAATTAAAAGTAATTTTTTTTAAATAATTCTTTTTAATAAAAGATAATTTTTTTTCGAATCATTTACGTGTCCATACTGGAGAGCGCCCTTTTGAATGTAGAATTTGTGGAAAAACTTTTGCACGTTCAGAAAACCTAAAAATTCATCATCGTATTCATACAGGTGGGTGAAAATAAATTAAAAATTATTTTCTATTTGGGGAGAAAAATATTCTTACAGTAAAAATATTTCTTTTTTTCTGGGAATTTAACTAAAGGCAAGAGTCGGCTTTAGTTATAAAAAAAACAACAATATATTAATTTATATAAATTTAATAAAAAAACAATTGTTATAAAGATAAAAACAAAAATAAATCCGCGAAAGGCAATTAATAATAAATGAAAAATATTTTCTATTATTATGTGTGAGTTTTCTTTCCTTTTTTGTTTTCTTTTTTAGCGGTGTCTTAAGTTAAAAGGTGTTTATCAAGGTTAGAGGTATATATTTATTTTTTTGGAAAGAGGGCAATTTCCGACCCAATAAGTATTTTCCCGTCTTTTGCCCTTTTATCTTTAGGGGTTTTAATTAATTGAAGAAAAGTCAAAAAAAGAGAAAATATTGTATTTATTTTAATAGGATAATAATAGACTTTTGGACAGTTTTGTGTAAAGAAAATGTTACAAGATTACTAGCTTAGATTATAGTTTAATTATTAGATTAGATTTTCTCTCGTTCTCGCTCAGTTCTTTTTTTATTTTTAATCTCTCTCTTCTATTCACTAAATGTTTTTAGTGATCACAAAAAATTTTTTTTTGTTTTCCCCTTAATTTATTACTCAATCATTTTTATTTAAATTGTTTAAAAATCACCTCCCCCTCTCCCCCTCTCCCCCCCCCCCTTCTCCCTTCTTTTTTACCAAAAACTCTCAATTATTCCCCTTCCAAAACCTCGAATTAAAAAAAGTATTCTTCTAATAAAATGGCATATTACAAAACTGTTTTTAGGGGGGAGAGGGGGGAAGGGAATGTTTTTTCTCTTCACACCTTTAATACTTCTCATTTTTCTAGGGGAATACCATGCAGGTGATTATATAAACAAATTGCTGCCTTTTAAATAAAAAAAGGGAAATTTTAATTGTTTTTTAAATAAAAATTTTGGCAATTAATTGAGGACAATTATTTGGAGGAAATTAAAAATAAATATATTACAGAATGCCAAAAAAATAATTTTTTTAAGTTAAATTTTTATTTAAACTTTCCAACTCTTTTTAACACTAAAACATGGCCCTTCCTTCCTTCCTCTCCTCCTTTACTTCAATTAATTGCCCTTATTATTTTTTTGGAAGAAAAATAATTTTTGTAAGAAAAGGTAAGAAAAAGAGAAAAACAAACAATTGTTATATATTTAAATTGGCCAAATCCACCTTTACATTTTTCCAAAAATATATTTATTTAATTGGCTTTTTCCTTTTTATTCCAAGCATTTGGTTTTAGGGGACAATTATTACTTCCGGGAATTTTTTGAAAAAAATTTTTATTTAAATGTTTTGTTGGGAGAGGGGTGAGATTTAAATATAAAAATAAAAATATTTGACAAAAAATATTTTTAAGAAGGCTTTAGAAAAAAATTTTGGTTCTACTTGACTTTATGAGTCCAATCAAACTTTATGAGTCCAATCAAACTTTATGAGTCCAATCAACAAAAAATTGGATTTTTCTTGGTATTGCAAAGTAGGGGTATGGATCCAAAACATTTCTTCATGTTCGGGACCTAAGCCCACTGGGTCTGGGACCATTCCTTACCCTATCCCTCGAAATTTCTGAAAGTTATAATCGTTTTTCTGAAATTTTAAACAATTGGCTATAACTTTAAGAAATTTCGAGGGATAGGGTAAGGAATGGTCCCAGACCCAGTGGGCTTAGGTCCCGAACATGAAGAAATGTTTTGGAACCATACCACAACTTTGCAACACCAAGAAAAATCCAATTTTTTGTTGATTGGACTCATAAAGTTTGATTGGACTCATAAAGTCAAGTAGAACCAAAATTTTAAATCCTCATAAAACCGTTGCAAAAAAGGTAGGCTTTTTTCTGGTCCTTTACATAAAAATTTTTGATTTTCCTTTAAAATTAATTTCTTCTCATTTATTTTTCTAGAGATTTCAAAAAATTTAAAAATTACTTTAAAAGAATCATAAAAAAGTTGTTAAATTTATTAGGTTATTCATATAAATTTAAATTCTATCTTCTTCTAATTGGTTATTTCTCTTTTTTATTGTAGGCGCGCGCATTTAAATTAAAAAAGGAATTTATTTCTTTTTTTTGTCTTTAAATTTGATTGAAAGAAATGTTAGAGAAAATCTGTCTCTTTTAAAATTAAGAAATTAAAGGAATTTAATATTAAATTGGGGTTTTTACTTGCGGTTATAAAGGAATATACAGTTATCTAAATAGTTGCGCATCTGCCTTTCCTTAAAAGAAATATTTTTTAAATTTGTTGGAATAAATTATTAAAAGAAAAATATGAGATTAAAATTAAAAAATTAAATTTTATTTTACTTTTTTTAGGAGAAAAGCCCTTTCCCTGTAAACATCCAGATTGCCCCAAAGTGTTTGCAAATAGCTCTGATCGTAAAAAACATCAACATGTACATCAACAAAGAAAGCCTTATAGATGTGATCAAGATGATTGTGACAAAAAATATACACATCCTTCTAGTTTACGAAAACATTTAAGGGTATTTAAATATTTAAATTAAGGAGAGAGGGGGGGGGGGTAATTAAATAAATAGAGTTTGTTAAAACTTTTAAGAATAATTTGAATTTCGAATATAAATATCAATTTTATCTGATGTGAGAAACATTCTTTTTATTAAAAGAAAATTCTCCAATATAGACAAGTTTAAAAATTAGTTTTTTTGTTTAAAAACGGAAGCAATTTACCTTTATACTCTAAAATATAAAAGATACACTCCTATAAAATTAAAAAATGTTATTTAATCTTAAAAAAATATTTTTAAAACTTTATTTGGAAATTAGAAACTCCAAAATTTTTCAATTTCTCATTTTTAAAAATAATTTGAATGAGTGGCCTTGCTTTAGAGATCGTGTTGCGCAACATTATTTTCTCACTTTTTAAGTATTTACTCAATAAAAATAAATAAATATATATTTTCCTCTTCCTTCTTCCTTCTTTCTCTCAATTGACCTCGGTATATTCCGCCTTGCTTTTCGATTCCATCTGCTTTTCTTTTATTTTTTTTTTCTAGAGATATTTTTCTGCTTGTTGATTTGTTTCTTAATCCTCCTTTAAATCTACTCAAATTTTGTATATATTACACTCAATTTCAGCCTGTCATACTTGAATATATTGAGGTAAGGGGAGGGAAAGAAGAAGATGATAACACATAAATCGGCAAATTAATTTGTACCAACTTCTCATTTTCTCTTCAGTTATTTTCTGCTTATTTTAGATAAGAGGAAAGAGATAGAAGGAAACTTAAATAGATTAAGGAAAAGGAAAACTTTTTAAGAAAAATTTAGATTAAAAAATTTAATTTGAAAAATTAATTGGGAATAATTAAATATTTAAGAAACAGAATTTGAAATTTATTTGAATAGATTGTAGACAATAAACTTTTAAAACTCTTCTCATTATTTTATGAATTAGTAGACAATTTTAAAGTTAAAAAAGAAATCTAATTTTTCAAAATATACCTATTCAGGCAGTCCATGGCAAATTAATGCCTTCAACATCCCTTTATTCTTTTCAACAAGAGAAGAGTGTTGGGGAAGTGGATGATGAAGATACAGACGAAGATGATGATTCTGGTTTAGGGACAACAAATTCATTAATAACAACAACAACAACATCTCCTTTAAATCAACAACAATTTTGGAGAAAACAACAACAAAATAATTATTTAATACAAGAACAACAACAACAACAATTTCAATTAATCCAACAACAACAACATTCACAACAACAATTTTTAACAACTTCAAACAATCCTTTTACATTATTTACTTTTTAATTAATTTTTAAAAAATAATCTAATTAAATTTAATATTTTTTGTCAATATACTATAATTGTTTATTATTAAATAGGGATGTTCACCGGGTCCCCCGGTTTTCGGATATCGCCGGTTTTCGATTTTTTCGGTTCCGGTTCGGTTAGCCGACCGTGAACAACCCTATTATTAAATTAACCTTAAAATTCGACTAGAAAATATTTTCTTCTTTTTTTTAATTTACATTAGTTTAATTGTTATTTTTGTTTTAAATTTAACAAAAAAATTTTTGTAAAATATTCAAACCAAAAAATTTGCCAAAATATATCTTCATAACTCCTTTACAATAACCCCAATTTCCTCTAAACTTTTTTTGTTTTGTATTTTTAGTAAACAAATAATAATATGTAAATATATTGCGTAATGTTCAATTACCTGTATAGAATAAATTAATTAGTAAATATAAATAAATATAAAGAATTTTTTTAAATTTGGATTGAAAATTTGAAACAATTATTTTGGAACAATTTTAAAATAATTTTTAATTAGAAATTAGTTATAATAAACAAACTTTTTGAGTATTTATTCTAGTGATAGGAATTTCGTACCGTACCATACTACAGCACGGAATACCCCGATAAATACCGCAAAATACCGTCGTAGTACGGTACATCCTATCTCACTAATTTATTCATCTAAAATAGAATTTCAAATTTAACAATTAATTTTCTAAAAAATATTTTTTTGGAAATTTATTTCAAAATTATTTTGGAAATTGTGAAGACAACAAAAAAAACTTTTTTTTATTTTTACTTTTTCAATTTTTGGAAAAAAGTTAAAACAAAAAATGAACAAACAAAGAAAAACAATGAAAAATAAGATGGCACTTTTTTAACTGTATTTTAGTTAAAATAAAATAAATGTACATATGTACATATTAAAGCAAACAAAAAATAAAAATATTTACCCAAAAAAATTTTTTTTGATTTTGACCTTGACGTACTTTTTTTTTCTTTTCAGAAAAACAACCAAAAAAATGTTTTCTTATTATTTAAAGCGTGCCATTTCTTTTTTTTTATTTGATTAACAAAAAACAATAGAGAATAATTAATTTAAAATAAATTGAGTTGAATTGACTAAAAATTAATTTTAAAAATTAGAAAACTTTAATTTTTATTTTTTGTGATTGGATTGCCGAACATTTTTTAAAATATTTCTCTTTTAAATTTTCAAATCAATTTATTCACAAAATTATTTCTATAATTTTTTATGTAATAGAGAAGTTACCGAAATAGGAGAATTACAAGTCGGTAAATGTCCAGCTCGTGTTCCCCATGCAGAGGTGGGTCGGAATTCCGACTTCCGATTTCCGACGTTTTTTTCCTTCCGATTTCCGAAATTTTGGAAAAATTTCCGATTTCCGAAAATTTTTGAAGTAAATTTCCGACTAAAGATTTTTCCAATATTTTCAAAATTTTCGCCTGCGGCGCAAAAAAAGGAAGAAATCTGGCTTCTAGCCTTCCAAAATCACCTATCACTCCTCAATTTTAATCTACAAATATCCCTATTAATTCTATAAATTCTCTGAAATCCCGTCTAATCACCCAAATTCCACAATATCTCTTTTAATCCCTTAAAATTTCTGTGATCATTCTTCTGAGATCAAGATTGACTGGCAAAAATATTGATCATCTTCTTTTTATGCACCATAATTTGCCAATTTACAATTTAATATATTAATTCAGTCTTGAAAATAAAATTTTTTTTTCCGATTTCCGATTTCCGATTTCCGGCGTTTTTTTCCTTCCGATTTCCGATTTCCGAAAAAAAATTTTGATTTCCGATTTCCGAGTTCCGACTTTTGAGCCAGTTCCGATTTCCGGCTCTTCCGATTTCCGACACCTCGGACTGTTCCGACCCACCTCTGCCCCCATGTCCGCAAAAGGCATTCTGCAAAAATGCATATTTTTCAGCAGTCTACTCCTTTCCTCTCTCTACCATAATTTTCTGCAGTCATCAAATGATAGGTGACAGTTTGGCGCGAGTAATAAGTGAGTAAACATGAAAAAGGTTTATTTACAAATAAATAAAAAATCTAAAGAATATAAATCTGAGATAAAGTTCTCAAATATATTTCAAGTAGATCAGGTGGGTATGAGCCTTTAATTGGGTTATAATGTAATGATAAAAACCAATAAAAAGCCATATAGGTATTTTGGTAATTCACTTTCTGCAATGTGCCTCATCTGTCTAACAATTCTAAATCGCAATCTATTCCAAAAAGCCTCAATTTGTTGGGTATTAGCGCCATTCTTAGGATTCATGAAAAATTCTTGGTAATTGACGGTCTCATGTTGATATCCCAGTTGTATATACCCCTTGAAATTGATATACCCCTTGAATATTTGATATACCCCTTGAAATATATTTGAGAACTTTATCTCAGATTTATATTCTTTAAATTTTTTATTTATTTGTAAATAAACCTTTTTCATGTTTACTCACTTATTACTCGCGCCAAACTGTCACCTATCATTTGATGACTGCAGAAAATTATGGTAGAGAGAGGAAAGGAGTAGACTGCTGAAAAATATGCATTTTTGCAGAATGCCTTTTGCGGACATGGAGGACACGAGCTGGACATTTACCTTACATGTCTATATAATATTTTTTTAAAAAGTTTTTTAAAACTGCGGGAGTTTTTTATTTTTTAATTTAAATATAAAAATAATTTTTCTCTCTTTTTTTCAAAATTCTTTTTATTTTATACATAACTGTCACAATTTGTTGCATTCATAGAAAGAAGTTGTGTGGAGGGAATAAGGAAAAAATTTTTTTGATTGAAAAAGCCGTCTAATAAACCAGCCGTTTTAATTTTTATTTTGCGGTTTTTCTTTTTATTTTATTTTTACCTCAAAAAGGAAAAAAATACCGAAAGGCACGGCGCTGAGATTTTGAGAGTTTAAATATAAATTACTTGCGCGTGTGATTTTCAAATAAATTGGGAAAATTAAAGAATTTGGAAAAGAAAATTGGAATTGAGAGGGGAAATAAATTATTTAAAAAAAATAATTCTTAAAAAAATTTTTAAATGAAATATCAATGAATTTTGGAATTGCCGTATATGCTCTAAAAAGTACCCTGGGTAATTAATAGAGCGGAGGTAATTATTTGAGAGAGGGTAATTGATAGATCATCTACGGTATTTTGTCTTTCAGTGAATTGTCGTTGTAAGGAATTGTCTTCCAAAAGACTTTAGCAGTCAACAATTTATTAAAAATATTTTTTTAGTTTTGTTTGCTTTTATCTTCAAAATTTTCTTGACTATTTTAACTAACAAAGAAGCGGCAAATTTCTTCAAAAACACAAAAATTATTATATTTAATTATGTAATAAGATTAGAAAAAAAGCAAAATATTCATGCGTATTAAATAAATATATTTTGTTAGTTTGTAAATATTAAAGTAAATTACTTTAATTACTCAATCACATAAAATAAAAAGAAAAAGAAGAAAATGCCGTCAAAGATTTTGATTTTTTGACAAAAATTTTTTTAAATCTTTTCTTGATTATAAAAAATTATTTTTTTAATCCTTAATGTGTCCCCCCCCCCTCCCCTATTAACGTTTATAGCTAATTAAAACAAAGATTCTTTAATTATTCATTAAAATAATTTAATTTAAATATTAAATCTAGTTTTATTTATTTATCTCAATAAACTTTTAAATTAAAAATCAAGATTAAATAAATATAGGGCATTTATTTAAAACTAGATTTTTAAATATAGAACAGCATGAAAGAGAACAAGAAGAAGAAACAAGCTAAATTAATTTAAGAAACACGTGTTTGCTGTTAATTATTCTCATTTTTATTTATTTAATTTTTATTTCAAAAAATTTTTAGAAATAATACATAAAATCATTGAAATTAATTGGGTAATTATTTAATTACAAATTTGCAATTAAACATTTCTCTGTCCTTTAAAATTTTCTTTTTTTTCAAGACATTTAATTTCAAATTCAAAATAAATATATAAATTATTTAGATGTCCATTAAAATATTATTTTTATCATTTTTTCTTTTTCTAATTTTTACTCCTTCAATAAATCAAGCATCTTATTGTGGTCAATCAGCAATTCCTTTTAGTCTTGAAGTAATTCTTAATGTGTTTTAAATATTTTCTCTTTTTAAATTAAAAAGATTAAAGAAAATTCCCAGCCAATTTTGGGTTGTGCAAGGCCTTCTTGTTTTGGATTGTCTTCAAATAAACAAAAATTAGATTCAAATCCAGCCCAATTTTTTAAAATTTGGGGACAACCTGATGGGTTTATTAAATCGGTTTCTTCAATTAATGAAGCTAAAAAAACTTCTTTTAATGAAATTTCGGTAATTTATTTTAATTTAGAAACATCTTACAAAATCAATTTATTATTAGAATTTTACTAGTCAAAAAATAATTTAACAAAAAGTATTAGTAGATAAACATAGATTAATGAGAATAAAAGAAACGGAAAACTCGGGTTCGACTCCTAACGGCAGATTATAGCTGGTTAATTATATGTAATTTCTGAATATCACTAAAAGAAAGTGCCTTCCTTAAAAGATTTTTTGGTTATTTTAATTAAACCAAAAAAATATTTTTTGACTTTAAAATTTAATCTAATTTCTATTTAGCTGGTAAAATTAAAAATTTTTGTATAAAATCATTCCTTAATTTTTTAAAAAAATTTTATAGAAATGTGACAAATCATTTACTCGAAATCATTGTAATAAAGGAACTTGGGTAGGTGGAATATCTCCATCTGCAATTATTACACCAAATTATCCGTTCGAATTTTTTTTTAAATTCTCTTTAAAAATAATTTTAATTTTTTTAGAATTAAATTAATTTGTTGTTCAAACAATAAATTAAATAATTCTGTTTTGTCGGGTAATGCACAAATAAGGGCTGGTCAAATAATTTTGGGAGGTGAAGTTTTTAATAGAAATGGGCAACAAATTGGTTTTGAATATATTTCTAATATTTGGAGAATTTTTGATAAAAAAGGGTAATTTATTTTGTTAACACTCCCCCCCTCCACCCTCTACATATTAAAAAAATAAATTATTTTCAGAGTTTTATATATCGCAGAAATTCGAAAATTTGATTGTTTTTCACAAATAAATAATCAAAAAATATCAGTATTATCTAATAATAAAATTAAAACAAAAAAGGAAGAAATTATGGAGAAAATAAAAGAATTAAAGAGAATAAATGATGAAAAAGAAAGGGAGATACTTAAAGGTTTTCCTTCTAAATTTTATAAATAAAAAAAAATTTTTTTATGTAGAATTTTCTGAATATGAAATTGATTTAAAAGATATTTCAAACAATAATAATTCAACACAAACACAACAATCCCAACATATTCATCTTGGACATCGAAAAATAAATCCTTTAACTAAATTAAAATCAAAATTGGACAAAGTTGAGGCAACAAGAAGAAGGAAACAACAAAAATTGAACGACAATCAAAACGTAAAAAACTTAAATTCTTAAAAATGATTCAAAAAAATCTCAAAGGTTGATAACCTATCTATGCTTTAAGCTTAATAAAAAATGCAAACATTTAGATAAAAATTTTATTTTACAATACCATATAAACAAACAAAAAAGGCAATACAAATGGAAAAAAGGAAATAAGTACATACAAACACAACAAAAGAATCGAAGGAACAAAATATCAAGTCTGGAAATATCTCAATCTGTCTTCTTCGTTTTTCATCAATTATCCTCCTCCTGTTGTAGTAGATGATGTTCCAGCATCGGTGTCGCCCTTCGTCCCGCCAGCACGTGCAGGTGTCGCTATTAATGGGCGGCCAAATTCGTCCAAAGCCATTCTTTCCACCGCAACTCCCTCCACGTGGTAGACTAAAAATGAGGGAAAATTTTTTGTTATTCAAAGACGGATGAAAGCAACGAACCATTTGGTCTCGTGTCAGATGACGTTCCACCCCCGTCCTCAGTTTGCTTATCTTCACAGGGTTCCAATTTGTGATTTCGATTCCAAAATCCCTTGTGCTTTTTCATTAAAAAGCGTACATCGAGCGGTAATCCATTCTTCTTCTTGACATTGCGGATGACCTTCAGTACGACACATGTCCTTTTTTCGATTCTCTCCCGGATGATCCTTTTTGCTTCGCTGGTGTGTGCAACGCGTATGCCCTCTACTAAAACAAAATAAATTTATTTCCGGTTAATTTTTGAGTTATCTTTTACCTTTCTCTATGACGTCCCCATATTGAAAATGCTGACTTGCAATGCTACCCGGGTCAGCTTGCTCCACGACAACAGCACCATCCTAAAAATCAAAACAAATTACCTAAAAAACTCCTAAGAAATTTGTCTTGCCCTGTTCACGATGACCATTCCAAGAGGCAAATCATGCCTCCAGCGAATTTGTATGTAGAGGGCATTGATTTCGCCTCCCATTTCTGCCCTTTTATGGCACTTCATTTGGTAGTAGTTGTCGCGTCGGAACTGAACGTTGACACTTCTAGGCAGCCCTCCTTCTGAGCAGCCACTATTTTGAATTAAATTATTATTATCTACAGATGAATGCTGCACCGACTCTCGAGTGCTGCTAATAGTGGATTCAACGGAAAGCATCTGAAAAACTGTTAAGATTAAAAATTTTCTTTTGTTTAGAAATTATGAATGGTTGGGCAAAATTTGGAAATATTCACGTCACGCATGTGACAAAGAATTTTCGAAATTTTGACTTTTTTTTTTGAAATATTCGCCTAACACCCACTATAAACTATTTTTAGAAATTTCATAATCAACAATTAAAATAAACTAACCAGACTTTATTTTTGTTTCTCCCGAGGAGCCCCGCGCACAAACAACACTCCTACAGCTAGAAACCTTGGTATCCGCTATATTGTGGCGAAGCATTATTTGAGGTATAATAAAAATGAGGTAAAAAATAATTGCAAATAAAATTTTGATGTCTTTGTTGAAATTTATGAAAATAAGAGAAAACGTCTACAGTTGAAGAAGACATCTGTCGAGTTTCTCTTAACATAATTATGCAAATAAAGAATAAACACACATTGGCAAGTTTTTATAAGTATAATACATTTTATGCCCGAATTTCAAATTCGAAGAACGAGCTTCAAGTTTTCTAAATATTCGTTTGCTAGTTATTCCTGGAAATAAAAAAAAAATAAACCAAAAAATTAATTTACAAAAAAATACCTTTTGTATTTCCTAATTGATAGTAGAGTAAATTGGTTTTTCAAAGAAAAATCACAAATTGCTTCATTTCTAAAATTAAATTTGTTAGAATTAAAAATAACAATAATTAAATAATTAAGTACAAGCAAAACATATTCAGTCCATAATCCTTAAAAGTACCCAACAATTTCATTTTCCGAGTCCACCCCAGAGTATCGACACCCAAAGTATCGACACCCAGAGTATCGACACCCAAAGTATCGAATGACCCAAAGTATCGACACCCAAAGTATCGAATGACCCAAAGTATCGAAACCATATGATCAACACCAAATTTTTTCAAATGATCAACACCAATTTTTTTCAGATTTTTTCAGATTATATTATTTGTTCTAAGTTATTTAAATGGCGTCATTTGTAAAATCTAATATGGGTGGAGAAAAATTAATTTACGGAGGATTCATCTACACAAAATGTAAAGATGGAAAAGATAAACGTTACTGGAGATGCGAGAATTGGAAAATTGATAAATGTCATGGAACTGCTACAACTGATAACAACAACTCTGTTACTGTTGGCCAGGAACATAATCATGGACCATCACCGACTCGAGTTGAGTTAGCTAGAATTAAAAACAACATTAATAAAGCTGCTATTAACTCTACACTTTCACCAAGGGCAGTTGTAAATTCGCAATTAGCTGGAATCAGCGATAAAGCCTTTTGTTAGATTTATAGATTATATGGAAAGAACATGGGTAGGCCGGGATTTTATGGCTCCTCGTTTTCCTATAGATATGTGGAACAACAAGAATATAACTATTGATCAAATGCCTAGGACTACTAATAGTGCCGAATCATGGCATAATTCTTTTGCCAGCATATTTCACAGACATTCACCTAATCCATATAACCTTGCAAGGGCTCTACTAGATGAACAGGTTTTCTAGTTTTTTTAATCAAATAATTTTAACGGCATTTATTTAAGGTCAGAGTTGATGCTATTTCAGTAAAAATTTTGTCGGGAGAAGAAATTCCTTTATTCAGCAAACAGAAATACCAACGTGCTAATGAACGACTTCTAAACGTTTTGAGGGGGCAAGCGATGATAAATCCCATTGAATATTTAACGGCATGCTCTCATTATATTCAATTTTAATTTATTTTTTATTCATTTCAAGTCATATATTTGTCTTCTAGTTATTTGTTTTAGCTTTTAAAGATTTTTGTAGATTTTTATTAAATAAATTTTTTACCTTATTTTATTTTAATTTTTATTGATTTAAATTTTCTACAATTATACTTAAATATTTAGTATATTTCGTGTTGATCATATGGTTTCGATACTTTGGGTCATTCGATACTTTGGGTGTCGATACTTTGGGTCATTCGATACTTTGGGTGTCGATACTCTGGGTGTCGATACTTTGGGTGTCGATACTCTGGGGTGGACTCGTTTTTCACAAATAAATAATCAAAAAATATCAGTATTATCTAATAATAAAATTAAAACAAAAAAGGAAGAAATTATGGAGAAAATAAAAGAATTAAAGAGAATAAATGATGAAAAAGAAAGGGAGATACTTAAAGGTTTTCCTTCTAAATTTTATAAATAAAAAAAAATTTTTTTATGTAGAATTTTCTGAATATGAAATTGATTTAAAAGATATTTCAAACAATAATAATTCAACACAAACACAACAATCCCAACATATTCATCTTGGACATCGAAAAATAAATCCTTTAACTAAATTAAAATCAAAATTGGACAAAGTTGAGGCAACAAGAAGAAGGAAACAACAAAAATTGAACGACAATCAAAACGTAAAAAACTTAAATTCTTAAAAATGATTCAAAAAAATCTCAAAGGTTGATAACCTATCTATGCTTTAAGCTTAATAAAAAATGCAAACATTTAGATAAAAATTTTATTTTACAATACCATATAAACAAACAAAAAAGGCAATACAAATGGAAAAAAGGAAATAAGTACATACAAACACAACAAAAGAATCGAAGGAACAAAATATCAAGTCTGGAAATATCTCAATCTGTCTTCTTCGTTTTTCATCAATTATCCTCCTCCTGTTGTAGTAGATGATGTTCCAGCATCGGTGTCGCCCTTCGTCCCGCCAGCACGTGCAGGTGTCGCTATTAATGGGCGGCCAAATTCGTCCAAAGCCATTCTTTCCACCGCAACTCCCTCCACGTGGTAGACTAAAAATGAGGGAAAATTTTTTGTTATTCAAAGACGGATGAAAGCAACGAACCATTTGGTCTCGTGTCAGATGACGTTCCACCCCCGTCCTCAGTTTGCTTATCTTCACAGGGTTCCAATTTGTGATTTCGATTCCAAAATCCCTTGTGCTTTTTCATTAAAAAGCGTACATCGAGCGGTAATCCATTCTTCTTCTTGACATTGCGGATGACCTTCAGTACGACACATGTCCTTTTTTCGATTCTCTCCCGGATGATCCTTTTTGCTTCGCTGGTGTGTGCAACGCGTATGCCCTCTACTAAAACAAAATAAATTTATTTCCGGTTAATTTTTGAGTTATCTTTTACCTTTCTCTATGACGTCCCCATATTGAAAATGCTGACTTGCAATGCTACCCGGGTCAGCTTGCTCCACGACAACAGCACCATCCTAAAAATCAAAACAAATTACCTAAAAAACTCCTAAGAAATTTGTCTTGCCCTGTTCACGATGACCATTCCAAGAGGCAAATCATGCCTCCAGCGAATTTGTATGTAGAGGGCATTGATTTCGCCTCCCATTTCTGCCCTTTTATGGCACTTCATTTGGTAGTAGTTGTCGCGTCGGAACTGAACGTTGACACTTCTAGGCAGCCCTCCTTCTGAGCAGCGCGCATTGAACTCGTCACCAGAGTTGATTGCCTGAAATTAACGTTGCGTTAATTAAGCCCAAAGCTTAAAATCTGTCCATACTTGTCCGTCGACGCTCAAAACGACATCACCGGGCATTAAATGTCCAATGAAGCAGGAGTCGTACCGGAGACGTTCAACACGCGGCGGTTTTACTGCATAAAAAATGACGCCAGGTTTTGCATCGGCCACCATAACTTGCATGGTCTCTTCCTGGATGTACCTTTGACCTTAAAACAATAAGCAGATTATTAATGAGAAAACCAATAATTAAAGCAAACTCACTTATTTGTGACATACGAGCCCGCGAAAGGTATAGTTGAAGGTCCGAGAAGAGCTGAAGAACGCGTCCAGATTAGTGGTTGGTGAATTGATGGAGGCTGGTGGAGTCATTGAATTACTGGTGTTTATATAGTACTTATCTCACGGCTAATGATAAAGTTAGGAAAATTACTTAAAGTTAAAGCAAATTGTTCTTTAGAGTTCTGAAAAAATAAAAAAAAACTAAGATTTTTTGTTTTCAAGGTTCGAAAAATCAAGTCGAAATACCAAAATACGTCGGAATTAAAGCCAATTCTGAGTGCAAGCCCATTTGGTGGATACAAAATACATCAGCCAGAAAAGCCATGAAAGATTTAATTTTGCTTTAGGAATATCCCCATCTATTTTTATGATTTTGTTAATATATTGTGTTTATAGTGATACAACATGATTAAATTTTAAATTGAAAAACAATTTTTACTTTTTTTCTATATTACTAAATGCCTTATAAAGCGAAAAATGCAAGTCAAAATACCATAAAGGTATATGTAGACAGGGTATTGTAAATCAACTAGAAATATAGTTAATAAACCAAAAAATATACAAAACATTACTTTTTGTCTAACCTTCTAATATATTTTTAAAATTTAAATTTTTCTTTTCAAAATTTAATATGAAAAATGAATGTTTGTATATATAGACGGGGGTATATGTAAATCTGTTTTTTAATTATTTTTAAGTTGATTCAAGTCTTTAAACATGCACTTATTTTTAAATCATTTGGCTATAGCTGTTGACCAGATTCTTATAGTTCCTTAAAAAAAGGAAATGTTTAAAAAGAAAATTTGAATAAAGAATTATTCCAAAAAAAATTTCAATATAACAAAAAGTCACCAACCATCATCACTGCCAGAAGCCAACATTTGCGAATCTGCAGGATTCCAACTAACTGAATTAACTGTGCCTGTAATTAAAAAATAAATAGCTTTAAATATTTCCAAACGTTGTCTTACCCAAATGTCCATGCAATTTCCATATAGGATTTGAACGACGTAAATTCCAAATTGTGACAGTATTGTCTGAAAAAACATTATAAAACTAAAAATTAATTTAAAAATTTTATACCTTCAGATCCAGAAGCACAGAATGAGTCATCGGGACCACCAAATGTGCTTGTTATTATCTGAAAATAATTTAATTTTAAATAAATTTTTGCAAAAGTTTTTTAAATTTTAATCATATTGTTTTCAAATATTGTTATTATTAATTTAAGAAAAAAGCAACCTCCAATTTAAAAAATTTTATTTTATTTTTACTTACATAATCATTATGATTCGCTCCAAAAAACGTTCGAATAAGTGTATTCGTCTTTAAGCACCAAAGGCGAATCCCCTCCGTTTTTGTTGTAATAAGGCAACAACTTTCATTACGTCCAACAGTAAAATGCATTATTTGTGAAGATTCTTGAATTATTGTGTGCTCTCTTTGAGTTTCGAAATCATATTTTCGAATTCTAAATTAAATAAAATATGATATAACACAACAATCAAATTGAAAAAAATTTTACACCAGTGTCATCCTAAAACCTCCCAACTCTTCCCCCCCCCCTCTTCTCAATAATTATTTTAATTTTTAAAATAGCCTGTTGTGAGTATCTGCAGCCAAAACTGTTTTGCCATCACTACAAGCATAAAGGCATCGAATTCGAAAGCCTTCAAACATTTTTGCGTTGTCTTCAGGCCGATGAATGTCCTTTTTTAATGAAGTTTTAGTAACTTTATGCAAAAATTAAAATTGTTAAATAATGTCCAAAAAGTTGAAAATAGTTTTTAGACTTCGAAAAGATAGTTTTTGAAAACTTGCAAGATTATATAAAGCTCATCAGCATGCAATACTAAACTAGGATCTCGATACCTCTAGCACTTTAAAATTTTAGTTCAAAGCCCTCAAAACTCACATAAACATGAAAATGTCCTTTTTGGCCAGCACATGCCAATTTGTGGCTTTTGTCTTTAAAAAATGAAACAGAAGCGAAAGAATCTCCAGTAAAACGAGTATATTCTTTAACTAAACGACCACTAGGCACATAATACTTAAAAAGAATTAAGTTCAAATTAATTTTAAAAGCTTACAATAAAACAGCCAGTCACGTTCGGCTGTTCTGCTGCACAAACGGCAAGATATCTGCTATCATAACTCCAAGAAATACTTCCAATTGCGTGGACATCCTATTTGAAATTTAATTTCAAAATTTTATCAAAAAATATTTCAAAACCTGTAAAATTTGCATACTTTGGAATACATTAACTTTGGTTGGACTTTCTACTTTCCAAACCAAAACTTGATTTCCTTTAGCACCAGAAGCGATAAAATGACCACAAGGAGAGAATTTAACACACCAAACTTCTGCATTGTGCATATAAAGAGTCTATAATTTTAAAAATATTTTAACTTATTGAGAACAAATAGAGAATATACCTCATTGAGAAATAATACTATTATATTAGATTCAAAAGCAAAAAGAGAAATAAATATAAACATGAACATAGAAAACTTAACCCAAAACCCCAGAATTATCCCCCACTTGATCAAGAAGACAATTTTCTAAAAGAATATATTAACTTACACAAGTATTTTTTGAAGGAAATTCACGGCTAGAACATTGATGATCGACTAGAATTGCTCTATCATCAAGAACATTTTGTTCTCGTGAAAGCACGTGTAGATCGCATTGTTTTGTTTGGTATAACCAGGCTATAAAATTAAACAAAATTTTCAATATTCTAAAAATACAAACAAACATTGCTTTAAAAGTTCTTGAAGGCGATTTGGAGGCAACATAATACTTGGAGGTAATAACCTTCTAAGGACATTTAATATATGAATGCTAACTGTTTCACTGTCAGCACATTCCCTTTGAAAGATTTGTGAAGCTGCACTAGAACATAATTGTGTTGAAAGAAGTTCTAGTCGAGAACGAAGTTCCTGACATTTTGGGTATTCGATTTGAAGTACACGAAGGGCAGTTAAATTCTTAAAAAATATTTTTTTCCTTATGTTAATTAGAAAATTTAAGTTCAAGATAGAGATTAAATGTGTGAATGGATATTCATTTGTGTCCGCCTCGAAGTAAACAGATATTTGGTTTATTTTAAAATTACTGACGGGCAATTCAAAAGATACGATTAAAATTTTTAAAAAAATATAAAAAAATTAACCTCTCCACGAGCAACCAATTCCTTGAACTTCTCTTCCAAAAGAATTACCCGTACAGCAAAATATTGTTTTTCGGTTAAATGAAAACGAATTTTTTCAATTAATTCTAAAGCCTTTTGCCATTGTGCATTTTGTATAGATTCCTTCAAATAAAAATTAAATTTAAAAAATGTTCAAAAATTTACTCGTAATTTCATAGAAAGAGGATTTTCAATACGACAACCAGTCTCTTCTACCAAAGAATCAACGGTATCACTACAAATTTTATTTAAAACATTTTAGTTAAAAAAACAAAACTGCATTCCAAGTTCACGTAAATATTGACCAATAACTCTGACAGTATTCTTTTGTAATTCGGTCAAGACCAACGGAAAACGTAAATTTCGTTGTTCTTTTTGTTGTAAAATTCCCTTTGCTGCCACACAAGTCCCATTAAGTGCTACTGCCGTTCCTCCAGTACTAACATCTTTATTTCCTCTAGAAGAGGCGTCTTTTAAGCGTTGGCCAACAGATTTAATTGAGGAAAGTGAAGAGCCAAAAGTTGCAGCGGCTTCTGAACCACTGCCGTAACCAATTCCGCCAAACCCGATTTGCATTCGCCTATTTATTGGCAAATATATTCTAATTAAGATTTACATTATTAATAATTTATTTATCAAAATTTGACAATTATTCCAGTTAAAATCTCAAAGAATTTTGAAATTTTCGGGTTTTATTTTGGAAATTATGGTCGAAAAGTTGGATTTTATAATTTAATACAAAACTCAAACTAGTTAATATCAATGCAACAATGCCAAAATTTTATATTAAAAACCTGATTTTTCTTGGAGGTGATGAACAATGAGGTAGACCTACAAATAATTTATTCTAAAATGATAACAAAACAAAAAGAAACCTTCCCCTGGTTGAGAAGATGAAGTAGATGATGAAATTTGATCAGTTACCAATAATTGTCTGTTTGTATTGCCGCTAATGCCAGTGCTGCTCTCAGCTGCTGCTGATGAAGCTTCTTCGGCTGATGTTATGCGTGTGGTCGTAATTTTTCTTCCCGCTCAACGTCCACGCACGTGGAATACAAATATATTTAGAGATAATAAACAACAATATTTTATTTAAGTAAATGGTTTTTAACCTGTATTGCTGAAAAACTTTTTTAATTTCAAAGAAATATTAATGATTTTTAATAGTGAAATAGTTATAAGTCAGTTACTTCTTATCGATCCAAAAATGTCCAAAAAAATTTTAATAAAAAATATAAAATTTCATAAAATTGTCCTTATGAGGACAATTCTTTCTAATTTTATTCGATATTTTTTTTCATCAAAATTCCCCAAATTATAAAATCACACACAATTATTAAAAATAATGCAACATTCCTGTTGGAAAATCCCCCCATCCATATATTAATAAAGAGCAATTTTCTAGGAACAACAGCATCAAAAATGAAAAAAAAATTCTTCATATCCCAAAAATAAGTCCTCTAGACACAGCTGGTTCTCGCGTGACACAAAAAAAAGCAATAAATATAAATGAGATGAAAATAGTTTTTCTCTTTCAAAGGAGAAAATAAAAGAAAATACTCTACTTTTTTCTCTTTTCTCTCTCTCTAATCTTTTCATCTTACTTGGGACACAATGTTAAAGATGGGGAATTGTAATCGAATTTTGCACACGACAGAAATAAATTTAACAATTTACAACTCAAAAAAATTGTTTAAAAAATATTAATGTGTCCCAAACACATTACCCCTAAAGAAATTAATTTTTCATTCATCATTGAAATCCTTTTTCATATTTAAAAATGGGAGAACCCTTGTTTAATATTCATCGGTTCGTATGATCGGTCGGGGGGTTTTTTTGCAAAGCTTTACCCTACTCAATTAAATATTCCCTCTAATTTCAAAATAAATTTGTGTGAATTAACAATAAATTTTAGTTACTATCTTCCAACAGTAAATTCATGTAAAAATAGATACATACTATCAAATCAATCAAAAGAATTTTATAAAAAAAATTTATTCAAATCAATTAAAATATAAGGGCGGTGATTTTAGTGCATCGGCAGCTAAATAAAATAATTTGGGGAGGATAATACATATTTATCTAATAGATGTATTGAATAAATCTATACGAGCTACAATACGCGGAGCTGTACTTTTGACAAATGTGAAATGAAGCTAAATATTTTTGATAAAAGGGCAAACAGATATAAAATGAAGAAATGGGGAGAAAAAAGAAAGAAAAGTACAAATTGTTTATTTACATTGTGAAGTATGTAAATAAAGATATAAATAATATGGACAAAGTTTTGTACATAGTAGATGATTGTTTATAGAAGGGAATGGATGGATATTGCACTCTACAGTGAGACATTCACAAATTGTAACCAAAACTTGAAAATTTTAATTCTTAAAGAAATCATTTTCGAAAGAATGAGAAAATTCGAGTTTTTGTTAATCCCAAAAGAGAAAATTGGATTTGGTGGATTGATTCTTTTCTAGAGAAGCAATATATTTTAATTTATGACAAAAATAAAATAAACTTTCAAAGAATTCTAATATAATTTTGAACAATGTTTTGGAGTCAAAAAAATTTTTTAAAGATCGAGCGTACATTTTTTGTAGAGGCAAAATTGGAAACCGAGGAAGTTGAACGCGGGGCAATCGGCAGGAACAAAAAAAACATAAAACGGATTTTTGTCTTGATGAAGGATGGAGGAGATAAGGGGAGTGGCAGCAAAATGTAGGAGGGAGATAATGGAGAGAGACGGCCTTTTTCTAAAAAAATTCCAATGCTGTGATTGGAAAAATAAAAAATTTTTAGGTTAAAGGGAATGGGGAAATCGGTCCAAATTTAAAAAACACGTAAAAACTAGGTGTAATTTTAGATAATTGAAGGTAAATAAACATCCTCAATTAAGTATATAATGATTCAACGTAGGTAAATTAAGCCGATCATTAATCTAAAATTTATTTAAAGTAAAATTCACATATTTATAAATTATACCTACATTTGAGGTAAAGGGAAACCATCATGGCAAGCGAGGGGAAAAGAAGTCTGTTTCAACAGTGAAGAACAATTAAACGACTAACCCGACAAATCGGGGACAACTTGATCTTCTGTTACCTTAAGAAAAATTTATTTTAATTTTAAATATTTTAAATTTTCTTTACCTTTTCCTTTTCTATTTTCAATGAAATAAATGGTAATTCTCGACGGTGAATCTAAAATTAATTAGAAAATATTCTGAATATTCATTATTTAAATTTAATTACAGGCCAAAATATTATTATAATTTATTTAAGAGTTAAAACTTTTAAATTACCGATACAAAAGATGGAGCAGATCCACGGACTGAAGGCATATTCACCAATGCACTCGAATTCAGCCCTGCTTGGTATCGAAGAGGGTGAATAACTTCTGAGCGGCCCACATCAGATTCATTTTGTTCTTGAAAGAATGAGCGCACAGGATTCAATAAACGCGCCTTTAAAAATATTTAAAATTATTCGAGACATTTAACAAAACCCTAATTTTTACTTTATTATTATTTTTATTAACTGTTAATTTTCGTCGACATTTGTGCCATTCCATTCCATTTGGTACAACTCTTGTCGAATACAAAAATGGGCAATCCCGTAATGGAGAAACTTTACAATTATTTGTTTGTTGTAATTTTTCAATTTGTTTACAAGCATATGAGGAACATGATGACCATAGAGAACTTAACCCCATTGATGAAGTATTACGAAACCAATGGGCCTAAAATATTGAGAATTTAAAAATTATATTCAAAAAACCTGCAAAATCTGTGCGGCAGATGGCCGCTCATCGGGACGGGGTTTCAATAAAGAATGTATTAACCAACGTGCAGGCTCCGAAACTGATGACCGCATACGAGAAGAAAAACAATGAGAACGAATACGTCGGAACAACTCAATCGGATTATTACTTTGTTCGTAGAAGGGTAAGCGGCCATTTAAAAGAGTGAACCTTAAATTGAGAAAAAATAAAAATTATTTAATAAAAAATGTTGATAGATCGATCAAATACCGAAGAAAAAGGTCAATTTCTAAATAAATAATACAAATATCCCCCAATAATAAAAAGCACAAACATCAGAACACCAAATGCCCATATATCTGCTGCGCGCCCTCCATAAACCTGATTCTACAAAATGTAAAATTATGACTTGATTTAGTTAGATTGTGAAAAAAACCTTCTTATCAAGAACTTCAGGTGAAATATAAGCAGGTATAAACTCGCGAGAATTTATCAAATCGCAATCAACGCTCGGTGAAATATACAAATCAAGTATATTATTAAGTCGTAATTTTGTTCTAAAATATTAATTTATTTAATTTAAATATAGACAAACAAACTTTGCTTGGTCAGTGAAAACAAATTTGCAAAAACGAAAATCCCGAAAAAATAAACCAATTCGATGACAAAATTCAAGTAAAACAGTAATTTGTTTAAGGATTTGTTGTACAAGTCTTTCGTTTAAACAAACAGGACGACACCAATAAGGAAAAGAAGTTGCTTCCTCACCACATTCTTCTTCAATTAATTTACTTAAACTATCATAATGATTAGGAAGAAGAATCTTTAAAAAATTTTAATTAAAAAAATTTAATTATTTTTACATAAATTAAGTTAGGGTGTTTGAAGCTTCTTAATGTTTGAAGTTGGTCAAATGGTAACAAAAGATTGCTAGAAAATATATAAAATTAAATGGGCAAAAGTAAAACAAATAAAATTAATTTTTTTATTAAATGAGCGTCAAACGATCTGTCGTTTTAGATTTTTTATCAAATATGGAATTTCGCCGAGTATAAGAATAATAACACTTCATCCTAACAATAAGATAAGAACCACCCAAAGAAAAAAATATTTAATTACCTTCTTTCCGCAAACCCTTCTTCGGTGTAACAATTCGAAACACTTTTCATTCGTGAAACAATCTCCATTAAATTATTAAATTCATTTTGTTTCAACATTTGGCAGTGCCACATTTCTTGTGTCGACAAATCTATAGCTTTGCAATTTCTTCCAGATCCTATCAATTCATAGCATTTTCCGGTTATTGAATCTTCCAAAATTAAAACAGAATAGGAAAGTTGTGCATCTGTCTGCGGTGAAGACTAAAAAAAATTAAAATGAGAAGCCTTAAAAGAATAAGACACGAAACATTCTCCTTATATTACACTTTAGAGCTTCCAAGACCCTTGGTCTTCACTTAAGACTTTCTTTGGGTTTTCTCGATCTTGGAATTGGGCTGTAGTTTTGGTCTCGAGTCTGGGAAAATTTCTGGTCTTGGAAAGACACTTCCCACAAATCAGATATATTTTCCCGGAAGGTTGATAAAGTACTGGGATGCATTGTTGATTGTTTTTGAGAAATGCTTTGGTATTATATAATTAATGTTTCGAATAAGAAGGGGATATTTAATTTAAATAAAAATTCATTTTTAAGTTATGTAATTCTAAAATACTATGACCTTTTTAATTGGTGACAATAATTTTCTTTTAACATTTTCCCTTTTATTTTTATTTATTAATTTCCATTTTTTCTTCCAAATCCAATAATTATTTTCAAAAAATATTTTCTTTAAAAAATTTTCAAAATAATAAAAATTCACATTCAAAGCCCGCTCCTCGAGTAAATTGTCTTTTTGTAAATTTTTCTCCTTCTCAACAGATTGTTGCTGTTCTTCTTCATTTTGTTGTTCATTTACATCATTTATAGTTTCAAAAATATTTTGGCTATTTACTGAATCAAACCGTAAACGTTTTAAAAGTATTTGTTGTTCTTCTTCCCCAGAGGAATCATCCGTATTTTCTGCTGCACTTGAACTGAAATTTTTAAATAAGTGTTTACCTCTAAAACGTGGGGAGAGACTATATCTAGGGGTGAATCAAGGGCCCCAGTATGTCACAAAATATGATTATAGATACAACCTTGCTGAATTTTCAGAGTCCCGAAGAGTTAAATAATAAAAAATTAATCAAAAAAATACGTTTCATTTCCACTGTTATATGCCGACGATGACGAGGAAACCAAACTTTCAATTTCTTCATTATTTACTGCTCTCTCATCTCCACTCTCTGGAGTCGTTGTTTTTTCACAAAATGAAGCAAAATTAAGCCTTTTGAGTTTAATCGAGAAACAAGCGCGTCTCTTACGAATTGAAAGGCTTTCGTTAACTGAAAATGCTTCATTTGCTTGAGAATTATTGGATAAGCTGCCACTATTTTGAATTAAATTATTATTATCTACAGATGAATGCTGCACCGACTCTCGAGTGCTGCTAATAGTGGATTCAACGGAAAGCATCTGAAAAACTGTTAAGATTAAAAATTTTCTTTTGTTTAGAAATTATGAATGGTTGGGCAAAATTTGGAAATATTCACGTCACGCATGTGACAAAGAATTTTCGAAATTTTGACTTTTTTTTTTGAAATATTCGCCTAACACCCACTATAAACTATTTTTAGAAATTTCATAATCAACAATTAAAATAAACTAACCAGACTTTATTTTTGTTTCTCCCGAGGAGCCCCGCGCACAAACAACACTCCTACAGCTAGAAACCTTGGTATCCGCTATATTGTGGCGAAGCATTATTTGAGGTATAATAAAAATGAGGTAAAAAATAATTGCAAATAAAATTTTGATGTCTTTGTTGAAATTTATGAAAATAAGAGAAAACGTCTACAGTTGAAGAAGACATCTGTCGAGTTTCTCTTAACATAATTATGCAAATAAAGAATAAACACACATTGGCAAGTTTTTATAAGTATAATACATTTTATGCCCGAATTTCAAATTCGAAGAACGAGCTTCAAGTTTTCTAAATATTCGTTTGCTAGTTATTCCTGGAAATAAAAAAAAAATAAACCAAAAAATTAATTTACAAAAAAATACCTTTTGTATTTCCTAATTGATAGTAGAGTAAATTGGTTTTTCAAAGAAAAATCACAAATTGCTTCATTTCTAAAATTAAATTTGTTAGAATTAAAAATAACAATAATTAAATAATTAAGTACAAGCAAAACATATTCAGTCCATAATCCTTAAAAGTACCCAACAATTTCATTTTCCGAGTCCACCCCAGAGTATCGACACCCAAAGTATCGACACCCAGAGTATCGACACCCAAAGTATCGAATGACCCAAAGTATCGACACCCAAAGTATCGAATGACCCAAAGTATCGAAACCATATGATCAACACGAAATATACTAAATATTTAAGTATAATTGTAGAAAATTTAAATCAATAAAAATTAAAATAAAATAAGGTAAAAAATTTATTTAATAAAAATCTACAAAAATCTTTAAAAGCTAAAACAAATAACTAGAAGACAAATATATGACTTGAAATGAATAAAAAATAAATTAAAATTGAATATAATGAGAGCATGCCGTTAAATATTCAATGGGATTTATCATCGCTTGCCCCCTCAAAACGTTTAGAAGTCGTTCATTAGCACGTTGGTATTTCTGTTTGCTGAATAAAGGAATTTCTTCTCCCGACAAAATTTTTACTGAAATAGCATCAACTCTGACCTTAAATAAATGCCGTTAAAATTATTTGATTAAAAAACTAGAAAACCTGTTCATCTAGTAGAGCCCTTGCAAGGTTATATGGATTAGGTGAATGTCTGTGAAATATGCTGGCAAAAGAATTATGCCATGATTCGGCACTATTAGTAGTCCTAGGCATTTGATCAATAGTTATATTCTTGTTGTTCCACATATCTATAGGAAAACGAGGAGCCATAAAATCCCGGCCTACCCATGTTCTTTCCATATAATCTATAAATCTAACAAAAGGCTTTATCGCTGATTCCAGCTAATTGCGAATTTACAACTGCCCTTGGTGAAAGTGTAGAGTTAATAGCAGCTTTATTAATGTTGTTTTTAATTCTAGCTAACTCAACTCGAGTCGGTGATGGTCCATGATTATGTTCCTGGCCAACAGTAACAGAGTTGTTGTTATCAGTTGTAGCAGTTCCATGACATTTATCAATTTTCCAATTCTCGCATCTCCAGTAACGTTTATCTTTTCCATCTTTACATTTTGTGTAGATGAATCCTCCGTAAATTAATTTTTCTCCACCCATATTAGATTTTACAAATGACGCCATTTAAATAACTTAGAACAAATAATATAATCTGAAAAAATCTGAAAAAAATTGGTGTTGATCATTTGAAAAAATTTGGTGTTGATCATATGGTTTCGATACTTTGGGTCATTCGATACTTTGGGTGTCGATACTTTGGGTCATTCGATACTTTGGGTGTCGATACTCTGGGTGTCGATACTTTGGGTGTCGATACTCTGGGGTGATCCCTCATTTTCCCATTAATTCTCGATTTCCCAGACATTTACGAAATCAAATTATAAATTTTCAAAATTTATTGATCAATCCAGTTCCCGACATCGAGATGAGGAAACAATAAAATGAGCTATAGAGTAAATAGATGTATTTACATAAATTTAGAGATTATGAAATATATTGTGTATAGCAATAGAATGCAAACACAAAGACCGGCCGCCCGCTGTCGCATTAAACCCCAAAAGAAAGACGGAGCACGCTACCCAAATTTCCTCATTCACAAAGGGAAAGCCAAATATTTCAAAATGTAAAAAAGGGGGTTTTCAACATAACAAAAACCCAAAACAACCATAAATGTTGTAATAAATTTATTTTCGCCACACAGTCTAGCTGTTTTTGAGGGAGGAAAAATGAAATAAAAAAATTATTTGAAAGCTATTGGTTGGGTAAATTGTGACGAAATATAAATAAAATGCCTAGCAATGAGCCCGTGACTATTTCGAAATTTTCTCGGATGCCCACCAATTGTTTAAAAAAAGAATGAGGAAATCAATTAATCGAAATTGGAAATATTTTCAAATAAAATTTTCTTTTTTTAAATTTTAAATAAGATTCATTATTTAGCATATATATAATGAAAAAACAAAAAAAAGTCAAAACAATTTTCAATATTTAAAGGTTGCAAGAATTTTTTTGTTGTCAACATAAAATTTAAAAGTATCGAGTCTTAAAATTATTTTATTCATCAATATATTCTTACAAAGCTTATTAAGCTAAAAACCGCCATTCCCAAAACCTTCATTTCCAAATCCGCCCCCACCGGCACCCTCATCTGATTCTCGACGTCCCTTTCCGTTACGATTTCCACCACCAGAATTATTACCAAATCCGCTACCCCCAGAAGTTCCAAATCCACCACTCGAACCTCCTCCAAACCCGCTGAAAGTTTAAATTTATTTTTGAATTTAAAAGCTTTCTCTTCATTAAATAATTTTGTGTTTAAAAAGCTCTTTTTACCCTTGCGAAAAAAAAAAAAAAAAAACCATTTTTAAGTAAATGGTTTTTAACCTGTATTGCTGAAAAACTTTTTTAATTTCAAAGAAATATTAATGATTTTTAATAGTGAAATAGTTATAAGTCAGTTACTTCTTATCGATCCAAAAATGTCCAAAAAAATTTTAATAAAAAATATAAAATTTCATAAAATTGTCCTTATGAGGACAATTCTTTCTAATTTTATTCGATATTTTTTTTCATCAAAATTCCCCAAATTATAAAATCACACACAATTATTAAAAATAATGCAACATTCCTGTTGGAAAATCCCCCCATCCATATATTAATAAAGAGCAATTTTCTAGGAACAACAGCATCAAAAATGAAAAAAAAATTCTTCATATCCCAAAAATAAGTCCTCTAGACACAGCTGGTTCTCGCGTGACACAAAAAAAAGCAATAAATATAAATGAGATGAAAATAGTTTTTCTCTTTCAAAGGAGAAAATAAAAGAAAATACTCTACTTTTTTCTCTTTTCTCTCTCTCTAATCTTTTCATCTTACTTGGGACACAATGTTAAAGATGGGGAATTGTAATCGAATTTTGCACACGACAGAAATAAATTTAACAATTTACAACTCAAAAAAATTGTTTAAAAAATATTAATGTGTCCCAAACACATTACCCCTAAAGAAATTAATTTTTCATTCATCATTGAAATCCTTTTTCATATTTAAAAATGGGAGAACCCTTGTTTAATATTCATCGGTTCGTATGATCGGTCGGGGGGTTTTTTTGCAAAGCTTTACCCTACTCAATTAAATATTCCCTCTAATTTCAAAATAAATTTGTGTGAATTAACAATAAATTTTAGTTACTATCTTCCAACAGTAAATTCATGTAAAAATAGATACATACTATCAAATCAATCAAAAGAATTTTATAAAAAAAATTTATTCAAATCAATTAAAATATAAGGGCGGTGATTTTAGTGCATCGGCAGCTAAATAAAATAATTTGGGGAGGATAATACATATTTATCTAATAGATGTATTGAATAAATCTATACGAGCTACAATACGCGGAGCTGTACTTTTGACAAATGTGAAATGAAGCTAAATATTTTTGATAAAAGGGCAAACAGATATAAAATGAAGAAATGGGGAGAAAAAAGAAAGAAAAGTACAAATTGTTTATTTACATTGTGAAGTATGTAAATAAAGATATAAATAATATGGACAAAGTTTTGTACATAGTAGATGATTGTTTATAGAAGGGAATGGATGGATATTGCACTCTACAGTGAGACATTCACAAATTGTAACCAAAACTTGAAAATTTTAATTCTTAAAGAAATCATTTTCGAAAGAATGAGAAAATTCGAGTTTTTGTTAATCCCAAAAGAGAAAATTGGATTTGGTGGATTGATTCTTTTCTAGAGAAGCAATATATTTTAATTTATGACAAAAATAAAATAAACTTTCAAAGAATTCTAATATAATTTTGAACAATGTTTTGGAGTCAAAAAAAATTTTTTAAAGATCGAGCGTACATTTTTTGTAGAGGCAAAATTGGAAACCGAGGAAGTTGAACGCGGGGCAATCGGCAGGAACAAAAAAAACATAAAACGGATTTTTGTCTTGATGAAGGATGGAGGAGATAAGGGGAGTGGCAGCAAAATGTAGGAGGGAGATAATGGAGAGAGACGGCCTTTTTCTAAAAAAATTCCAATGCTGTGATTGGAAAAATAAAAAATTTTTAGGTTAAAGGGAATGGGGAAATCGGTCCAAATTTAAAAAACACGTAAAAACTAGGTGTAATTTTAGATAATTGAAGGTAAATAAACATCCTCAATTAAGTATATAATGATTCAACGTAGGTAAATTAAGCCGATCATTAATCTAAAATTTATTTAAAGTAAAATTCACATATTTATAAATTATACCTACATTTGAGGTAAAGGGAAACCATCATGGCAAGCGAGGGGAAAAGAAGTCTGTTTCAACAGTGAAGAACAATTAAACGACTAACCCGACAAATCGGGGACAACTTGATCTTCTGTTACCTTAAGAAAAATTTATTTTAATTTTAAATATTTTAAATTTTCTTTACCTTTTCCTTTTCTATTTTCAATGAAATAAATGGTAATTCTCGACGGTGAATCTAAAATTAATTAGAAAATATTCTGAATATTCATTATTTAAATTTAATTACAGGCCAAAATATTATTATAATTTATTTAAGAGTTAAAACTTTTAAATTACCGATACAAAAGATGGAGCAGATCCACGGACTGAAGGCATATTCACCAATGCACTCGAATTCAGCCCTGCTTGGTATCGAAGAGGGTGAATAACTTCTGAGCGGCCCACATCAGATTCATTTTGTTCTTGAAAGAATGAGCGCACAGGATTCAATAAACGCGCCTTTAAAAATATTTAAAATTATTCGAGACATTTAACAAAACCCTAATTTTTACTTTATTATTATTTTTATTAACTGTTAATTTTCGTCGACATTTGTGCCATTCCATTCCATTTGGTACAACTCTTGTCGAATACAAAAATGGGCAATCCCGTAATGGAGAAACTTTACAATTATTTGTTTGTTGTAATTTTTCAATTTGTTTACAAGCATATGAGGAACATGATGACCATAGAGAACTTAACCCCATTGATGAAGTATTACGAAACCAATGGGCCTAAAATATTGAGAATTTAAAAATTATATTCAAAAAACCTGCAAAATCTGTGCGGCAGATGGCCGCTCATCGGGACGGGGTTTCAATAAAGAATGTATTAACCAACGTGCAGGCTCCGAAACTGATGACCGCATACGAGAAGAAAAACAATGAGAACGAATACGTCGGAACAACTCAATCGGATTATTACTTTGTTCGTAGAAGGGTAAGCGGCCATTTAAAAGAGTGAACCTTAAATTGAGAAAAAATAAAAATTATTTAATAAAAAATGTTGATAGATCGATCAAATACCGAAGAAAAAGGTCAATTTCTAAATAAATAATACAAATATCCCCCAATAATAAAAAGCACAAACATCAGAACACCAAATGCCCATATATCTGCTGCGCGCCCTCCATAAACCTGATTCTACAAAATGTAAAATTATGACTTGATTTAGTTAGATTGTGAAAAAAACCTTCTTATCAAGAACTTCAGGTGAAATATAAGCAGGTATAAACTCGCGAGAATTTATCAAATCGCAATCAACGCTCGGTGAAATATACAAATCAAGTATATTATTAAGTCGTAATTTTGTTCTAAAATATTAATTTATTTAATTTAAATATAGACAAACAAACTTTGCTTGGTCAGTGAAAACAAATTTGCAAAAACGAAAATCCCGAAAAAATAAACCAATTCGATGACAAAATTCAAGTAAAACAGTAATTTGTTTAAGGATTTGTTGTACAAGTCTTTCGTTTAAACAAACAGGACGACACCAATAAGGAAAAGAAGTTGCTTCCTCACCACATTCTTCTTCAATTAATTTACTTAAACTATCATAATGATTAGGAAGAAGAATCTTTAAAAAATTTTAATTAAAAAAATTTAATTATTTTTACATAAATTAAGTTAGGGTGTTTGAAGCTTCTTAATGTTTGAAGTTGGTCAAATGGTAACAAAAGATTGCTAGAAAATATATAAAATTAAATGGGCAAAAGTAAAACAAATAAAATTAATTTTTTTATTAAATGAGCGTCAAACGATCTGTCGTTTTAGATTTTTTATCAAATATGGAATTTCGCCGAGTATAAGAATAATAACACTTCATCCTAACAATAAGATAAGAACCACCCAAAGAAAAAAATATTTAATTACCTTCTTTCCGCAAACCCTTCTTCGGTGTAACAATTCGAAACACTTTTCATTCGTGAAACAATCTCCATTAAATTATTAAATTCATTTTGTTTCAACATTTGGCAGTGCCACATTTCTTGTGTCGACAAATCTATAGCTTTGCAATTTCTTCCAGATCCTATCAATTCATAGCATTTTCCGGTTATTGAATCTTCCAAAATTAAAACAGAATAGGAAAGTTGTGCATCTGTCTGCGGTGAAGACTAAAAAAAATTAAAATGAGAAGCCTTAAAAGAATAAGACACGAAACATTCTCCTTATATTACACTTTAGAGCTTCCAAGACCCTTGGTCTTCACTTAAGACTTTCTTTGGGTTTTCTCGATCTTGGAATTGGGCTGTAGTTTTGGTCTCGAGTCTGGGAAAATTTCTGGTCTTGGAAAGACACTTCCCACAAATCAGATATATTTTCCCGGAAGGTTGATAAAGTACTGGGATGCATTGTTGATTGTTTTTGAGAAATGCTTTGGTATTATATAATTAATGTTTCGAATAAGAAGGGGATATTTAATTTAAATAAAAATTCATTTTTAAGTTATGTAATTCTAAAATACTATGACCTTTTTAATTGGTGACAATAATTTTCTTTTAACATTTTCCCTTTTATTTTTATTTATTAATTTCCATTTTTTCTTCCAAATCCAATAATTATTTTCAAAAAATATTTTCTTTAAAAAATTTTCAAAATAATAAAAATTCACATTCAAAGCCCGCTCCTCGAGTAAATTGTCTTTTTGTAAATTTTTCTCCTTCTCAACAGATTGTTGCTGTTCTTCTTCATTTTGTTGTTCATTTACATCATTTATAGTTTCAAAAATATTTTGGCTATTTACTGAATCAAACCGTAAACGTTTTAAAAGTATTTGTTGTTCTTCTTCCCCAGAGGAATCATCCGTATTTTCTGCTGCACTTGAACTGAAATTTTTAAATAAGTGTTTACCTCTAAAACGTGGGGAGAGACTATATCTAGGGGTGAATCAAGGGCCCCAGTATGTCACAAAATATGATTATAGATACAACCTTGCTGAATTTTCAGAGTCCCGAAGAGTTAAATAATAAAAAATTAATCAAAAAAATACGTTTCATTTCCACTGTTATATGCCGACGATGACGAGGAAACCAAACTTTCAATTTCTTCATTATTTACTGCTCTCTCATCTCCACTCTCTGGAGTCGTTGTTTTTTCACAAAATGAAGCAAAATTAAGCCTTTTGAGTTTAATCGAGAAACAAGCGCGTCTCTTACGAATTGAAAGGCTTTCGTTAACTGAAAATGCTTCATTTGCTTGAGAATTATTGGATAAGCTGCCACTATTTTGAATTAAATTATTATTATCTACAGATGAATGCTGCACCGACTCTCGAGTGCTGCTAATAGTGGATTCAACGGAAAGCATCTGAAAAACTGTTAAGATTAAAAATTTTCTTTTGTTTAGAAATTATGAATGGTTGGGCAAAATTTGGAAATATTCACGTCACGCATGTGACAAAGAATTTTCGAAATTTTGACTTTTTTTTTTGAAATATTCGCCTAACACCCACTATAAACTATTTTTAGAAATTTCATAATCAACAATTAAAATAAACTAACCAGACTTTATTTTTGTTTCTCCCGAGGAGCCCCGCGCACAAACAACACTCCTACAGCTAGAAACCTTGGTATCCGCTATATTGTGGCGAAGCATTATTTGAGGTATAATAAAAATGAGGTAAAAAATAATTGCAAATAAAATTTTGATGTCTTTGTTGAAATTTATGAAAATAAGAGAAAACGTCTACAGTTGAAGAAGACATCTGTCGAGTTTCTCTTAACATAATTATGCAAATAAAGAATAAACACACATTGGCAAGTTTTTATAAGTATAATACATTTTATGCCCGAATTTCAAATTCGAAGAACGAGCTTCAAGTTTTCTAAATATTCGTTTGCTAGTTATTCCTGGAAATAAAAAAAAAATAAACCAAAAAATTAATTTACAAAAAAATACCTTTTGTATTTCCTAATTGATAGTAGAGTAAATTGGTTTTTCAAAGAAAAATCACAAATTGCTTCATTTCTAAAATTAAATTTGTTAGAATTAAAAATAACAATAATTAAATAATTAAGTACAAGCAAAACATATTCAGTCCATAATCCTTAAAAGTACCCAACAATTTCATTTTCCGAGTCCACCCCAGAGTATCGACACCCAAAGTATCGACACCCAGAGTATCGACACCCAAAGTATCGAATGACCCAAAGTATCGACACCCAAAGTATCGAATGACCCAAAGTATCGAAACCATATGATCAACACGAAATATACTAAATATTTAAGTATAATTGTAGAAAATTTAAATCAATAAAAATTAAAATAAAATAAGGTAAAAAATTTATTTAATAAAAATCTACAAAAATCTTTAAAAGCTAAAACAAATAACTAGAAGACAAATATATGACTTGAAATGAATAAAAAATAAATTAAAATTGAATATAATGAGAGCATGCCGTTAAATATTCAATGGGATTTATCATCGCTTGCCCCCTCAAAACGTTTAGAAGTCGTTCATTAGCACGTTGGTATTTCTGTTTGCTGAATAAAGGAATTTCTTCTCCCGACAAAATTTTTACTGAAATAGCATCAACTCTGACCTTAAATAAATGCCGTTAAAATTATTTGATTAAAAAAACTAGAAAACCTGTTCATCTAGTAGAGCCCTTGCAAGGTTATATGGATTAGGTGAATGTCTGTGAAATATGCTGGCAAAAGAATTATGCCATGATTCGGCACTATTAGTAGTCCTAGGCATTTGATCAATAGTTATATTCTTGTTGTTCCACATATCTATAGGAAAACGAGGAGCCATAAAATCCCGGCCTACCCATGTTCTTTCCATATAATCTATAAATCTAACAAAAGGCTTTATCGCTGATTCCAGCTAATTGCGAATTTACAACTGCCCTTGGTGAAAGTGTAGAGTTAATAGCAGCTTTATTAATGTTGTTTTTAATTCTAGCTAACTCAACTCGAGTCGGTGATGGTCCATGATTATGTTCCTGGCCAACAGTAACAGAGTTGTTGTTATCAGTTGTAGCAGTTCCATGACATTTATCAATTTTCCAATTCTCGCATCTCCAGTAACGTTTATCTTTTCCATCTTTACATTTTGTGTAGATGAATCCTCCGTAAATTAATTTTTCTCCACCCATATTAGATTTTACAAATGACGCCATTTAAATAACTTAGAACAAATAATATAATCTGAAAAAATCTGAAAAAAATTGGTGTTGATCATTTGAAAAAATTTGGTGTTGATCATATGGTTTCGATACTTTGGGTCATTCGATACTTTGGGTGTCGATACTTTGGGTCATTCGATACTTTGGGTGTCGATACTCTGGGTGTCGATACTTTGGGTGTCGATACTCTGGGGTGATCCCTCATTTTCCCATTAATTCTCGATTTCCCAGACATTTACGAAATCAAATTATAAATTTTCAAAATTTATTGATCAATCCAGTTCCCGACATCGAGATGAGGAAACAATAAAATGAGCTATAGAGTAAATAGATGTATTTACATAAATTTAGAGATTATGAAATATATTGTGTATAGCAATAGAATGCAAACACAAAGACCGGCCGCCCGCTGTCGCATTAAACCCCAAAAGAAAGACGGAGCACGCTACCCAAATTTCCTCATTCACAAAGGGAAAGCCAAATATTTCAAAATGTAAAAAAAGGGGGTTTTCAACATAACAAAAACCCAAAACAACCATAAATGTTGTAATAAATTTATTTTCGCCACACAGTCTAGCTGTTTTTGAGGGAGGAAAAATGAAATAAAAAAATTATTTGAAAGCTATTGGTTGGGTAAATTGTGACGAAATATAAATAAAATGCCTAGCAATGAGCCCGTGACTATTTCGAAATTTTCTCGGATGCCCACCAATTGTTTAAAAAAAGAATGAGGAAATCAATTAATCGAAATTGGAAATATTTTCAAATAAAATTTTCTTTTTTTAAATTTTAAATAAGATTCATTATTTAGCATATATATAATGAAAAAACAAAAAAAAGTCAAAACAATTTTCAATATTTAAAGGTTGCAAGAATTTTTTTGTTGTCAACATAAAATTTAAAAGTATCGAGTCTTAAAATTATTTTATTCATCAATATATTCTTACAAAGCTTATTAAGCTAAAAACCGCCATTCCCAAAACCTTCATTTCCAAATCCGCCCCCACCGGCACCCTCATCTGATTCTCGACGTCCCTTTCCGTTACGATTTCCACCACCAGAATTATTACCAAATCCGCTACCCCCAGAAGTTCCAAATCCACCACTCGAACCTCCTCCAAACCCGCTGAAAGTTTAAATTTATTTTTGAATTTAAAAGCTTTCTCTTCATTAAATAATTTTGTGTTTAAAAAGCTCTTTTTACCCTTGCGAAAAAGCCTAAATATTTTTAAGCAAAACATGTGAAATATTGGAAAGAGCCAGTAACGACAAATACTAGTTCAAAAATTATTAATTACTGATACCTATTTGAAAATCCACCCGTCTCAAATCCTCCTGAACTGAAGCCGCCTCCTCCATTTCCTCCGCTGAATAATCAAAATAAATTATTCAAATTAATTTAAAAAATACCTTTGGAACCCGCCTTTATTTTGGAATCCGCCTCCACTATTACCCCCACCGCTAAACCCACCACTTCCTCCATCACTTTGTTCACTTGAACCGCGGTCACCTTTATTAATAAAAAGAGAATTAAAAAATATAATCGAAACAAATGATTACGTTGAAAACCTCGACTTCCTCCTCCTCTACCACCACGACGATCATTACCGCGACCACCGCCTCCTCCACCAAATCCACGATTATTTGACGAGTCTCCACCACCTTCGCCTTGTTCGTGTTTAAATTTGCAAGTATCTCCATATTTGCAATTTCCGGTGCGAGCAAAAAAGTTACAAATCCCTTAAAAATAAAAAGTTAAAAAAATAGAAACTCAATGTACCTCCGCCTCTTCCACCTCCTCCTCTACCACCACCTCCACGACCTCTTCCACCACCGCCTCCTCCTCTACCTCTTCCTCCACCACCTCCAAAGCCATTATTTTGTTGCCTGTCATCTGTGAATTTTAAATTGAAATTAATTTAAATATTCGTTAACAAACCTGAATTTTCTCCAAAACTAGAATTTCCAAAGCCAGTGTTTCCAAATCCAGAATTAGAAAATCCACCACCACCTCCTCCTTCATTATTACCACTATCACCAGCATTTCCAAAGCCACCAGTTCCAAAATCTAAACAAATTAGTTTCCAGTAAAATTGAAAAAAAGAAATACCGGAAGACTTTTTAGAGCCACCACCACCGCAACCAAAAGCTAAAATTAAAAAATAGCAGTAAAATTTAAAGAGAAACTACCTGAATTGCCAAAAGCAGAATTAGAAAATCCTCCTCCTCCATCACTATTATTATTGTCCCCACCAAATCCGCCCGAACTTTTCTCGCCAAAACCTTTAAAAGATAAGTTTAAAATATCAAAAAAATATTACTTGAATTCCCAAAACCAACATTTCCAAATCCTCCTTCATCATTATTATTAGAATTTCTTCGTTCACTGCTTTCTTGGAATCCACCGCCACCCCAACTATTACTAGTCTTTGAAAATCCACCATTTCCTCCACTACCAAATCCTGTTAATATTTTTTTAATATTCTGATGATTCATTCCCTTTTAAAATAAAAAAGGAAATACCGGAAGACTTTCCAGAGCCATCACCACCGCTACCAAAACCTAAAATTAAAAAATAGCAGTAAAATTAAAAAAAAGAAACTACCTGAATTCCCAAAAGCATTTTCTCTCGTTTCTCCAACAAATTCAACAGAATCAGCAGAGTTGGCAGATTCCCCAACTAATTCAATACTTTGATTAGACGAAGCTAAATTTAAACGTTATTTTTTAAAAAATAAATTCTTCTTTACATCGTTGAGATTTTCCTCCAAAAGCATTATCGAGAGATGGCTTGCGATTAAAACCTCCTCCTCCACTTGAAAATCCACTCGAGAATCCTCCACTAGAAAATCCACTATTATCATCGCCTTTAGAATTAAATTTTAAAAAATAATTTTAAACCTCAAAAATACCTTTATTACTAAATGGATCTGCCTCATTTGATTCGCTAGTTCTTGGCTTCTTTTTTGGTATTTTAAAATCACGCATTGATGGAACTCTATCTAAAAATAAATTATATTTAGAAATTTATATTAAAAAATAATACTTTGGAAGACGATACCATCCATTACATCTCTTGCAGCTGGTTGTTCACCAATAATTGACTGCTTAACAGATGCATCTGTACTTGGATTCTAGCAATAAAAAAATATACACTTTTTTATAAAACTTCCTCCTAAATAGGGTCCTCAACTATTCCCATAAAAATTTAACAAACAAAAATGTCTCGTATTTTTTCTACCAATTCATTTATCAAAAATCTTCCCATTAATCATTATATTTAAAAAATATTAACCTGTTCGCCTCCCCTGTCTTCAGTACTACCATCGATTGACGAGTCCTGAAAAAAACATTTTTCTAAACAATTTATAATCAAAACCTTTTTTCGTTTCTTAAACGAAGTTCTATTTCCTGATGATGGATTGAAGGCAAGCTGACCCTCAGCAGCTTTGCGACGAGCTTGTTCCGCACGAGCCTCCGCTTCTTGCAAAGCTAAAGATATTTTAAATAATAAAATTTAAATTACAAAACTCTGTGCTTTAGAGACATCATTTTTATTTGTTTTTGACGTTTCACCAGTCCGAACAGATTTTGTCGCAAAAACGGCTTCTTTCTGAATTTTAAATAAAAAAATAAAATTACAAAAAAAAATAAACAATTTCTCTTAGTCGTTGAAACGATCTTTTAAGTTCTTGTTCTTCTTCAGTCAAAATAGCCTCTGCTTTTGCAGACATAATTAAAATAAAGATTGCTCAAATATTTAGACAATTATTTAGAAATTCTGTAAATTAAATAATCTTAAAGAATTTTAGGTTTGTAATGCCAGGAAAGGGGAACTTCAGAAGTGACCATAAGGGGAATTTTATAGGGCATTTAGTCGCTTTTTTCTGCATCAGCAGTTTAAATGCTTGTATCTCTCTTTAAAATTTTTACTGGGAAATAAGATTGTTGATATCATGTAGCAAATTTCAAGGGCTTTCGAATGAGCCCAAAATCAAAATTTAAAACAAACCATGAAAGGTCGAAAATATTTTTTAAAAAGCCTTACTCCTGATTTACGTTGATTTTCGAGGTATCTGGGTCTCGACTTCAAGTAAAGATATGGTCCTAATCTTTTTTATTTTTAATAAAGGAGGGATAACTCATTATAGAAATATAAAATTGTCCATATTTGGTTGTTTTTAGTTATAAAAACCCTGGACCCCACTACCGCTCCCGCACTTTTTTCGATTTGCGGGATTATTCCCGCGGGATCCCGTCCCGCGGACGTTTTTAGAAGTTACTCCCGCATGCGGGATCCCGCAAAATATTTTGTATTTTGCGGGATTTCTGAGAAATAATAATAACTTCAAAAAAATTTTCGCCAGCGGCGCTGAAAAAGAACTCCGGCTTCTTGGCTTCCTAAATTTTAAAATTTTCGCCTGCGTCGCTAAGAAAATGAAAGAAATCTCATAAATATCATTTTAGGTTTAGTAATTATCTAAAATTAAATTTATTCAAATATTTAAGTAATTTTGTGATCAAAATCTAGCAATGATTTTAGAGAATAAAATTGGACATAAAAATATTTATTCACAAAATTAAACCCAAAAAAAATCAAAAAATCTTTTTCGTCAAAAAATCTGATTTGACCTCACATTAACCTCACATCTGATTTGTTCTTCGTATTCAAATCCCCACACCGTTCGGATCATAACTTCAACCTAAACGATAAATATAAGAATAATCTTCTACTAAAAATCTACCTCTAAAACCACAGTTTTATTATTTATAAGTGGGCGGATGCGCGATTTATTAACTGCACTCCGATTATTGTTGAATTTAATAATTTCGCTCTCCAAAAACTCTTCCATCAATTGATTTTCGGGTACCTCGTTTAGTGCACGACAAATTGTAATACGATCTTCTAACATGCCTTCCAAAGAGACCTTAAATTAATTCGGTTTAATTATAGAACGGACGGTGAAAATTTTGTCGTACAAGAATCTTACGAGATTTCTCATAAAATCTCGATAACCGAGATTTTCGTTCGAGATCTCGTCTCGGTCCTATCTCTAGCTTTAAATCAAAAAGAAATCCAAAACTAGTTAATAATTTACCTTTAAAATCCGATGCCCACCAAATCCACTGTGATTCCTAAACTGACCAACTGTAAGAGATGTCAATATAAGGACATCACCCAAACTTGACGAACCGCTATCGGAAGAGTTCATAAAAAATAAAGTCAAATTATTAACTAAAAATGAAATGATTAAAATTAAATTATTCAAAAATAAAAAAAATTGAAGGATTTAGGGAATTTCAAGAAAAATTTCCAAAAAATTATTATTTTCTCTTGTAGTCTGCACTATTTACTCTCTAGTGTTGAGCGTCAAGCGTTTTTCAAGATTTTTTTGAAAGGAAAAACGGTACACGTTTCGGCGCCCGTCTTTGAATTTTTTGAAAAATTTTTTCCTTTTTCTGGGCTTCCGATTTTTGTTCTGATTCTGGTTTGGGTTCTGTTTAGTGTAACCAAACCTTCGAATATCCTTCAAATCCTCCTAATCCACCGAATCCTTCTTAATCCATATCAGGGGATTAAGAATAGCCAGAAGATCAAAACCCAGAAGGTCAAGACCCAGGAGATCAAATGACCCAGAAGGTCAAATCCAAAATATCAACACTAAAATTTTCAGAATATACAAAAAATATGTGTACCCAAAACATTTTTAATTTCTCTTTCAATTCCTCTTAATGAATTAATAACTTTTTAAAATTAAATAAAAATTAACAAAAAAAATTAAATATATGTAAAATAACAGTAAATACATGAAGGAAACAATTAAAATCATGAGGATAATTTTGAGCACAGATACAATAATAAAACAACAATTTAAAGTACTTTTCTAATCAAAGTTACAATTGAATCTCTATACTTCGACGGCTTTTAATTTGATTCTGAGGTGGTGTAGTATTAGATAGATTCCATGTAAAAATGTAACAAAATGTCAATTCAAAAAAATCTTCTTTGTTATATAATTTTAATATGTAACAATTATCGATGTGAGAGAAATTAAAGGAAAAGTACCCCAAAAGAAAAATAAAATAATTTTATTAGCTCATTTTTACTCCCAACATTTTTCTACATTGTTCATAAGTAACATATGAAATAGAAACTGCGGGTATCACTTTCATAAAATTTGGAATAAATCCTCTATATAAACCTTTTATTCCATCTTTTGTGTAAATATAAATAAATTGGCCTCTCATTGTTGTTGGCTGATCATTTATTACATCTTTTTTTAAAGAATTTTATTTAAAAAATATTTAACAAAAAAATACTTAAAGCCTGTAAACGTGTTCGAACCAAAGCTAAAGGATATGTTAATATTTGTCCACAAGTACTACTTATTATACCACATGATATTACTGCAATAACACCTTTAAAGAAATAATTTTTAAAATAATTTTTTTAAATTACCAGGTTCAGAAACTTGTGGATGTCTATATATCCACCAATTTTTTATTGTCTCATAAACAGTCAAATCAATTCCAGCATAGGGGAAAATTCCGATGAGATTTGGAAAAAAACCCTGAAATATATAATTGAAATTAAGCAGTCAGCCAGGGAAGAATGGGATGGGAAACACCCCTCCACAAAATCCTAATTTTTTCTTTTTTCACCCAAAATTGTTAAAATTTTCATCTGCGGCGTTATATACTGAAATGTTCACTTTTCTCCATTCTAGAGGATTATAAATATCCCTTCTCTTCAACTATAACAAAGATTAGAAAAGGAATCAAAAAAATTTTTGTTCTTCTCTAAAGGCCTGTAATCTTAGTATTTAATTTTACCCAAACCTAATTATTCTTTAAAAAAATTTAAAAAAAAATTCCAAACTTTATAAAAACACAGAATTCCTTCATTAACTTTCATTTTCTTCACAAATTCAAAAAGTCCACCCAAACCATTTCCAATTTCTCCAGTTTTTCTCAATGCTAAACGTGTTTTTAAAACTTCCATTGGATAAATAATTGTTTGTGCCAAAGCCCCAGCACATCCACCAGCAAAAAACCTTTCTAACATATTTAATTGTGTATGTCCAGTTTTCCATTTAACAATTCTTTTCATTTGTTCATATGCCATAAATTTAAATGCTGATTCTGGAGCTATTTTTGTAACATTAATACCTTTAAAAATTAAAAATAAATTATTTTAATATTAAAAAACTAACCATTTCCACGCCAAAATGATAAAATTCCTCCTTCTTTGTATAAATATCGAAGTGCTGAAGGAACAGTGTAAGTTGGATTGACCTGAAATTTTTGAAAATAAAATAAATTAAAATAATATTTGGGTCCAGAAAGGAGCAGAAACTCTAAAGAAAATTTTGACTGATTTTTACTGATATGTGAACAAAATTCCTGATATTTAATTTTTATTAAAGTCAAAGGGAGATCCCCATTTCTTTCCAATTAAAATTTACAAATCATCAGAAAGTAAAGGAGATTATTTAAAATTATTTAAAACCTGTAAAAAAACTTTTAGTCTGTCCAAAGGTGCTGTAGTTGTTCTAGAAAAGAACCCAGCAGTTCCACCCGCAATAAAATGTTTAAAAAGGCCAACATTTAAATCTTTTGGAGTTAAATCTTCATGAACAGTTTCACCTAAAACTTCAAGTATTTTCTTTTCTCAACAAAAAAATAAACAAACCAATATCTAATCTCCAATGTTTTTGTTCTTGTATTTCTTTATTTTTAAATTCTTCCATTTTTAATAGATTGAATAATTTTTGAAAAACTAAGGAATTAACTAATAAATTACTTCTATTATTGTTGGTTTCCCATTGTTCCATTTATTTATAATAAGATTTCTTTTGCCTAAAATTGTGACAAATTAATAATGTAAAAATTCACCTGAAACAGACGAACGAAAATTTGGAACTGGACAATTCAGTCCAGCCATTTCATTTCCAACAAAAAGGGGACGTTTCATTCCCTTACTTTCTCGTTAGACTTTCTCCTTTACTTTTTGGCTGTGCCCGAAAATGTCACACTAAATTAAATGTCCCACCATTGAATTTCTGCCACCAATTTTCGCAGGAATAACTGTTTTTGCGCTACTGCGGAGAGTACGTCAACATTTAAGGCTAAAAATCAGTCAAAAGGAAAGGATTATGTTACTTTTGACTCCCGCGAGACGCGTGCCGTAAAACCTTGTTAATTATCAATTTAATGTAAAGCGTACGTTGTTTAATGAGCTCTTCGAGCCCTTTCGAATTTTCACAATTTTATTAAGATTACTTCAATTTTTAATTTATTGTTCGACGAGTTAAGTAATTTCACTCAGTTGGGCATTTTGGGGTGGGGCATTTTTGATGTTTTTGTTCAGTGGGTTTTACATATTTTAATTTTATTTTTGAACTTTTCTTTTTTGCTGGGTAAATATCGGAATTGTCGATAAGTGCTTTCCCATTATCTCTTGTTCACCCTTCACTTTTTTTTTGGCAAAAACTGAAGACAATAATCTCTTGTTGCTATTGTCATAGTGGAATCTCTATATAAATTTATCCTTCGGATCGAATTTTTCTAACGCAAGAAGAGAAGCTTCAGATAAAAAAGCATAAACAAAAATTTACTTGAGCTTGCGTCGGAATAACCTCTTAAAATTATCCTTAAATTGTTCTTTAATTTTCTAAATTTTATCGTCAATTTCTTCTTTATTTTTCCACATAGAAATAAATCTTCATGCGAAATTCTTAAATCTTTACAATCCAACCATGTCCAAATACAACACGTAACAAACGTTCAATTATAATTTTTTCATCAAGATTTTAGATTAAAATGTAAATATATGTATTTCTTGAAAATTTTTTTTTGAATTTTTATTTTTTTCTAAAGATTTTTACTTTTTTTTAGAAATTACCCCATTAAAATTTACCTCGTTGTACCTGGCTTTAACTAATCAAAGCTTTCTGAAATACATTAATCCAAGCAATTAAAAGATTTTATTTATTTAGTCAATAATATATACTCATGAATAAATTCCCGGTGACCGACATATTTTGAAAAAAAATTCACGGTAACCGAAGAATTATTCACGGGCATAATTTTGGCTAGAAATTTAAATATTGTAAATAGTTTGTAGTTAATAATTTTTAGTAGAAAAATAAATTAATAAAAAATGGGGGAATTAAACTTCAATTAAATATAAAATAAAATTTTTTTATAGAAAATTGTCAATTAAATTTTAAAATTCAACTTAAATTTTTGATTATCCCATAAATGTCAAATAAATTAAAAAATTTCAAAAAGAAAATTACTTTTTAATCTAACAGAAATTAAAAATTTGTTAATTTTTTTCGGACAAAAATAAATTTTGGATATTTTTAGAGCATTTTTCGTAGTTTTTCTCGTATTTTTATTTGGATAACATACAAAACAAAACAAAAAAATAAATATATTTTTATATAAAAAAAGTAGTGATAGTTTTGTGTTGGTCATCATCAACAACATTTTTGTGTATGTGAATGAATGAAGAGGGAAGAAAAAGAAGGCGGAGAAGAAGAAGAAGAAAATACCTGCTGGGTCAACCTCTTTTGTGGCGTGAAAAGAGGAGAAAAAATGGGGAAAAACACAAAAATGAAGCCAAACGACCTCCGGCGTTCTTTTTTTCTCCCTCATTTGCTTTTAACCAATCGAGCTATTTTTTAAATAAAAAAAGGCACAAAGATTGTAAGAGATTGAAGAAATAAAAAAAGGAAGAATGAGGGTGGGCATTGGGCCGAAATGAAGGTCAAAGGAGGAGGGGAAAGGCTTTTCCGTTTATGATGAACAAGCAAAGGTTATTTTTTAGATATTTGAGTCTGAGAGAATTTTCTTGAATTAAAAAAAAATAAAATTTAAAATTTTCCCCTCAAAAAATAAATGAAATTAAAAAAAATTTTATTTTGATTTTAAATAATTAAATAATAAAAAAAGAAAATATGTAAATAAAAAAACAAATTAAAAAACTTTAATTTCTGACTCAAGTGTATTTCCTTTAGATGACCCTCTTCTTTTTAAAAATGAAGAAAAAAAGGATGAGACGCGGATGAGGTTCATTGTGTCGCTGTCATCCCCTTTTCTGCCGCTCTAGGTAGGGGCTACCACAGATTGGTACGTCGTTGAATTGAGTCGTTCGTCGCCGGGTGTTGTTGTTGTTGTGTCCTCCTTTTCCCCCCAAACACACTACCCCACCCCTTCTCTTTCAAGCGTCATCTTTTGGCTCCGCCGTTGTCCCGGCAAATGGCTAACCAAAACAACAAAATGACGAAGAAAATGTCCAAATTTAAAAAGATTATAAGCTTGGAAATGCTCTGGTTTTATTAAAGCTTTTTTTTGTATAAAAATAAATTTATAAAATATTTGCATTAATTTTTGTCAAAAACAATGACAAATTCTACTAATTGTTAAACGAAACCTTCTAATCAAAAAGATAATTTTTTTAAAAAGAAAAGGTCATGAAAAGATGTCACGCATAAATTTACAAAAGATAAATTTTTACATATTTCGATAAATATAAATTTTTTTGTTTATACAAAAATATCAGGGCATCTAGTATTTAGTATGTAAATTATAATCAAAGGCACTAAACATTTGAAAGAAATATAGTTTCTTTTAAATTTTTAATAATTTTATTACTTTTACTTGACAACAACACACTTATTTGCTTGTTATCAAAAGTTAAATTGTCAAGTAAAAAAATTTAAAAAAAAAGTTTATAAAATTAAAGATGCCTCTAATTTTGTTAAAGACCCCCAATCCCGCCCAATAGATAATTTTACAGGAAAATTAACAAAAAAATTATTTGTTTCTTCTTTTGTTGTTGATTTATTTAAATTAATTTCTTCCATACATTCTTTAACTGTTAAAGCACATTTTTCCAAACAACTTTCATCTACTTCAATAAGCAATTCATCATGTAATTGCATAACAATATGGGCATTTGGAATTTCTTTAAAAAATTAAAATAAAATTTAAAATCTTTAGATCAAGGTTGGAGGGTTAAAAAGGTTATCCTCGAAGATGACCAATATCAATTTTTAATTCAAATTAATTTTTAATATCAAGACAGTTTTTAAATAAATTTCACATTTTTTGGACAATTTAACTATTTAATTCTTTTTCATCTTGTTAAGTACCTTCTTGTTAAATACAAAAAATAAATTTTTACCTTCTAATTTTTCATCAACTTTAATCATTGCTTGTCTAAATAATTCCGAAGCTGTTCCCTTAAATTAGAATTTTTTTAAAAATAATTTCTTAAAAACACTTGCCTGTATTACAAAATTAACACAACGTCTCTCCAAAGCATTTTGTGAAGATATATTTTCTTTATCTTTTTCCCAATTAAAATTATGTTTATTACCAAAAAATGTTGTAGAATAACCATTTTCTTTACTTTTTTCTATATTTTTATTTATCCAATATTTTACTTCTAAAGTAAAAAAATATTAATTTTTAAAAATTGTTTTTACTTAGAAATAGCTTAAAAAATCCATCAATTAATAATTGTGCTTCTTCTGTTTGAATTTTCAATTCATTTCCTAAAGTTGTAGCGCCCATTCCATAAATTATTGCATAACAAAGCTTTAAAAATTAATTTTGGAATTTTTCTAATAATTTAAATATTTTGTGACATCAACTATTTAGAATTTTATTCTCTCAGATTTTCAAATTTTTTCAAAAATTAAAAATAATTTAATTACTTGTTTTGCCTTTTCACGTCCAATACCAACAATTTCATTATTATTTCCTTTTTCATTATTTTTTGAATTAATAGACCCTCCAAATTCAATAGAAATACGTTCAAAAGGATCTTCTTCTTTCAACATTTTTGCCAATTCTAAATCTTCAGAAAGAGCACAAAGAATTCTCAATTCTAATTGGGAATAATCAACAGCCAAAAGTATTCGACCTTTTTAAAGTTAAAATATATTTAGACTTATTTTTTTACCATTCGGCACAACAAAAATTGAACGAACAGAAATTGCTGTTTTTTCATCAAATAAAGACTTTTTCGATATAAATTGTAAATTTGGAGAAAAACAACAAACTCTTCCAGTTATTGTTCCAATATTTTCAAAATGTGAATGTATACGAGAATCTCCACTTGAAACAGAAGCGAGAAGACTTCGCAAACACTTAAAGAATTTTTTTCAAAATTTTAATTAAAAAATTAATTTACAGAAAGAGCATTTGCCATTCTTCTCCATTTTTCTATTTTTACACAAATTGGATGATTTATTTGTTTTAATACAGAAGCGTTTGTTGGAAAATGTCTTCGATGCCTTTTACGAGTTTTACAATTATTATTTGTAATTATATGTTCAGGCAAATTTAATTGTAATTTTATAAAGAGAATCTATTTTTTAAAAAATATTTTTAATTAAAAGAAAAAAATCTACTTTTGAGACTTCGGATGCCGAATCTAAATTAAATCTTTCTCCAGCCAATTTATATATTTCCCCTTCAATTAAAACCATTTTCTCCAAAATATAAGAAACCATTTTGCCTGCCTTTCTTCTATCTAATTTAATTCCGACAGACTCCATTTTGGCAGTTATCTTTTATTTAAAAAATATTTTTAAGAAATCTTTTTAAAAAAAACTTACAAACATACTTTGCATATATAAATCCAATAGATTATTATCAAAAATTAAATATTTATTTTCTTTAGTATTTTTAATTTCATTTAGAATAGTTCGACTTAAAAATTGAATTGTTTGAAGTAATAAAGTTGGAGATATTTTTTGATTTGAATTGCTTAGTTTTTTATACATTTTTAAAGCAAATTTGTTGGAAGAGGTAAATCTGTTAAAAAAAGGATTTATAAAGAAAAGTAACGTAGAAAATAGTACAAAATTGAGAAAGAAAATTATTAAGTTCTGATAAAAATAGTATGGAAAATGAAGGGGGCGATAAGACGATGTAAGTCATCAGAAGACAACCGATTCTGGCATAATAAAAAGATTAATGACAAAATTAAGATTAATGAAAAAATGCCAAGAATGTTCAATGTTAAAAATATTTACCTTTCAAGAATATTTAAGAGCTTTGTAGATGTTAATAATTTAATGTTTGAATTTGATTCTAGTAATTCAGAAGGGCCATTTCCATTTGTTAAAGCATCTAATGTTTGTAAACACCACAAATTTTTAGACTCAAAATATTAAAAATAAAATTTAAAAAATATTTAATTACCTCAATCAATTTTTGTTGATTATTTTCGTTACATTCAGGCAAAAATACCCTCAATTTTCTCAAAAATTCTAATCCACAAAAAACCCATTTACGAATACGTAAATGTTCCAAAATTGAAAAAAGAAGAGTTGAAGAATTTTTACAAATTTTGCCTGAAATTTAAAATTATTTCTAAAAATAATTTAAGAAAAAAAAATTACAAAAATTTTCTGGAAGTGTAGAAAGTGGAAAAGAATGAAATACTAGTGTTTGATCAAAATCATCATCATAAGCTAATAAGACATTATCATCCGAAATTAATAGCCAACATTCAGTAAATATTGACAATATTTGTTTAATTGTTGTACAACTTCAAATTTTAAAATAATTAAAAGAATAATTTTTTAAATTTCTTTTACCTACAAATTGGATTTATTACAGCCATTTTTGTTTTTTCAATTTTTGTTTTTATTTTATTACAATTTTTATTATTAGAATTAATATTTTTTAATTCACAATTTATTTCTTTTGTTGTTGCAAATTTCTTTGCTCGAGGAGAGTGAAATGGGGAAGATGGTATTGTTGTGGCATTTGGTACTTCCTTCGAATTAATAGAAGAAGCAGAAGCCTTTAAAGAATTTTAAATTTTTTGAATAAAAAATAATTATTTTACTTTCGATGCCCAACTATTTTTCATTGCAGTACGAGTCAAATCTTTGTTATTTTCCTTTTCCAAAGTTTTTCTTTTTGCATTTTCTAAAAATTCTGGAGGAATATTTTCTTTAAAATTGTCGTAATCTTCAATGTTAAATATTGGAGGAATCTTCTTTTCCTTAATATAGTTATTGGTATTCTGACGTTCATTAAACTTAAAAATATAATTTTAGAATAAATTTATTTTTAAAAATTTACAATAGTGGGCTTATCTAAACGCAACGGAGAGAAGGTATCACAAAGCGAATCAACAGCACTTTCCTCATCTGTAGTTGTCAACAAAGAAACACCACCAAGTAAAGCATTGGAAGAGTTATTATTACTTTCATCTTCAGACAGCCAAGCTTCTTCCAAAATACTTTTAGAAAGATCAGCAACAGCTGTAGACTCTTCCAATTTATCCTCTCCATCATCATTGTTCAAAACACTCAATACTGACGTATCAAATCGAAGAGATAAATTGACATCACTTTTAGAAATACAACTAGGGAAATTGACAATTTTGAAAGCTCTAAAAAATTAAAATTTGAACCAAAAAAAATAAAAAAATCAACTTGATCTTTTCCTTAATGGCAATTTTTGCACGTTCAATTAATGTTTTTGCTGCTACACGTTCATAAGTAGGAGGTTCATCATGGAGCCATGTGTTCTTCTCTTCCTCCCCATCTTCTAAATTTACTTCGGTGTCAGAATTTCTTTAAATTCACAAAATTATTAAAAAATTCAAAATAAATACATTTTAAACGGAACAGCTTTTCGCAATACAGTACAAACACGAATTAAAGGACAATTAGCAAGTGAAACTAGAGATTCTATTCCCATTCTATGAAAAGCTCTAGCACGAATTGCATCAATTCCTTAAAAGATTTATATAAAAAAATTAAAAAGCAAAAGACCTTGTATTCGAACAAGTTCGGTTAAATCTCTTCTTATTCCAAATTGTAAACGTTCGGCAAAATCGTCCAAAAGTGTTTTTAAATGAACCCAACCAAGACGATCACAGAAAGAGACAATCATATCTAAAAAATTTAAATAGATTTATATTAAAAATAAATATTACAAGCATAAGTAGCTGCCTGTTGTTGTAAAGATTGAAGTAACCCTCGATTGATACCCCAAATTTTTGCAACTTTAATTTAGAAAAATCTTTTTATAAAATAAAAATTAATTTATTTACCATCCTGAAGTGCCTTTTCATTAATAAGTTCGTATAGAATAAGAGAAGCCAGAAAACGTACATGTAACTAAAAAAGAAAAATATTTAATTTCATCAAGGTCAAAAGAATTAAAAAAATACATTTAATAAAGGATGCTCCCTAGGAAATGACCGTCCACCAAGTTTTTGCATAAAAAATTCTTCAGAAATTCCAATTCTTTGAGCTACACGACGTCGTTCCTCTGACAATTTAGTCCATTGCTTATGAAAAAAATTCCAATTTATTGAATTCTCATTTATTGCCAAATTATTTACAGGAGTGACCTTTAGATAAATTAATTGTAAAAAATATTTTTTCCAAAAAATATTACCAAATAAAGCATATGCAATTCTGTATCCAAACAAATAGATTGCATAGCTTTCTTAAGGCCATCAAATACTTGAAGTGCTGTTCTTAAATCAAGAGAAGAGGCAAGCACAGCTCGGCCTAATTGGGTTGGACGAACCTAGAAATTAAAAGAATTAAAAGTGGAATATTTGAAATATTTTATTTTTATTTTTTAATATTTTTTATATAAAAAATATTCCTAAAATGGAATATTTCCGCAATAATCCAAATTTATTTTTTAAATTTATTTTAGTCCGTTATTTAATTTAAAAAAATTCACTAAAGTATATTTAGTAGTAGTTTGTTTATCAAAACTATTATCAGCTCCAATTCCAGCTTGGTTTTGAACATTAATATTGTCACTATCACTTTTTTCTTCATCAAATTCTGGCAAAGAATCTCCACCTAATGTTATAACTTTTAATTGAATTAAATATGTTAATTCTTCATCTAATGAACGTGCTTGTTGACTAAAAAGACAATTTTCTATTAAATTATTTACATCGCCCAAATTTTTGCATAAAGAGCTGTTTATTGTCTAAAAATTTAAATGTTAAACTTTAAAGATATTTTCTGACCAACCTCGAGTAAAAGACGTCCAAATGTTCGTTTTGGTCTGTTAAATGTACGACGCTGAATCTGACGTTGAACAGCAAGCCAATCGTTGGCATTACAGAGCAAATAACTTTCACCTAAATATTAAATATTAAAAAAATAAAAATTAATAACCAGCAGAAATTGTTTGTCCCTGTCTACCAGCACGTCCAACCATTTGACTGTAAGTTACAAAACTGAGGGGGACTGGACCACCAGCACTTGTTCGAATAAGAACGCGATGTGCAGGTAAATTTACACCAGAACTGAGAGTTGAAGTGCTGAAAATATTTTTATTGATAGAATTAAAAAATTTGGAAATCAGGGAGTGAAGGACTAAACACAAACAGATACATATGTAGAGAAAAAAAAAATAATTAAAAAATTATTTTTAGATATTCCGTCTCCTTTATATTAAAACCTAACCTAACTAAAACACGTAAATGTCCAGAACGAAACAACGCCTCAATTACTTCCCTCTCTTCTATTGTCAATCCTGCATGATGAAAAGCAACACCTTGACCAATACATTGAAGAAGATCACGTTCAGAGCAGGCATTTTTCTGTCGAAAATATTCAATAGCTTCTGATATTTTTTCACGAGGAAAAATAGAAGAAAGTGTAGGAAAACGATTGGCTTCTCCCTAAAACGAGAATATAAATCCAAAAATATAAAAAAAACTCGAACCTTGTCTAAACAATATTTTAAATATTTAGCCAACAAAATAGCGCTTTGTTCTGCCTCAGCTTTTGTTGGACAGAAAATAAGAATTGATTGTGACTGAAGTAATGCTTCCAAAGTAATTCTATAAAAAATTAAAAAAAAACTAAAAATTTAATCTTACCCAATTATGCATTTATTATCTCCTTTAATTATAAAATTTTCATCCAATTCTCTACATTTTTCCCCATTCTCAAGTAAATTAAAAATATGACCAGTTTCGTGAACTAAATATTCGTGCAATTCTAGTGGACGAAATTCAGTTTGAAAAGTTCGGGCATCAATCCAATTTGCCAACATTTTATGTAATTCATTATCCCCTAAAGTAGCACTCAATCCAATAATTTGAATTCTTAAAGGATTAAAAAATAAAGGGAAAAGAATAAAAAAAATAAAAAACCTATTAGAAGAATTATTTTGTTTGGAAATAAATAGTAATTTTGCAATCAAATTTTCAACAACAGCGCCACGTTCACTTTCAAAAAGTATGTGTAATTCGTCGACAACAACAGTCCCTTAATATTTAAAAATTGAAATAATATTTTTGAAAAATGAACCAATTTCATGTGCAGAATCAACTTCTATAAGAGCATTTAAAAGAGCATTAGCCTTCTCAATAGTGCAAACAGCAGCAGACCATCCATTAACACTAGTAGAAGAGGCGCCAATAAATGGTTTGACAACTAGTCCAATAGAGCGCCATAATGACTAATAAAAGGTAAAATAAAGAAAATAAATAGTTAAAAGGTACTTGTAGGTAAAGAAGTTTTTCACGAGCACTTAAAAAAATTAATTTTTTAAATTAAAATAAAAGTAAAATTACACAGAAATATAAGGAAGAACAAAAATTGTTCGACGTCCAGTTTCCAAACAATTACAAGCAGCCAATACTTCAGCAATTAAAGTTTTTCCTGCACTTGTAGGTGCTGAATAAATTAAATTTGAATATTCTGGAGCAAAAAGTGATGAATCTGATAAACATTCCGATTGCCATTGAAAAAGTTTTTTGATGCCACGTTGTGCATATGCTTGTTTAAGTTGGATAGGAACATTTGAAGGAAATCCATAAAATGACTGAGGTTTAGAATTAATTTTGTCATCCATTGTTTAAAGATTAGGAGGATACTAAAAAATTGTTAAAAAATACATAAGTTAGGTTAGAATTTAAATTAAATCGATAGATTTTAAATAAAATTTTAGTACTAGTTTGGCAATAACTTAATGCCAAAAAAAGAAAATTTTAAAACTAAAAAGAGCTAGTCGAAAAGACCGAGACTAATAAATAATTTTCCTAACTTTATCATTAGCCGTGAGATAAGTACTATATAAACACCAGTAATTCAATGACTCCATCAGACTCTATCAATTCACCAACCACTAATCTGGACGTGTTCTTCAGCTCCTCTCGGACCTTTAACTATACCTTTCGCGGGCTCGTATGTCACAAATAAGTGAGTTTGCTTTAATTGTTATGTTTTCTCATTAATAATCTGCTTATTGTTTTAAGGTCAGAGGTACATCCAGGAAGAGACCATGCAAGTTCTGGTGGCCGATGCAAAACCTGGCGTCACTTTTTATGCAGTAAAACCGCCGCGCGTTGAACGTCTCCGGTACGACTCCTGCTTCATTGGACATTTGATGCCTGGTGATGTCGTTTTGAGCGTCGACGGACAAGTATGGCAGATTTTAAGCTTTGGGCTTAATGCAACTCTAATTTCAGGCAATCAACTCTGGTGACGAGTTCAATGCGCGCTGCTCAGAAGGAGGGCTGCCTAGAAGTGTCAACGTTCAGTTCCGACGCGACAACTACTACCAAATGAAGTGCCATAAAAGGGCAGAAATGGGAGGCGAAATGAATGCCCTCTACATACAAATTCGCTGGAGGCATGATTTGCCTCTTGGAATGGTCATCGTGAACAGGGCAAGACAAATTTCTTAGGAGTTTTTTAGGTAATTTGTTTTGATTTTTAGGATGGTGCTGTTGTCGTGGAGCAAGCTGACCCGGGTAGCATTGCAAGTCAGCATTTTCAATATGGGGACGTCATAGAGAAAGGTAAAAGATAACTCAAAAATTAACCGGAAATAAATTTATTTTGTTTTAGTAGAGGGCATACGCGTTGCACACACCAGCGAAGCAAAAAGGATCATCCGGGAGAGAATCGAAAAAAGGACATGTGTCGTACTGAAGGTCATCCGCAATGTCAAGAAGAAGAATGGATTACCGCTCGATGTACGCTTTTTAATGAAAAAGCACAAGGGATTTTGGAATCGAAATCACAAATTGGAACCCTGTGAAGATAAGCAAACTGAGGACGGGGGTGGAACGTCATCTGACACGAGATTAAATGGTTCGTTGCTTTCATCCGTCTTTGAATAACAAAAAACTTTCCCTCATTTTTAGTCTACCACGTGGAGGGAGTTTCGGTAGAAAGAATGGCTTTGGACGAATTTGGCCGCCCATTAATAGCGACACCTGCACGTGCTGGCGGAACGAGGGGCGACACCGATGCTGGAACATCATCTACTACAACAGGAGGAGGATAATTGATGAAAAACGAAGAAGACAGATTGAGATATTTCCAGACTTGATATTTTGTTCCTTCGATTCTTTTGTTGTGTTTGTATGTACTTATTTCCTTTATTGTTTCATTTGTATTGTCTTTGTTTGTTTAGGTATATGGTGTTGTAAAATAAAATTTTTATGTAAATGTTTGCATTTTTTATTAAGCTTAAAGCATAGATAGGTTTATTAACCTTTGAGATTTTTTTGAATCATTTTTAAGAATTTAAGTTTTTTACGTTTTGATTGTCGTTCCATTCTTGTTATATAGAAAATGTCAAAGTTAATCCTTCACGGGAGGATTTCGTGTTTATGAACCTACAGAAAATCAGACGACTTTACCAATAAAGTCTTGTTTTGTTTTTATTTCTTTACATTCCCTTTCTTTCCGGACTCTTCTATTTTATTTGAATTTTTTTGTTTTTATCATTTTTTAAAAGATTTTTCTTTTAAATCAGACCATTTACAATATTTACATAAATATCATTTCTCTTTCCAAATATTTTACTCTCAACTACAAAATTAAATTTTGCTGTTTTCTTTTCAAATTCAGCAAAAATGACTTCTTCAGTTTTAGACCAATTAAAACAAATTTCAATTATTGTTGCTGATACAGGAGATTTTCATTGTAAAAAAACAAATTCTTTATTTAAAAAACTTTTTAATTTTTTTAGCAATAGAAATATTTAAACCAACCGATTCAACAACAAATCCTTCTCTAATTTTGGCAGCAACAAAAGATGAAAAATATAAACATTTAATTGATCTAGCAATTAAATATGCAAAAGAAAAATCTGTTGGAAATGCTTCTAAAGAAATTATTTTGTCTTTGGCGATGGATAAATTGTTTGTACTTTTTGGAAAAGAAATTTTGAAAATTGTTCCTGGAAGGGTTAGCACTGAAGTTGATGCAAGGTTTTTATTTAAAAGAAAGTTTTTCTTAAAGGTTTTTAGACTTTCTTTTAATGTAAATGCTTCAATTGAAAAAGCTTTAAATTTTATTCGTTTATATGAGGAAGAAGGAATTTCCAAGGAGAGAATTCTTATTAAACTTGCTTCGACTTGGGAAGGAATTCAGGCGGCAAAGTTTGGAATTTAAAAAATATTTTTTTTAATTTTTTTTTTAAAAGAATTTTGGAGTCTCAACATGGCATTCATTGCAATATGACTCTTTTATTTAATTTTTATCAAGCTGTTGCTTGTGCTCAGGCAAAGGTTTTTCCTTTTCTTTAAAAATTTTAAATAATTTTTCCTCTTATTTTTTTAAAGGTTACTCTTGTTTCTCCTTTTGTTGGTAAACAAATTTAAATTTTATTTAAAAAAAATAATTTTTTCCTTTAAACAAGGCCGTATTTTGGATTGGTATTTAAAAAATACAGCAGAACACAATTTTACTAGACAAACAGATCCTGGGGTTTTAAGTGTTACAAAAATATATAATTATTATAAATATTTTGGATATGAAACACAAGTAATGGCTGCTTCTTTTCGAAATACTGAACAAATTAAAGGATTGGCTGGTTGTGATCTTTTGACTATTAGGTAGAGGATGATTTTTTTCTTTTAATTTAATGAAATATTGGGATATTTTTTGAAAAATTTTCTAGACTTTTTACATTGAGAAATAAAGAATTTATTTAGAAAAATTGTTGAGATTCTTTCGATAAACGAAATTCTTATTTCTCTAAATTCCCAATTTTACTCGTAAATTTTTTCTATTCATCCTAATTTTTCTTTAATATTTTTAATTTTTAAACAGTCCGACACTATTAAAACAATTAAATGAAGATAATGAACAAATTTCCAAAATTTTATCAAAAGAAATTGCCCAAACAAAAAATGTCCAATTAATTGAAAATATTGACGAAAATAAATTTCGTTGGGAACTTAATGAAGATTCAATGGCTTCTGATCGTTTATCTGATGGAATTAGACGTTTTGCTGCTGATACTATTTTATTGGAAAAATTAATTGAAAATAAAATTTAAAAGGGGAAGAGAAGAAGGGAAGGAAGAAATTTTGGGAAGAAAATTTTAATTAATTTAATATATTTTTTTTTAATTTTATAGAATATTTTTATAGACAAACACAAATTGTTATTTTTTAAGCTAAAATATTTATTAATAAATAATTCAATTTTATTTTCTAGAAAGATGACTTTTAATTTTTCTAAATTAATTATTTATCTTTTTTTTCTTTTTTTACAATTTAAATCACTTAAAAATCCCCCTACCTATCAGTTGTTTATTGATTTCTCTCGACAAAAGTAATAAATATTTTTTTATTTCTCTTAATTCTTAACAAACAAAAAAAAAGTTTTTATTTTTAAACAAAATATTTTTTCTACGGAAAATTGAAAAAAAAATTATTTTTACAATATTTTTGTATTTTTGTTAAATAATTTTTGATATTTTTTTAATTTTTAGTTTTCGAAATGTTCTGTACAAATTCAATAATTAGACAAAAACATGCAAAAACTTTATTAGATTTTTATCGTTTTAAATCAGCTTTAAGAACACATATTTTGCCTAAAAGTAAATCAAAAAATGATGTAAAGTTTATTTTTTATTTAATTTTAAAAATTAAATTTACAGATTATTCTCTCCAAAAATAACAATCGCTATACAGTAACTGCTTTGCCTGGGGATGGAATTGGACCTGAGGTAAAGAAAAATATTTTTAAATTAATTTTATTTTGAAAAAAGATGCTTGGACATATTAAACGAATATTTTCTTCTTTAAATATTCCTGTTGATTTTAATGATGTTGAATTAAATTCAAAAGACCCGACAGATGAGGAATTAGAAAAGGCAATAAATGCTATACACAAAACTGGGGCTGCTTTGAAAGTAAATAATTTAATTTTTAATTTAAAAATATTAAAATACATGGAATTTTTGGGAAGCAAATAATTTTCTTTCAAAAAAATTCTTAATTTTAATAATTTATATTTTCAGGGAAATATTGAAACGAAATTTGACAATCCAGATTTTAAATCAAGAAATATGGAACTTCGACGTCGACTTGATTTGTAAAAATTTTTAAAAATAAATTATCAAAAAATTCCAAAAAAAAGATTTGCAAATGTTCTTCATTGTGTTTCTGTCCCAACAATCCCTACTCGTCATCATAATCTTGATTTGGTATTAATTAGAGAGAATACTGAAGGAGAATATAGTGGGCTAGAACATGAACCTAAGCCTGGAATTGTTGAAAGTTTGAAGGTTTTTTATTGAATTTTTTTTGGGTAAGGGGGGGGGGCTTCTTGAATGCATGGAAAATTATAACATTTTAATGAAAATATTTGGAATAAAAAGGGAATAATTTTTTAACAAAATTTCCTCCTCATTTTAATTTTTTTCAAATTAAAAGATTGTAACTCGACATGGAATTGAAAGAATAGCTCGTTACGCCTTTGATTATGCTGTTTTGAATAATAGACCAAATATTACAGCAATTCACAAAGCAAACATTCAAAAATTAGGAGACGGCCTGTTTTTGAAGGTTTTGAAATTTTAAAGAAAAATTTTTCAAAAAGTTTTTAAAGGTTTGTAAAGAAATTGCTGATACTGAATATAAATCAAAAGGATTACGTTTTGACTCTTTAATTGGTTTAAAAATTTCTTTTCAAGTAAATTTCAATTTAAAGTTGACAATGCTTGTATGCAATTAGTTAGCCGTCCACAACAATTTAACGGGGCAATTTTACTTATGCCCAATCTTTATGGAAATATAATTTCAAACATTGCTTGTGGTTTGGTTGGAGGGCCAGGACTTGTTTCTGGAATGAATATTGGGGAGGAATATGCTGTTTTTGAGACGGTTAGATTTTTGAAGGGGGAATTTTAGAATAAAAAAAGAAAGGAAAAGAGTAAATTTTATCTAATATCTCTTATATAAAAAGTCCCTTTTTCTCAAATTATTTTTTCGTAAAAATTATTTTTATCTAAAAATTCAGTTTTTCTCCAAAACAGGGGACCAGGAACACAGGCACATCTTTAACTGGTAAAGATTTGGCCAATCCAACAGCTTTTATACGTGCAGCTATTGATATGTTACGTTATTTGGGGGTAAGAGAGAATAATTTTAATTTAAAAATAAATAATTTTTAAAGTTGGATGGTTATGCAGATAAAATGTCAGATGCTTTATTTATTGCTTTGACTGAACGGAAATTGCATACACCCGATATTGGGGTAATTTTATAAGACTTTAATTATGTGGGGGAATTATTAAATAGAAATTAATTTAAATTTTCTTTTTTAGGGTACTTGTCACAGTTCAGATATAGTTAAAGCTGTTATTGAATTGATGCAAAAATAAGAGAAGATAGATTTAAAATTTTAGAATTTAGTTTAAGAAAAAATTAGTTAAGCAAAAAAATTTATCAGAACTACTTTTTTATAAATCTTTAGAAATGACTACTACACAAATATTAAGAATCCCTAATTTTATACATATATTTATTTACTATGTAAACAGTTGTAGAAAAATAAAACTTTATATAAAATAAAAGATTTTTGTTTGTTTTGCTTCAGATACCATGGTCTCAACAGATTTATCAGAGGTGAGCTGACCTGTGTTCATCATTAGCAAAACATAGATTTGAACTCGAAGGATAACTTATTATACCAACATTATATCCATAACGTAAACCACTTAACCAAGCAGAGACACATCGAACATGTGTTCTTATTACCAAATAATTTAAAAAATACTATTAATTTTATTAAAACAATAAAATATTAACTACCCAATCGAAAAGATTGTGTTCGTTTTGCTTCAGTTATATATTTCTCAGCAGATTTATCAGAAGTGAAAGGCCGATATTATCATCATTAGCAAAACATGGATTTGAACTCAAAGGAGCACAAACTATATTCTTAACGTAAACCACTTAACCAACACATCGAATATGTGTTTTTATCAAATAATAAACTACTTAACCAACACATAACCACTTAACCAACACATCGTAAACCACTTAACCAACACATCGAATATGTGTTTTTATCAAATAATTAAAAAAAATACTATTAATTTTGTTAAAACAAAATATTAACCAATCCAAAAGATTTTTGTTTGTTTTGCTTCAGAGACCATCGTTTCAACAGATTTATCAGAGGTACACGCAACTTTTCATCATTAGCAAAACAACCCTAGTTCCAAACCAAATTTTATACCACTTAGCCAAAGAGCAACACATCAAATTATAATAAAAGAATTTAATATTTTTATCTTTGGCGAAATTGATTTTTCCTTATAAAGCAAAACTCTTTTCCCAATCTACTACATATAATTTGAACAATTATTTAGTTAAAATTTTATTTTTACAAAAAAGGCACGAAAAGGCTCAACAATCATTAAAAACAAAACAAAAAAAATCTCCAATAAAAACAAATAATTAAACAAGACTTATTTTCAAAAAAGGTTCTTTAATTTTATTTTTAATTTCCTCCTCATTATTTAATTCTTTTTTCTCTTCCTTTTTATTATTCTTTTTATTCCCCTTTTTATTATTTTCATTAAATTCTGCATTATCCTCTACTTTCTTTGAATTCTTTTTTAATTTTTTCATATTCATCCTAATTTTTTTAATATTTTCACGGAGGGCATCTTTTTGAATATATGGCAGTTGTTGATTATTTATTTTCTTAAAAATTAATTTTTTAAAAATATTTTTTAATTTCAATACCTCTTCAAAGTCAGTAATACATTTTCCAAGTCTTTTCAATCTTTCTTCATTCCATTCTTTTCCAATCTCTTCATATTCTCTTTCTGCCATTTCAATTAATTCATTTAAATTTTTGGTCAATTTCTCAGCATTTTGTAAAGACTTTTCTCCTTCTGGCCCAGTAATAGCAACAATTCGACGAATTCCTTTGGCAATTGCTTCTTCTGTTGTAATTACTAATGAACCAATGTGTGAAACATTGCGTAAATGACTAAAAAAATTTTTAATTTTGAGGAAAAAAGAACCCAGAAAATCAAAATAAACTTACGTTCCCCCACAAAATTCAACAGATGTTTTATTGCCCAAATCACCGTTAGGATTTTCCAAAAGTTGTTCAATTGGAATACCTACAGAAACAACACGAACAGGATCTGGATATGTCTAAAAACAAATACAAATATTTAAAAAATTAATATTCTAAAAACTTCGCCAAAAACAGCTCGCAATCCATTAATATTTAAAGCTTCTGACAACACACATTCTTTTGTATATACTTGTCCTTTTGTGTTAATTAATGTTTGAGCATATTCTTGAACTTTTTTAACCTACAAATTTATTTTAATTAAAAAACAAAAAAATTTACTTGATCAACACCAAGTGCCTGTTTTGAAGAAAAATCAAAACGCATTCTATCAGGAGCCACTAAAGATCCTTTCTGGTCCACAGTTTGTAATACTTGTTGTAATGCATAATTAAGTACGTGTGTGCCAGTATGGTTTTTCATTATAAGCCAACGACGCGACTTAAAATCTATTTTTATTCTTACAAATTTCGAATTAAAATACCTCATCAAATTGTTGTTTTAATTCATCTCCAACACAAAAAACACCATCAGCAACTCCAAAAAAGAAAATATAACCCCCACGAATTTGTGTATTCGTAACAGAAAAGCCAACATCCTTAAAAACAATTTTTTCTAATTTTTAACAAATCTTAACCTCGTCTCCAATTTTTGTAAATAGTCCAGTATCATAAATTTGACCACCCTGTTCTGCATAAAAACAAGTCCTGTCAAGTAATAATGCACCTTCCTGTCCAGATTCTATTTTATCAACAAATTCACTTCCAACTCGTATTCTCAATATTTTGCCATTACACATTTGGTAATCTAAAGATTAAATTTTTTAAAATTGATTTTAAAATTTCCAAACTATAAACAGCTTTCCAATTTAATTGTCCATCAAAATCATAAATATATTTTGGTGAATCATCTGTTGGGGGAACTCCTTCACGTTTAAGTGCTTCTAATGTATGTACACCAAGATTTAATGTTTCTTGAAGTTTAAAAGTGGCGCCAGAAGAGGAAAGTTCCTAAAAACAAAAATAATAAGAGACTGAAAAATCTTTTAAAAAACTAACAATAGCCTTTTTTCGACACTCCTCATAATCAACATAATCAATGCTAAGACCTTTCTCCTCGGCCATCAATGAAGTTAAATCAATTGGAAATCCATAGGTATCATAGAGACGCCAAGCAATTTGTCCTAAATTTAAAATAATTTTTTTCAATTTAAATGTTTATAAAAAACCAGAAATTGTTTTAGAATCAGCAGGCAATGTTTTAACTGCTTTTTCGAAAAGAATTTGCCCACGACGTAAAGTTTTGAGAAATTGAGCCTCTTCTTCATTTATGAGTTCAGTAATTGATGAAGGATCTTTTTTTAATTCTGGAAATGTGATGCCCTTAAAAATTAAGATTTTTATTGAGAAAATAAAAATAAATTTACCAAAATTTCAATAACAACAGGAACAAGAGAAGCAAAAAATCCGGGTTTTGCATTTAATTTTTCAGTTGCATAACGAACTCCACGACGTAAAATTCGACGAAGAACATAACTAATTAAAAAATATAGAAATAGAAGACAAAAATATATATTAAAATAAAATTTCTTGCTTCAGAAAAAGCGTTTTTTTACAACAGTTTATCTATTTCAGAAGACCGTCGTGTTTATCATCATTAGCAAGAAATATCATTCGAACCATGTCAGGTTTTACCCACAACCCAAAGCACTAGCCAATAAACATATATGGTTTTGCAACACAAAAATTTTAAAACTTATGAAGACAATATTTAAAAAATTATCAAAAAACCAACCCTCTTCCAGTCGAGTCAGGAACCCCTCCATCCGCTAAAGCAACCGTTAAAGTTCTAATATGGTCAGCTACAACACGATAAGCAATATCAATACCATCAATATCTTCCGTCCCAACTTTTCCTTCATATGCGCGAATACCAGTAGACTAAAGATTTTAAATAAAATTTTTTAAAAAATCCCAAAAACCTCATGAATTGCTTGAAATAGAGGAGTAAACAAATCTGTATCATAATTTGATATTTTATTTTGTACAACAGCCACTAATCGTTCAAGTCCAAGTCCACAATCAATATGTTTATTTGGAAGAGACTTTAACAAGCCCCCTTCTTCCCTTAAAAACAATTTTTTATAATTGAAATAAAATTAAAAAAAACCTATTAAATTGAATAAACACTAAATTCCAAATTTCTACAACCATTGGATCATCAGCATTTACAAGAGAAGAAGCATCTCTATTTCCAATCCGATCATAATGAATTTCAGAACAAGGACCACAAGGGCCTGTATCACCCATTTCCCAAAAATTGTCCTTCATTCCGAAAGGGAGGAGATGATTTGGATTTACGCCAAGAGATAGCCAAATTTTTCTAAAATTGAAAAAATTTAAAAAATAATCGAGAAAAAATTAATTTAAATTTTATTACTTGCATTCCTCGTCGGGATCAAGTCCAGCAGAGGAATCGCCACCAAAATACGAAACATATAAACGTTCTGGCGGAATTTGAAGCCAATTTGTGAGAAACTCCCATGCCCATGTACAAATCTCTTTCTGAATAACGATAAATATTATAAAATAGTTTATATGAAAGCATACTCGTGTCCAGATAAAACCGAACTAAAACCCCTACTCGAAATCATTAAAATAAAGAAATTCGAGGATAGAACTTAAAATAGAAAGTGTTATTCCCGGAAAAAGTCCGAAGGGATAAAGGAGTAGTACCAAAACAAATTAAAGAGTTACCTTAAAATAATCACCAAAAGACCAATTTCCAAGCATTTCAAAGAAGGTATGATGATAAACATCTTTTCCAACATCATCCAAATCATTATGCTTCCCTCCAGCGCGAATACATTTTTGTGTATTAACTGCTCTCTTCAATTTACCCAAATCACTATTTGGATCTACAGTCTCTTGAAATACAGGTTTAAATTGATTCATTCCAGCATTTGTAAATAAAAGTGTTGGATCATCATAAGGAATCTTCAAAAAAAAATTTTTTTAATAAAAAATAAAATACTTACCACAGAAGATGAATGATGATACGAATGTTGTTTATCAACAAAAAAGTCTATAAATGCTTGACGAACATCATTGGCCGTATATATAATTTTATCAGTCATTTTTAATATTATGAAAAATTTTGAAAAAAAAAACAAAGCTCTAAAAATCTATAATTTTTAAATTAATTAAGAGAAATCCAAATTAGCTACAATTTTGCCCAGTAGGCAAATCAAAATTTATTATTCATTGACAATTTATATTTATGGCAAGATTATTTAGACATAATAACATAAATTTTTAATTTGCGCGGCTTAATTATTTTAAATTTTTAATTCACAAAATAAATCCAAACAATATTCTTGATTTGATATTTCGTCAATTTTTTCGTTTTTCAGATAATTTTTACTAACAAATACTCTTACCTATTTAATATTTTTCAATGTCAAATTTAGACAATCCAGGAATATTTTATCAGGTTTATAACTAATTTAATTTTTATATGGGATATCTTTTCTTAAGGGTCGAACTTTTACTGATACAGGGGGTGGAGTTGATGGAGGGCGAGAATTGGTTGCTGAATATAAACAAATGGATGAGCAATTTCAACGTTTTATTAAAGAATTTAGCGAGAAGGGAATGGTTTGGATTTACAGGTTTTTAAGAGTTTTTATGTAAAGATAACTTATTTATTTAGAGAACAGTTAAAGAAAAATTATACACTTGGGCAATATTATTTAACTATACAATTTAATGATTTGCGCAACTTCGAGGAAGATGTTGCCAATAAATTAAGACGATATCCAGCTACACTTCTTCCAGCTGTAAATTTATTTTTAAAAATAATTAAGACTTTTTAGCTTGAATCAGCTGCTAAAAAGGTTGCTAACGACATTACTAATCCTCGTCCAGCTGGTCAAGAAGAAGTTCGAGATATTCAAATTATGCTGAATTTGGATGATAAACCGCAAAGCATTCGCCACATTAAGGTATTTTTAAAGATTATTTTTGAATTAATATATTAAAAATCTTTATAATAAATTTAATAATAGAGTTCTGAAGTATCTCAACTTGTAAAAATTTCTGGTATAATTGTTGCTGCTTCTCAAGTCCGCTTTCGTTCAACTCGTTTAACTCTACAATGTCGCACTTGCCGACATACTATTAGTGATCAGGAGGTTAAGCCTGGTTTTGAGCAATTTCAAATGCCTCGTCGTTGTTTAGCGTATGTCTCTTTTTGTTTAATTTCCGCTAATTAATTCTAAAAATTAGTTTTTAATTTTATTTTTTGCCCTTTTTTGTCCCATAAAAATATTTAATTTTTAAGTAACCAAGTTGGTCAATTACAACGTTGTCCAATGGATCCATATGCAATTTTACCAGACAAATGTCGTTGTGTTGACTTTCAACAGCTTAAACTGCAAGAATTGCCTGAAGATGTCCCTCATAGCGAAATTCCTCGACATTTGTTAATTTACGTTGATAGGTTTTTAACTAAATATTTTTTATAAACTAATCTTTTAAAGATATTTGACGGATAGAGTAACTCCAGGAAATCGAATTACAGTTACTGGGATTTATTCGATTAAACGATTGCAAGGAGGGAAATCAAAGGTTTTTTTAATTTGGATATTTATAATATTTTTCTTAAAAGTCTGGTCGAGAGGAGAAAACGGCAGGAATGGCCGGTATTCGTGTCCCGTATGTTCGTGCTATTGGAATTGAAGTGCAAATGACTGGATTAGGACACACTGATCAAATGCATTTTACACCTAAGGAAGAACGTCAATTTAGGGTTTTTAATGAATTAAAATATTTCATTTAAAATTTTTTAAAGGAATTAGCTAAAAATCCAAAAGTTTATGAAATCATTACGAAAAGTATTGCTCCTTCTATTTATGGAGCAGATGACATTAAAAGGGCAATTGCTTGTTTGTTATTTAGTGGATCTAGAAAAATGTATGAATTCCTATAAAATAATATTTAAAATTTTTGTAATTTTAATAGTTTGCCTGATGGTCTTACTCGCCGTGGAGATATTAACGTTTTACTTTTGGGGGATCCTGGTACTGCAAAATCTCAATTACTCAAATTTGTAGAAAGAGTAGCACCAATTGCTGTCTACACTTCAGGCAAGGGAAGTAGTGCCGCTGGACTTACTGCTTCTGTTATTAGAGATCCAGCTTCGGTTTTTTGGGAATTTTTTTTGAATTTAACTATTGATTTAGCGTTCTTTTATTATGGAAGGAGGTGCAATGGTTTTGGCTGATGGAGGTGTTGTTTGTATTGATGAATTTGATAAAATGCGTGAAGATGACCGTGTAGCCATTCACGAAGCTATGGAACAGCAAACAATTAGTATAGCTAAGGTAATATAATTTTTAAATTAATTTATAGTTAATCATGTTTTTGCCTAAAGGATAGAAAATTTGTTTTAAAAATCCAAAAAATTATCTTAATCAAAAAGTTTCTAAATTCTCATACTTACAATTAAAGAAATTAATTCAAATTAAAGAAAATTAAAATAAATTTACTTTTTCTAGGCAGGAATAACCACAACTTTAAATTCTCGTTGTTCTGTTTTGGCTGCTGCCAATTCAGTTTTTGGTCGTTGGGATGACACTCGTGGAGACGAAAACATTGATTTCATGCCAACAATACTTTCACGTTTTGATTGTATTTTTGTTGTTAAAGACCAATATGACAGAAATAGAGATGCTGTAAATTTTTTTAATTTTCAAAATAATTTTTTCCTTTAATTTAAAGCAATTAGCTAAACATATTGTGAAAGTACACACACAAGCAACACAACCAACAGCATTAAATTCTTTTGGAGGAATTGATGGAAATATTAATGGAATTGCTGCACCTGTAGATGAAAATATGAATGTTGATGGAGATGAAAATATGTTAATTGATTCGAATGATGGAAATAAAGTTTTTCTTTTAATTTTTAAAAAGTAAATTTTCTTTTTTTAAAAGGAACTTTCTTTGGATTTTTTAAAACGTTATATTGCTTATGCTAGAGCAGTTTGTGGACCTCGTATTTCTGAAACTGCTAGTGAATTGTTACTTAATCAATATGTAAAATTAAGAAATCCACAAATTGACCAAAATTCTCAACAACAAAATTGGAAAGGAAAAAGTTTTTAAAAAAATTTTGTTTATTTAAAAATTAAAATTAATTTTTAAAGAACATGGACAATCAACAATACCCGTAACTGTGAGACAATTAGAAGCAATTATTCGTTTAAGTGAATCATTGGCTAAAATGGAATTACTTCCTTTTACTGAAAAAAGACATGTAGAAGAAGCAATTCGTTTATTTAAAGTTAGTACAATTGCTGCGGCACAAAGTGGAAGTTTAAGCGGTAAATTTATTTTTTAGAAGATTTTTTAATTTTAAATTTAAAAAAATGGCAAATTGTCTGTTGTGGAAATGCTTAATGTGATTAATTCACGCTGTAAATAAAATTTAATTTTTCCAGATATGTGCTCTTGTGGCGCAATGGTTAGCGCGTTCGGCTGTTAACCGAAAGGTTGGTGGTTCGAGTCCACCCAGGAGCGGCTAATTTTTAGACATCCCAAATAAAACTAATATTGAAGGTGCCCGACCTTTAAAATTTTTTTTTAATTTTTAAGCCTATTTACATTAAAATTACTCCAAAAGTAAAATCATTTTAATATTTTTAGGCGTTGAAGGGTTTACTTCTAGAGAGGATCAAGAATCATTTGATCGAGTTGAGAAACAATTAAAACGTCGTTTTCAAGTTTAATTTAAATTTAAAAATTTATTTAAAATTATTTTTTAAAGGTGGGGACTTATGTATCTGAACATTTAATTATTGACGAATTTAGTAAACAAAGCTATCCAGAGGCTTTAGTTCGACGAGTAAATTATTTATTTTTAATTTTATATAGTTTAATTTATAGGCAATTGACTTTTGTGTGCGTCGCGGAGATTTCCAATATAGAATGCAAAGAAAATTACTTTATCGAGTTAAGTAAAAAAATTTTGATTTTTTTTATTTTGGTATTTATTATTTTATTTCAATTTTAACAATTTTGAACTATTTTTTTCTATAAAAATGTGAAAAATTACTCAATTTCTTTAAAAATAATTTGGTTAATATTAGGAGGTTGTAATAAATCCATTCGACTATCCAAAAGTCTCAATTCCCTCTTTGATATAGTTTTTGCCTCTTAAATTTTTAAAAATTAAGACTTCAAAAAACAATTTTTAATTAAAACCTTTTAATTTTGAATATTCTGCTGTTCTCCTCAAAACTGCTTGCATTGAAGAAATTGTTGCCTTTAAAGTATCACAAAGATTTCCTTCTGTTTCCTCCCACCAAGCAAGGAAAAGCGCAGAAAATAAATCCCCAGTACCAGTAAATATCGAGTCAATATAAGATATTTCAAAACGATAAAAGTGAAGAGAATTGGATTGATCTTAAAAAAAGAGGAAATTTTTTTGAAAGAGAAATTAAAAAATAAAGTGTCGTTAAAGCAGTATTCGCTAGACATGGGTTTTCTCAAGGATTATCGGTCCATTACTTGTGTAAAAAATATTGACCAATATACTCTTAAAAAATTCCCCTTCACTATTTAAATTCTCTGAGAATTAAAAAATTATTTTTATTTTTACCTTTGTCAGAAAAAATTCTTTCAGAAGCAAAACAAGCCAAAAAATCTTTTCCTTCAGAATTAACAAGCAAAGAAGTACAAATAATTGAATTAAGATTTGGAAAATTTAAATGAAGTTTTTTGATAGCCTTTAAACATTCTTCTTCAGTTTTTACAGGCAATCCACCACTTAATTCACTAAAATTTAAATTAAGAAAAAATTATTTTTTTAAATCTTTACCTTAATTCAAAAGCATTTGGTGTTATTATATTAGCTAAAGGAAGTATTTCTTGTTTATAAATTGTACATAACTCTTTCGGAACATACTAAATTTGAATAAATTAAAAAATATTTTTTTTATTATTTTACATAATTTCCGTTATCTCCTAAAACTGGATCACAAACTGAAAAAAAATTTTTTTGAAAAATAAAAACAAAAGACAATAACCATATAATAAATCAGGCTTATATTGTCGACAATGCTTCACAATTCCAGACACTTTTTGAAGAAAAGTAGGCTCCCCACAATAACCTTTTAAATTAAAATTTAAATGGAAACCCTTCCCCCCCAATAAAATAAAATTAAAAAATTTTTCTCATTAAATATTTTTTCTAATTTTTAATTAAAGTACATACCAGTCAAAATATGAGAATATTTTCTTTCCAATTTATTATCACAAAGTCCTTCAAATATTTCTTCTAAATCTGTCGCATTCAGGCGCTGACCACGAGCTCCTTTTTCATATTCTAAAAATTTTATTAAAAAAAAATAAATAATAAACGTGTATGATTAGAAAAATGAACAGAATTAATTGAATCTACTTCAAAACCAAATAACTAAAAAGAAAATAATTTTTAAAATTATTTTTTAATTTAAATACTTGTAACGGAAAAACTGCACATTTATTCCCAACATAGCCATGAACAACGTGGCTTTGAATGGAAAGAACTCGACCTTCTGGACGTTCCTAAACAAATATTTTAAAAATATTTCTGACATTCCCCTTTTAAATTTTTAAAAGAAAATATTTTTAAAAATAATTCTCTCAAGATTAATAGTATGAGAGTATTTTCTTTATTAAATACAAAAATCTCAAAATTTAAAACTTTTTCCCCATACCTTTTTAATAATGTAATTAACTTCGTTTAGTCGTTGAGAAAGAGAATTCTGATTATTTGAAGAATTTTTAGGAGATGATGACATCCTTTTTTAAATTAAAAAATTATTATTTCATTTTTAAATAGTATTTATTAAATACAAAAATTAATAAAATAAAAAAAATAAATATTTTATAAAATTTATTTATCTAAATCGTCGTCAGAATTATTTTTCTTTCCATTATTTTTTTCTTTTTCATTATTTTTCTCTTTACCATCATTATCATTGTCACTATCATCACTTTCTTCTAAAAATTCTGTCCAAGCATTCTCTCGCCGTTTCCTTTCTTCTTCAGTTTCTTGTCTTTTAAACTTTTCTTTTCCATCCCAATTAAAAGCCTTTTTAAATTTATTTAAATTAAATTAATTTTCTTTTTAAATATAATACTTTTACTGTCCGTCCAGCAACTATACGTCCACTGAGTGCTGCTACAGTTAAATCTGCTTGTTCAACATTATCAAAAGTAATTGTTATTACTCCTTCAGGATTTGACTGTTAAAAAAATAAAAATAAAAAAAAAACAAAAAATTCACATACTTCATACAAAACAATTTTCTTTACAGTTCCAAAGCGTTGTTCACACAATTTTTGTGTATCCTAAAAATTAAAAAAAAAATCTAAAAAAAATTTATTTTTAACTACCAACCTCTTTAAGACTAAAAATTTTCTCTGGTTTTTGATCAATTTCTTCCAAAGAAAACATTCCTTTCAAAACAACAGTACATTCACAACGATTTCTGAAATTGCGAGGCTTGTCCGGTTTCCATTGGAAAATTCTGAAAATTAAGAAAAACTTTAAAAATAAATTTAAAATCTAACTTTTCTTGTTTTTCTAAAAATTTCTTCTTTTGAGCTCCACTCAAACGTTGTCGTTTCTTTGAAGGGTCAAATTCGCCTTTCAATTCAAATTTGGCACGTTCAACATGGATTTTGTGGGCAGTATCCCATTGCCAACCATCAAGTATTTGTAAAGCTAATTCAACCTTTGAAAATTAAGAATTTAAAGAAATCACAAATTCCTTATTCTAAATAACCAAAATTTAGTAAAAAGATCGAATCCATAAAAGAACAAAGTCCAAAATATTACCCAATTAATTAACAAGAATCCATTGTTTTAATGTCAAAACTTTAAATATAAATAAATTATACATTTTACCGATTCCATTTTCACATAACAACAAGTTCCATCTCCCTTCGGTTCTCCAGTTTCTTTTATCCGATAAAGTTTGATTTTTGGTTTTCCTGTCCTCGGATCTTTTTGAACAACTCCACATTTTGTCATAAATTTAACATATTCCTCCTCATCTATTGTGGGAGGAAATCCACTCGTATAGACAGTTGTGTTCTTTTCTTCATCAATTTCAAACCATCCTTGTTGTCGACGGGCAGCTTCTGCTTCAGCCCAGCGCCTTTTTGCCTCACGTTTTTTAAGCTAAATAAAAATATTAAAATTAAGGAATTTAAAAATTAAAAGGGCCGCCACGTAAGGAAGTCAAAAGAAATCCTACCAAAAGTGAGTTAAAAATAAAAATATTTCACTAACCTGCTTCTGTTCTTTTGTAAGTTTAGTTACTTCTTTTTTCGGTTCCCCATCTTCTGTTGTTTCCTCTTTTAAAACAACTTTAGGTGCTTCAGGTTTTGGCATACTATCATAATCGTATTGAATACCATAATTTGCATTATAATATGCAAGAAAGTCTTCATTTACTTCGACATCAGGTAACCATTGTTTACTAGTCTCATTCCAAGTCATTGGGACACCTAAAAATGAGTCATTTTCAAAGCAAAAATCAAATATCAGGTTAGGAATGTTCCGTACCAGACTTTCGCGGGTATTCCACCCATACCTTATCATATTAAAAATTCAAAACTAACCGTTCCAAACACATTTGTATGGGTCTGAAGTTGAAGACGTTTGTATTTCTTCCGCAGTTTGGTCAGTCTTAGTTTCTTGAGTTTCTGTCTCACCATCTGCCATAATTCTAACAAAACATTTTTCATATTAAAATTTTTTAAAATAATTAACCGCCTTCTACAGATTTTTTTAAAAATAATACATTTTATTTCAGTATTTATAAGCAAAAAACACAAACTATAATCATACATAAAAGAGATATTAGAGTAGGTAAGAGTTTGTTTAAACAGGGAAGGGCAATTACTCTCTTTTTTCTAGCTCGCTTTGTTCAGAAAATCCAAAATTTTAATTAAAAAACTGTAAAAACTTCCTATTAAAAATATTTTTTCACAAAACTTTGCCCATCCCTGAATGGTTTTATAAGTCTTAAATAAGAGATCACTTTGAGGCAGTGTTTTGTTCGATTGACTGTGAAAGTTAATATTTTAACCTTCCAAAAATTTAAATAAATAAAAGGAATGTGTAAAATAATATAAGGAAAGAAAATTAAAACACTCATCTCGATGAAAGAAATATAATAATAAATATATAAAAGAGAGAGAGATTAAAGTCAAAAACAATAATAATAACGCAAAATCATTTTTTATATGGTTATTATAAGGTAAATGAAAAGTTTGTCTTCGCCATTTTTTTCTCCAAAATTTTATTGGAAATTAATACTCGAATGAATATCGAGTACCGAGCCGATCCTAAATTCGTTAAGTCGAGCTTTGGGGTGAATTGACTTTTAGTCACAAATCCTAGTCAGAAAAGAATTTTAAGTTACATTTTAAGCCAACTTAACTTATACAAATAATTTTACTGATACCCACTACCCTTACCACAAACATTACAAAACCCCTCAAAATTAAAAATCGGTGAAAACAAATCTTTTGAAAATTTATTTTTGCATTTAGAAAATTATTTCGTTGACCCGTCTATGAAGAATTTAATGTAGAGCCGAATTTCCTCTTTCGCAAACGAGTTTCATTCATTCGATTGTCCAATTTTTTGCGACGTTCAATAGCCATAATTTCTTGTTCGACTTGCTCCTTTAAAATTTTATCTAAATATTTTAAAAAAATTAAAAATAAACCAAATATGAAAGACATTTAGGCAGATAAGTCTGAATATTGTGACGATCATCGTGTTGAATTGTGGGAAGACAAGGAATTGAATTTCCACTAGGCTCTAACCGATCAAATAAATGCACAAATGGGTCAACAAATTTACGAGCTTCACGTAATTTTTCAGCAGTAAACCCTAAAAATATGGAAAGTAAATGGATTATTCAAGTATATTTTTATAATGATTTATGAAAAAAGGAGGAAACAAAATAATACAAAATATTTAAAACTAACCAGTTATTTGGCATATAAGAGATTCAGGTTCATAACTACACAAAAGTGCAGCTGCAGCCAATTCACGATAACGAAAGCGTAAACTTCCATGAGAGAGAATCACCAAATCCAATATCTTTAAAATAAAATAGAAAAAATATTGAAAAATTTTAAAAACCATAGCAACTCTGACAAATTCTCCACGCATTAATTTAGGCACAGAACATCTTTGGTCAGGATAAATATGGCCGCTGGAATATTCGCGTTGACTAACATAGCTAATATCAGCTGCAGCTGTGTGGAGAAGAATTCGAGGTGAAAGACCGATATGAGAAAGTTGCATTCGAGGAAATGAAGAATTGAAGGAAAATACGCGTCTGGCACAAGTCTTTCGAAATGATTTGGTCTAAAATTTTATATATTTTTTAATCCCAAATTCAAAAGAACCTTCTTTTCTGAAGAACTTTCTGAACCATTAGGCGTTTGATTCTCACTATCATCCCCTTCATCCGTCAAATTCTCATCTTCTTCAGGCAGAGCTGTAACAATGCTAACATTCAAACCAGCAACACGAGAACCAGCGCTTAACATACTGCAGTCTGATGCGTTGGAACAACGAGCTTCGTTTTCTATAAGTTTTTGATAAAAAAAATTTCCGCAAAAGTATGAAGTTTAAAAAAATAGGAAGGACATGAAAAATGTGCAAGGTAAATAATATTTCGAAAAATTGTAATAATTAATCTCAACTAACCAGCAGTAACAATAACTTGTTGAGCCGGCAACACATCACAAGTATTCATTAATTGCATGTAAAGTGCCAACCAATGAACGGCAGTAATTGGATAACAATTCCACTCTAATCGTTGAAGCATAATTTCTTCAAGATCACGAATATCCTGATCCTCGCAACAACAAAAATTAAAAAAGCTTTGAATTAAATAAATAAAAACACAAAACTAACCCATCAGTGAAATCAGCAATTTCGGCTACTTTTGGAGGATAAATTTCCTTAAAAAATAATTATAAGTTTAATTTTTAAAAAATAAATTTTTAATCAAATTTTTTTGGCTCAGAATGTGCTTGTTCTCTAGAAAAGAAAGTGTCGCTAACCGATAAGCGTTTTACTAAAAGTCCCATTGGCCCACATCTTTGACCAATTTCAGGACCCCTGCACAAATCATCATAGCCTAAACAACTCGCTTTAACTTTAACAGATTCTCTACCAACTTAACCATAGAATCCCTAACAAATTCATTCACTTTTCTGTCTCAAAAACAGCCTCACTAAAAATTATTCCCGAAATAAACCTCAATTTTAGAAGCAATGACAAGAGCAGTAGATCCAATTAATTGAAGATTCCCAGGAGAAATTTGACGATTAAAGTCAAAATTGCTGCCTAAACCCAAATAACGGTCAACATAGTCAACACATAGGTGGAAAGTTTCTCGATGCAAATGTTTGTCTGCACAGACCTGAACGGCCCAAAATTAAGTAAAAAACTTTAAAATCTCAAAGTACATCCATTATCCAATCAATAAGCATTGCCCTCATTTTAGGATTAATCCTTTGTTGACGTTTAAAGAGATGCGGGTCACGCTTATATTTTTCGTCTTTCTCACACAACAATGACCAAACCTTTTAAAAAAATCAAAATTTCCATAAAATAAATTTAAAAAAACCTTTTTTGGCGATCCTAAATCGCTAGAGTCAAATTGAAAAGGAGGCTCGCCAACTCCATCATCAAAGTCAATGTCTGGAATATCGGCTGGATATCGCTTCCTACGTCCAGATTTTGGTGATCGTGGCGGAGTTATTACATGACTGTTGTTTATCATAATTATAAAATAATTTGGTTTTGTTTAAAAAAAAAAGAGATTTCTATAAATTACTTTAATTAATTAAAAATGCGGAACATCCCACATCAGTCCCGCCGTTTCAGTCCCGCCATTTCAGTCCTGCCATTTCAGTCCCGTGCCATTTCAGTCCCAGCCGTTTCAGTCCCGCCGTTTCAGTCCCTCCTATATGGGGACATTTCAGTCCCCATGTAAAAAAATAAATAAAACAACTTTAAAAATAAAAATTGAATAAAAAATAATTATTTTATCACACAAAGAACATCTTAAAAGCTAGCCGAGTCTTAATTCTAGGCTTTTCTTGGGGTTTTTCTGGCTTGGGGTGAAGTTTTGGTCTCGATTTTTTTCTTCAGGAAACGAAATTTTTTTAAAAATGAGTCAAATAACTCATTCTCCGATAACCGTCCATATCTTTGGATATCCCCTATACCCCCGAGCAGAAACAAATAAAATTTAAAAACCGACTTAAAAATTTATCAAAAATAACTAAAAAGTCATAGTCTCGTTTCACTCACTAGATTTGTGGCCCTAAAGAGGGCCGTTTGGGTTAAGGTTGTTGTTGACGATATCCCATATCCGCCTGTTCCTTTCGATGTGCTTGGCCGAGTAGCAAGGACGTAGCCGAGACCGAGTAGCCAGGGTGTTCCTGGGTTATAGCTCCCCCTTGAAATGGGGAAAATAAAAAAATTTCAAAAAAGCTAAAAAAATAAAAAATAAACCATGTGTGTGTAGTAGAAACCTCTCTATTCAGAATAGAATTCTCGCAGTCTGGAGTTTTTAAAAAAATTTAAGAAATTTAAGGGCACTATATGAAATTAGGTCGGTAATCGTTTTTTTCATTACTTTTTTCCATTACTTTTTTCCTTCCTTAATTATAAATAATGGTCAGTCTTTTCTTCCTCGTTCAATTCAAATCTTTTTACCTGTGGCATATTCAAATGAGGACAGACAAAAACACACACACGGACAGACAAAAAAAACTCGGACAGACAAAACACGGACGACACGGACAGACAAAACACGGACGAACTCGGACAGACAAAACACGGACGACACGGACAGACAACACTCGTGTTTTGTCTGTCCGTGTGTGTGTTTTTGTCTGTCCTCATTTGAATATGCCACAGGTAAAAAGATTGGAATTGAACGAGGAAGAAAAGACTGACCATTATTTATAATTAAGGAAGGAAAAAAGTAATGGAAAAAAGTAATGAAAAAAAACGATTACCGACCTAATTTCATATAGTGCCAATTTAAGAATTTTAAAAAATTTTAAAAAAATTCTACATTTTCCATAAAATTTTTTTTTCGTTACTAATTGTTGTTGGTTATTGCTAATTGTTGTGGTAGACCACCTAAAGAACCTAGAAAATGTTTAAAACAAAAAAATAAACAATAACAATCATTGGTACAACAATAAAAACCATTGGGGACTGAAATGTCCCCATATAGGGGGGACTGAAACGGCTGGGACTGAAATGGCACGGGACTGAAATGGCAGGACTGAAATGGCGGGACTGAAACGGCGGGACTGAAATGGCGGGACTGATGTGTCCCCTACCGTTAAAAATGGGTAGGGGACGATTCAGTCTCGCCGATTCAGTCTCGCCGATTCAGTATCCGCCGATTCAGTATATGGCCATAACTTTACTGATCTTCGACCGATTTGAATAATTCTCATATCATTCGAAAGGTCTCGAGATTCGACATCTTTTTCATAATTGGCCCGATCTGATCTGATGATCAAAAAAAAGTTACAGCGTGAAAACCGATTTTTTATGCCTGTGACGTCGTTTATCAGTGATAACTTTTTGTAGAGTGATCAGATCAGGGCAGTCCAATTATGAAAAAGATGCAGCACCCCGAGACCTATCAGATCATATATAATAATTCCTACAATATTGATCGAGCAAAAAGTTATGGCCAAAAAGCCCAAATACTGAATCGGCCAATACTGAATCGGCGAGACTGAATCGGCGAGACTGAATCGTCCTTAACCGATTAAAAATAAATTTTAATGAAAAATAAAATAAAATTTTTTTTATAAAATTTTCAAGATAATACAGAATGCCATAAGGATAGGATACAATTTCGAAGGCAACAATTTAAATAATTAGTTTGTTTAAAACCGTTCTTCAGGGGATTTTAAAGTTTAACATCAACAAATATTACCGCTCATTTTTTAGATTTTTCTCTATCTTCTAGTTATTCAAGCAGAAAATTGAACGATCTAAAACGTTTTTCTCCTTCTTTGAAAAAATTAAACCGTTAATAATAATTTTTAGACCCTTAGAAATTTAAAATTACACAAAAACAAAATTTTTAAATTTATTTTATCAATTATAAAAAAATAAAGACAAGATTTCAAATTTAAATGTTTTTATATAAATTTAGTGGTAATTCTTTTATTAAATGATTTACAAATTAATTTTTTGGGTAAAAATATATGTATAAAGTAGAATTGTAGGAAGGAGTAATATGCCGCTTGTCACAGTTAAAATAGTAACCATCAAATCAATTTATTTAAATTATAAAAATGTGGAGAAGAAAAAATTGAGGCTTTAAAAATTATTTTATATATTTTTATTGTTTTTAGAAGAGGAAAAGTTGTGAAAAGTTGTAGGAAACAGATACAAATAGTTTTTATAGATTTCTTTTTATTTTATTTGTTCATTATTTACAGACAATGATAAAGGATATATTTATGAAGAAAGGATTTTATCTGCCTAATTAACTAAAAAAAGACCTAGAATCATTTTTAAGAAATATTTAAGCTGTAAAAAGCTTATTTTTGAAGAAAAACCTTTTTTAGTTTTTATTTTTTTAATTAATCAAAAATTCTCTTTTAACCAGAAAATTTAAGAATTTTTCACTCAAAATAAGCTTTTAATTAAAAAAAATTTGGACTAATAAAAAATAAATGCAAATCAATTGGCGTTTATAAAAATATTTGGTTTAAAGTAACGAGATAAAGTGAAATTTTAAAGGAAGAAAAATAAAAGAAAACAAAAACAAAAAATAGCTTTATTTAAGTATTGCGCGGAAAAATAAGGTTTTTTTCTTTTTAGTTTTTCAAAAGGGGCTAGCGGACAACAAGAAAAATATATAACGATTTACCGTATTTTCTCTAAAATAGCCCCCGGGGGCTATTTTTTCGATTGACCTCTAGAGGGGGGCTATTTTAGAGTGGGGGGCTATTTTGGAGAGGGGGGCTATTTTTTTCGATCGACCCCTAGAGGGGGGGCTATTTTGGAGAGGGGGGCTATTTTAGAGAAAATACGGTATTTCGGTTTACAAATTTTTGTGAAAAATTTATGAAAAATGTGAATAGAAAAAAGAACTTGCTTTCTATAAAAATATAATTTAAAAAAACGAGTTCGTTTGTAATTTTGTGGCAGAATAATGAGAGAAAAAATATTAGTTGAGCTTAATTGTTAAAAACTCTAAAAAGGGTCATATTTCGTATTCTCGGAAGTTACTACTTCCAAAAGAAAAGATACAAAGCACTAAATTTTGACAAAAAAGGCATGAGTTTCGAACTCTGGAACTTTAAAATCTTAATTATTGATTTCTTTGTATGATTAAATAAATTTAAATTCATTTGACTCAACTAGTATATATTCATGAATTTATAAAATACATTCAAATTAAAAATAATATTCTAAAAATTACTAGCTTTGGAAGAAAAATTCTGTCCAGGACCATTTTTTGCCACTCTTTCCATCACAGTAGCAATTGCATCAGACACATTTCGATCTTGAGTTTCGCTTAGTTTAGATGGACTTAAAGGTGTATCACCAATCTGCGGAGAACGATCAGGAAGGAGAGCCATTTCTGCGACATTCCTCTGTTCTAGAGTCATTCCTAACATCTCCTGATTTTAGAATTAAAATTTAAAAAATGATATTTAATTTAAAAAATTATAAACCTTCCTTTCATCTTCAACTCCATTTTGTAATTGATGTACAGAATATTTTCGTTTTTGTTTTTTGCATTGCTGCCCACACTGATCAGAATTAAGTAACTGCCTTTTAACAACTTGTTTTGGCTGTTGTTGTTGTCCTTGTTGTTGAACCAACGGATGATGTCTATAAAAATTATTTGACAAATTTTGTTGTTGATTCGAATCATCCGATTGTTGCAAAACTAGTTGTTGTTGTTGCTGCTGCCGTTGGTCTAAATTATTATGATTTTGATGTTCCCCTCCATAACGCATTGGTTCAATTGAATCCAAATCATCAATCCCTTCACCCAAAATTTCTGGAACACTCAAATCATTTGTATCACCAAAACCACTTTCAGCAAAATCCGAAAGTTGTGAGAAATTTCGTGGTTGTTGTGGTTGTTGTAAAGAATTCTGATGTGTTTGTTGCGTGATATTTTCCATCGTTTGGTGTCTCTGATGTTGAAGCCTTTGTTGATAAAATTCAACATGATTCGCATGAGGAGATGATTGTTGCATATGCGCCATCATTTGTTGTTGTTGCATTAAGTGGCGGTTTTGAGAAGAAATTGTTTGATCTATTGTGCTTTGCTGTTTTGGTGGTTCAACATTTGTATCCAAAACTGGTGTGCTTGAATGTTGATGTTGTGGATCTTGAATATAAAAGATATAAATAAACAATTTTCAAGATAAAATAATACTTCCAAAACTTCCAGCAGAATGCGGAGGCGTCGGCCCACCAGCAGTAGCAGAAACAGGTGTTAAGTGTCCAGGTCCACTTCCTTGCAAACCAACACAAGTTCCTCCTCCACTTCCATTACCAATTGGTGTCCCGACCATTTGTTGATTGTGAGATGGTGGAGGAGAATAGAACGGAGTAGCGCTAGCAGGTGACTGAGAAAAGTAATGTGGAGTTCCTGGAGTTCGAAAGGCTTGCTGTGACTGAATCGATTGTTGCGAATGTTGCTGTTGAGATTGATTTGTTATAGCAGCAGTAGATTGATAATCGTTTAAAGCCTGTAATATATAAGTTGTTATTAGTTTAATTCAACGTAAGGATCCAAAGTAAGTATTTAATCAAAATCATATTAAGTTACTATAAAAACATACATTTTGTTGTTGTTGCATGCCGCATTGAGACATTTGATTAGGTGTGTTTGCCCATGGCACTTGCTGTTGAGGAGATACATAGCATTGATTCTGCAGTGTTTGTTGCCCATGTTGTTGTTGTTGAAGTGCGACAACATACTGTTGTTGTTGTGACATAGGAGCACCAGTAGGTTGCATCGGCGAACCTTTCTGAGGCGTTCCATAAGGGCAAATAGAAGGTGACATATTATTTTGCATGACATTTGTATCTTGCTTTTGTATGGCAGGTTGTCCAGGTAATCCAAGATAATGCTGCTGATACTAAAATTTATTGAATAGTGTCAAATTTTGTATTGTTTATTAATTCCTGTATTAAACAAAAGAACCCCAACCATTTGCTGTTGCTGCTGATAATGTTGTTGAGCAGCAATAACTTGTCCCGCCGGAACTTGACAATTTTGCATGTTAGAGGGCGTCCCCATATCACCACACATTTGCTGAGGTATGCCAGCATTCACGGCAGCAATTCTTTGTTGTTGTTGCTGCTGCTGTATAAAAGCCATTTGTTGGTGTTGGCGAAATGCAGCCATTGCTGCCTGTTGTTGTTGTTCTTGAAGACGCAATCGCTGCTCGCGTTCACGTTCCTCCTGAATAAGAAAAATGATAATTTGGATTAAATAATATTTAAAAACAAAATATTGACAACCTTCTGTTGTTGCTTTTTAGAGATTCGCTTTCTTTTCTTCGGTAGCTCTTCCACAGCTAATTGAGTGTTGTTAATCGTAGGACCGACAGAAAACATCTGACCAGATGACCCTTGTTTATCGGCACCAGAAGCTGGAATAATCATCTGTTGAGGCACATAATTTGGAGGCATTCCAAAGTAGGGAGACGGAGCACCAGGTGGCGAAGCAACAATTCCACCTGGTACAGGCTGCCCGTTAGCACCATAATGTGTAGTTTGACGATGATATTGTGCTGGTGAAGAGCCTGTTGGTGGAGAACCAACAATCATGTAATGTTGTTGTGGAGTATTATTTATCACACCAGATGGACCAACACCATAAATCATTGATTGTTGCTGAGCCAACCTTTGCTGTTGTTGCTGATACATTTGCTTAAAGGAAAAGGTGTAAGAAAAATGATAAACAAAAAAGGACAAAACCTGATAATAAACTTCCACACAGAATTTTTATATAAAAAATAACCTGATGTTGTTGCGGATTCATTGAAACACCATATTGTTGTGAATTCACTTGGTGCGTTTGGCCCATAACACTAGGGTGTTGTTGTTGTTGTAGAGCTGCCATTTGTTGTTGTTTAATCATCATCATTTGTTGCTGTTGAGGTAAAGGCGTAACATTTTGCTGTATAATCTGTTGTGGCTTCTGTGTTTGTTGAATAGCAGAGGAGGAAGCATTATTGCTGAAAAAAGGTATAAAAACTAGTGTTATAGGGATATAAAGAATTACTTCAATAAATTGACTAGAAGAGGACTATTTTCAGCAACACCAGAACTTGCCATAGTTTGATTCTGCGCATTAATAGATTGTTGTTGTTGCGGAATTGGCGCTGAATGCATTAAATATGGACTGTCGTTGTTTTTATTTTTATTTGGCACAGAATGCTGTTGATGTTCATTTTGTTGTTGGAGAATAGATGCTGATGAAGGGGAAGAAAAAGAAGGTTGTACTGGGCAATAAGGATGTGAAGGTGGAGTTCTCTGTTGGGGAGTTGTTGAATTTGAAGAGGATGAGGAAGAATTATATTGTCTTTGGACATGTTGTGAATTTAAATGAGGTGAAGATTCAGCAGGAACTGGCACTAAACGCTCTTTAAATAAAAAATAAATTTTGCTTAAAAACAGAGTAAAGACCCGGGTGTAAAAATTAGGGTTCTAGGTTTTCGAAGTTTTTCCTGAAAAATAAAACCGATTATCGTGCCCGGCAATTTGAATGTTAAACATTAATTAATACTTCCAGCTGCTTATTTTAATAAATGAAAGCAAGTCCCTATATGTATATAGTAATTGTGAACACCTTTTTAAATTCATTCTAATGTATCAAATAGAATATTAATAAAATATACTTTTAGACGTCTGTGCAACACTTGACATGGAAGCTGCAGCAACGTTTGGTGCTGCCGCTTTTCCTGGTAAAATTTGATGTCCTTGCGAGTTGCGTTGTTGTAAGGCTGCAACTGCCTTCAGTTGACGAGTATGAATAAGCTGAATGAGCTCTTGTTTTTGCTGCCTTAAAGAATTCAGACGCTCCCTCCTTTGAGAAATATAATCAAAAGAAGTTCGTCTATCAACTAATTGAATAATTGGTGATAAACAGTTGAGAGATGATTTTAATTGTATAGAGTTTATACCTTTAGAAAGATTTAAAAAATAGCAACAAATAGGCAGACCTATTGTATTCAAGGCCTTAGAGTGGTGCAAAGCGAGACGATTAAACTGAAGAGCAGCTGCTGAACTTACACGCAAAGACAAACGTTTAGACTTAGCTAGTACCTCCGAAGTCTTAGTGGTCTTTATAAGGTCGGGTAGCGGTTTCTCTTTATTATCTAGAGAGACTTCAAAGCGTTCTGTTTTAGAGCTGCTTGTAGCCTCGGTCTCGTCAAATGGATTATTTTGAAAATAAGTTGTTGGTAATTGTTGTTTTAAGTCTTGTTTATTGTTATTAACAGAAACACGTTGAACTTGAGAAACTTTAGGCTGAAAATGCTTTAAATTTATTTAAAAGACACAAGACTATTAAGGAATTGAGTTAAAAATAATATAACAAAAATTCCTATATCCCCAAAAAATAATAGTAAACCTGTTCAGTTTTGAGAGAAGACGTTGAAGCTGCACTTAAACAATCAGTTTCTCGTTGCTCAATTGAATGAGTTTGTTCACCTTGTATTTCTTCTTGTTCTTTTTTCAAAAGTTTTGGCTCTTCTTGACGACTAAACGAAAGAGGAGCAGCCTTCTGTTTTGGTGTTGGTAGTGCAGGTACAGCAAACGGTTCTAAAGATGGTGATTTTTGCTGTTGTTGGGAAGTAGATGATGTTGATGGTGGATAGGGGAGATTCTGTTGCTCAAATTTATTGTCTCTCTTTTCAATTAAATTATTTTGCGTATTTACTTCTAATGAGTCAACAAAGGAGTTGGGGAAAGAAGAGAGATGGGGATTTTCTGTATTGATACTTTGACTAGGCTCTGAAAAAATTAAATTTTCAAAAAACCAAATTTTAAAATGTAATGTTTTTTGGAGTGAATTGTTAAAAATTGATTTGTAAAAACTGGCATGAGCCTATGAGGAAACTTTTTTGAACACAGAATTTTCCAATAAGCGCATGACAAAACATACGCAGTTTTTAATATAAAGTCAAAAGTTATCTATTAAAAATAGGCTTATTGTTAAATAGGTCAATTATTAGGGAAATTTCCCCCCGTGAAAACAAAAAATTTTAGATTTAAAGTAACAAAAATAATCTATAAGAATGCAAATTTCTAACCTGTTAATGTATTTGTTAAAGAATTTGAAGTAGTTTTATTATCACAAAGCGTTCTAGATTGCTCAAACAAAGAGGCACTTAGTTCTGGATCGAATTCTTGTTTAATACAGTTGTCAGTATTAGCGAAAACAGAAGGCGGCGGAGAAGGAGAACGTTGTTTATTTAAGGCACCGGAAGTAGAAGTTGAATTCAATGTTGACAATGAGTGATTAAAATTGTTTTGATTTGTAGTGCTTAAAGCACCAACTGTATTTGAGATTGAAATAGAAGAGGCAGCTTTCGTAAATGCCTCGTCAGCAAGCAAAATACAATTATTTTTGTTTATTTCAGTTTGCTGAAAAGTAAAAAATAAAAGGAATATACTCTTTAAAAAATTCTTGTAGAGGATTACTTTACAGGAAAGTAAAAGTTAGTAAAAAAAATCAAAATGTTCAATATTTGGCATTTGATTTATAATTTTTTTATTAAAAAATCGAGCATTCGGGTTGTTTACTCTGTGATATAAAAAATACAGGGATAAAAATAATAAAAAGTTATAAACAAACCCGTAGCCATTAACCGAATAAAACCCCCCTATCCCCCCGGCTACGGGCCTGGTTATAAATATTATCAAAAACTAACATCTTTGGTTCCATTTATTTCAATTTTCTCCTTATCGTTTCCACCATTATTGCATTTTCTTCCTTCAAAAGAAGCAGACTTTAACCTCAATCTATTAAGAAGGGATGTTTTTGCAGCCCAATTTTTGTCGTTGCTGCTATTTTTATCTTCAGAAGTCTTTACAATATTTTGAATATTATCAACGTTAAACTCAATTCGTTGTTTTTGAATGCAATTGTTGTTTGAGAAAGAGGGGGCAGAAGAATAAAATGGTGGAGAGGGAATACGATTATTTTGTTGTTGTTGAGATTGTTGTACTCTTTAAATTTAAAAAATTTTAGAAAAAAAACAAGGAAGTTAATTAAGAAATTTAGTTAATTAGAATAAAAAACTAAAATTTAATTCAAAATTAAGAAAAAATTAGGCGAGATATGAAGCTTATCATTAGAAGACTTCGGTTACCCTCAAAGGCCGTATCCAGGGATCGCTTTGAGGGGAGCTCAAACCCCCGGATACGCCCTTGTTAACCACTATACGGTTTAATTAGTGGGTAACAAGAGCGATTAAATTATTAAATTTTAGTTGATAAAACCAATAAGTAAACGAATAAAAAACAGATAGAACGAAAATCCCCCAAAGAAATTCCCCCATTAAAATAAAAGTTTCAAACCTTATTCTACTTTGTATTTCCTGTAATTTGTGTTGCTGTTTTTTGTTGTTGTTGTCCGCTGGGGATGAAGTTTTAAAGACGCCGCTCATACGGCATTCAGTCGACTTTTGCTTGCTAGCCGCCGACTGATAATTTTTGTTTCGATAATTAGGGATGTTTTGTTGTTGACAAAAGGAGAACGTTTTTTGATGTTTTGTTGTTGATACCGTAGTTGGAGTGAAACCAGATACGGTAAAATAAAATTTGAAGAATCTTATTGAAAAATTCTGAAAAATTAAATCAGCGGTGATTGAAAATATATGTATGTATAGAGGGAGAAGAGTTCACCGAAAATCTGAAAATTAAAAAAAAATCAAAATAATCACATTTTTAAAAATAAAAGTTGTAGATCTAACGCTTTTCATTTAAAAAATTTTTTCCTTAAAACGCAACTTTCCTCTAATTAGTAGCCTTATTTTAATTTTTATTACACTTGTGAGATTTTGCATAGGACAAATTAACATCCAGAAGAGAAGTGAGAAGCTTGTATCGATCTCCTAGTTCGGTATATTTAGTACAATACAGCTGACATTAGGTAAGGTTAGAGAGCTAAGAGTCAAGTTTAGCGATCATCTAGAGTGAAAGTTTGTGAAAATAGAAATTTGCATAGTGCCGAGATTTTGGGTAACACGCGGTAACGCGCTTTTGCGAAGCGGCTGACCCAACGTCCATAGTCCGACGACGTCCAACAACAACGGCTCGTATTAAGCACAAAGGTATGAACGTATTGGCCGCCATCGTGAACTACACTACGTGAAATGTAGGGTATACTAAATACGATTAGAGCATAGAAATTACAAGCGAGATAGTGTAAATAAATCGAAGTAGCTAGACGAATATACAACCAGCTAGTTGGTTTGATGTGTGTGTCTACCCTGAAAATCGATTGATATGGTAAGTTTTTGCTGACTGTCGCGCTAGCTCGCTTCATCTTCCACCTCTTTGTTTATTCAAGATAAAGTGCAAGTGCGAAGTGCAAAAGAGTGTTTTATTACTGAGAGTGCTGACGAATAAGAAAAGAATGGAGAGTATAATGAGCTCACAGTTAGACTGGCTGAGTATTTTCGGTTGAATCCTGCCAGTTGAGTACAAGGTAAGAGATGAGGTATTTTTGATCATTGCTTAATAGTTATCATAGACTCAACTAGCGGTACCAAAAAGGTAGTCAGTGAATAACTTTCGGAAGACGTATATCTTTGTTAGAGCTTGACATTTGCAATTACAAACTTATCAGACTACTCGGATGGAAATGTGTCTTGTTAGGTTGCCTAAACAGTACAAGTAGACGCAAAATAAAACAATTTTCGTATTCTTTTTAATGTCTAAAAATCAGTTTAATTTTTTAATTAGATATTCTCCCTTTTTTTAGACTTTTTTTTTACATTTGTCACTCTCTTCTTCGAATAAAATACAGAATTATATAGGAGAAAGGGACCGTCTAGCATTATATTTTTGCTCATCAGTTGTTTTCTAAAAGGGGAGGAGGGAGGGTATTTTCTGACCAGCCCAGAGACAAATGGAAGTGAGGGACCGTCTCTAAAAATCAAAAAAATTAAAATATATTAAGGTACTTTAGTGTCCGTTTGATGAAAAAAAAATTTTTTTATTTATTTAACCTTCCTTTCCCATCCCTACAATCTTATAAAAATTAAAAAAAAATTTTACAAAATTTTCTCTTTAAAAATATTTTTATACCACTAAACATTTTTAAATAAACTAAAATATATTACTCATAATGAGGCCGAAAAACAAAAGAAAATTTACATATAATTAACAAATCAAAGAGAAAATAATTAAATATTAAATTTTCATTTAAATAAGAGAAGAGAACAATTTTTCAAATTTTTTTAAATTAACTCGCTGTCGCTTGGCGAGGCTGTTTTCGATTACGAGAGGGTGTAGTCTTTTGTGCCGATTTCAAATCTAGAAAAAAATTTTTGAAAATTAAAGAGATACTTCTTTTTGAGGGCATTTCCCTTCATTTTGCCTTAAAATTAAAAAAAACAAACCCAAATTATTTCGTGGAATCCATTCAAAATCAACATCATTTTTATTTGTTCCCATTTCATAATTGGAAGGGACATTTGAAATATTATTGCTACTTGTCTTATTTGAGGTTGATTTGCCTGAACTGCTTCGAGTAAACTTTAAAAAAAGAAAAGAAAATTTAAAATAATTAAATAAAAATAAACTTTTGTAATATAATGATGTGCAATTAATCCCAAAATAACCACAAATCCAGCAAGTATCAAATAAATAAAATAACTGGAAAAAAAGAATTAGAAATTTCAATTATGTTTTTATAAAAATTGGGAATTTTTGTAAAAGAAATTTTGAGAATCTTTTTACTTTAAAATATTCCTCTGTCAGAATTTAATTTTTAGGTCCAAAAAATTTTCAAAAAAAATTTTTTTAATGAACTTCCAAATAAATACTCAATTTGAAAATTCCATAAAATTCCCAATTAATTGTCCAAGAAAACAAACGTTTCTGTATTAAATCCAGTCTCATCTTCAGTAATTGTAACAGTTTCATTAAAAACGGCACTAACAAAATATTGTCCATCCTAAAAAATATTTTTAATTTTTTAAAATTTTCTAAAAAAATTAATTACCGTGTCAACATAATGTAAATCAACAACTAAACCCAATGGACGGCCAATAAAAACATCTGAAGGAATAAATGCATAATCAAAAGTAGCTTCTTGTTTTGGTTGTACTAAACGTTCATAACGAACTGTTGAAAACTGAAAAAAAAATAAAATAATAATTTTTTGAAGAGGAAAATGTTTTTTTAGAAATTATTAGGAGACGAAAGAGTAGAGAATTTTGAAAATGTTTCCACCTCGTATGGGCCAGAATGAAAAAAAGTTGAAAAAAGGAAAAAAGAAGGGGTCGGATTTCGAATCGGATTTTCAAAATTATCTTCGGATCGGATTTCAGATTAAAAACTGTTCGGAAATCGAATTTCGGGTGAGACGGCCTATCGATTCCTACCCAAAATTAAATGAGAGGAATAATTTGATTTAGTATTCAAAATTTCCGGTAATTCTTGCGTTCGTACCCCCCACTCATTTTCCTTCTTCAAAGTATTAAAAAATGGTCAGCCAGTCGTAGGTTATAGAACTCGTCGAGCAGTATCGAATGACACCAGAATCAACCTCAGATCTTAACTTTGGGCCGAGATACAGACCTCCGAAAATTGAAAAATAAAAGGGTGGACCAAGCTCATTTTTTGGGATAAAATTCGATTAAACAAATAATGGCTCATTCGAAAGAGCTTGTTGAGCTGATTCGAATGACATCAAAATCAACGTAATTGAACAAGATTTGAGAAAGTTATGACATAAATTAATCCTATTGTAGTCGTGAGACGCTTTTGCAAACCTTTCTCTTTGTGCAGGTTTTTTTGTCTATATCTTGGCCCAGAGTTAAGACCAGGGGTTGAATTTGGTGTCATTCGACACGGCTCGACGAGTTCTATAAACTGAAAATTTGATTAACTGACTGACCATTTTCTAATGGTTTGAGGAAGGAAAAATGAGTGGGGGGTACGAACGCAAGAATTACCAAATTTCCTTATAAATTAAAAAAAACAAACAAACATTTTGAGTATAATAAGAAAAATCAAGAGGATAACGGAATGAAGTTTCACAGCTTTTAACAATTAAATCCCGCTCTCCTTTATTTGCAATCCCAATTAAAACTTTAACAATTTGGCCAGCAATTAATTCTCTCGAATTTGGACCCCCTTTAAGACTTGTCAAAATACAAGAAGTTTGAACATCTGGAGAAGGCCCCATTGATTCTTGATTGCCATTTTCTGTGTCATCTTTCTTTAAAAAAGGAAAAAATATTTTAATAATTTAAATTAATTACCAAAATTGAATTTTCTTTTTCTTTAATTTCCTCCTCTTTATTTTTATTATTGCCAATTTCTTCATCTTCAACAGCATCATTTTCTGCATGAATTAATGAAGGAACTTTAAATTTGAAAATAAAAACTTTTAATTTGACAAAAAAAATTACCAAAAGAAAATAAAATAAATAAACAAACAGACAAAATAAATAATTGAAATTTCCTCATTATTTTTTACTTTTAAAAAATAAAAATTAAAATATTTTAAAACATTTACGCGTAATTTGCCTAAATAAATGAAATAAAAATGAAGAAAATTTTAAATTTAGACTACAAAATTTTGCAACGAACTGCAAATTGATAAAATTAAAAAGTTGCTAACAATGGCGTTTTATATTTTTTAGACAAACATTTACTTTCTTTTTTTCTCTCTTTACCCTCCTCTCATAAAGTTTTTCTTTTCTCAGTAGTCATGTGCGCCATGCGCTTTTTAGAATTACTTTTGGCGTTTGGCGCGTCACGCACAATTTTGGCGCACATCCTAACCCACACATCGTAAAAATAAAATCTGGTAAAAACACATAAAAAATAATTTTACGAAAAACTCTTGAATGCTTTAAAAATTATAGAGTTAAAGAACAGCAAAATATTTAAGAAATCAAATTTAGAAAAAATCATCTTTTCTTTCCAATAATTTTTTAAATAAATTTTGATTAAATAATTTTTTTATTGGAGGATTCTTTCTAGCTAATTGACTTTCTTCATCTAATTGTCTAGCCACATTTCTAACATGTTCAACAGTTAAGAAAACAATTGCTTCGAGTAACCCCATTAAAGTAAAACCCAAATAAAGTGCCATTGTTCCTCCAACTTCGCCTTTTTTTTAATTTTATTTAAAATTTGTTCACAAAATTTACTCATCATTTTCCATTCTGAAGAACGTAATTGATGGAAAGTTTCCTGCATAGCTACATCAGAAGGATAGACACGAAGATTTGGAGAATTTCTTCTTGATATTAATTTTTAGGAATTTTGTGAGTTAAAAGTTTTTGGCCCCCCTGAAAGAAACCCCTTTCCCCCCTTTTTAAACAAAAATTAATAATTTTTGGAGAAAATTATCTCAAAGAAGAATTTTCTCTTACGGATCAAGTCCGTCTGCTTCAGCAGCACTTCTTGTATAAATGGCTGATTCGACAGTAAAACGATTAAACTCTTTATCTTCGTGGCATCGTTTTTGAGCAGCATCGGCTCTTTGGAGTGCACATTCAGATAATCCATAAGTAACGTTTTCAAAGTCTTCAGGTTTATTGGCAAAAACACTGAAGAAAATTTTAGTAAAAAAGAAACTATTAGGAATAGGGTTGCCGTTTTCGAGCCGGGCCGACGTTCGAGTCATTTTTATCGGGACAGCCCGACCGAGTCTTTTTCGGGCCAAAATTCGATGCCCGTCTCGATCTTTCGGACCGGGCCGGCAACCCTAATTAGTAATATCCAACTTTGTAATAAATTCACTAGGGCATTTCCACCCTCCATTTATTGCTAATTCACTGTTTGTTCTCCAAACACAATATTCATAAGAAGAATTAAAAGGTACTAATTCTGAATTTGGCAAATCATTACGAATTATCTTTAAAATGGGGAGACTCTTTCTTTAATATAGAGAGACAAATTTAAATACTTTTAATATTTCTACAACTTGTAATATATTTAATGCATCCCTTTCCATTATCATATGTGCAGCTCCAACTAAAGGAATAATTGTTGGCCATTTAATGGCATCGCCAGCAAAACGAAGAAAAACCTTTTTAAAATTAAGTTATTTTATAAAAACATTTTTTAATTCTTGATATATGAATGTAAATAAATTACTAATAGTTATTACTAGAGCCCGGATCCTTAGGCAAATGCCTGTTTTTTTCCTAGATAGGCCTGATGCTGAAACGTTCAAATCCGGTGTTATTTTACTGAAATCTGCTTTCTAACTAATTTTATCATTGCCTAAAATTGCCTATTTTAACTTTTTCTGGAAAAATGCCCTATTTTGCCTTTTTTCGGCCTATTTTGCATATTTTTACTAAAATTTGCCTATTTTGGCAGTTTTTTAGTGCCTATATTTTTTAGTGCCTATTTTTAACTTTATCGTGCCTAAAAATCCGGGCTCTAGTTATTACACAATTACAAATTATGATTAACAAAGTTTAGTAGATAAAAAAACGTGTGACACTTTAAATGGGTGCCGGAAAATTGGGCTCTGGAAAAATGGGCTCCAAGATTTTTCGGAAAATTGGGCTCCAACTTTTCGGAAAATTGGGCTCCAACGGAAATTTGGGCTCTGCGTGAGAAAAATGGAAAATTGGGCTCTAAAATTTTAGGCGCGGTGCATTTTGGGCGTCGGAGTAAATTTTTGGATTTATTCGAAAATAACACAAAATTAAGCAACGTAAACCTATGGGCGTCGGCGAGGCGCTTGTGCAAAACCCCGCGCTTCGCGCGGGGTTTTGCGGCACACGCCTCGCGGGAGTCAACGGTCGCTGGGTTCTACAACAGTAACATAAACCTATTCCTTTTTACTGATTTTCAGCTTTGAAATGCCGACCTAACCACTAAATATCAGCACTCCAAAGAATTTTGTGATATTTTAGAAAAAATCCAAAAATTTACTCCGACGCCCAAAATGCACCGCGCCTAAAATTTTAGAGCCCAATTTTCCATTTTTCTCACTCAGAGCCCAAATTTCCGTTGGAGCCCAATTTTCCGAAAAGTTGGAGCCCAATTTTCCGAAAAATCTTGGAACCCAATTTTCCAGAGCCCAATTTTCCGGACACCCTTTAAATACTTTGCTTGATTAAATTTTTAAAAACCAATTTTAAGCTCCACCAAAGGCAGAGCAATTCCAAAATTTATCCCAAGTATAGCCACTCTTTCGAGAGCAGAAGCTAATGTTTACCTTAAACTTGGGTAATTAAACCGAAGAGTTCAACAAAACAACAAAATAAGGGTAAAAAGAAACAATAAATTTCAGATATGATATAAAATAAACGAATTTTTGAGAACCAAAGACAGAGATAAACACTAACATATTGACTCTCTTACTTTATTACTTCTCTAACTCGCATTTGTCTGTTAGCAAGATTTAACAATGTAAAAATGGGATAGAAATAACGAAACCTCTAAAGTTGCTTTATTTTCAAAATGTCCAATCAAGCAAATTATTTAAAAATGTCGAATAGAGAAAAAACAAACAAGAGATAATGCAAGTGTATTTGGAGCAGCATCTGGTTGAATGCTTGAATTAAAATAAATTTTAATTTCGTAGTCTGTCACTTCTTTAAAAAATAAAAATAATTTGTAAAAAAATATTTTTTACGAGAAAACTCAACATCATTATTTTCTTCTTCAATTTTTGTTATTGTTGTATTGTCTACACTTGTAATATTTAATCGAGTTTCAACACAAAATCCCCAAAGAGAATTTAAAAATTATTTTTATATTTTATATTCCCCTTAAATCTACCTGAGAAGTCCATTTACATCTTAATTCACATTTATAGTCAATTAATTTGAGGGAATATATACAACTTTAAATAAGAATTTAAATTAAGTTTATTCTATTTAGGAGCCTTAAACTTAAATTTTATTGGAGAGTGGACTCTACTAGAATAATTATAATGTCTTACTAAGGAACAACACGTTGCATTAATTCATTGCTTGAAATATCAGGAGAGCCATGTTCAAAAACAGATTTTCTACAAACATCGAGAAGTGGTAATGGATAATCTCTTAAATTTTATGAAAATCAAAAGAGGAAAGGGGGGGGGGGAGTGAAAAGTTAAATAAGAGAATATGAAGGTAGGAAGGAATATTATTATTACAAATTGTTCTTCATCCATGTAAGAAATAACACTTTTTCTGAGACAAAACTGAAGGGTTATGGAAGGAATTTCACAAAACTTAAACAAAATTTTCCCTTCTCATTTTCCCCCACAAACTTTCTATCAAGTGGATGACATAAATAAACTAAAGGTAAAGCCATATGTTGTATTTTATATTTTCTAGAAGATGTTTGTATTTGATTTCTTAAATATTGTAAAATTAAATAATATAATTGTGCACACATTCCAATTAAACAAAAAATTGATGTTGTTATTGCTACAATTCTTTTTTAGGGAAATTAAAGAATATTTTTTTCTTCAACAAAATTTAAAATTACCTAACAATATAAGTTACTTTTGATGTCATAAAACGAAAACCGGGGAGTTCTGTATATTCACAAAAACTGTCCCAATGTCTACGTCCATTACGTAGAAATCTTTTTATTATAAAAGATAAATTAATTAACATATCTAAAAAATTAAAACAAATTTTTTAAAGCAATTTTCTTTAACTCCCTCATAAACCAACAAACAATTTTATTTATTATTTTAGGAAATTATTTTTAGTATTTTTATTTTTTTATTATTCTGATAGGAATTTAAATCTCCACCTTCACTAACAATAAAATTCCTTTCTCAAACCCCATATTAATATTTAACATGTCTGTTAAACATAAATCAAAATACCGGAAATAGCTATATTTTAAGAACAACTTTTCCCCTTTTTATAGAAAAAAACAAAAAATTTATTAAAAAAATATTTTAAAATATATTAATTATAAAATTATACAAAGACGGGATATAGAGCAATTTTTCAAAAAAAATTGAAAGAATGCCGTAAACATAAATAATTTTGAAAATAAGGAAGATGAAAAAAGAAAGCAATATATTGGCCCAAAAAATAAAGAAAACACAATTTTAAAAAATTATAACAACAATAATTTTTAAATATTAAAATCGAACCTCTATGTTAACTATTTACATCACTAAAAATTAGACAAAATTATTAAAAGTGAATTGAACAAACATGTCCAAAATTTTTTTCATTTCGTTCCATTAAAAGTTTTGTATTTTGGAAATTTATGGCTGGGAAGGTTAGAAAATCGGCCTACAAACATTCTGTCGGGTGAGAAACCAAATCCGAAAGAGAAAACTTTTAATACGAGAAAGGATTTTTAAACAAAGATTCAAAAATAGAGGTTCGATTAAATTTAAATAAAAAAAGAATTAACCTAAAAATAAATGTTACATTTTTGTGTTAGTTCCTGACATCTAAATGTAAAAAATTAGTAATAAATAAGTAGATTAAGTAAAATATGGCAAAATAAAATTCACAAAATATTTTGAGCCCTATTTTTGATTGTGATTTTGTTGTTGTTGAAGATGAGGCAAATTGTTATTTGATTGTGGAAGTGCACCTCCACTACTTCCACTAGCTTGGTTAATTAACGCAGCTAAAATAATTTATTAAAAATTTAATTTTAAATAATAACCATATTGTTGTATCACGTTAAAATCAATTCCAGAGGCGGCTGCTGCCAATAAACCGGGAGGAACTTGCTGAAAATTTTTTTAATTACGAGAAAATTTCTCAAGTTAAGGAAAAGGCTTATCCAAAATTTTAAATTAGGATTACCTCAAAATAATTAAGTAACATTTTTCCCCTTATAAAAACCAAAAAATAATTTCCACGTTTTTATTTATCAGAACAAAGATCTAACCATTTGCCCTCCAAATGATTGAGCAAACATTGATGTTGGAATTTGTTGCTGTTGTATTTGCTGTTGTTGATGTAATATATTTCCCACACTCGTTGTTGGCATTGGAGGACCATTATTATTAGAATTTCTTCTCATAGCTTGTTGTTGTTGCTGCTGTGCCATAGCCATTTGCTGTTGAATAGCAAAAAGAGCAGCAGCATTATTTGGGGGTGCTGCAGAAATTGGTGTTATAGAAGGCGGGGCAAAACTTGGAGTTGAAGCCAAAAAGGCCATACCAGGATTGAAAGGGGGGCGGAGAAAAAAAGGATTAGATGGATTTAATAGGGTTGGTTGTTGTTGTGGTAATTGTTGAGGTTTTTGCAAGTTTTGGTGATGTTGCTGTGAATTTTGTAAAATGTTTGATTGATCGTTCTGAGAAGCTAAAAAATTAAGAATTTATTTTAAACAAAAAGGGCAAAAAATAATATTACATCCTCTCTGTTGTTGACTTAAACCACCACTGGCAATCGCCGAATTTGGTCTCATTGATGGAATCGGAGAAACCGTGCTACCTATTTGTGATTGTAAAGGTTTGGTAGATGAAGAACGTGATGCTGCAGAAATATGAACATTTCCCAATTGCTCACCTCCAGCAACAGCAGAAGTATTTGCATGCTCTTGTAGTTCGTAAATTTTATGATGAATCTAAGAAAAGTATTTAAGGATTTCTTTGCGAATTTCTTTGAACCTGTGAATTTGCATCCAATTTTGTAGCAGTAGAAGACATTGGAGTACCCAAAGACAATAAACCAGATGATGAAGGATTAAGGAATTTTGGAGAAGCGGATAATTGTTGCTGATTGGCGGCGACAAAAGCCTTAACAAAAGCCGTTTTCGAAATTATATGAGATTTGAATATTTATTAATTGTTCGTTCGAATGTGGTTTTTAAAGTTTCGGGGTTTGCAAAATAAAACATTTCTATATTTTAAATAAAATCCTATCACTAGCCAATTCTTGTTAAATATTCCATTAAATATCAAAAGAAAACCTGAAGTTGAGAAATGGCAAAAGGATTTTGTTGTCCAAACATTGTAGCAGAAATCCCTGGTTGAAGATTAGAAGGATCTATATTTGATGAAACAGAAAAAGGAAATGAAGTTTCATTAAATGTTTGTTGTTGTGGTTGTTGAGATCTTTCATTATTTAATCTTTCATCATTTGTTGAAGAAGTTATCGATTTTTCTAACAAATTTTTGTTTTCATTTTCGCCTTTTAATTGTACTTGTTGTTGATGTAATTGTTGTAAATATAAAGTAGCAGAATCAATTAATTGACCATCACCTGGAACTAATTTTTGTAGAAATAAAGGTGATGTTGTTAAGGAAGAAGAGGCAATGTCAGCAATAGTAAAGGGAATTCTACAAAAAGAGGAGAAAAAAATATATTAGAAATCAATCCAAAAGGGTTGAAAAAAAGGGCCTGAAAAGTAAGAGAAAGTGAGAGAGCTCCGGTTCGATTATTTGATCCTAGTATTACATCCGAATTCCGAACAGTCAATTATCTTACTAAAAGTGAATGATAATGTGTTTAAAATAAATAGAAACTAACAAGGTGTTGATTACCCTAAAACTCCTCATTATTTCCAGAAAAAGAATTATGTAAAAATAAAATACCCTACTCGTTTTTATTCTTATGTTGACTTGCTTGCTGATCATCATTTTGTTTATCAAACATCTAAATAAAAATATTAAAAAATCACTTTCTAAATTAAAAACCAACTTGTTCTTGTTTTTCTAAAGTCGGCGCCGCGTCATCAGAAATATCAGAAAACCCTGGAGAATCATCATTTACTGCTTCTTTTGCTTTATTTAAACGTTGCTTCTTTGTAGTTGAAGGCCCTTCCTCTTCTTGTTCTTCAATAGATAAAGTATTTGGACGAATAACTTTAGTTGGTTGACAATTTTTAAAAGCTTCTTTTTCTTCTTTTGTTAATAATTGTTTACATTTAAAACAAAGAATGTGTGAAGATGAAGAAAACTCCTCCTTATTTTGTGAAATATTAAAAGGATCACATCCTATTGAATTCATTTCAGGAGAAATTGTTTGAGTTGCACTTGATTCAAGAATTGCCTTAAAATTAAAAAAAATAGAATATTAATAATTTAATTTTAATGAAAAATTATCTAAAAACCATCTAATAGTTAATAATTTACAAAAAATTGGTATGTCACCCAACTAATTTTTAGAAAATCATTGGAAACTTGAATCATCAAAATTTTTAATAAAAAATGAATCATTCCCTCTATTATGTGTATTTATCAATTAATTAATTAAACAAACAGCTTTCGTTCGTTCAAAACCCTGATGACCAATCAGTAAATGAGTGTTCAAGTCAGGGATAGCTCCAAATCTAAAACCACATTGTTTATGTGGACATCGATGAGGAAATGATCTTCTTGAGGCTTCGTATAGTCCAGGATGTGTATTTTGAGAAGAAGAGGAAGCAGAAGAAAGACGACGTTTGGCACTTTGTTTGTGAAAAGATGAAGGATTTGAAAAAGTAGAGGCAATAGGAGAGTGTGGGACTGCATGAGGAAAGAATGCATTGGATAAAGAACTGCTTTGCTCGCTAGAGACTGGACCGGGAGTTGTCGGTTCTGAACAGCTTTTTGAAGAAAAGAGTTGTTTATTAGCTTGATTTGGTTGCCCAGCTGTATCTAAATAATTCTTTATTATTTTTAACAAATTTTTGCAAGTTTTCCTACCATCAGCAATATTCTTCAATCGTTTATCTTCTGGGCCACTTGTTGCAATCGATGGTTTTGATAAATGAGTACCACCACGCTTACCACCTCGTTTTACTCCTCCAATATTACTGACACGATCTCCTTCTGCTGCCATACTATGAGAAGGCCCACTTCCATCATTGTCAAAATGAGATTTGCTACTATTTGAATTGGCATTTCTATTAAAAAGATATATTTTAAATTGGAAATAAAATTAAGTTTAACAATAAGGATAAAAGAAGTCCAAAATGCAAGGACATATTAGGAAGGTTTAGCAAAATTAATTTAAAATCTAACCTTTTTTGAGAATGATGATGAGAAAATAAAGGCTCTCCATCAGTTAAAACCCCATGATATTCTTGTCCACGCCATTTTGCACAAATATACAAAGTATTTCCACCAGATTTGCAAATTATTGTTATATCAATTGTTACATTTGTTCCAGGTCGCATCGAAAGTAAATGCTCTTCCAAACCATTAGATGTCCCATTTGCCCTAGTAAAAACACATGTCGATTTATCGATCATTGTCTGTTAAAATTAAAGATTTTTAAAGTTAAAATTATGTGAGAATAAATTATAAAAAGAAAGCCGCCGAAATATATGCAGCTCAAATGCTCTTCCAAACCAGAATAATGATGAGAAAAAAACCACATTGAAAAATTTTAAAACAAATGTTCAATTAATTTTCTAATTTAGGGAGGGAAGTGAAAAAATTAAAAAAACCAAATGAGGTTAAAATAATTTTAAAAATTACCTTTTTGTTCAAAGTTCCACTAAGAAAATTGTGAACACCATGTGGTTTATGCTTTACATCAATTTTGGCAGTATTTTCTTCATTCGTTTTATTTTGATGCTTGTCGGCATTTAAAGGTTTTTGATCAAAATTTTTAGTAGAAACCTTTTCGCGTTTTTTATTTCGAGTAGAAACGTTTTTTGAAAGTTCTTGTTTTTTACCGTCAATTTCTCCAACTTCTAAATTAGAGCCATCCATTTTAGTTTCAGTTGAACTGATTTGTGTAGAATCGGGAATTGCTGATTGAGACTGACTCGTGGAGGAATCAACGTGTGCTAAAAAATATTTCTTACTTAATTTTTTTATCTGAGAAATCATTTAAAAAATACTAGAATTTAACAAACAAAAACCTGAAACTTTCACGTTTGATTTTTCCCCGTCTAACTTTTGTGAAGGTTCAGTTTGTGAAGGTTCAGAAAATTCTGATTCTCCGTCGGGACTCGCAGGAGGACAATCAACAAGTTCATCATCCGTTGCTATAATTAATTGTCCACAATTCTCATCATCATATTCAGTTGTCATCTCAATCGAGAAGACAAAAACTCAATAAAAAGATACAGTTTTAAAATATAATCCTAAAATAATAAACTAAATGCGAGTGAACTTTTTATTGGTGTTTTAATCAATTAAAATTAAACCACCCCTTCACACCGGGCAAAAATGTACAAACTACAAAAACAAACAATATTTTCTTTTATTCGTTTTATTCTAAATGTGTTTTCCAGAATGACATAATTTTCTCTAATTACCCAATTAAACAAAAAATTCTTCACACGTTGATAAAGAACGATAAACTTAGAGAGTATTAAATTAGAGAATAAAAGTATAGAGATAGAAATCAGTTACTTTTTGTAAATTTATGATGCGGGCGAATGTCTATTACTTTTTTAGTGCTTTATTTGATTTATTGTAGCAGCCAAATTAAAATGTGTTAATTGAGTTCATTAGCTGTAATTTGGGTGTTTTAGATCTCGTTGAGTAAGAAAAAAAGGGTCGACGAAACTCAAAATTTCCTGTTTTAATTAATTTCCCCTTTAATGATACGCATAATCTTCATCAATCATTTTTCTTTTTAATTTTTTTTTTCAATTTTAGCTCTGTTGAATTGACATAATAGTATTTAATATTTATTATCTTTTTAATGGCACTTTGGTAAGATACAAACTTCTTTTAACTTTCTAGATAAATTTTCAGGAAAGATATTGGAATCACCTACACTCGCTTTTCGCAAGTTGCTGCAGCAGCTTTGATAAATTGTAGAAAGGGAGCTGGAGGTGAGGCGAAGAAGGACACCCAACTGAAGATCACTCAGTGGGATGCAGGCAAGGCACAGAAACAAGGCTAATAGACACAACATTTCAAAGATGTTTAGACGATAGATTTGCGATATATTGTTTTCAAATGTTTTTAACATTATTGATAAAATTAAATGTTTGAGTATTCGCTAAAGTCAAACGATTTCTGTTTGATCTACACGCAATGTCGTTGCTTCCTCAAGGCTAATTTAATCATGGCAAAACCACTGATAAATTGTGCACTTTACTCACATCAAGCTAATTTAAATTTTCGTGCTCGGATGATTCGCCATATTAATACATCTTTGGTATTCAATTTGGCTTATGTGATTTAACCTAACCCACTTCCCTAGGTGAATACCAAGCCCCGAAATGCTATTAATCAAGATTGTTTGATGAAGGACACATCATAAAAACAACAACAATTTATCATTAATTAAAATATAATTCAATCTTCATTTAATCAAAAAGTCCGAAGCCCATATCATCGTCATCGCTTTCTTCCTTCTTTTCCTCTTTTTTCTTCTCCTCCTTTTTCTCTTCAACTGCAGGTGCAGCAGCTGCGGCTCCCTAGAAATTACAACATAAAACGAAATTTAATTATTGTTTCATACCGTTGCAGCAGGTCCAGCAGCAGCCGGAGCTCCTGATGGCACGCTCGAAAGTTTCTTTTCACCAGCAGCGATAACCTCATCGAGATTTTTGCCTTCAAGCGCTTTAACCACTGCCTTAGCATTCTCCATATCAACGTCCAAACCGCCAGCACCCAAAATTTTTTCCAAATCCTTTGCCGTTGGTTGAGCGTTCCCGCCGAGACTAGCCAACATATAAGCAGCGACGTATTTCATTTTGAATTAATTTCTCTTTAAATATAAAACGATTAAGTATAACACAATAGAATCGCGAAACAGGAAAGAATCATGAAATCAAAACCTAGAATTTTGTCAGTTTAACAAAAAAAACGAAATAATTTGTCTCACTTTCTGGCATGAAAAAATCCTCCAATATTTCTCGTCATTGCAAAATTCATTTAATCAAATATTGAAAGACCAAATTTCGTTTTGTCGAATATCAAATAGTCATTCCCTGTAATTTTGTTCATTCTACAGATTTGTAATTTCTATTCTTTAAAACTTTTGTTTAATTTTATTTAATTTTTAGGATTATTTTAAAGTTTTTTTTCTGACTACCTATATTGACAATCTTTTGTACTTTACAAAAATTAGGTAATTTCACATAAATTATTTCTTTAAATTTTTTAATTTAATTTTTTAAGTAAATTGATATTTCCTATGGAATCACCAGAAGTCAAACCCACTAAAAGAAATTTTTCAAAAAAGCTTCCACATGAAGGATTTAATTATATTGTTGAAAGAGTAAATGAAGAAGGTAAAAAGAAGTATTGGCGATGTGAACATTACCACAGAAAGGGACAGAAATGTGCTGGAAGGTTACATACAAATATGGAAGATGAAGTTTTGTCAGTGATTGGGGAGCATACTTGTGATCAATTTGTGGAAGAACCTGTTCAAGCTAAACCAGACAAGACAATTAAACGTAAAGCTGCTGAAGATTTATTTCGGATTCCTTATCAACAAGAGGTAAATTTTTAAATTTTATTCAAAAATGAGGAAAATCTTACTTCGAAATGTTTCCTGTATATTTATAAAATTGCATTTATTTCATGGTATAGATAGATCTGTATCAGTCCATTGAATTTTCCTTTCTCATAAAACAATGTCGTCACCTAAAATCATGATCGTGTTTTTCTGATATTTCCCATTTCTAATTTGTATGTTTTGATAATTTTTCAGTAATCAACTAATTTTATAATAAAGATAATCTAAAACAAATTTCCTTTTATTTTTCATATATTTTTTAGATGTTTGAAACAGAAAATATTTTGCTTTCAAAGAGAGGACGTCCTAAGTTTCACCATAACGGATTTCTTTATTGCTTTGAGAAGATGAATAGTGACGGAGATATTCGATTTTGGAAGTGTGAATTCTTCAATTCAAAACATGTTAAATGTCGTGCTCGTCTTCATACTGATTTGGAACATAATGTAGTTAGGGAAATGGGTGTTCATATTTGCCCTTCTGATGAAGAAAATGTTGAACTTCAGCGAATGATAAGTGAAATTAAACGAAGAGCACTTGAAACTAGTGAACCTGCTAGCGTTTTGAGGGAATATACTATACAAAGTTCACCAGCAGAGCTTGTATCTTTATTGCCTAGTAAAGATGCTGTTAGAAAGGTTTTTTATTTTTTTAAATTATACAATCCTGCCGGGGTTTTATATGGATAACGGGAATAGGAAAGAAATTGGGAGTCGAGTGAGCTTTAACTTTTTAATTAAATTTTTTAAGATTGTGCAGCGTGTAAGAAAAGACAGGCCACCTTCAATGGCTGCCAAAACCTGCAAATTTGAACAAATTTATGGTGGAGAAGAGGTTAAAGATGAACGTTATATTCCTGAAAATGTTGAAGAACATGATTATGAACAACCGAATTTTCCGAGACGTATTGTTAAAAAACATGATATTTATAATGTTGGTTCTACTAGTGGTTAGTTTAAATAAATTTTGACTTTTCTTGTTTTAGTTGAGTCACAATTTTTCTTTAAAATTAGACTTTACATAAGATACCCTCTTTCCATCTACTTAACGGATATTTTTATCGGTTCAAAAGTGTCTTTTTAGGCATTAATCACGTGTCTAAAAAATGATATTGGATAATGTAACAATTATTCAGAATTTTTTTATCATAAATTATTTTCTAAAATTGTAGCTGAAGAGTTTGAATCTGCAATACGTACTTCCACATTAAATGCGGAAGCAGATGCTTTTGGTGCGCATGTTGCTGACTTTCTTCGAAATTTGTCACCGTCTTGTATGTATAGAATGAAGATTAAATTTGAACGTTTGATGCAATCAAGTATGCCTAGAATTGAAGAAATTGAAGGAAAATATTGAAAAGTAAATTTATTTTGATGTTTGAAAATCGAAGTTTATTTTATTTAACTTTTTTCTCCATTTTTTGATTATATTAAAATTAGAACAATCTTGTGGTTGGCTAAATTAATCAATATATTCAATTTACCTTTTAAAATATTTTCTTTGCTTTCTTTTGGACAATATTTTAATTTTTAGAATTTGTTTAATTTAATAATAGTCCAAATAACTTAAATATCTAAAAAATATTTTGAATTTTTTATTTTATAATTATTAAAAAGGAATGGTTGTTGGATTAAGCAGGTTAGAAGCCGGAAAACAAAGGAATTTAACTAAAATTCAGGTAAAAATATTTTCCTTTTGTCTATTTAACATAGCCTGTTTTTGCTTTGTGAATATTAATTAGAACCAAATTGTTTTCGTCCTTTGAAATATTTGAGATCTTTAAAGGATAGTAAAAGAGTAAATCTGATTCGTCATTTTTTAGTATGTCAGCTCCGGCTGTTTTAGTGGTGTAGCAACTCGTTTAGTAATTCAACCTTTAGATGTTGTTAAAATTAGATTTCAGGTTTTTTTAATTAAAATAATAAATTAATTATTTTTAGTTACAAGAGGAGCCATTATATGGTGTAAATAGAGGAAAATATAGTGGAAGGATGTTAAAAACAATGAGGATGATTTGGAAGGAAGAAGGTTTTAAAGCATTATGGTTTTGATTTTAAATTGAAAGAAAATTTTTAAAATTAATTTTTAGGAGAGGTCATATTCCTGGACAGGCTCTTTCCGTTACCTATGGTAAAAATAAAATATAGAAAAATATTTAAAGTTTTTTATTTAGGTGTTATTCAATATTCCACTTTTGAGGCATTAAGCAGTGAAATTGTTAAACTTGGATTTGGAAAATACAAAATGACTGCAGACTTTCTTTGTGGATCAATTGCTGGATGTTTTTTTCTGTTTTTAATTTACAAAAAATTTTTTTTTAATTTTTTAGCTTTGGCAACAGCTTGTTCTATGCCTTTTGATGTTATTCGTACACGAATGGTTTTTTTGTTTTTAATTTAATTTTTTAAACTTTTAAAAAGGTGGTTTCGCAAGGTTATCGAAATTTATTACACCCAATTAATAAAACTTGGACAAAAGAAGGAATTGGTGGATTTTTTCATGGTTTAACACCTTCTTTGGCTCAAATTGCACTTAATGCTGGTAAAGATAAAATTACAAGGGAAATTCGTGACCTTTCCATCCGATTTTCGAACCTTCCCTTAAAGTTGTTCACCTCCAATGAAAGAGGTATAATGTTGACGAATTTGTTAGAAATTGGCAGAGGGAGATTCGCATAAACTATTTGGAGTCACATTCTTCCTTTTAACCTTTTATTTAAAATAAGTTTAAAAAAATTTAATTTTTTGGTATCAAATTCACTGCTTATAATTGGATAAATTCACTATCTCATGAAAGGAACATTAACAACAAACTTGAGAAGGAATCTCATTCAAATGTTACTAAACAATTAAATAGGCTAGCCTCGGGTGCCTTAGCTGGCATTGTAGCCAAAACAATAACGGTATCACATTCATTTTATTTCAAACTTTAAATTATCTAATTTTAAGTATCCTTTAGACTTGGTCAGACATAGGCTACAGGTTTTTAATTCAAAATAATAATTCTCCTAAAAAATTTTGTTCAGATAAATGAACGTATCAGGCCTGGAGCCTTTGGTCAAACGACTGCTTACGGCGGAATGTTGTTTTTCTTTTGCTTATTTTAAATTTAATCAAATTTTCAGGACAGCCACCATTCGCGGAATTGTTAAACATGAAGGTTTTATAAGTTTATATAAAGGTATTTGGCCTGCTTTGCTCAAAGAATCAACACAGACAGCGCTCTCATTCTTTTTCTATGAACTTGCTTGTGACATTCTCTCAGGGTCATTATTTAATTCAAAATAGATATCAGAATTTCTGTTTTATCAAATATCATCAGTTGTTGTGTCTTATCTCGTTTGTTGAATTTTTATCTTTTGTTTTAAATTAAAAAATTTCATACCAAAACACTGAAAATTAATGTAAAGTTATCAGAAACTTTTTGGAGGAGGCTAGGGTGGGAGCGTCCGAAAAAAATCATAAAAATTCTTATTTGTCATTGAAGATTTGAAGCATAATTTCTTTAGATTTTTAAAAGAATTTATTAAACTTTCTATCCAATAAGATTAATATTCTAAAAGAGATTCATTTTATCTAAAATAATATTTAAGAAAAAGCCAAAGATCTATATAATTTTGTTATAAATGAATATATAATTATTAAATTTTCTAGGAGATTAAAACCCGGAGAAATGCACTCTATAAAAGGAATAATATTACCCAATTAAATGAGAAGCCTAAATCAAAAATTCGCTATTTTTAGCTTATTTATTCATTGTAGTATACTTTATTCTATTCTTCTTTCTCATCACTATCAGATTCTTCAAGCTCTAAGTCTTTCGCTGTCTGTTCATATGATGCTTGATGTTTTGCGAGAATGCGAAGGAGTGGTCGAACCTTAAGCCACCATTGATGCTTCGGAAGTCGATTATCAAAGTCAGTATTTGATGCCAACTCCTCTACAGGTGTAAAAAGTAAAGCACGATCAACAAGCCCTTTAAATGTTTAAAATTAACAAAATTACATTTTAACAATTAATGTATACCTAACAATCCGCAACAATCTGTTTTAGTATCTCCCTTTCTTTTAAGATTGAGAAGCTCCAACAAATGCTCCAACGCACGAATTCCAAATTTAGCGCCCAAGTTACGATCAAAAGGAGTTGGCCTACCTCCTAAAAGTAAAAAAATTTTTTTTTACCAAATTTAAATTTTGCCTTGCTGTGCATGCCCGAGAATATTAACACGCGTTGAGAACTAGATTATATATTTTTCATAAAAAGTTTTGGATAAAAAATCAAACCTCTCCTTTTCCTTCTTCTCTAAAGAGTCTGTCCACAAAGTCGGTATTGTAATTTGCACTAGCACCTTCACTTTGAACAATCAAGTAACGCTGTACACCAGTTCTCATCTTTTCTGCAATTACTTTTACGTCCTCCTTTATATCTGAAAAGTAATTCTTATTTTTTAAATTTCAAATTCTAAGATAAACCGTCAGCAGTAAAACGTTCCTCAAAAATATAAGCATTATCAGCCCCTGTAGCTAATGCTGCAAATGTTGCCAAATAACCACAATGACCACCCATTGTTTCGATGATAAAAACCCGACGTTTAGTTCCATTTGCCGATTGTTTAATATTATCAACAAGACGGCAGATCTCATTAAGTGCTGTATCAGAACCTAAAGAAAGAGAAGTACCAGGAACGTTGTTACTTATTGTACAAGGAACGACACAAATCCTAAAAAATATTTATGAATTTTAGTCTAAAGGATAGAATTACGGAATAGCAAATTCTGGATATTGTTCTTTGTTACGGGAAAGAATCAAAGCAGAATGAAAAGCCTAAAAAGAAAATTATTAAGTCGTGAAATTTCTAAAAAAACCTCGAATCCACCAACAATCAACAGCGCTTGAATTTGATATTTCTTTAATTGATCCGCAATTTGATCCATATATTTTGTTGGTAACTGTTTTTGTGTTCCGAGCTTAGATCCACCTACTCGACCCCAACCAGCAACTGCCTCCCAATCAAGCTCTTCAATTTTACCATCTGCCAAACCTTCAAATGCATTCTTGATTCCAAAAACTTTACAGCGATGATAGAGAGCCATTCGAACAAAAGCCCGGACTGCGGCATTCATTCCTTAATTTCTTTTGAAACTCAAAGAATGAACTAAAAATACCACCAGCAGGAGCTCCAACATTCATAACTGCAACATTATAACTAACTCCCCCAGACAAATTATCTTTCTCTTTTGGTGTATGCAATTTTGTGAGCAAACGATAAGTATTCAAATTACGTTGGAAACTTTGTCCACGAAGGTGAACAGCTTTTTCAAAGTTTTTAGCATCCATAGCCTTTTGAACCTAAATTTTTTTATAAATTAAAATGAAAAATACAAACATCCTGAGTACGACGAACACATTCCATTAGAGGAACACGAACCATTTGATTACTATCAGTAGAAATTACCGAAGGTTCCTGCAAAAACATAACAATTAATTTTAGTTTAATGTTTAACCGATTCTGGCGTCATTTGCATTAATGCCAAAGTTGCTTCTGCGCCCATACGACATCCAAGAAGACGATCAAATGTTGAGGGACTTCCACCTCGCTGTACATGTCCAAGAACAGTTATACGAGTGTCATAACCGAGACGAGTTTTAACCGAATTACAAACCTTAAATTTTTTGATTATTTTTTTTTGCGAATAACTCACTTTTTCACTAGATATTGGTGTTCCTTCTCGATCTATAGCCCCCTCAGCAACAATCATAATGTTTAAACGTTGATTCAATTCACGCGAATTTTCCAATTTTTTGCAAAGAACCTTAAAAAACAAATCTGGCAAAAAAACATTAATTTACCTCTTCCCAATTAACAGGTTGTGGCCATTCAGGGATAAAGCAAAAGTCAGCTTCACTTGCCAAAGAAGCAACCAATGCCAAATAACCACAATGGCGTCCCATAACTTCAATAACAAAAGCACGTTGGTGACTCTGAGCAGTTGAGACGACAGAGTCAATGGCCTCAACAATTCGTTGGAGGGCAGTATCCGTTCCAATAGTCATGTCTGTACCACAAAAGTCATTGTCAATAGAACCAACCAAACCAACAATCTTAACAACAGTCGAATAAACCGAAAATTAGCACTATTATTACCTGAACATTAGCACAATTCTTTGCTTGTTCTTCAGTTATTTCTTTCGCATCCAAAAGTTCTTTAACCAGTGATGGCCATTCCTGCCGAAAAGTATTGGCTCCTGTCAGAGATCCATCTCCACCAATACAAACCAAATGAGTAATACCTTTAGCTATCAAATTCTTGCAAGACTTAAATTAAACTGTTAATATTATGAAAGTTTAGATATCTTACAATTCTTCGTCCGGGACGTTCTCTAAACTCTTTGCAACGAGCAGAACCAATAATTGTGCCACCCCACTGGATTATGTCAGACACGGAATTCCAATTGGCTTCAAGAATATTATCACCGCCTTTAACCATTCCATCATATCCTTCTTTAATGAAGAAAACACGACATCCAAAATAGAGCCCTGTTCTAACAACTGATCGAACAGCACTGTTCATGCCTTACAATTGGAATAATTATTTATGAATTAAAATTGAAGCGCTTACCTGAAGAATCACCACCACTTGTGAACACAGCCATAGATTTCCCTGCAAAGCATCCTTTAAAAAGAAATCAATTGAAAAGAATTTATCAAAAGTTAGTACCAGGCTCCATACATGACCCTTCAAGCCCTCCAGTTTGTGAGGGAATGGCTTCTGAATGTGCCATAGAAATATTCTTTTGAATTCTAAAAACTTTAAAAAATGAAAAATAAATTTATAGAAGAAATAAATTAAATGAGAGTAGCACACTGACAACTAGTTTTTCTTTAATCGATGAAAACAGTTTAAAAATGATTTTGAAATAAGAATAGAAAGAGCAATAATCATTTAAATAAATAGAAACAAACAATCACGAAAATAACAAAAAATAAATTTTTTTTTAAATTCCTGTCTTTCTATTTATTAGTTCAAATGTCGATTGGCATTTTGAAAGTATCCTTTTGAATTTTCCGTTTTGTATTTATTGGCAAGCTAGATTTCAAAATATATAAAATGGTAGATCAATTGCTCAAATCGCCATATTGCCAAAATTGTACTTATTGTTGGTTGAAATTTTTTATTTAGATTTTTCTTTCTAATAATTTCAAACTTTTCAAGATTTCATTGAATGAATTCCTACAATAATAATACAAAACGTCAAGTTTTGTCACTTTATTCACGTATTATTCGTCTCTCAAAATCTTGGACAGCAAAGGAGCCTAAAAATACTTTTATAGAGCGTGAATATATTTTATCTGAGGCTCGAAACGAATTTAGAAAAAATATTTTTGTTTGTTTAAAGTTTTAAAGGGGAGATTTAAAAAAATTATTTTTTAGGAGACAGATCAAGCAAAAATTAAACAATTATTGGACGAAGGAAATAAACGAGTGGGAATTGCTTTACATTATGGAATCCCCTACGATAGACCAGAATATTTACCTCCTTCAACCTCTTACGGTTTTTTTGAATTTTAATTGTTTAAAAAACCCTTTAATAGATGTTGACCTCAAATCAAAAACTTTTAAACAACGAAAAACTAAAAACGCTCAATGGGATAATGTCTCTCCCACCACTTTTTCAAATAAATTTGGAGCCAACTCTAATTGAAAAGATCCGTCCATTTCTTCGTTGTTTTTTCTCAGATTTAAATATTCGAGCTGAAATTATTGAAAATTTTGTTTTGGCTGTGAAAGAATATAAAGAGTTGCATTTGGATGATATTATTTTTAATTCTCCTGCTAGAGCTGTTTTTCCTGGAAGAAAAAATAAATTTAAAAATTTATGTAAATTAGCAGTAAAAAAGGTTTTTTAATTATAATTCGAATTTAATTTAAAAATTTTGTTTTCTAGTTTGAACAACTCCAAATGGATCCATCTGATATTCTTTATCAAAATATTTGTTTATCAATGGAAAGTGAACAAGAATATTTTTTTAGTATTTTTCCTCTTAATTTTAAACAATTTTCTTCTCCGCCAAATGAACAAATTGATTATTTAGTTATTTGTCAAAATATTCAAAATATATCAAAAGGAACTACTGGATTGTGTTGCTGGCAGGTTTTTAATTTTAAAAATTAAAATGTTGAAAAATAAAATTTTGGAGTTTTATCAAAAATTTGGTTGTCGTTTAGGATATAACTTGGGTAATTAAATATCAAAAATAAATTTGCATGGACTCTTGTCCTAAATTTGTGAAACAATTTTCTAAATAAAATTCCAAACAATGTATCCTAAAATTTAAAAATAAAATAAAAGTTTAAAAATAATTTTGGCAATAAATAGACTCAATTTCTATATATTTCCATTACTTTCCTAATTCTGACAAAACGACAACTTTTTTCAATTTTATTTTTAGGCCTCTTTTGCTTTAGCTGATTTTTTATTTTTATCATTTTCTACCAATTTATTGCCATATCTCTCCAATGCAAAATATATTTTGGAATTGGGTGCTGGCTGTGGACTTGTTGGAATTTTGCTCGCAAAACAATTTTATTTAAATAAAAATAAAGAAATTAAATTAATTTTGAGTGATTCTGATAATTTTGTTTTGGAATTGTTAAATAAAAATATTAAATTAAATTTTGGTAATGGCAAAAATATTGAAGGTTTTTTTAGTTTTTTAAAAGAAGATTATTTTTTAAATTAAAGATAATTTAATTATTGAATCGAAATATTTGGATTGGATTAATTTTATTCCAAATGATTTGCCTCCTGCTGATGTTATTGTTGCTTCTGGTATTTAAAAAGAGTTTTAAATTTAATTTTTATACTAAAATTCGAAATTATTTTTAAATTCTATGAGAATTTTTTTTGATTACTAGTCTTCGAAATTCGGAAATCGAAAATCGAAAGAAATCCAAAAATATCGAAATCGAAATTTTATAAAAAAATTCGAAAATCGGAAATCGAAAATCGAAAGAAAAAAACGTCGAAAATCGGAAATCGAAATTTTTTAAAATAACTAAAAGTGTATTAAACAATCCGCAATATGGAGATATAAGGGTTAATCTTGAGATATAAGGTGTAATCAATTTGCCTTACCTCTTATTAGTGTAAGGCAAATTGATTAATTGAGAGGCTCGGGTGAAAAATCAATGATAATATTATTTAGGTGGATTTGGGAAGATTAAGGGGGATATTATATGATATCAGGCGAATAAGAGGGATATCAAGGGATTACGAGAGATTTGGGCGGATTATCGTGGGATTTGGGTGGCTTAAAGGGAATCGTTTTATTTACATAATATATATGTGATTCTCGTGATCCTCCTATCCATTATTCTTATTCCTCCATACTTTAAACCCTTTTTTAGCGCCGCAGGCGAAAATTTTGAGAATTTTGGAAGATCCTTAAGCCAAAAACTTCCATTTTCAGCGCCGCAGGCGAAAATTTTAAGAATTTTGGAAGATCCTTAAGCCAAAAACTTCCATTTTCAGCGCTGCAGGCGAAAATTTTAAGAATTTTGGAAGATCCTTAAGCCAAAAACTTCCATTTTTAGCGCCGCAGGCGAAAATTTTAAGAATTTTGGAAGATCCTTAAGCCAAAAACTTCCATTTTCAGCGCCGCAGGCGAAAATTTTAAGAATTTTGGAAGATCCTTAAGCCAAAAACTTCCATTTTTAGCGCCGCAGGCGAAAATTTTAAGAATTTTGGAAGATCCTTAAGCCAAAAACTTCCATTTTCAGCGCCGCAGGCGAAAATTTTAAGAATTTTGGAAGATCCTTAAGCCAAAAACTTCCATTTTCAGCGCTGCAGGCGAAAATTTTAAGAATTTTGGAAGATCCTTAAGCCAAAAACTTCCATTTTTAGCGCCGCAGGCGAAAATTTTAAGAATTTTGGAAGATCCTTAAGCCAAAAACTTCCATTTTCAGCGCCGCAGGCGAAAATTTTAAGAATTTTGGAAGATCCTTAAGCCAAAAACTTCCATTTTCAGCGCTGCAGGCGAAAATTTTAAGAATTTTGGAAGATCCTTAAGCCAAAAACTTCCATTTTCAGCGCTGCAGGCGAAAATTTTAAGAATTTTGGAAGATCCTTAAGCCAAAAACTTCCATTTTCAGCGCCTCAGGCGAAAATTTTAAGAATTTTGGAAGGCCAAGTAGCCGAAAATCTTAAAAGAAAAGATAATGCAATTTTGCAAAAAAAAAATCGAAAATCGATCGAAAATCGAAAAAACTAAAATTATCGAAATCGAAAATCGAAATTTTATAAAAAAATTCGAAAATCGGAAATCGAAAATCGAAAGAAAAAAACGTCGAAAATCGAAAATCGAAATTTCGACGCATCTCTGGTCTGTAGAAGACTTTTAAGAATATTTTTTGTCAACTTTTCAAATAGTTATGTTATTTTACTTAAGAATTAAAAAATAAATTTAATTAAAAATTTATTTTTTAAAAATTTTTTTAGATATTATTTATGATCCAGAACTTTTCCCTTCACTAATTAATTTATTAAAATGTTTACTTTCAAATAATCGAAGCTTTTTTAATTCTCCAATTGCCATTATTGCTTGTACTATTCGAAATCTAGAAACTTTAAATTTATTTTTGGAATTAATTGGTAAATTGTTTTTTTAAGGATTTTTTGACAAAAATTTCAGTTTTTTCTATTTTGAAATTATAAAACAATTTAGCCACAAATTATTTAACATTATTTACTAGAGACTTGCGGGACCGGAAATTTTCCAAGGCCAAGACTAGACCCAGAGACCATGAGTCTCATACGTCTCTACTATTTACTTTAAAAAATTCATTTTTTCCTTGTTTTTACAGATTCTAAAGGAATTAAAATACTTCAAAGTTGGGAACTTCGTGGAGAATATTTAAATGAATTAATATTTCCTTCAGAACAACAAAAAGAAGAGGAATTAATTCCAAAATTTAATTCTTTTTTTAATTTAAAAGATTTTTCTAAAACAAATTTTGAGCCTTTATTTTCACCAAATTTGCCTTTAAATTATGGATATTCTTTGACAAATAATTTAGAAAAAATTGTTATTTTTGAATTTTGTTTGAAATAAATAAAAAAAATATTTTTTTAATTATTTAAATGTTTTGAGGGGGATTTTTAGAATTTTATTTTTTGGGGTTATGGAAATTGGAAAATACCTACATATTATTTTGATATTGTGGTTAAAAATCTCTTCTTCATTTCTTTGAAAAATTTACAAATCTTTCTTACAAATATATATTTTTGTATTTTAAAATTTTTTCTCTTAATCTAAAATGTTTTTAAATTTGATTGGATTCTGTAAGTTTTTTTAGAAATGTATATTTTTCTAATTTATTTTTATATTTTAACTTCGAATTTATTTAAAATAAAAAGCGAAGCGAGTATGACCGCAGCGAAGCACGACCATCGTGTAGCGAAGACCATACCAAGCCTACCCTCCGTGGCAGCACAAAAACATTTTTCCCCTCGAAAATCCTGTTGTTCATAATTATGTTCAGACTCAACTGGCTTTTTCCAAAGTGTCGGTCTTTTTCCCTTTTGGCCGAATCGATCTTTTTTACTAATCGATCTTTTGTATAAAGGCCTTTTCCTCGGGTAGGGGACGATTCAGTATCGCCGATTCAGTATTGGCCGATTCAGTATTTGGGCTTTTTGGCCATAACTTTTTGCTCGATCAATATTGTAGGAATTATTATATATGATTTGATAGGTCTCCGGGTGCTGCATCTTTTTCATAATTGGACTGACCTGATCTGATCACTCTACAAAAAGTTATCACTGATAAACGACGTCACAGGCATAAAGAATCGATTTTTACGCTGTAACTTTTTTTGTGATCATCAGATCAGATCGGGCCAATTATGAAAAAGATGTCGAATCTCGAGACCTTTCGAATGATATGAGAATTATTCAAATCGGTCGAATACCAGGAAGGTTATGGCCATATACTGAATCGGCGGATACTGAATCGGCGATACTGAATCGTCCTTAACCGTTTTTCCTCGTTGCGAGACGGTTAGAGTCCGTTTTAGTTATTGTTGTTTTGGTCACTATGATTACTAGTTTTGGTTACATTTTATGCTTTATGAGAAATAAAGCATAAAACGAAAAAATAAATCTTGTATTAGTGTAAATTTTAATCTAAGGGTAATTTATCCACGCGAATTCTGAATCGTCCTCTTTCGGCCGTATACTGAATCGGTGATACTGAATCATCCTTTACCGAGTCTCAGCTGTGAATTTCTTATTTTAACGATTTTATTATTTTTTTATGTTTTATTTATTTTTAGTAATAAGTTCTTGTTATTATGGGAAGTGAATCTGATCAAAGTAGCATTTCTCCAACTTTGACTGACTTACCGCCTTATAAAGGTTTAACAATGGCTAAATTAATTGAAGCTATAGAAGGTTACACCAAGGGCAAAGTTCTTGTTGTTTGTTTCAGTTGTTTTTTTATTTTTAAATTTTGTTATTTAAGATACTCAGCGGGAATAGTAGACACTCTCTTCCTATTTATGGGAATGATTGTCCTAAATTGTCTAGCCATGATTATATGGAATTGCTGTTTAGCGAGGCAGTTGACAGGTGTGAGAAGGAAGCGATACGTGATGCTCATACGAAATCATTGGTTAGTGTTAAATATGGCCATGGAAAGTATTCTCCAAAGAAGGCAGCAAGGAATGGAGATACAATCGAGTTTGATGTAAGTTGCCAAATTTTCAAGTAATATTTTTAATATCCGCATTTTAGGTTTTTGTGAAGCCTTCTGATGATGGTTGTTGCAAAAGTTGGTCTGATGATGGTCGTTGCATGAGTTGGTCGGGAGAAGTATTTTTTGTTTATACTTATTTAAATAATTTATTCAAATTTAGTGGAATCCTTGAGCAGCGTTTCTTTGGCTTGGGAATTTTCTGATGCTTGACAAAATTAAATTAATGATTTATTTAATCATACATAAATTGTTGAATAAATATTTTTTACCTCTCGTACCTTTATTTTTTTACGTTTTAAATATACGTTTGAATTCTTTATTGAATTTAGAAAATTTTCGATTCGTTTTTTGGAAAATATTTATTAGCCGTAGGAATAAATTATTTTTAGTTATTTTTTGTAGTGCTTGTTACTATGGAAGGTGGATCTCGCCCTTTGACTCCGTCAGATATGCCTATCTACACAGGTTTGACGTTGGCTAAACTGATTGAATCTGTAGAGAGTTACACCAAAGGCAAAGTCATTACTGTTTGTTTCAATTTTTTGTTTTTTTATAATTTTGTTATTTAAGTTATCTAGTGGGAATAGTAAACGCATTCTTCCTATTTATGCGCATGATTGTCCCATTTTGACTAGCCATGACTATATGGAATTGTTGTTTAGCGAGGCAGTTGACAGGTGTGAGGAGAAGGCGAGAAGTAATGCTCGACGTATGTCAGAACTCTCTCTTGAATTTGGACGTGGTATTTCTGTTCCAAAGGAGGCAGCAAAGGATGGAAATACAATCGAGTTTGATGTAAGCTTGCCAAATTTTCAATTAATATTTTAATATCCGCATTTTAGGTTTTTGTCAAATGCCGTGTTGAAGGTTATTATAAGTTATTCAGGAATTGTATGTTTTTTATTCATAATTAAATAATTTGTTCAAATTTAGTGGAGTCCTTGAGCGATATTTTTTTTGACTAGAAAATTGTTGCGGGTATGACAAAGATAAAATTTTACAAATAATTTATATCATACAAATAAATATTGTTGCATAAATATTTTACCTCATACTTTGTTTTATATTGACGAAAAATGTTTTGATACTAACAATATTTTTGAAGTTAAATTTTAATTTATTTTAAGGTATAAAAAATAAAATATATCTTTTTAATTCTGATCCATTTAAAATTCTTTAATTACAACCTGGGTGCGATAATCCCACTCAAATAAATAAATCTTACTAGAAGATGCATTCGAAATTTTCTTAGCTGCGAAATAGCAAAGGGGTCGGGGTCAGTTGAGTACCGCCGGTTAAGTACTTATTAGAGACCGGCAAAATCGTGTTTGCGGGATCCAGCGTGCGGGATTTTTTTCCAAAATTTTTGCGGGACAGGATTTTGCGGATAAATCCCGCAAAAATCCCGCATCCCGCAAAATCCCGCATTTTAAATTTGCGGGATCCCGCGCGGGATTGCGGGATTTTTTAAAATTTTGAAAAAATTCGAAAAATTACAAAGGACGGTAAAGTTTAGCCTGAAAAACAAGCTAACGATCCGTCTCAGTAAGCTAAATGAAATATTACCACTTCCTAATACAAAAACCCAACTTTTGAGGATTGACTTTTTGAGGATCCAACATTTGCTGATCCCGTGGCACGACACTTGAGGATCTGACTTTTAATCCTCAGTCAGATCCTCCGGAGTTGAGGATCTGACTAATAATATCCTCCACATGTAGGATATACATAGAAGGATTAGAAGTTAGGATATTTGTGGGTTGACAAGTATATAAAGAGATTTGAGAGATATCTAAGGATTTGGAAAGATAAAAAAGGATTTTGGAGGATCTGTAGGGGTAGGATGGATACCTGAGGATTTATGGGATCAAGGGAGATAACGTTTGAGGACCAAGGGAGATATCGAGGGATTAAAAAGGATTTCGCTGGTTTGAGAAAATTAAAAATGGTGAATCTCGGTGAAATAAAAATGATATTGGTTGTTTAACAAGGATATCGTGATCTAACAATTTGGATTAGTTTTGACGAAAAAGAAATGTTCCACGCGGCGCAGGCAAAAATTTTGTATAAGTATTTATCCAGATTTCTTCTTTTATCAGCGCCGCAGGCAAAAATTTTGAGAATTTCGGAAGACGAATGGGTAAGATTTCTTCCTTTTTCAGCGCCGCAGGCGAAAATTTTTCGAATTTCTGAAGTTCAAGACAGAAAGTACTACATTTTCCAAAATCCCGCAAAATACAAAATATTTTGCGGGATCCCGCATGCGGGATTTTTTTTCAAAACCTTTGCGGGACAGGATTTGCAGGATAAATCCCGCAAAAATCCCGCAAAATCCCGCAAATCACAAAAAGTGCGGGATTGCGGACGCTGGATCCCGCAAAATCCCGCGCGGGATCCTGTCCCGCGCCGGTCTCTAGTACTTATCCAAATGGTCATGAAATGAAGTTAAACATTGAAAAGCAAAATAGATGGGAAAAAATTTTAGAAAAGAATTTACCTATTTTAGTTTTTTTATTCTAACTTCCCCTCTTTATGTTTAAATCTTTTAAAATTCTTTAAAAATATTTTAAATAATTAACTAAAAACAAATATATATTTTTTTATTTCCGCGCTATTTGCCTGAAAACATCAAAACACTTATTCTTCTTTAGTTATTTTCTTTCTTTTTAAGCTAAAAATGTAGCTAATAATTTATGTAATGTGAGTAGTAGTCTTCCAAAAAAATATAAATAAATAAGTACATAATATTGAAAAATGTGTGGGAATTTATATTTTAAAATAAAAAAAGAGACCGAAAATTTTTTTAGAAAATGGAGAAAAAATAAGGATAACAAAATAAATTTAAAAAATTAGTTGCAAAATTTAAAGAATTGTCTTATTTTATAAAAAATTAATTTCTTTTTCCATTTCCTTTTACTATTTATTTTTAACTCTCTTGGATATATAAATATAACTTTAATTTAATTGGCATTTTTGATGATATTTTAAGTATTATTTAGTAAATAATTCTCAACCACTTGAAGAAAATTTGTGGGGGTGTTTTTGTGGAGAGAAAAGATTTTAAAATGTTTCTTCCCCTCTTATAGATGTACTTGGATTTCTTTTTAAATTTTTTTATTAAAAATTTTTTGTATTTTTGACTTTTTTTTTTAAATTATAACTTGCCGAAAACTTTAAAATTCTTCAATTTTTAACTGATTTTCTATTTAATCTAATTTAAAATTATTATCTTCCCCGAAAATTTCTGTTAATTAATAAATATATGTCTACAATATTCTCATCAACAAAATATTCACAACATTCTTTACATGCTCCAAAGTTTTCTTTACCTTCTTTACTTTTAATGTTGACAGCTTTGACAGGAGATAATCATTTTTTGATTTTTAAGGGTTTGTTTATTAACATATATAGGTATTTTTATATAGTTTTTGAGGGGGTAATTAATTAATTAACACTCACTGTTCTCCTTCTTTCTCTCTTTTATTCTTTAAAAAATATTTATTTTCAAAAAAAAGTCCTTTTTGTGGTCACTACCTGTCGTCCACTTTCTTTACTTGTCCTTGGCTCTACGGGGGCAACAGCTTTGGGGAAACATGCAATGCTTGGAAGGGATAATCATGGAAGTGTATTTCATAAAACTAATATGGATGATGGAGAACCTTTTGGAGTTATTGCTGGAAATTCTAAACAACATTGGTCTAATGTTGGTGGAAATTTAAATGATTTTTCTTTAATTTTTAACAATTTTTAATTTAAAATTTAAATAAAGGAAAATAAAGAAAATGAAGATAATATTAAATGGTTAGAAGAAAGCAATAAACATTCATGGGATGGAGAAAGTATTGGAAAAAGTGGTGACTAAAAATGAGTGAAATCTCTCAGCACTTTTGTAGTTTATCCTTTCACTGATTATTTAATTAAACTTTTTTATTCCCTTTTTTATTGCATAAAACTTCAATTAAAATAACATTCCCTTTTTTTCAAAAATTATTTTCTGCACAATTTAGGAAATTCTTGTTGTCATTCTTTTAGTAAATGTCATTGTAATACAAGTTTTATTGTATACCTTTGTATTCGGAAAAGAATTTCCGGAATCTTCCCTTCTGCACTAACTCATAACCTTTCACCTTTGTTCTTTAATTTATTTGTTATTGTACAGAACAGTGAGCAAATCCTTCCCTGAAGTATTTTGTTTTGTTTAGAAAATTATTTATAATTTTGCAGTTAATTTACATTATAATTGGGTAATTTATTAATTTTCTCAGCAGCCGTTTGGGCAGGTGAACACGAACGTCTTCTTTACGACAGACTCACTCATGGTTATAATGTTTTGGCACGGCCTGTAAAAAATGAAAGTGCACCTATAATAGTTCATTTAGGGATGGATTTACAGGCTATTATAGATATTGTAAAAATAAATAAAAATTATTTTCTAAAAATTTCTTTAAAAAAAGGACGAAAAAGCCCAAATAATGCAAACAAATATTTGGGTACGTATGAATTGGGAAGATATTTTCCTGACTTGGGATCCAGCAGAATATGGGGATATTAAAGAAGTAAGACTGCCAATAACGTCTATTTGGAAACCCGATGTTCTTTTATACAATTCTGTTGATCAACGTTTTGATACTTTATGGCCAGTTAATGCTATTGTTAAATATAATGGGTCTGTTACTTGGATACCTCCAGCAATTATTAGATCTTCATGCAGAATTGATGTACATATATAATTTTTAATTGAAAAGGCTTTTAAGGGGAAATAATTTTTCTAGAATAAAAGAAGATGAAAGACATGTATCCCCCACCTCCAGATAATTCCCCTTAAAATCTCTCTCTCATTTAGGTAACATCATTCCCCTTTGATGACCAAACATGTGCAATGAAATTTGGTTCTTGGACTTATTCTGGCTTTTTTACTGATTTATATAATGATTCTGTTTCTTTAGATCCATACACTCCAAATGGAGAATGGAATTTATTAAGTAAAGGGAAAGTTAAGACAAATATACTCTGTTAAATAAAAGGTGTACAATCAGTTCGTAACCGATTAGTTTATGATTGCTGCCCAGAACCTTATGTTGATGTTACTTTTCTTATTTCCGTTAGAAGGCGAACTCTTTATTATGGTAGCTTTTATTTTTAAAAATTAATTAATGAAAATTAATGAAGAATTTAAATCTTTTTTTGCAAAATTCTGTGGAAAATGTCGAACGACGAAATTAAATAATTTGGCCGTCTGGACATTTTGAAAATTAATTAGGTTTAGGTTATTCGTTATTTTACCCCAACTAACCTTTTTTTCCAATCCTCTTGTATTCGTAAGTAACAAGCATAGAATTAGAGAAACGATAAATAAAGAGAGTGAGTAAATTTATTATTCTCTCTTTGTCTTTTATTTTACTTTTTTCGCTTATTTTATATCATGTCTAAAATTTATAATTGTTTTTTACTTTTATTTTTGTCTTTTGTTCAACTAGTCGGTTTTAATTACCCAAGTTGAGGTAAATATTAACTTCACCCTCGAAAGAGTGGCTATTACTTGGGAAAAAATTTTGGAATTGCTTAGCTTTGCTGAGCTTAAATTTGTTTGGTGATTCATTTTTGGCTTCGATAAATTTGAATTTGGCAGTAAGTGAATTTGACACTAATTGTTTTTTCAGTTCTGCAGCACACTGACACACACTGAAAATTTAAGGTGGATTTGAGTTAGTCAACGAATTGTGCGAAAGTTAAATTTTTTGGTTTTGGGCCTGGTCCCCCCTTTTTTTCCTTATTTTTCCTTCCTTATGAATGACATAATGGTCAATTTTTCTTCCTTCCTCAATTTAACTCTAGTTCCCTGTGGCAACTTGGCTTGTCTACCTGATAAATACCTATTGTGCACCAAAACCAAAAAATTTAACTTTCGCACAATTCGTTGACTAACTCAAATCCACCTTAAATTTTCAGTGTGCTGCAGAACTGAAAAAACAATTAGTGTCAAATTCACTTACTGCCAAATTCAAATTTATCGAAGCCAAAAATGAATCACCAAACAAATTTAAGCTCAGCAAAGCTAAGCAATTCCAAAATTTTTTCCCAAGTAATAGCCACTCTTTCGAGGGTGAAGTTAATATTTACCTCAACTTGGGTAATTAAAACCGACAAGTTGAACAAAAGACAAAAATAAAAGTAAAAAACAATTATAAATTTTAGACATGATATAAAATAAGCGAAAAAAGTAAAATAAAAGACAAAGAGAGAATAATAAATTTACTCACTCTCTTTATTTATCGTTTCTCTAATTCTATGCTTGTTACTTACGAATACAAGAGGATTGGAAAAAAAGGTTAGTTGGGGTAAAATAACGAATAACCTAAACTTAATTTATTTTCAAAATGTCCAGACGGCCAAATTATTTAATTTTGTCGATTTTATATAAATCTTTTAACATTTAAATTTATTCAAGGTGTTAATCTGGTTTTACCTTCTCTTCTAATTTCTTCTCTAGCTCTTCTCGGTTTTTCTTTACCACCAGATTCTGGAGAAAAACTAAATCTCTGTGTAACTATATTTATGTCTTTATGTGTTTTTATGTTAATGGTAGCTGAGACTATGCCACAAACTTCTGACACTTTACCTTTAATTGGTTCCTAAAACGATATTATTTAAAATATCCATTTAAATTAATTTAATATAGAAGTATTCTTCACTTGTGTTATGTTCGAAGTTGGTGCTTCTGTTATTTGTACAGTTATAGTTCTTAATTTTCACCACAGAAAAGCTGACTCTTATTTTCCCATGCCTTCCTTTGTAAAAATTTTTTTTATTTTTAAAAATTTTTATTCAAAAAAAGATGAGAATTATTTTACTTGAATGGCTTCCTTGGTTGCTTTGTATGCAAAGACCCCCTCGTGTTAAACTTTCTGATGGAACTGGAGAAAAATTATTAAAAGATATTGTTGGGGAAATTAATAATAATAATGAATGGTAAATATAATTTAAAAATCAAAATAAAGTCGAAGTTCTCAATAAGAGCTTCGACCCTGGAGCCAAGGTGTCCCACAAATGAGAGAAAGTAATATTAGTCATAAAATTACTGTATCTCTCACTTGTATAAGCATAGTGGCCTCGAGCCGTAACGGAGGAATTAATCTGAAAGTGAGCGACGGTTCGGGTAGCTTCCATCTTATACAAAACTTTCTCAAAGTAATCCGGAAACTCTTTGATAGATTCTGCTAACTGCGTTACATATTTTTTTATATATCCTTTACCTAACTTTTCAGAAGAAAATAGCTTTAAACAATTTTTTTAATTTTTGAAGTCAATCAACATTTCTCAATAAACCAACAAATTTAGACAATATATATTTATCTCAAAATAAAAATAATTTTGTATTTGATAATAAATTATTTACGCCTCCAAATCATTGGCAACAATTAAATGGTTATTGTTATAAAGAATGTGAAGAAAGGAAAGAAGAAAATCAACAAAGAAAGACTAGTTGTGTTGGAACAACTCTTTTAAGAATTGAAGAACATTCCTCTCCTTTTCCTACAAGTAATTAATTTTTGAAGTCCCTTCCGGAATATATAACATTAGTGAGAGTATATTTTTGTTTCCGGAAATATATAAAACTTTATTAGAGAATACATACTTATATAACATTTCCGGAAATATATACTGTATTTACTCTACCCCAGGGGGATTATTGTTTCAACCCATCGCTAGGGTGGGGAATTAACAGAGACTGGGGAATTACTAGAGTAAATACGGTATGTACTATTTAACTCTAAATTTAATATAAAACTTTCCGGAATATATTCAAGTTTCCTGAAAAAATGTACAGAGAATATAAGTAATATTTTCCGAAAGTAAAATAAACTTTCCGGAAATATTTAATTCTTTCTTTAAATTAATTAAAATCATTTAGGAAATCAGCGCCGTTTCTGTAAAAGAATGACAGCAACAAATCAACAACAACAAACAAAAACAACAACAAATTCTCTTTTAATTCCCCAACAAAATAGAAAATTATCTTATAATCAAACAAATTCTTCAGATTCTTTACAAGTAAAAGTTAGATAGTGGTTGAAGGGAAAGAAGGAGGGGGAGGGGGGGGGCGAGGGGATGTTGGGAGAGGAAGGGGATTGAATGAATTTTCTAATTTTTAAAATTTATTTTAAAATTTAAGTTCTCTGCTCTCGGTCATTGTTTTAATCATTCAAATACAAATAATACTATTTTAACAATAGAGCCACCTTCACCTATTTTTACACCTTCTAACGACAATAAAGTAATAAATAAATATTTTAAATTAATTTTTCTTTTAATTTCCTTTTCAAAAAAAGCAATTTAAATCTTTTGATGAAAAGAAAACTTCTCCAAAACAGGGAATTAAAAATAAATTAATTCACTTGAGTGAAGAGCAATTCAACACTTTACTTGGACATGTTCGCTTTTTATGTGCAAAAATACAGAAAGAAGTAAATAAATTAAATTTTTTAGATTATTTTTATGTAAATATACACATAAGTTTTAGAAATAAAAACATTTTTTAAAAGAATTTTTAAAATATAAATAAATCCCCACCCTGAAATAAAGCCCCACTCTTGAAGGTAGTTGAAAATAAAGCCCCACGGGGTTTTATTGTCGGAAATACGGTATATATTTTTATTTAACACTTTCTACAATTTACTAAAACCTTTAATATAGGCAAATATATTAAATACTTATATTAACATTCTAAAATGCCACAAAACAGGAATGGACACATTTTCCGTTCCCCCTGCCCTTCGCTTTTTCTGCGATTTCTGTCTCTTTTTAATTTTTCCTTCTACATTCTTTAAAATTTAATTTCATTTTAAACCTTTCCGGAAAAAATATTAATTTCCCGGAAATTCTCCCTTAAATTAATTTTTTGCAGGAATTTATGAACGAAATTCACGAAGATTGGATGTTTGCAGCAATGGTGGTTGACAGAATTTGTAAATAAAATTATTTTAAATTTAAAAAATATTTTCCTTTTTTAAAGGTTTTTTAACATTTACAATGTTTTTACTTAGTTGTGTTGTGTTTATTGTAATTAAAGCTCCCCATTTATATGCTTAAAAGCATATAAAGAATGGATGGAAAGGAATTGATTTATTTTATAAAAAAATTTTTTTTTTAATTTGTAAAAATAATTTTGTGAAATTGTGAAAATAAAAAATATGTAGACATAAATATACAGTTTTTGATTTTTTGAGTTTATCAGAACGTTTCTCTTAATATTTTTTTCTATTAAAATTTACCGATAAAATAGAAAATTATATATAAATTAAGCAAAAAAGATAAGGAAAATAAATGGTCATATAGAAATATTTATTTACATTAAAATAATGTTTGTATATTTACAATGCCCCTAAAAATTTGATTATTAATTAATAGTTATAAGTAGGGTTGTTGGCGACCGGTTTTAAAACCGGAATTTTTGAAAATTTTTGCCAAAAATTAACCGTTTTTAGAAAATTTTAAAAACCGAAAACCGGAAATTTACGAAAATGAGTGATTTTATTAAAAATTCCCCCAAAATAAAACCGGTATTTGCCTAAAACTCAAAACCGAAAACCGGGTTTCTAAAATCTGGATTAACCGAAAACCGGGTGTACTGGTTAATAACCGGTCGCCAACAACCCTAGTTATATTAATATTTCCTTCATTATTTTAATAATTCTTAATATTTACAAAAAAAATCTTCAAGTAATTAAAATATTGAAGTTAAACTATCCTTCCATCTGTTTATTCGAACTAGGGTAGCACCCTGAACCTTCGGGGGCGGGATCGTCGGGGATCGGGTTTTGTCTGGGTAAAAACTTAAGGGGGGTTTTGCTTAAAAATTCGTCGGGTTTCAGGGTTTCGGGGGTGGAGTGCTACCCTAATTCAAACTTTTAAATATATTTTTCAAATAGTTCCTCCTTTTTGCTCAAATTTTGCCTCTGTCAAACATACCCATATTTCCCTAACTTCTGTTCCCAGTCTCTGTATAAAAAATACTTTTCCAGTTTCCCAACACAAATTCTTTAAAGCTTTAAAAAATAATATTTTTTAATTATTTTTTAAGAAAGTTTTTAAAAAATGAAATTTCTTTATTTAATATTTGTTTTATTTTGGTTTGTTAAAGCTGATGAAGAAGTTATCTGTCCAGATTTTCGATCAAAATGTCCAGGAGGGACAACTTGTTGTACTTTAGATAGTGGGGATTTTGGGTAAATTATTTTTTAATTAAAGAATATTTTTAAAAAAATTTAAAAGTTGTTGTCCTTTACCTAAAGCTGTTTGTTGTTCTGATCATGTACATTGTTGCCCAGAAAATAATAAATGTGACGTTGAACGCCAATTATGTTTGGTTAGTTTAAAATATTTTTTTTTATTTGAAAATATTTTTCAAAAAATAATTTTCAGCATACAAATGAAGGTGGAATTATTACTTCTCAACCTTTAAGACGTAAAGTTCCCTCAACAAAAATGGTAAGAAGTTTAACAAAAGTTTAGAAACAAGGCAGAATTTGCTGTATATCAGCATTGCGATCCTGCTATTAGGGCTTTCTAGGCTTAGAAAATGTCCAGGAGGGACAACTTGGTAGCCTTTATATATGCTCTACCAGTTGAGATAGCCGAGACGATGAATTTATTATCCTTACCATATATCCTTTAATAATTACCCTGGGTAATTATTGTTCCGACCTTCCACTGAAGGGAGGAATTGATGGAGGGCAATTATTATAGGAAGAATTGTCATCTCTACCTAAATGATAATCTTCTAATTTAGTACGAAGTAATCTGTCCAGATGGAAAACATTCATGTCCGGCACATCATACTTGCTGCCCTATTGGAAGTAAAAAACAATTTTGGAAAGTTCAGGCAATTAAATTGATAGAAATTATTTTTTTACAAAAAATTTTTTTTTAAGTATGGCTGTTGCCCAGCAGAGAAAGCTGTTTGTTGTTCAGATCATTTACATTGTTGCCCACATGGAACAGAATGTGATATAAGTGAAGCAAGATGTTTAATTCCTCCTATTTTAAGAGAAACAGAAATTAGAAAATTACCGGTAAAAAATAGAATTCTAAAGAAGTTTCTCTCATTTATTTATTTAAGCCATTTTCTATTCAACATAAAAAGTATGTTCCTTCGGAAAGAAAAATTAAGGCGGAATCAATGGAACCGGCTGTACGTTTATGTGGACTTCAATTTATAGACGCTATAACAAGATCAGTTAGAGCACAGAAATTCTGTCCAGTAACTACTAAATGGTTAAAAAATTGAATTAAAAGAATTTTTTTATTTGTCTTTAGTTGTTCTTATCCATACTATGATGATGAAATTGGTACAATATATGAAAGAGAATTGGGTTGTTGCCCTTTTAAAGAGGGAAATTGTTGTAGATATTCACGTAAATGTTGCCCTAAAGGATTTGAATGTACAAATGATAATAAATGCATTTCTATTGAAAATTATGAAAGTCAAGAAGAGAAAGAAGTTGTAGAACCTATTTCTACATCAGAACATTATGAGGTCTCGACAGGAAAAATATTTAAATTAAAAATTATTTTCTAGTATCCTACACTTTTCCCATCACTACCATCATGCCCAGACCGTTCAAAATGCGTTCCGCCAGGAGGTGACATTACTTCGCGAAAAGATACTACTACTTGCTGCCCACGTTATGATAATAATAAACTAGTAGTTGGTTATGATTGTTGCCCTGAGAAAAAGGTGAGGATTGAAAAATCTATTGTGTCTTAATTTGTTTCTCTCTAAAAACGAGACTGAAATAGTCGAATCTCTCTAATCCCTTCGGGGCTGAATGTATTAGTTGGTATATAGGGAAAGTAACACGTGATTAGGAGTCAAATAAGGATAAGACATGTCCTCGGGACCGGGTTGAGCTGAAATATGAAGGAATGTGATATGCAAGTGGACACCACACTAGAGGGCTTCCCCAATATATTAAATCGGTATTTTACTTTTTTAAAGGCTAACTGTTGCTCTAATCGTACATGCTGTCCATATGGTTATGCCTGTATTAATTCATCAAAAAATGATAACGTAAGTAGTTGTAAACGAATGACAATGAAAGAAATAATTGCTAAATTATTTTTGCATTAATTTAAATTTTCTTTTCTCAATTTAACAACAACAATAAAAATCTATAAAAATATTTATTTATTTCTTTTTAAATTTCTTTGTTTTTCTGCACAAACAACAATTACATCTTCTGTTGGGAGACCTTTTCTACGACGCACAGCGTCCATATATTGTCTTGCTTGGTTTTGTATTTGCACACTGGGACGACCAAATTCTTCCATCTTTAAATTTAGAAATTCAACGGAAAAAAATTAAATTGCCCCCATCGTTCTAGAAAAATTTTCATAAAAATTCTGTTCATAGGACATTTGTAATTTCTAAAAATTAATTTTCTTTACCTCTTCCTCCGTACTCGGCTCCCAAAAGGGATCTTCATCAATTAATTGCCAGCCAGAAAATTCTAATTGTGCTGAGGCTTTTCCACTACTTCTTTTACGTAATTGATCACAAAACGAAAAACTTTCTATAACTGGTAAATGTGCACTAATTTCAAAAAGTCCACTAATTTCATTAATTTCTTCACTATAAACCTTTAAAACAAAAAAGGAAATTAATTAAAATTAAATTTATTTTTTCACACTTTTGCCCTTTTATTGGAAAGTACTGCTTGAACTTTTCCCAACATTTGTTCAGGTGTTTGGACTTTGCATTCGTACATTGCTGCAACTAATCTTAACGCACCAACATGTTTTTTAAGTGCTGCTTTACAAGTCTATAAATTAAAAAATAATTTAGAATTCCTTCTTAAAAAAGACTTGTCTCATAGCAGAAATCAATTGTCCATGTAATTGAGCATTCATATAAAGTTGTTTATATCGTTTTTCTAAATTAATCTTTTCTTCATTTTTCTCTTCATTTATTTTTGAAGTACTTGGAGTATCACAATTTATTATTAAATTATCACATTTTTGTAAATTTTCTTCTTTCTCTTCATTTAATTCTTCAGATGTTCCTTCAACACTAATTATTCTTTTATCATTTTCATCTTCAATTTGAAGTGAATTTCTCGTTTCTTCTTCATTTGTTGTATTCTCTACTTCAACATTACTTCTTTCAGTTTTATCTTCTAATACCCAATCTTCAATTATAATACCAATTGCTTGCATAGGTTCATCACAGAGAGGACCTTGAGCCATTGCAATATGGAAACCTCCTACTAGTGCTTGTTCCAGTGGGCTGAGATTAGCTGCAAAATTTTATAATAAACGAAATAAAGGGAAATTTCTATTATAACCCCAAGGGAAAATTTTTGTACTTTTTCCAAATTACAATGACCATAATTAGATATTTCTCCCACAATTATATATAATAACCCAACTCCCGACCATTCGGGGTCTGGGATTGTCGGGGTTAACCCTTCAGGGTTCGGGTCGGAGTTTTATCAAAAATCGATGGGGCTTCGAGGGTCGGGCTGCTACACTAATATAAAGTCGAATTAATTTACAAGATTATTTTTAAACGACCTTCCATAACAGACGCCTTTTGCTCAGAATCTCTGTTCATTTTATTATTATTTTCATTATCTTCATTATTATAAAAGGGTAAAGCGTTGTTATTGAAAAGAATATTTAATCGAGCTTTTGTTGGTCCAAAAGAAAGAATATTCTCAGTAAAAAGTTGTCGAATTTGTATTGAAGGCTTCTTTGCCCACCAAGATCCACGAAGTTTAGGAAGACTAATACTTGCTTGTTCTGCTAGTTCTAAACGAAAAGCTTCAATTTTAGAACGGTGTTGAGCATTAAGATTGCCTTAAAATTTCAAAATATAATTCAAAAAAAATATTCTACTTAACCTTGTTTGAAAGAATCAATGAATTGACTATTACGTTCCATCAATTCAAAAAGTTTATTAGTTTCTGGTTCTTGTCCAGTTAAGGGGACGGCTCTCAAACGTATCCTCAAACCAAATTGAGGCATAAAACATTCCTTTAATTAAAAATAAATTTGGAAATTTATTTTAAAAATTTATTGTCATTTAATTACTGTAAGATGATCAGTGAGTATTTTTGCGTGTGATAAACGTTGATCAGGAACGACCAAAGTTTCAAGGAATGGAACAATTGGTTCGGAAACAACCAAATCTGTCTGACCAAGAGAGTTAAGATCCTTTTAATACAAAAAGTATTTTTTATTTCACTCAAAATTTCATACCTCAATACATTTTTGTAAATGTACTTCTCCAGCAGTTAACATCAAAAATTCATTTTCCTTTTGCTCCACTATACTAACTGCAGAATCCAAAACTGCCAATTGTCGAAGAGCAGCTCGTAATTCAGCAAATTCTGCCGGCCCAGATATAGCTGGTTTTATTGTGACGCGAACAATTGGATCGGCAAATTTTCCAAGTTGTTTAACTCCTTCCATATGAGGGATTTCTGAAGGAGATAATTGTCGATTGCTAAACAAGGAACCTTTAAATTTTAAGTTAAAAAATTATTTTCAGAAAAATACCTCCAATCCACTCTCCACCATTAACTTCAACTCCACAGATACGTCCACAAGGAATACGTTCAACTTCAAGAAGATCCCGACCAAATAAAATAAATAAAGCAGTAACTGTAAATTCACGCCAACAATCGTTTTCTTCTAAATTATGTCGAGACTGTGCAGTTTGAGTGATTTTAGCATTTTGTGAGGATTTAAAAACAAAAATTTGATCGCCTATCAAAATTAAAATAATTAAACATCCCATAAGTAATTAAATACCTTTTCTTAAAGTTCCACACATTACTCGACAAAGAGAGATACGTCGTTGAATCTGAACTTGATCAGATGCGGCAAAAGCTTTAGCAACAACTCCTAACACTAATGGGTCCTTTGGATCACATTTGCTTAAACAATTAGCTGTATAAGGCAAGGGAGTAGATATTTGGGTTTTATCTGGAAAAAAGAAAAATTATCTGAACTAGGTCTACGTTTATTAATATTTTTATGAGAGATTTGAGTTAGTTAGGAATAAAAACAAAAAAACAATTTTTTAGAACAAATTACTAGACTTTAATAAAAATGGCCACCTACTAAAGAGCCAACATCTCCATCATTTTGAACAAACAAATCTCGAATCCTATTCCAATCTGACAAAGAGTCGTTTTGTGGCATTTTATAAGCATTTTGTGCCGAACAACTTCTAGCACAAGCCCGAACTATTGCATAACTCAATGGGAGCCAATTACGCATTAATTCTGGGAAGGCCTTAAAAATATTTTGATGGAAATATTCGAATAATTTTAATTATTTTTACTGTCATAGTTAAAATAAAACCTCATCTCCTCTTCGACTCTTTAAACTTGGCAAAGACAACTTGGAAGCAATCTGACTCAACTTATCCACTGTTTTGTCCAAAAGTGCGCATTTATGAACTTCCCAAAGAGGTTCAAGGACAAATTGATCTAAAAACTAATTTTCATAAAAAAATAAAAATTACTCACCAAACATAGTTTTCTTTTCCTTTTGTTCAGCGCCAGAACAGATTTTGTTTGTTTTAGTTGAGAAATAATGGTCTCTGGAAAAGAGATGTTGAGCTAATTGAGTTCTTAATTCAGATATTTCTGTCTTAAAAATATTTTTTATTCTGGATTTAGAAAAATCAAAACCTTAACGTCCATCTTCTTATTTTTAGTTGTTTCATCTGATTGCCATGTTTGTCTAGCAATTAAACGTTTAGCCCATAGTTCGGCAAAATCTTCGATTGCAAAAGCATAGCCATAAAGTGCTGAAGCGAATAAAACGTTTCCTTTGGACGGATCAAAATGCATTCTGGCCTCTACCTAATCAAAAGATTCATAAAATTTTTAAGATTCACAAACCTGATCAAATATTTTCCAATCTTCTTCAAATAATTGCCCTTGAATTGCTTTTGAAAGACAGGCATTCATAAATTCAATAAGTTGTTGCAAATGTTTGTGTGCTTCTGTTTCAGACATTTTAAGTTCAACAATTAATCTAAAAATTGTTAAAATACCTATACTTACAATAAATTAAAAATTAACAAAACCTATCAATTTTATTAAGCACAAGAATTATATCCAATTTCTTGATCAATGCCAAACGTATTAGTGATTCAGTTTGAGCACAAACACCTTCAACCACATCAACAAGAAGAATGCCAACATCAGCTAGATTTACAGCAGAACTAACTTCATTGCAAAAATCAACGTGACCAGGGCTAAAAATTTTTGCTAAAAAATTTAAAGGCTCATTTTATAAAACCTGTCGATCAAATTTATTAATAAAGGTTCATAATAAAGAGTAATAGCACTTGATTTCATAGTAATCCCTCGTACTTGTTCATCCTCCCGGCTATCCATATAACGGAGTTTACCGGCTAGCCTAGCTAAAAAATTTTTAAAAAATCTTTTAAATTTAAGTCAAAATATACCAGAAATAATTCCATTAGCAGAAACTAAATAGTCAGCAAGTGTAGTTTTACCATGGTCCACATGGGCTATAATACAAACATTGCGTACCATTGACGGTGGACTCTACAAAGGGACAAAATCAAAAGAGAAAATCCATAAAATCTCAATAATAACCCTCCCACTAACGAGCCCAAGAAAAAAAAATTCAAACAATAAACCTCATCGAAAGCAACACACAATTGTCGATCACTATTTGATACCATTTCAGATCTTATAATCAAAGTAAAAAATATAACCCAACTAACATCTTTTAATAAATAAAATTGAATAATTAAATTCTTATTTAAAAAATCGAAGAAAAAGCATTTTAATTTTTATCAAGTTAAATAAAAGATATAAATGCCACATTCTGCATTGAGATAAGATATACGATGTAGGAATTCCTTAAAATTTTCGGCATTTGAGAGAATAATGTTCAATATTTAAAAAAAATAGATTTTTCATGTCTCAAAAAATAATTTTAAAGAAATGCCGAAAACAAATACACAAAACTTGCCAGAATGTAAAAATGTAAAATTAAATAAATTTCCATAGGAAAAGTCCAAAAAGAGGAAAATTAAAATATTTACGTTTACTTAAAATAACATGCTTATTTTCTTTTTAATTACGCTGCCATTCTTTAATTATGTCATTTCGTTGCATTTAAGAGTCAAATTCCTTGTCAAACATAAATTCTCCCAAACCAGTTCCAACTCGCTTCAGATTCGTGATGATCTTGCTAGAAATAATTTTACTAAAGAAATTGTTCACCCAAAAGTGAAAAATAATTTTAAATTCATAAATAAAAGGCAAGTAAAATTAAAAAAAATAAAATAACAAACCCAATTTCTTCGATAGACTCCACCTGTTCACGTAAATACTTGTCCTCGAGAAAGTCACACATCTATAGAAATTAAATTAAAAAATTTATGTAAAATATAAGGAACCTGTGGATCATTATTTTGCGAAGAAAGACTATGAAGTTCAAGCAAAGCCTGATTATTGAACCTTTCAAGTGCCAAAGCGGCTTCAAAAGCTTCAAGTGCAGATCCCCAATCATCCTTCTCTGGCTTCTATATACAAAAATAATTTTTAAGAAAAAAAAATAAAAAATTACCTGAACATTCTGAAGAATAACACGTCCACCACGAGTATTCTAAAATAAATTTTTATGACTCAAATTCGTAACAAAAAGCGAAAAGGCCTAATAAAAACAACCTGATAAGCCATCAAAGTAGTGGCATGTCCGCGCTCCTCATCTGACTGTTTTCGAAACCATTTGGCCAAATTGGGCAAAGCAACGTCAGAACGATCAAAGTGAAAGCTCTTAAAATTCGAAAGATTAAAAATAATTTCACAAATTCCAAACCATGCTCAAATAAACGTAACTAGCATAAAGCTCAATATTTATTTGTTTATTAATAGCAGCCTCACAATCAGCAGAAAAATTCTGTCGAATCAGAGAAGTTCCGTTAGCAGCCGACATTTTTTAATTAAATATAAAACTGAAAATTTATAATTAAAAAAAGATCATTTTTATTTGCTAGTAAATTAAAAAATGAAAAAGAGAAATTTTGAAGAGTTGTATTACCCAACATTACAAATAATTAAATAGCTTTTATGTTTGCTCTAAATGTCAGCAGACTGAGTTGATGAATCTTCATTTGCCTTTTTTTAATCTACTGCGCATCAATTAATAGTTTAATGTTAATCGATTGAAAACAAAAACTTTCCAGGGCAGAAGATTAGAGAGAAATGTAAAAATTGGAAAAGAGGTGACGTTTTGTCCGCGATCTTATCTTCTTAAATTGGTTCTTCTTAGTTTTTAACCCGGCACAGGCTGATTTCCAAATAGCGAGCCTGAGAAAAGTTAATTACCTGATTTATTTCAAAATTTTAGGGTAAATCAAAAATCGATTTAAAATTTTTTGACAAAAAACATTTTGACAATTTTTATTTTTCAAATTATGTACATTTAGTACATAAGGGCAATTTCTTTAAAAAATTATACGATGACGCTCCTGAACCTTTTTAATCTTTTTTACATATGACTCATATTTCTTTAAAAAGCGTATTTTTGCAATGAAAATGTTTTTATATTTGCTGTTTTTCTCTGCTGAGTAAGCACTCCCTCTCTTTCACAAGGTGGCCACTTTTGTGAATTTTTAAATTGTATTGTTAAAAACATTAAGGGAAAGACTTTTTTTATTTTAAAATGTGAGGTTTTTATAAGCTTGGGTTTGATAAGATTCGAAAAAGGGGCTGGTGGTTTTCTTTTTTTTGTTAAATTAATTTTCCCATATATTAACGAAAACTTTTAATTTTTTTTTGTTTACCTATTTAACTACAATCTCTAAAAAAATTTTCGTTTTCAGTCTTTAACAAAGTAGTTAACAAATATTAAATAAAAAATAACAATTAAATTTTGAAAGAAAAAATTATTATTTAATATAAACAATTGTCCACAAAATGAACAGTGAACAAAAACCGGTTTATTTTCTTTCATTTAATTAAAGCATTAAATAATTTTTTAAGTGTGAAAAAGGAAATGTTGCACGTATTGTTGACAGATTAAGCAAAGATTATGGATCTGGCTTGGGGAATTCTACAATTGTTTCGACAAAATCGGAAAATGTTCCATTGAGAAATAGAGGTTTTTTTAAAATTATTTTGTCGGTTTCAAAAAAATTTTTCAGCACTTAATACATCAACGTCTGGATTTGGTCTTCCATTCCATTCAACAGAAACTGCAGTCGTTCGATTTTCTTATGCTGCGCAACAACCAGACGAAATGGATTTAAAAGAAGGTGATGAATTGGCTGTTTTGGCTCACACAGAAGATGGTTGGGCCCGTGGCGAAATTATTAATTCTCCAAATAATCCTGGAAGGAAAGGACTTGTTGGACTGTATCCGACTAATTTCGTCTCTACTTCCTCTGCAACACCTTCCAAACAAATTCCTCGTATTTAATTTTTTGTTTGCAAAATTAATATTTTTAAATTTTCAGCTGTTTTGAGTAGCCCTTCATCTACATTCCCACGATCTGTTGACTCCTCACATGGTTTGCAATTTTTATTGAATCATTTTTTTTTGTTTTTTAGACAAATCGCATCAAGAGAATTCCCATTCCACTTTAATTAGCGGTGTTAGTGCCCATCAACTTTCTTCATCAGCACCAAAGCCTACTGTGATTGGAGGGGTTGGAAACAATTTTTCTTCGTTGGGCAATGGTGCCACAACTGTTACATCAAGCCCCGGCGTTTTACACACTGGAAATGTTTTGCCTTCAAGTCTTCTTAGGGGCAGTACAGTTGGTAGCCGGACGGGAGAAATGTGCGCACAAAGAGTTACATCAACGTTGATGACTGAAAATGCTTCAAATTCTCATTCATTTGCGTCTTCAGCTGATAAAGGTTGAATATTTTTTAATGAATTTTATATAAGCCCTTGTTCCAAAAGTAAATTAAATATTTTTTATTTAAATCTAGATATGGCTAAAGTTTTGTACAAGTATGATGCTGCTGCTCCCGATGAACTTAGTTTACCAGAAGGAACTCTTGTTATTGTCATTAATCGTCAATGCGAAGACGAAGGCTGGTTTATTGCTGAAGCTCCAGATGGCCGTAGAGGATTGTTTCCTGATAATTTTGTTAAATTCTTGCCGTCTGAGTCTGCAATTAATATTCAAAGTTTACAAATTTCACATCAGCCACCTTCTCTTCCGGCAAAGCCACAGAAATTTAATGCTTCAACACATGGTCATTCTCAACCTGTGGCATTTGTTCGTGACTCTTTATTTGGAGGTATTTAAATTTTTAAATTTAATTTGATGTTGGGATCTAACATTTTTGATTTGGAGTCTAGTTAATTTAATTAAAAAAAATTTTTTGACCATTTGTTTAGCGAAATGGTCAAATTCAATCAATCATATTTTCTTTACTTTTCAAATTAAGGAATTACTGGTATAACATGTGAAAAAATCAGTACAACAAAATATTTGTTTTTTACATTGGGCCAATTTTAGGCTCTTTCCTTTTTTTTCCTTATCATTTTAGATTGTTTTTCGTTATGAATCTTCTTTTTCCTTTTAATATAAAAATATAGTCCAAAAATAGAGAAATTCTTTCTAAAATTATTTTTTGACTAATGTTTTGAATTTTTATTTTTTGGATGATTTTTAGTTTAATCGTAAAATGTTTTTTAAAAAATAAAGACAAAATAATTTTTTTTAAAGATTCAACAACAAAACAATTAACTATGTCATCTGAAGCAAAAACACCAACAGATCCGGGCTCAGATAAATTAATGACAACTTCTGCAATTTCACTTTTAAATGATGCAGAAAATAATATTAGTCCAACAAATGCTGCAACACAAAATATAATCTCTTCTTCTAATAATACGCCTGGAAATCGTCATTCTATGATTGCCGGAATGCAAAAAATATTATTTCCTGGAGGGAAATTACCTTTACAACAACCAGGCTCTCAACGTAATTCTACAATTATTAGTGGAGGAAAATTAGCCGAAGCTTCGGCAAATGTTGAACCAAAAATGACTGATTTTGATAATAATATTGGTGGTGGGGGAATAAATAAACAACAAAATAGTAAATTATTGGCTTCTTCTTCAATTGTTACTGCACGAACAAAAATTGTACCGTCAAATAAACGTCCACCTTCTAAAGTGGTGAGAAAATTTAAAAAATTTTATTTAAATTTTTATCTCCTTGTTTCCATAAATTGTTTATGTGAGTAGGAAATTTGGGCTCTGTTTTAAGATTTTCAGGAAGTTGGGAACTTTTTCGAAAGTTGAGAACTTTTTTTTTTGAAATCTTTCGAATTTAGGGGGCAAGCGAAGCTCTAAATAAAAAAATTAGATATTGAGCTTTGGCTTTGTCAAACTTTTGCGTCATAATAGGAAATTTTTTACGACGCATCCTTTTCCATTAATTAACTAACAAGTTAAATAAATTATAAAAAAAACTCGCAACTTTTTTGAATTTTTTTTAAACAAAACTTTTTTTCTTTTACATCTAAAATGCGCAACAAAATACTAATAGAATGAGTCATAAATTAATTTTTTTATTAATTTATTTCTTTATTTTATTTCATCTGAACGTTGTTATATTTATAGTTTAAAAAATGTATATTTACATTTTTTCTTAAACTTATCGACAATTTAGATCAATTTAATTCTTTGAATATTTACTCTCTTTTTTATTTTGCAAAAATTTTATTTAAAAAAAATTTTTTTATTTTAAGAATTCTGCTGCTTTATTAGCTGAAAATACAAGAGATTCATTTGACAATAACAACGATACAAAAATATTAGAAATGTCATCACCAACATTTACTAATACTTCTAAAACAACACAATCCTCAAATTCAAGTCCTACAACAGCAACAGGAGGAATTAACAATATTAAAAATACAAGTGTTTTTTCAGCTAATCGTAATTAATTTTAATTTTTTTTTCAAAAAATTTATTTTTTATTTTTAAAAAGCTGGTGAAGAAACTAGCCAATCTCAGCATCGTTATGTGCCGCTTGGAGAAAGAATTAGTTTTCAGCCACCAAAAACTACTTTAATTACTAGCCATGTAAAAACACCCCTTAATTATTTTAAATTCTAAAAATTCTCGTTTTAGGCTCCTTCAATTTCACTCAACACAACAACAACAACAACAACAAAAGATCCATTATCTTCGTCACTAGAATCTCAAACCCCTTCAACTTCTCAATGGGTTTCCTGTGCTGATTTTGATCGTTTTGCTGAAGAATGTAATCGAAGATTTTCTGAAATGCATGCTGAATTGATTGACTTACGTCGAAGAGTTGATCAAAATAAATGATAAAAACATATCAAATTAAAAAAAAAACAACACATTTCAACAACAAATTAAATGAATTAAAAAATAAACATTTTACAGTTTTCTTCCCCTTTTTAACGCTTTTTTTCTTGTAACGCGCTTTTGACTAGAATAAATAAAATATAAAAATATATCCATCCATCCATAACACCTCAACAACAAAAAATTATTGTATGTTATGATTGTTGGGGATTTTTATTTCCATTTTTTGTTTATGATTTTTTAAAATTTTGTTTGTAAAAATGTTTTTGGATTCATTAAAAAATGGAGATAAATGTTATATTATTTGATTTTTTTAACATGTTTTGTGCTCTTATTTATGTTAGCTTCCCGACAGAAGACATTTTATTAATTCAAAAATGAAATTATTTTTTTTTCTGTTTATTTTTGTAAAGAATTTTTATTTAAAATTATTTTATTTATCTTTTTCTGGCTTTTATATATATATTTAATGGGGGGTTTTTTACTTGTATTTTTGTTTTTATTTGGCAGAAAATTTTGATAGTTTTGGGTATTATCCCTTTATTTCTTTAATCCCTTTATTCAGTGTAGTGGGATTATGTGTTTAAAACTTTCGCTCAGTTGCTACCCTCCAAAAAACAAACAAAAAAAACAATAAGCTTGAATCAATCCAAAACCTATCTAAAGTTTAGCTTATTCTTTTCAAATATTATTGTTTATAGTATCATGATTTCAGATATTCAAATAATTTTTAAAATATTCCAACTACCCCAACACCTTTAATCTTTCGAACACTACTTCAATAAAAACGAATTTTATAAAAATTTACAAGAAAGGAATTATTTAATTATGAAAATTAAAAAATAGTGAAATTTTTATCATTTGCCTTAATTTGCTGCCTTTTTTTTATTGTTTTTAGAAATATACTTATTTTTAAATATCCAAATATTTTATTCCAAAGGTTTTTTTCATTCCAAAAACATGTTAAACACTACTTAATTCCAAAAAAAAGTTTTGTTTCTTTGTTTTAGTTTTGAGGAAAGTATTAATTAATTATTTTAAAATTTAATTATTTTTCTCTCAAAAGTAAAATCTAATAATTTTTTTTTCTTTTTTTTTATAAAAAATTGGGGGTTAAAAGTTGAATAAATTATTAAATTTATTTTTTTTTAAATTTTTTTAAAAGTTTGTAAAAATAACTTGATAATTATTTTTATTTTAAGTTCTGATTTAACAACGAGAATATAAACAAAATTTAGTCAAGTTTTTTATTTTTAATATTTTTTAAAATAAATTTTTCAGCTTTAAAGCAATAATGCCTTTCTCTATTTTAATTCCTTTTATTATTTTGTTAATTTTTATTTATTTTCTTTTTCTCTACATTCGAAAGAAGAGGTTTATTTTTTTAATTAGTTAATTAAATTAAAAATTTTTTAAAAGAATTTCTGATACATTTGCTTTCTTCCATCCTTATTGTGATGCTTGTGGGGGAGGTGAAAGGGTGCTTTGGTTGGCCTTAAATGCGATGCATCAAAGGTAATTTTTATAAAATTTTCTTTTTAACAAATATACAATTATTTTTTTAAATAAATTCTCTTGGAATATATCTTTTATTTCAGTTTTCCTGATTTGAATTTTATTGTTTATACTGGTGATATTGATAGAACACCACAGGAAATTCTTAAAAAGGTTATTTTAATTTCTAGCTTTTATAGGATCAATTAATCAAATAACCTATTTATTACTATTTAAATGTGTTAATATTAAATGTTAATATTAAATGATAATAACACTCGTTAAATATTCTGACCAGTTGCTTTATTTTTTTTTATCAATTTCCTTTTTTAGGTCAATTCTCGTTTTGGAATTTCTGTTCCAACCAATCGCCTCCAATTTATTTTTCTTCGATCACGATGGTTATTAGAAGCCAAAAACTATCCTCGTTTTACTTTAATTGCCCAATTATTTGCCGGTTTAATTGTTGGATTTGAAGCTTTGTGGAGATTTTGTCCTGAATGGTTTTTTGGTTTTATTTAATTTTTTAAGAATTAGTTTTTAAGGTTTATAGACACAACTGGCTGTCCTTTGACTTTGCCTTTATTTTATTGGTTGGGAGGTGCAAAAACTCTTTGTTATGTTCATTACCCAACAATTACAACTGGTTTTTTTTAATTTTTTTTTAATTTTAAAAAGTTAAATAAATTCATCCACAAAAAAATTATTTTTTTGGTAACAGAATTGAAATAAAAGAGAATTAAAAAAATCAAATTTTAATATTCTAGTTAATTTATGTCAATTTAGTTAGATTTCATTCATTAAATTACAAAAAAATTTTTATTTTCAGAAATGATTCAATTAGTAGATTCAAGAACACCAACCTACAACAATTCCTCTACAATTTCTTCCAGTTTTTTCTTAACTAAATTAAAATTAATTTATTATCGAATTGTTGCATTAATTTATAAAAGTTGTGGAAGTTGTTCTCAATTAACTATGGCAAATGGAAGGTTTTTTTTAATTTATCAAGAAAAGGATGTAGTCTCTAAAAATCATCTTTAGATTTTTTCTATCTTGATCGATTATTAAATTTTGGAGGATATTTTGAGATTTTAATTTTTATAATTTTTTGGGGTTTTCAAAGAGAAACATCAGGCATCTTTCTAAAATATTTTATTTTTTTTTATTAAGTTGGACAGCTTCACATATTGAACAACTTTGGTCAATCAAACCAAAAATTGTATTTCCTCCTTGCAATGTTGAAAGACTTTTAGAATTGGAAAATAATTCTGAATATAAATTAGAAAATAATGGGGAAAATAACGAAGAAAAAATGTTTGAAGTTTCAATAATTTCGGTAGGCCAAATTAGGCCAGAAAAGAATCATCTTGAGGTTTTTAAATAATTTTTAATTTAAATTGGGGGAAAAATATTTAGAATATTTTTTAATATTTTTATATTTCTCTCTAGATATTTCCATTGAAATATTTTTGAACAATTTTTTTGCTAATCCAAAAATTAATTAAATTTTTGGATAATTAAAAACGAACTCACAAATATAATTTTGATTTTAATAAAAGGAATTTCTTACCAAAAAATTTAAAATTTCTTTTTTATTTGGATTCCTTTCCTCCATATTTTCCCCATCAATATATTTCATAATTTAATTTATCAGAAAAAAGATTTTTTTAAATTTATTTTAGCAATTACGAATTTTTGCTGATGTGAGGAGATTACTTTTAGAACAAAAAATTAATATTAATGTAAGAAATTGTTTTAAATTTAAAATTAAATTTCAAAAAAAGGTAAAATTAATTATTGCTGGAGGATGTCGAAATGAAGAGGACACAAAACGTGTTGAATTTTTACAAAATTATGCCAAAAAACATTTGGGAATGAAAAATGGAGATGAAATTGATTGGGAATTAAATATTGATTTTGAAAGATTGTTGGAATTAATGAAGGTAAATTAAAAATAATTTTTGAATTAAAATTCTTTTTAAAAGAATTCACTAATTGGGTTACATACAATGTGGAATGAACATTTTGGAATTTCTGTGGTTGAGGGAATGGCTGCTGGGGTTATTATGGTTGCACACAATTCTGGTGGATTTTTTAGAAAAAATTTTGAAAATTTTTATACAAATTTTATGTAAAAATCCGTGCTAGAAAAAATTCTTACTCGTACCTTGTACCAAGGACTAGCTTCTGGGAAAATGAAATTTTTTCGCTTACGACCTTCAAAATTCCCAAACTTATTTTTTCTAGAATATTTTGAGAGTATTTAATTAATTTAACATTATTTAAAAATTTTAAACTCGATTTTTATGTTAATTATCTAAAGGTGGACCTGCATTGGATATTATTGGAAATGAAAATTTGACTAAAGTTGATGAGGAATATTTTGAAAAAGTTGGATTTTTAGCTTCTACAAGGGAAGGTAAAAAAATAAATTTTTAAAGAAAATAATTTTTATTTAAAAAATTTCAAAGATTATGTAAATATTATTCTCAAAATAATTACAAAAATGAATGTACAGGATCGAAAGGATATTCGTGAAGCAGCACGTCGTAAAGCTTTAATTTTTTCTGACAAATTTTTTGAAATTAAATTTTGTAATTTAATTGGGGCCTTTTTAACAGAAACAAAAGAAACTTGAGAAACATAAATTTTTGAATTTTTATTTTTTTTGTTTAATTAAAAAATTTTTGGATTACGTAAATATGTATAAATTTCGATAATTGTATGTATACCTCCTAAATTTATGTACACTATTGTACGTACAATTTTTAAAAATTGATTAGGCCACTTAATAGTTGAGGAGGGGGGGGATGCCTAAGCATTATTTCCAAATTTTTTACGTCTACATACACTTTCATCCCTGGTGTACATACAATTGAGATCTTGACTATTTATTTCTTTCTTTTCTCTCCTTCTCAATTGTGATTTTCATTTTTCAAGATATGATAAATCCGGGATACGCCCAAAACGAGGCTCGGCCATAACGGCGCAAAGCCATAACTACCAAATTTAGTATTAAATGATTCCTCTCATAAGAAATTGGTATCAAAATTGACAAGGGCCATAAATTTTCCAGCAAGTTAGTATGTCTTTGCGCGTCCCATATTTGCTTCTTTTCGTTTTTCTATTGACTGGGATCTGTTTCTTTTTAATTAAAAAGGTATGATTAAGTTGTTCTTCCATTAATTTTAAGCTTTATCAATTTATAAATTTTAATTGAAATTTTATTTAATTTGTTTGGTAATTTTATGGTAATATTTAATTCTACATATACTTAAAAATCAAAAAAAATTTTTTGTGAACAGAGACTTTATTGTTATATTATTTTTTTTTGTTAATTAAAATAAATTCACAAACATTTTCTCGCTTCTATTTATTTTTTAATTTCATTAAAGTAAATTACTTATTATTAAATATTTTTGGAAACAATTTAATTTAAAAAAAGTACATATTAAATTTTATTTTTATTTCACAATCCAAAAAAAAATATTTAAAAAATAATCTAAATATAGAAGTAGGATATAAAGAGAAAAATAAATAAAATAAAGGGAGAATATTATTTTATTTTTTGTTTTAAAAATTAAATTTGTTTATTTAGCTTTTTGTTTTAATTTTGAGAAATAAATTCTGAAATTTTTTTAGAAATTTTTACTGACATTAGAATTATTTTTTTTATTATGTTGCTAAAAATAAGAGATTTTTTTTAGCAACCTATATGTATAAAAATACTAAATATATTTCTAAATTGTTATAAAAAATTTTTAATGTCTGAGTTTTACTGAGTTCAGCGAGTTTTTATGAAATTTCCCGAGAGTTATGAGTAGAGACCGGATTTTATTGAAATAAAATGTTTTTTTTGCAAACACACTATATCGAGAGAAGCCCAAATATGGCATTAGTTTTTAGATATTATGACTCTGAAAAAAATTACATTTCAATTTATTTCAATATTTTGCCAATTTTCGCGTTATTTCAATATTTTGCACTTTTTCCAATTATTTCAATATTTTTGCATATTTTTACCAAAATTTTGGGATTTTTCATAAATTTTAGGAAAAAAGTGAAGAAATCAAGCCATTTAACAACCAAGATTCTCAAAATTTTCGCCTGCGGCGCTGAAAAAAATGATATTATGGACTTTATTCACTACAGTGCCGTCGTCTTCCCACTAATTATTCCCTAAAATACTGCTCAGCCCTTATTGAAAAGGCGCCCCCCAAAATTTCCTAATTAACAAAAACACTAAATGTGTAACTGAACAAAAATTTTCATAAAGGCATCCAAAATTTTACGCCCTCAAAATGTACCAATGGACAGAACCAACCAAAATGGCACATTGAGCAATTACACAAAAGGTCCCATCCCCATTTCGCCACTCTTAAAATGTCCAGGAGAGTAAAAATACTCATTTAGTCGAATTATAAAGCCAATGTGCAATTTTAAAAACGTGATTAATTTTTTGAATTTATACTTTTTTATTGGATTTTGCTAGTGAATAAACGATAATTTATTTCAATATTTAGCTAATTTTCGGCATTTTTTGTCAATATTTTAGCAATTTATTTCAATTTTTTATGGCCATATTTTGCGATTTTATTTCAATAAAAATCCGGTCCCTAGTTATGAGGGTTTTGAATTTATTTTAAATAAATATTTTATAATCTTGGAGGGTAGTGTTTTTAAATTAATATTTTAATTTATTTAGAATTAAATAAAAATTAAATACAATTAATTTATTTTCGGGCTTCAACGCCTCAAACGGTGTCCGGAAAATTGGGCTCTAAGATTCACACAATGCACCGCGCCTAAAAATCTAGAGCCCAATTTTCCGTTTTTCTCATTTACAAATTAGAGCCCAAAATTCCGCTGGAGCCCAATTTTCCGAAAAGTTGGAGCCCAATTTTCGGCACCCCCTCAAACAAATTTTAAAGTTTTTAAAATTAATAAAATAAATGTGTGTTTCTCTAATAAAAAATATTGTTTGTGCGCACTGGTTAATTTACAGAGTCACTCATTCCATTTAAAAATTAGTCAGTAAATAAAATAAAATATTTACATATAAACTACCTCCTCTAGTCATTTTTAAAATAATTTAGCTGAGTCAGATGATTATTTTATTTTTTTTTAAATTTTCCTCATATCATTTTTCAATCATTTAATTTATAAATAAATATTTTATTTATTTTATTTATTGCTTTTCATTTATATTTTATTTTTTAAAAACAACAAAAAATAAAAATAAGTAAAATAAAAGAGAATATAACAGCTGTTTATTTATTTTTATTTTAAAAGCGTCCCCTCCAAGTTTTTATTTTATAAAATGCTAAACATATATTTATTTATTTTATAAATAATCAAGCTTTTATTTAATAAACTTATTTTTGATTTTTTAAGTTTATTTAACTTAACACTTACACACACATTTTTAAAGAGCAAGCTTAAATTTTAATTATCAAGTTTGCAAGTTTATTTTTATTTTTCCCAACAACTTGTAATTAACTGCCGTAAATGCTGCAATAATTACCCTGGGTAATTATTGTTTCAATCTCTCGCTGGAGGGGTAATTAATAGGGAGGGATGCTGGATTTGGATAAATTTGAATCTCAATGCAATTTGGGACGAAATTGTTTTATTTTTTTCGATATTAATTCTTAAAATATTCCTTTCATTAATTAAAATTAATAAAAATTCTTTTAAATATTTTTAATATTAGTGTAGGAAAAACCAAGGGGTAATTATTTGAGAGAGGGGAATTATTTCAACATCTACTGTATGTTAAACCTGTTATTAAACTTGACTATTATATTTTTTTCAAAACTTTTCCTTTTATATAAACTTAAATATTTTTAAGATCAATCTCGATTTTTCCTTAAATAAACTTTTCTTTATTATTTTTACTTTTTCTTTCCTTTAATAACAAAAATAAACTTGTTTATATTATTAAAAATATGTAAGTTTATTTAAGCTTGATGTGATTGTTTATATTATATTATTTTTAATATTAATAACACAAAAATAACATTTGGTGTGGGCATTAATAATATTTTTCTAAAAATAATAATAATCAATCTTCTTTAGATTTTTTTTGTTTTTTTTTAAATATTTTTTTGCATCTTTTACTAACTAAATTTTTAGTAAATCTTTTTTTTAAATTTAAATTTTCAAAGATTTATTTGGATTAAAAAGCGAGCTAAATATGATTTTTTCTTGAGAATTTTATTATACTTTTAATAATTATTTATTAGTATCTTTTATTTTAATTTATTTTTGTATCTAATGTTTTAGTTTTTTTGCAATTTAAAACGAAAAGAAATTCAAAAAAATAATTAGAAAAATAAAAATCCATTCAAGCCCAATTTTGCTATTTTTGATTACCTTTTAATTAACAATTCGAGCCCGATCAGAAATTTCTATATGTATTTATAATAATAAAAATTTAAAAGTCGAATTCTCCATTTCGTCTACTGAGCTTTCTTAAACAATTATGTATGACCCCAAAAGAATTGTATAAAATAAAAAAATCTTTGGATACTCCTGTAAAGGGGAATATGAAAACCGAGGGGGAGAAGTTGGAGTTTTCAAGGGGGTTGCTTATAAATACTTTAACAAACATGAAAGTTTTAACAGAGGGGGTTGTTTAATAAGTCAGACATAAACTGTTTTAGATTTTGTAGATTAACTCTATCATTATAACTAATATTTTAAATTTAATTTTAACTCTAATATTTTACTATTTTTAAAAGAATAAATAAATAAATAAAGTACTATAAAACAATTTGAATTTATAATTTATTTATATATTTTTTTTGCACACAAACACAAATATAATATATTTTTTGTTTACTTTTTATAAAAATATTGTCTAAAATAAATATTTATTTATTAAAACTCGGGGGGTTGAGGACAGAATTTTATTTTATTATTACAATTCAAAGCTGTCGGCCAACCGCGCCTTTCTCTCCATTTTAGTCGCAACCGCCGTTGGGGGTGACCAAAGCCGCCGAAGGCCGCGGTTGGTTGTTGAATCGAGAATTTTTTATTAAAAAAAGCAAAAAGAGATTATTATTATTATTACATATTTTTACTTTACGTTTTTATTTTTATAAAAATAAATATATTATATATTTTTGTTTGTGAATGTGAAACTGTTTCCCTTCCCCCTCCCTCCTTTCCTCTCTCTCACACACTCAACCCCCCTTTTTCCTTATAAAGAGAATAGGGGACTTTAAAATAAATGTCTGTTTGGACGTAATATTTACATTTTTAAATTTAATTAATTTTTTTATATAAATAAACTTTATTTAACAATTATAAAATTATTTTTCTACATACTTTGGAAGGCATAATTAAAAACCTTCTGAATTGATTTGTCCACAACTTCAAAATTAAACTAAAATTCTGAAAAGATTAACACAATAAAGAATATGCTCTCTTTAACATTGAATTAGATAATAATTAAGGATATCTGGAGAACTGTCCATAATTTATTTCTTTAACTTTTTGGATAAATAATCCCCAGATATTAACAGAATCGTACGAAATATATTCCACAAAAATTATAATAAATTTTGAAAGTCCATTAATTGGAGACCTCTAATTTACACATATGAAAATATTGTATATTATTTTCTAATTTATTTTAGAAATTATATCTAATTAAAAATTCGAAATCTAGGTAATTAAATACTTTATTTCCCAATGTTTATAAAAATAATAAACAATCTAAATAATTATTTATTTGTAATTTTATTTTGTACTATTATTTAAATAAAATAAAATTAAATATATTTTTATCAGTCCAAATAATTTTTATTATTTTTTTATTATTATTGTTTTAACCAAAATATTAAAAAAAAAGTAAAAATGGTTTTGTAATAGACAAACCAAAAATATGCAAAGACAAAAAATAAATAAAAAAAATACTTTTATATGCACAAATTTCTTTCAAATTTTTATAATTTTGATGATTTAAATATTTATATTTTACATAATATTTATTTACATTTTTTTATCATTTTTATTGTCATAAATAGCCAAAAATAAATTTTATTATAAAATAAATATTTAAAAGGAAAGGGAAAAATAAATATAAAATAATTTTGAGAAAAACAGCCTGACACGTCCAAAATAAAAAAATAAATTGGCAAAAATATAAAGATTCTAAATAAAATTTTAGACAAATAATATCACAGAGCATTCTCAATTATTATATAATTTTTGACAATCCGCAGTCTTTTAAAATAACCATAAAAAACAATTTTTAGTTTTAAATTTTACTTATAAATTTTCTATATTTAATTTCTCATAAATTTTTAGAATTTATGTATAAGCAAGAAATATCAAGAAACAATGTCTTCTTTTCCTTTCAAAAATTCTGAATTTTTTAAATTTCTTAAATAAAAAAATTCTGAAATATTCTAAATCACTTAAAAACACTTAATAAATTACTCTTATATAATTTTGTGCTTTCTCGTCCCCCAACCCTTTAGGGATTTATCTATAAATAATACCTAGTTTTACACCTTTTTTATTATTTTTGTTATTTTTTTCAATAAATTACTCATTTATTGTCACAAAATAAATATACACATATTTAAAAAAACAATTTTTACTTATTATTACCTCATTTTTAAATATTTATTTTAAAATTAAATTTTTTTTTATTTTTTTTTAAATTCTTTTTTTTTTGTTTATTACTTTTATATTTTTATTTTGTATTTATTTTTTACAATTTATGTACTTTTGCCTTTTTTGAAAAAAAAATTTTTTTTATTTATTTTATTTATTTGACATTTCAAAAGTATTTTAATTTACGTAAAATATTTTTAATTATTATTTTTGATAAAATAATTACATATTTTTTTAATATATTTTTTTTCACACACTAATAATTTAATTATTAAACATCACAAATAATTCCAAATATTTTTTTTTAATTTTTTTAAAAATACAAATGACGTAGTAAAAAATTTGAATTTTTTTATTGTTCTAAATTTAATAAAAAAAATTTTTTTTGAAAATTTTGATATTTAATTTTTTAAATTTTAAAATACAAAAAAATCAAAATAAATAAAACTTCCTTTTCGAAACTTTTTTAAATAAAATATATTTTTTAATCCAAAAAAGAATTTCTAAAATAAATTCAAGAATTTAGGAAAAAGAATCTCCAAAAAAATTTTTAGTAAAATTCCAAAAAATTCTTAAAATTTATGTATTTTTAAAACAAATATTTATAAAATTCTCTTTATTAAATTAAAAGAAAAAAATTTTTTTTCACACATTTTTAGTAAAAACAAGTTTTTTTTAATTTAAAAATATACTCCAAATTATTATTACTATTTTATTTTTTTTTAATTTTTTAAATTCCCCCTCCCTCCCTCACCCCCCTTTCAGTTAAATAAAAGAGAAGAAAAGAAGATGCAATATAAAAATAAAATATTTAATTGCCCCAATATAAAATAGTAAATTGCCTATTAAATATATACCAATAACAGCTGCGAATATTTTTATATTAAAAAATAAATAAAATAAATTTATATAATATTATTATTTTAGAAAAGGGAAGGAAAGGGGGGGGGGACTTGTTTTGACTGCGCAATTTTATGCACTTCCTTTTCCCCCTTTTTTCCTTCCATTTTACTTTTTTTTGAATGAATTTTTAGTTTTAATATTTAATAATATCCTTTGTTTGTTTTTATTTTTTAAAATTAAATAATTTTTAAGTTTTCCTTTGAATTTTTCTCAGTTTCTCGTTATTTCCATTGGATTGTTTTTATATCCAATAAAATCCTCTGAGCTTTTATTTTCTCGTAACTCGAGATTTTTGACAATTAAAAATTATTTTTTAAATAATTTAATATTAAACTTGTGTCCCTTCTAATTCTAAATAAATTACCAATTCACCAAAATTATATAATAAAGCAAGCTTGCAAATGGATATGGATACAGATAAGTTCAAAATGCCTGCGGATATCCGTCCGTATCCGCCGTAAATATCCGGATACGGATACCAAAATCCATGTCCATTACCAAGTCTATAATAAAGCCTTTTAAATTAATTCCAGATTCCACATATACACATTTAAACAATAAATTTATTCATACCCCCATCCCTATCTTTTAAAATTAATTAATGTAATTAATTCTCCCCCTTCTCTCTCTCATTTAATTAACAATTTAAAATTATCTTTCTTTTTTAATTAATTATTAAATTAATTTATTTTTATTTTAATTAAGGTCATTTATTTATTTAAAAAACAGTTTTTAATATTTATTACAACAAAAATATATTTGCACAAAATGTGTTAAAAAATATATATATATTTTTTATATAAAATATTTATTACATTTTCGTTTGCGCAAAAATATATAAGTAATAAATAAATAAATTTATTATTATTAAATTTGATCTATTCTCTCTCTCCCTTATTTTCACACAGAAAATTAAATGGAGAGGAAATAGGGGGAAAGGAGGGGGGGGGAGAAGAAATTAATAAAAAAAGAGAAATATTTAAAAATTTTAAAAATAATTTTATTTATTTAAAATAGACCTCTAAATTTTTTTAATTTTTTAGTTAAATATTAAAAAAAATTTTTTTTTAAATTTTTATGAAAAATTCAGAAATTTTTAGAGAAGACTGGCAACACAATTAAAGGGAATATTTAACAAATATTAATTTAAAATATTTTAATTAAAAACAATTTTCTGTTATTTTTTTACATAAATTTATTTATTTACATATATTTAAACAACCAAAAACTTCTTTCTAATTTTTATTTGAAACTGTTTTCTGATTTTTTTTCGTTCTTACTTTGTGTTATTTCTTAATTATTACAAGCTTAAGATTAAATTTATACTTTCTAAAAGTAAATGGAAAATATAAAATTAATTTGGTTATTTATTTTAATTTATTTTTTTCCCTTTTTAGATACAAAAAATTATTTGAATAAAATTTTGCTTTAAATTATTTTAATTGTTTTTCTCTCGATTTTCTATTTTTTACATGTATATTTAATAAATTCTTTTTTTTAATTAAAAATTTTTTTTTGGAAAAGGTTAAATTTATTTTCTTTTCTATTTTTGTGTTTTAATATACAATATATTTTTAGCTTTTTTAATTTTTGGTCAATTTACATATATATTAAAATATTCTTAAAAACATAGATCTACCCCCCCCCCTTCTCTATTTTCTTTTTGCATTTTTAAATGTTGCATTCATACATTATTTATTAAAAAAATATATTTATTTATTATATTAATTCTCTATTTTTGGCACAAAATAATTTTTTGTTTTCTTTTTATTGAAAATTTTTTTCTTGAAATTTTTGGTTTAAAATGATAAATAAATAATTAATTTTATTAATTTTCTCTAAAAAATATAAATTTATGCAAAAATTATTTTCCATGTCATGTTAATTGTTGTACAAATGCTTATAAAATTTGTTAAGAATACTCTTAAAATCACAAAATTCAGTCAAAATATCCTTAATTTATTCATTTAAATTATTTAAATTATTTAAATATTTAATTATTTTTGATTAAATATTGGGTAAATTATAAAAGGAAAAGTTTAAATTTTCGAGAAAAACACCCATTTTTTGTACTTTTTTAAGCCATAACTTTTGAGATAATTAAATAAAAATTCTCAAAATTTTTAGAAACGTTTAAAAAATTAGTTTTATATTTAAATAAATATTTCGAGTCTTCATTTATCTACATCCCTGCCCAAACATTTCTGCGCACAAATATCTTAAGAATTATGGTTGCCGTTTTCGAGTCGGGCCGACGGTCAAGGCATTTTTTTCGGGCTTGTTTTTATCGAGTCGGGCCGGTACGAGTCTTTTTCGGGCCAAACATCATGGCCGAATCGGGCCATTTTGGCAACCCTATTAAAACTGCAAATCCCTCCAAAATTTATTTTAATTTTTCCATTTTAAACTACAAATTATTAATTATGCACATTTTTTTGTTAAAAATAAATTTTTAAAATAGTAAATTTATATTTTCGACACATTTCCTAAAATAAAATTTCTCTTCCTTTTTTGTTTAAATTTCCCATTAAATAATTAAAAATAATTTTTTTTTGAAACAAAAAATTATTTGTAGTTTTCTTTTAATTATTTATATTTTAATTTTAATTTTAAAGATTATGAGAATTAAATGCAATTTTTACAAATTTTATTTTAGTTTTTTTGTTGCAAAATTTAAAAGATTATTTTAAATTTTAAAATAAATTATTTTAATTTTTTTTCTTGAAATAGAAAAATTAAAAAAAAATTTAAAAAGAACAAAAAATTTATTTTCTGAAAAATAATTTATTTTTTTACAAGTCTTCTTAAGAATTAATTAAGCATTTATTTCTTTTAATTAACTAGATCGCTCTCCCCTCTATTTAGGATTGGCAGATCCAGACCCCAAAAAAGTCTGGATATCCAGAAATTTTCGATTCAGATATCCAAAGATTTTTCATATTCCTTAATTACCTTATTTCCTGGTAATATATTTTGGGTAATTATTGTTTCGACTTCCTGCTGGAGGGACTAATTAATTTAATGAGGTAATTATTTGGGGAGGGCAAAAGTTTTTAGTAATTTTTTATTTTTGATTTAAATAAATACAAAATAAAAATATTTTTTTAAATTCTTTTTATTTTAAATATATTTTTAAAGTTTATATTCTTTTTTTTTAAATAATTAATTTTATATTTTTTCTATAAAAATATATTTTTAAATTTATTTTAAAAAATTTTAAGAAATTATTTTTTAAATTTTATTTTAGAATATTCAATTATAATAAGTATATAAAAAAGAAATTTATTTTTTTGAAAATCCTTTCATTAATATCCTTCCAAATTTATTTAAAGAAAATTATTTTTAGTTAATTAAAATTTATTTTTGTAGGAGTTTAAGAGGAAGAAAAATTAATTTGAATTAATTAAATTTTATTTAAATTAATTAAATATATGTTTATTTCTAAAAATTTTTATAATTATTTTTAAAAATTTTGTCAGGAAAAAATATTTAAAAAATTCATGTAAACTTTTTGTTTGAATATTTCTAAACATAAATATTTAAAATATCCAAACAAAATTTTAAAATTTTTAATTTTTTAAATTACTAAAAAATAATTTAATTTAATGACCATCTCCAAATTCCCCTTTAGTTGAATATCTGTACCTTATAATTATTAAAAAAAAATTTTGAAATATAATTTAAGCATTTTGCACATTATTTTTAATTTATATGTAAATATTTATTTTAATAAAAACTTCCTTTTCTCTTAAGTACCAAAAAATTTTTTTTATTAAAATATTTATCTTTTGCGTATCTACCCACACATAAATATATTTTTATTTTTAATCCCCTCTCTATTAAATTTTAAAAGAAAAAGTTTTTAATTTACATATTTACACCTTTACTTTTCTTTGATGTTTTTATTGAAAATTTTCTATGTATCAGAGATCCTTCTTTTATTTACTTGCTTTTCCTTTCATATTTTTCTATTCAAAAATTGACAATATTTTTTAAATTTTGAATTCAATCACGTCCCCGAGACTGTGGGAGTTTCTTACCCGGAACCATCATGCAAACCCCAAATGCTTTCGTCCCTGCGGGGAACGGGGAAAAATTTCATTATGATTCAACTAATTCTCTTATCTTTTTTGAATTTTCTATCCCCAATAATTGTCTCTTATCTTTTCTCAAATATGAAATCAGCGTTTCAATTATTATTTATTTCTAGATTGCCAGATCCAACGCCTTTGTGAAAACAGCTAAGTACCTCCAACCACAAATTTTGCCCTAATTAAATTGGGTTCTATAAATTAATTTAGTATCCAAATATTTTATCATTTTATATTCAAATTTTGTTTTTTGTTTTTTGTAGTAAGAGAAAATATTTTCTTTAATATTCTTGCATTATAAAAATGCCAACTTATTCTTCAAAGTGCCAACTTATTCTTCAAAGTGCCAACTTTTACTATTTCTTTTTTTGTTTTTTTTGGCAATTTTAAAACTTATTTTTATCCCATTTAGGGAAATTTGATGATTTCTTCTGTCCCCATTTTTACAATTTCCATTTTAGCAAGCTTCCTGGCAAGGGGGGTTATCAATTTTTTAAATTGATAAAATCATTATTTTCGATAGAATTTTTTTAATAATTTTACAGTAAAATAAATAAATAAATATTACAAATATAGGTATTTATTTTCAATTTAAAAATAAACAACAAAAAATTTAATTAAATATTTAAATTAATGAAAACAACATTGAAAATCTTACAGAAAAAATTTTCTACAAAAATTCCTATCAAATAAATAATTAAAGGTAAAATAATTAAATAAAAATTCATGAAAATTAAATTTCGGATTTTCATTATTTAAGAATAATTTAAGGGTTTTAGTACTTGTACATGAAAGAAATTATTTTTGAGTTATCTGTTAGAATCTGATCGAAAAATTTTGAGAGATTTAGATACTAAAAATCTTTAATTCTAATCGACTGAATTTAAACACAAATATTATATTTAATAGAAGAGATCAAAAGCCTCGTAATAATCACACTTTTTTTTTTATTTTGTCAAATTTTCTTTCCTAATTTATATATATTTATTTATCTTCTCCAAGTCCTTTCTACTATATCCTTGCCAATTTTCTATCTGAGTCATTCAATTTATTTAATACTTTAATCCTTAAATATTTTATAAATACATATTTTGTTAAAAATTCTTATGAGCTAATATAAATCCATTTTTTGCTAATTGGTTTTTTGCTAATATATATTATATATATTTACTTAAAGTATATATTGACTTTAAATCTATAAATATAATTGAAATTACTTTAAATTGCGGGAGAGGTTTTTTTTATTATTTTAAAGTTCTTTTCCTTTTTGGGAGTTGTGGATGGTAATTGATAATAATTTTGTAAGGCAAAAATTGTAGGTCTCCCAGAAGAGCCTGATGAGTTATTAGGCTGAGGAGTGATTACATAAAGAAAATTTTCAAATAAATTAGTTAGTCAATCTCGATATAATGCCCCCTCCTTCTAAATTGTTTCTGAAATGAATCACTAATACTTCCTATAATGTATCTTTCGATTTAATTAATTTCTCATATAAGGTTTTGTCTGTTGGAGCGATATCGAGATTCCAACCGGTATTGTGTGGTATTATACAGGTTTTTTCGAATCCTCATACCGATACCGCTTAATTCTACTTGCAAATTATACACTTAACGAAAATATTATACTTCGCAAGTCGCCCCCCTTTTTGGTAATTCTTCGGTTTAGACACTCCCACCATTTTACTGAATCCCTTTGCGGCATATGTCATCTTGTTATGGATAATTCTTTATCATTCGTTAGAGCTTTTCGAGCTGAGTCGGATGCAACTAAAACAAACGAAATCTGAGTTAAAAAAAGTTATGATCACTTTTTTTAATCCCTTGTAGAGGAACAAAAAGCTTTCACAGAGAGGATCAAGCTTCTTAATTTTGTTAGTATTACCAACAGCTCGAAGAGCTATCAAGAAAAAGGCTGTTAGTATTACCAACAGCTCGAAGAGCTATCAAGAAAAAGGCTCAAAATGGTCAAGGAAGCAGGAAGATAGTGGGGGCCTAGACCGGAGGATTACACCCTTTTTCCTGTTTCACTAACCATTTTTTAGCTTTTTTGCTTGATTCACAATTTATTATATGTCATTCGAATGAGCTCTTCGATCCTGGTCAAATGAATAGGTTAGATTTGAGGATTCTGAACAAAATTATGAAGCTTAATCCTCGTTGGAAAAAACTTTTTGTGCCGCTACATGTGATTAAAAGAAATGGTCATAATTTTCTTCATTTAAGTCAGATCTCGTTGATTTCAGTGTCATTCGAATTAGCTTGAAGAGCTCTTTAAAATAATATATAATTTGCAATGAAACAAAAAAATTGAAGCAATAGAAAGGAAAAAGGGGGCGACTTACGAATACACTTTTTGAAATAATTTTATCATTTTGTAATTTTTCCATTTCAAAATAAAAATTGAAAATTACAGTATTTAACTTACAAAAAATAATGCAACAAATAAATATTTATTATTTCCAATTATATATTTTTAAAAAAATAATTTTATACGGTTGGGCGGGCCAAGAAAGGGGGAGAGAAGGCAAAGTTTTTTGCCTTCAGGGTATAATATAAAAGAGAAAATTAAAAAAGAAAAAGGATTACAGTAAATATTGACATATACTAAATTATATATATTTTTATATATATTTAATCTAAAAATAATTTTTATAATTAAATAAATAGTAAATATATTTCTTTCTCTTTTTTCATTCTTATGTATGTATTTTTTGTTAGTTTTTCTGACCCTTTTTAAATAATTTATTTATATTTACATATGGTAAATGTCCAGCTCGCGTCCTATATGTCCGCAAAAGACATTCTGCAAAAATGCAATTTTGCTGCAGTCTTCTCCTCTCCTTCTCTTTACCATAATTTTCCTAGGGTCATTAACTAATAGGTGACAGTTTGGCGCAAATAAAAGGAAAGCAAACATAAAAAAGGTTTATTTACAAATAAAAATACTTAAAGTGGATAAATCTGTGATAAAGTTCTCAAATATATTTCAAGTAAATCAGGTGCCATTTAATAGCCATCTTGTTTGAACATTTAGGGCAGTCCATTTCTGATTTTAAGAGTCGAAAACTTTGTAAATATTCGATAATCAGTAGTTCTGATTGTTTCTTTTTTTCTAAATCAAGCGATTTGTCATAAAAAAAGGGTACCCAAAATTTTTCAGTTGCTGAATTGTTTGTTGGACATGAAAGAGTCATTATTGATAAAAAAAAAGTCTATTAAATAAATATCGAAAAAAAGAATTAATGGAATGAAAACACAGAAGACAATAATTAAGGTAATGAATATTCCAGAAACAACGCCAAACTGTCACCTATTAGTTAATGACCCTAGGAAAATTATGGTAAAGAGAAGGAGAGGAGAAGACTGCAGCAGAATTGCATTTTTGCAGAATGTCTTTTGCGGACATATAGGACGCGAGCTGGACATTTACCTTTACATATTTATTTTCTCTTTATTTTTATTTAAAATATTTACTGAAAATTTAGTTATCTATTAAAATTAGGATCATTTTTAAATTTAAATTAATTTACAGACAAAATATTTTTAAACAAAATATACATGTGATTGTTAGAGTAAATAATTTACCTAAGTTTAAATCAATTAAATTTTGTACAAATATTTTGGCTTACTTTAGCCGGTGGTCGTTTCGAAAGTCCTTTGAGTTGAGTCGAACGGGATCACCCTCCACTACTGGAAATACCTTTGGACTGAGATATAGGCTCCCGAAAATTGAAAGATCGCAGGGGGGGGTATTCAAAAATTTAAATATTTTTAATTAAAACATAATAAATAAATATAATATTTTCCTTAAAACTGAAGATTTCTAATTAAAAAAATTTTTTTTCCTTTCAACATTTCATTTAATATTAGAATATTTTTTAACATAAGCAAATTACCTACTTAATATTCAAAAATTTTGAACATTTTTAAATATATATTTTTTTATTCTTTTTTTTTAACGTTCACGCAACAATTAATAATTTATAAATTAAATTTATTTTTAGAAAATTTATTTAACAAAAAAAAATATTTTTTTATTCTAATTTGTAACATAAAATTTGTAATTTAAATGTAAAATTATTTTTTTAATTAACAAAAAATAATTTTCAATTAATTAATTTCTCTCACATTTTTTATTTTTCAAAATATTAAAAAATTTATTTTATTATACATAGTACTTTTATTTATTTTAATTTAATTACGGGTATAATAAATTAATTTTAAAAAAAGATTAAATTAAAAACAGACAATTTAAAAAAAATTTTCTTTCTTTTTTATAATTTAATTCAAAAATATTTTTCTTTAAAAATTTTTAAAAATTATTTATTACTCCCTTACAAAATAACTAACCTCAAATACCAAACCCTAATAATGCCGGAACCCTTTAATTTAAATACTAGTACCTAACTTTATCTTTAATTTTCTCTCCCTTTCTGTCCATCTTTAATTAAATTATTCAATCCAAATATCACACAATTTCTACGAAAACAGAAAATTTTTTAATTTTGGAATAGAGGACTGACTGTGTGTTTGAATGAGAATCGAAATCTCGACAAAAATTTCGACAGAAATCTGGATTCTCTATAACCGAGAGATTTTTTTTGACATCTCGTCTCGGTCCATTCAACTCTAAATTAAAGCTTTCTTAATTTATTTTTCTAAATTACTTTTCATCTAATTTTGAATAACTGACTATTTTTACAGTTTTACTTTTCGACATTCTTTAGATACTCTTTACTTTCAAAACCCTTTAATTTAAATATTTTTTCTTTCACCCCCCCCCCCCCCCCCAATTATAAAAATAAATAATAATTATTATTTAAATTTTTAAATATATAATTTTATTGTCCTTTAAAAAAACGAAAAAAATTATTTTTTTTTCTCCTTTCTCAGTATATTTAATTGTCTTTTATATTTGCGTGTACTAAATAAAAAATGCGCAAAAATTATATATATATTTACTAAAAAATATTTTTATTTAATAAAAGTACTTATTATTTATTTAAAAATGCCAAACAAATAAAAAGAATTTAATTTACGCCGCCAATTTTATAAAATTATATTAAAATAAAATTATTTTTTATTTGAAATAAAAGGGAAAAATTGAAAAAAAGTAAAGCAAAAAAGTGTAAAATGAGGGAAAATAAGGAAAAAATTATTATACTTTTGTGTACTTCTATGTTTAAATTTGTTAGACTTAATGTATGTAAATTTTTGTTTAAATAAATGTACGGAGGATTTTTAGTTTTTGGTCTTTTTTATTGAGATTAACTTTTTTATTTTCGTTTTGTATCTGAAAATCCTCTGAAAAGGATTTTTCTCCTCTCTTTCAAGTATCTTTTCAATCGCAAGACTTGCGCAATCTTTATATAACTTAAAAGAATAATATTTAAATATAATTAAATTAAATAAATTAAATTGCTTTTCTTTTTTATTTTTTAAATATATGTAAATTTAAATAAATTAAAAGAATTTTTGCATTTACATTTTTATCCTTTAAATTAAGCTTAAATTTCTCAATTTTCTATTACCTTTTTTGTAGAAGAATATTCTATTTTTTTTGTTAAATCCGGAAAACTACGCGGTATAAAACTGTCTACATTGTAATACCTAATGGAGATCGTTATTTTCACAAAATTCAGGATCTGGATTTAGGTTAGTAACATGGACAGGATTCTTGAACTAAATCGAGGAAAAGCCTGAATCTGGACTCTGCCAGGAAGAATCCAGACTGGATCCAGATCAAGACCGATCTCTAATATCTAAATACTCTCTCGCAAGAATTCCGTCTTGACGCCGAATTTTCCGTTAACTTTTCTTGGTCATTTTTTATCTCCTTCTCTATTTTAATTGTTACCCATTTTGATAATATTTAGTTGTTTTTCTAACTTTATTTATTATTCTTTTGTTACTTTTTTATTAACCAAATCTTTACTATATTTACAGTAGCATTTAGATTAAAACATTAAATAAAATATATTCATTTTTAAATATTTATTAACCAATTTTCAATGCATTTTTAAATTTTCTTTAAACAAAAAATCTTGGCTCACTTTTCCTCTTTTCATTTTTGCCCTTTAAATATTTAATTCTTTTTTTATTTTTAATATATTTTAGTGACATTGAAAAGCTACGAGAAATTTTAGTTTATTAATTCTTAAAAAGGAATACTGTTAGTATTGTTAATATTTAAATATATTTTATATAAATGTTAACTTCGTAGAAAAGACAATCTTGCAGAGAAGTCTTTAATTAAATCTCGGAGATATTTTGTAAAATATGGGATTTATTATCTTTTATTTCCTGGACCTTTTCAAGCTCACAGACCTCACATTTTTTAAAGTACAACATAGCGAGTTTTGACGTAGGTATTCTTATATTTTGTTGCACTAATATTGTGAATTCTAGCTTTTTGGACTCCTAACAAAAGAGCCCTAGAGCGTTGAAAGTTAAAAAATCGCCTGCGATGCTAAAAATCTAAAATAATGGTGAATTAGACATGAGAAAACCTAAAATCTTTTGTGTTTTTGCTTATTTTAATCCTGCAGAAAAGTTTTTAATTAAATCTCTGAGATATTTTGTAAGTATGAGGTATTGGTACGAAATATGAGACCAAAAAAGGTGCACTACGAGGTACGAGCACTGAAATTTCGAAGCACTGTTCGCTTCCTTTAATTATTATATAGTAATTACAGTTAATTCTCTCCTTTTTTAACAGTAAAATAAACATTTTTCCCTCTCCCTTCCCCTCCCCCATCACCCTCCTCAACAAAAGAATAATGCCAATTTTTTCATTCATGCAATGCTAATTTTCTTTTTAAAAAAAAATATTTTATTTGAAGCGCCAAAAACAACAAAAAATTATTTGTTGCGTGACTGCACACAATGACTGCCTTATAATATATTCATTTATTTATTTTATATTTTTTTACATTAAATATATATAAACACCCCTTAATCAAGTGACAACTTTAAAAAATTTTTTTTTCAATTTTATGCATTTTATATACAAAAAGTTTTTTTATATTTTTGAAATGCCAAAGGGGAATTATGAGAGAATGAAATTGTTTATATTTATTTATTTGTCTAGATTTTTTATAAAAATATTTATTTTTTGGCATTTTTTCATAATTATATACTGTAGAATAATTTATTTGACAAAAAAGCATAAATTAAAGATAGGAAAGACGATATTAATATTATGCCATGGAACAGGATTCAGTCTGATCAGGGGTTCTAAATTTTCATTTTAAAAACCTTGTATTCCTCAAAGATTTTAATTAGAGATCGGACCGATACGAGATCTCGAACAAAAATCTTCGTGACCGAGTCTATATTTTGGTACTTATTTGCCCCCCCCCTCCCAGTCCATCTACCGTATAACCTGTATTAATTGCCCTCCCTCAAATAATTTCGCCACCTCTATTATTTACACCCTTTAGAGGGAGGTCGAAACAATAATTACCCAGGGTAGTTATTAAAGGATATACGGTACCTTCGTTTTTCTTCAATAGAAACTGAATGTTCACCCTTCCTTTTTCGTGATCTCGATCGAACCTCTCAGTCCAGTCACTAAATTTAATCCTCTTCATGAACAATCCTCTATTAACAAAACCCCTATCATGTTCATAAATTAATCATTACTCTAATTCTCTAATTTACCAAGAAAATACTCTCCTCTCAAACGTAAATTGGGGATAATATATATTTATCTATATTTAATGATTTATTTTTAAATGATATTTAATTTATAGTTCCTTCTAAAATCAACTTTTACTATTTTGGCATTTTTGGGATTAAATAAAAAAAGTATATATATTTAATTTAAATGTTAGAAAAGTAATAAAATATATTTGTTGTATTTGGAATGGTATTTAAAAAATTTTATTTTTTAATTTTTAAAAGATTATTTAAAAAGATTATATTTATTTTTTTGCGGACTTTGAATTAAAAAATTCTTTAAATTATTTGGAGTTTTTATTATATCCTCCATTTATTTTAGAGTTAGGACAAATCAAAGCTTTAATCAAATATTTTGGAGTTGATTGATTATTCTGGCTAAATAAAATATTTTTTAAATTAAAATTATTTAGTAATTAGAACTTTTTAATTTTTCCTCTTTTATTAAAAACTCGTCAATTAAAATTATGCAAAATTCCAAGTCTTCAATAAAATTTCAATTTTTAACTTTTTTGAAGTCTTCTCTATTCTAAATAGGTACCCCAATATTAAATAAACTTCTTTTATATATAAAGTTGTTTCATCCCCCTATCCTCCCCCCTCCCTCCGAATATAATAATCCAAATATTCTATCAAAAATTTTTTTAAATTTTTTATATTTTAGCTTTTTCTTAAAATTATTAATTAATTAACTCTTTAATCTTTTAAACAAACACATATAGTCGTCATTATCTTTTTTTCTAATTAATTGTTTATTTAAATTGCACTTAATGGTCATTGAATTAAATTAAAAAATAATTTAAAAGTACAAAAATAAAGGGAGTAGAGGAGGAGAATATATTTTGTAAAATAAAAAATTTTTTTCAACAAATTTTGTGATAACTTTATTTAACTACCAATTATAAAACAATACTTTAACAGTTCAAAGTTAAAAAAAAATTTTTTTAATAAAAAGTGCAAATAGATAAATAAAATAATAATTATTTTAACTCCTTTTTTTAAATTAAATTTTTATAAAATTTAATTATATATATTTTTTGAAATTATTATTTTAGTTTGTAAATTATTTGTTTTATACATAATCACGTTTTTTATGCTCACATTTTCTTTTTTACTCATTTCTCCATGTTTTAATCTTTGTTTTAAACCATGAGAGTGAGCCCAAGTTGGTGAGCCATCAACTTATGCAATTAGTAGACTCAATGCCAATGTTAGATGTGTTTATCTTTCAGGGAATAAAGAGCTCTATTTCCATAATATCTGATTATATGTAGGTTTTAAAATGCAGTTTGGTACTTATTGCAATAGAGTACTTTTAATTTTTCATAAAAAAATTATTTTAATTTTGACTATTTTTTAAATAATTATGAGAAGGGAGAAGAACAGGAAAATGTGAGCATATAAATTACAAATCATTTAAATATTTTTAAAATTTATTTTTAAATTAAATTATGTTGTATAATATTTTAATAGTGCAAAAATAATATTTACTATTGTTATTTAATTTATTTTTATTTAAATTAATTTACTTATTTAATTTAATTTATTTTTTTATAAAATAAATTGAGAGTTAAAAATGTAAAAAAATATTCAAATTTTATTTTTAGAAAGTTTCTGAATTTAAAAATGCCAAATTCTCCATCCAAAATTACCGAATCAACAACATCAAATCAACAACAATTGCCAAATAAAATTAATTTTTCTTCTTTAGACGAGGAAAATGAAAGAATTACAAACTCTTTATCTCCTCCAGAAAATAATAAAAATATTATTTTAAATAATAATTCAACATCTCCTCCACATTTAAAAGAAGAAGACTCTTCTCCCCCTCTACATTTGGTATATTTAGTGAATATTTATTTATTGTTGTTATAATAATTTATTAGAAATTAAAATGAAGAATTTTTGAAATTAAGCATAAATGAAGCAGTCCTCTTGAGGACTTCTCATGAGGAGTTTTCGCTGTCATTAATTATCCACAAATAAATTTAGGCTTCTTTTTTACGTTTCTTTTAGGCCTCTTTCACAAATTTAGACAAGGCTTCAATTCTTTTAAAATAATCTTTTAATTTAGATAGCCATTGCTTCTTCATCCAGAACCTCAACAGAAGCTATCGAACAACAACAACAAAATAATTCTTTAGAAGAAACCCTCCTTCCATCTTCTTCTTCTTCTTCAAATAAAAATTCTTTTAATTTTTCAAACTCACAAATAATTAATAATTTTAATGAATCTACAACAACAACAACTGCTTTTATGTTACTTCAACAACTTGTGGCTGCCCAACAACAACAAGTAAATAAATAATTTTAATTTAAAAAATAAATATTCAATCGAAATTTTATAAAATTATGTTTAAACCTTCTGTATATTTAAAAACAAAATTTAATTGAAATTTTTTGTAAGATAAAAAATTATTTAATTTCTTCAAAAAAATTATTTTAAAAATTCGAAAACATATTTTTAAATTTATTATTTTTCTCTACCAAAAAAAAATAATCTCTAAAAAATAATATATTTATTTATTTTAAATTTATTTAAATTTTAAATAAATAAATTTATAAATTCTCTTCTTTCTCTAAATTTAATAAAAGTACATAAAATAAAATAAATAATTTGTGTAAACAATTTAAAAAGTATTTATGTACTCTTTTTATTTATTTCCCCCAAAAATAATTTTTCTTTTTTTTTATTTTCATTTTCGGTCTTTTTACACGCAACTCTTCTTTTTTAATTTTTAAATTGAACTTTTTGTGTTAATAAAAAAAAATTTTTTTTTAATTTAAATTATTTACTTTAAAGAATTATTTATTCAATAAAACCTAAAAATCGAAAAGGAATCTTCTATATACCCTTAATTAAAAAAAGAATTTAATTATTAGAAAAGGGGTTATAAATATGTATTTTCTGTAAAGTTAACAGAAATATGTAAATTGGATCATTGAATTCAATTTTAAAAATTCCCCCTTTCCTCCCCCAACTTTTTTGATTAAAATTAGTCTTTTTTCTTTAAAATAATATGGCATATTAATATTTTTAATATCAGGACTTTTCCAAAAAAGATTTTAAAAAATCTTCTTTATAAGAAAAGTTAGTACTGGGCCAGTATGGGATCGATGTTGTTTGTTTGGCCTAGGTAATAAATAGGTTTTATGCGTACGATGTTTGGGGTTTCGGGAGGTGATGCCGGGAATGGAAAATGTAAAATACAGGGAAGGCCTTTCTAAGCTATTGGGTAACAATACCGACTTTCACTAAATAAATTCCTAATATTTAATATAGTCTCATAATTTTATACCTGAATATTTAATAAATTATACAATTTTTGGAAATTATGAAAAGTATCCTGATTACTATATACTTTAAAAAATAATAATTTTATTTAATTTTTTAAAATTTCCAATTTTCTATTTTTGTCTAAATAAATAAATAAATAAATAAATCTATTTTTAATAAACAATTGTTTCAAAAAAATTTTTATTTAAATTATTAGTCATTCATTTAAAGTGCTTTTTAAATTTTTTTTTATTTACTCAGACAATTTATTAATTTAATTTTAGAAAAAAAGACAAAAAAAGCACTTTATTTGGGAAATAATTAAATTAAAATATATTTTTATTTGTTTTGTGAAAGTAAGTGAGAGAGAGAGAGAGAATAATAATTATTATTTTTTAAAAATTTTTTTTGGAAATAAAGGGAAGAATTAAAATTTATTTTAAATTAAAGCTAATTAAATAAAAAATATTAAAAAAAAAGATGAGGACATAGAGCATTTTTAAATTTTATGTCAATTTTTGAAAAATTGCTATGTCAATTTTTGAAATGCCAAAGGGGAATTATGAGAGAATGAAATTGTTTATATTTATTTATTTGTCTAGATTTTTTATAAAAATATTTATTTTTTGGCATTTTTTCATAATTATATACTGTAGAATAATTTATTTGACAAAAAAGCATAAATTAAAGATAGGAAAGACGATATTAATATTATGCCATGGAACAGGATTCAGTCTGATCAGGGGTTCTAAATTTTCATTTTAAAAACCTTGTATTCCTCAAAGATTTTAATTAGAGATCGGACCGATACGAGATCTCGAACAAAAATCTTCGTGACCGAGTCTATATTTTGGTACTTATTTGCCCCCCCCCTCCCAGTCCATCTACCGTATAACCTGTATTAATTGCCCTCCCTCAAATAATTTCGCCACCTCTATTATTTACACCCTTTAGAGGGAGGTCGAAACAATAATTACCCAGGGTAGTTATTAAAGGATATACGGTACCTTCGTTTTTCTTCAATAGAAACTGAATGTTCACCCTTCCTTTTTCGTGATCTCGATCGAACCTCTCAGTCCAGTCACTAAATTTAATCCTCTTCATGAACAATCCTCTATTAACAAAACCCCTATCATGTTCATAAATTAATCATTACTCTAATTCTCTAATTTACCAAGAAAATACTCTCCTCTCAAACGTAAATTGGGGATAATATATATTTATCTATATTTAATGATTTATTTTTAAATGATATTTAATTTATAGTTCCTTCTAAAATCAACTTTTACTATTTTGGCATTTTTGGGATTAAATAAAAAAAGTATATATATTTAATTTAAATGTTAGAAAAGTAATAAAATATATTTGTTGTATTTGGAATGGTATTTAAAAAATTTTATTTTTTAATTTTTAAAAGATTATTTAAAAAGATTATATTTATTTTTTTGCGGACTTTGAATTAAAAAATTCTTTAAATTATTTGGAGTTTTTATTATATCCTCCATTTATTTTAGAGTTAGGACAAATCAAAGCTTTAATCAAATATTTTGGAGTTGATTGATTATTCTGGCTAAATAAAATATTTTTTAAATTAAAATTATTTAGTAATTAGAACTTTTTAATTTTTCCTCTTTTATTAAAAACTCGTCAATTAAAATTATGCAAAATTCCAAGTCTTCAATAAAATTTCAATTTTTAACTTTTTTGAAGTCTTCTCTATTCTAAATAGGTACCCCAATATTAAATAAACTTCTTTTATATATAAAGTTGTTTCATCCCCCTATCCTCCCCCCTCCCTCCGAATATAATAATCCAAATATTCTATCAAAAATTTTTTTTAAATTTTTTATATTTTAGCTTTTTCTTAAAATTATTAATTAATTAACTCTTTAATCTTTTAAACAAACACATATAGTCGTCATTATCTTTTTTTCTAATTAATTGTTTATTTAAATTGCACTTAATGGTCATTGAATTAAATTAAAAAATAATTTAAAAGTACAAAAATAAAGGGAGTAGAGGAGGAGAATATATTTTGTAAAATAAAAAATTTTTTTCAACAAATTTTGTGATAACTTTATTTAACTACCAATTATAAAACAATACTTTAACAGTTCAAAGTTAAAAAAAAATTTTTTAATAAAAAGTGCAAATAGATAAATAAAATAATAATTATTTTAACTCCTTTTTTTAAATTAAATTTTTATAAAATTTAATTATATATATTTTTTGAAATTATTATTTTAGTTTGTAAATTATTTGTTTTATACATAATCACGTTTTTTATGCTCACATTTTCTTTTTTACTCATTTCTCCATGTTTTAATCTTTGTTTTAAACCATGAGAGTGAGCCCAAGTTGGTGAGCCATCAACTTATGCAATTAGTAGACTCAATGCCAATGTTAGATGTGTTTATCTTTCAGGGAATAAAGAGCTCTATTTCCATAATATCTGATTATATGTAGGTTTTAAAATGCAGTTTGGTACTTATTGCAATAGAGTACTTTTAATTTTTCATAAAAAAATTATTTTAATTTTGACTATTTTTTAAATAATTATGAGAAGGGAGAAGAACAGGAAAATGTGAGCATATAAATTACAAATCATTTAAATATTTTTAAAATTTATTTTTAAATTAAATTATGTTGTATAATATTTTAATAGTGCAAAAATAATATTTACTATTGTTATTTAATTATTTTTATTTAAATTAATTTACTTATTTAATTTAATTTATTTTTTTATAAAATAAATTGAGAGTTAAAAATGTAAAAAAATATTCAAATTTTATTTTTAGAAAGTTTCTGAATTTAAAAATGCCAAATTCTCCATCCAAAATTACCGAATCAACAACATCAAATCAACAACAATTGCCAAATAAAATTAATTTTTCTTCTTTAGACGAGGAAAATGAAAGAATTACAAACTCTTTATCTCCTCCAGAAAATAATAAAAATATTATTTTAAATAATAATTCAACATCTCCTCCACATTTAAAAGAAGAAGACTCTTCTCCCCCTCTACATTTGGTATATTTAGTGAATATTTATTTATTGTTGTTATAATAATTTATTAGAAATTAAAATGAAGAATTTTTGAAATTAAGCATAAATGAAGCAGTCCTCTTGAGGACTTCTCATGAGGAGTTTTCGCTGTCATTAATTATCCACAAATAAATTTAGGCTTCTTTTTTACGTTTCTTTTAGGCCTCTTTCACAAATTTAGACAAGGCTTCAATTCTTTTAAAATAATCTTTTAATTTAGATAGCCATTGCTTCTTCATCCAGAACCTCAACAGAAGCTATCGAACAACAACAACAAAATAATTCTTTAGAAGAAACCCTCCTTCCATCTTCTTCTTCTTCTTCAAATAAAAATTCTTTTAATTTTTCAAACTCACAAATAATTAATAATTTTAATGAATCTACAACAACAACAACTGCTTTTATGTTACTTCAACAACTTGTGGCTGCCCAACAACAACAAGTAAATAAATAATTTTAATTTAAAAAATAAATATTCAATCGAAATTTTATAAAATTATGTTTAAACCTTCTGTATATTTAAAAACAAAATTTAATTGAAATTTTTTGTAAGATAAAAAATTATTTAATTTCTTCAAAAAATTATTTTAAAAATTCGAAAACATATTTTTAAATTTATTATTTTTCTCTACCAAAAAAAATAATCTCTAAAAAATAATATATTTATTTATTTTAAATTTATTTAAATTTTAAATAAATAAATTTATAAATTCTCTTCTTTCTCTAAATTTAATAAAAGTACATAAAATAAAATAAATAATTTGTGTAAACAATTTAAAAAGTATTTATGTACTCTTTTTATTTATTTCCCCCAAAAATAATTTTTCTTTTTTTTTATTTTCATTTTCGGTCTTTTTACACGCAACTCTTCTTTTTTAATTTTTAAATTGAACTTTTTGTGTTAATAAAAAAAAATTTTTTTTTAATTTAAATTATTTACTTTAAAGAATTATTTATTCAATAAAACCTAAAAATCGAAAAGGAATCTTCTATATACCCTTAATTAAAAAAAGAATTTAATTATTAGAAAAGGGGTTATAAATATGTATTTTCTGTAAAGTTAACAGAAATATGTAAATTGGATCATTGAATTCAATTTTAAAAATTCCCCCTTTCCTCCCCCAACTTTTTTGATTAAAATTAGTCTTTTTTCTTTAAAATAATATGGCATATTAATATTTTTAATATCAGGACTTTTCCAAAAAAGATTTTAAAAAATCTTCTTTATAAGAAAAGTTAGTACTGGGCCAGTATGGGATCGATGTTGTTTGTTTGGCCTAGGTAATAAATAGGTTTTATGCGTACGATGTTTGGGGTTTCGGGAGGTGATGCCGGGAATGGAAAATGTAAAATACAGGGAAGGCCTTTCTAAGCTATTGGGTAACAATACCGACTTTCACTAAATAAATTCCTAATATTTAATATAGTCTCATAATTTTATACCTGAATATTTAATAAATTATACAATTTTTGGAAATTATGAAAAGTATCCTGATTACTATATACTTTAAAAAAATAATAATTTTATTTAATTTTTTAAAATTTCCAATTTTCTATTTTTGTCTAAATAAATAAATAAATAAATAAATCTATTTTTAATAAACAATTGTTTCAAAAAAATTTTTATTTAAATTATTAGTCATTCATTTAAAGTGCTTTTTAAATTTTTTTTTATTTACTCAGACAATTTATTAATTTAATTTTAGAAAAAAAGACAAAAAAAGCACTTTATTTGGGAAATAATTAAATTAAAATATATTTTTATTTGTTTTGTGAAAGTAAGTGAGAGAGAGAGAGAGAATAATAATTATTATTTTTTAAAAATTTTTTTTGGAAATAAAGGGAAGAATTAAAATTTATTTTAAATTAAAGCTAATTAAATAAAAAATATTAAAAAAAAAGATGAGGACATAGAGCATTTTTAAATTTTAAAATAACCTTTAAATATTTTATTTCATTTAAAGGGCATAAATAAAATATTTATTTTTTTATTTAAAAAATATTTTTTAGCCCTTTTTTAAATAAAAATATATATGAAATAATTATTAAATGTCTATATAGATTTTATTTAATCAATTATTAAATGCAAAAATATAGAGAGGATTTCTTAATTATTTTTATTTTTTGAATAATTTTTTTTTTTAAATTCTAAAAATAAATAATCTTTGTTTAAAATTAATTTTCTATTTTTTAATAAATCCTTAAAAAAATTTTCTTTAGAATAACCACCACCAAATTTCAAAAAACCAACAAAAACAACAAATGCAAATTTTGGGAACATTCTTCCCTTCAATTAACACTTCCTCCCTTCCCCGACAATTACAACAACAACAACAACAAACAATTGAAGATAATTCTTTAAATAATTCTGTTGAAGGAGGAGGAGATATTTTTTGTGGAACAATTAGAAAGGATGAAGAAATGGATGAATTTAACAATGAAGAAATCCCCCCTCCCCCTCCAACAACAACAACAACAACAAATCAACAGCAACAACGTAGAGCTTCTGTTCTTTCATTAAATTCTTCAAAAACCCCCTCAAATATTCGACAACGTTTACTTTCTTATGATGGCCATATTTCTTCTTTAAATATTTCAAAAAAACAAAATTCTAATCAACAATTAATTTCTCCAAATAATTTTTTATTTGGAGGGCAACATCATCAACAAACATCTTCTTCTTCCTCCTCAAAATCTATTCGTTCACAGAGAGCCCCAATAAAAGAAATTATTAGTTTAGATGATCCAAATGAATTGGAAAAGGTTTTGAGAATAAATTTTAAAGGAAAAATAAAATTTTATAATTAATTTAAAGTTTATGTCTAAAGGTGAAGAACAGTGTATTCAAGATATGCGAACATTTATAACTCAATTTTCCCTTCGCCAAACAACTGTGGCTTTAATGACTGGTAAATATTTTTAAATTTTGATTTTTCAGAATTATTTTTAAAGGTGTTTCACAGCCATATATTTCTAAATTATTAAATGGAAATCATCGAGAATTGTCACTTCGTTGTCGAAAGGTGAAAAATATTGAATTGGAGTTAATAAATGTTTTTATCCGTGCCTGAGATACCAGAACTAGGCGGTGGTATATCTTAAATGATTCTCAGGGTCTGTTGATTACCAGAACTTATGAGAATCTCATGAATTTTAAAATTTCGTTCCGTTCAGATTTTAAGTTAATTCTGATTCGATTCTGTCAATCATCTGTTTGTAAAATTATTCTTTTATCAAAACTTGAAAAAAATTTTTTGTAAAAGCTAAAATATATTTTATCTACTAATATTTATTTCAAATTTAAAAAAACTTTAAATTTAGAACATTTATTGTTGGTATTTAAATTGTCGTCGCCATCCAGAAAAGTTGGCAATATTTGTCCAAGACCATCCATCGAGTAGACTGGACACTACAGCTGAGGGGGAATTAGTGCCACAAAGAAGGGAACGTTATGTTTTTAGACCTGTACTTTTAAGAATTTTGGATGCTTATTTTCAGGTAGTAAAATAATTTTTGAAGGAAAGATTAAGTTTAATTTAAATTGATTTACATAATTAGTTAGGAGATCTAGGAAAATCTAGACTAAAATAGAGGATTTTTAGAATTCTAAATTAAATTCCCATTAATGGGTGCACAAATTGTCTCCTATAAACTAAATTCGTTATTAACAGTAGTCGCTTCTAATGAGAATTAATTGTAGATAAAAAAGAGTTTTACTAAAGTATATTTTATTTAAAATAGAGGTAAAGGCTGTTTTTAAATTAAAAAAATTTATTTAAGGAAAGTCCATTCCCCGACACTTTAAAACGTATGGAAATTGCAAATGCTTGTAATGCTCATTTACAATTGGATAAAAAAAGTTTTAGAAAATTAATTTTTAAAAAATTAAATTAAAAAATAAAGGTACTCAATTAATGCCAAAGGAAGTAGTTACTCCCCAAGTTGTGGCTAATTGGTTTGCTAATAAACGGAAAGAAATGCGTAGACGGACAAATAGAGGAGGAGGAGGAGGAGGAAATAATGGAAAGAATAAAATAAGAAATACTTCAAAAACAACAAATAATCAAGTAGAATTTAAATTTAAAAAATAAATAAATTAATTTAAAATTATTTACCCCAAAGAACCTTTTTGTTAATTTTTTTTTATTAATGTTCTGGTTCTAGTTTTTGTTAGGGGAGAGAGGTTCCGTTTAATTTCTAATTTTTGGAATTCTATTTTTATTTTTTTCTAATGAATATTTACCTAAAGGAAAACTATTATTCACATCCTCGAACTTTTCTATTCCTCTAGAAATTATTTTTTGAGAATATAATATAAAGAAACTGTTTAGAAATCATAATTGGATTGGAATATATTCTTAAAAATATTTTTCTAAATTTTTTTTTCTGTTTCCTTTTAATAAATCTGAAAAAAATTAATTTAACAAAATATTTTGAAGGTTGGAGGAAGCGGTTGTGGTATTTCTTCTTCAACAGCTTCATATACTTCTGCTTCCTCTACTTCCTTTTCCCCTACACCTCCAAATTCTGCATCATTTATTAATAAATCTTTTAATGGAAATTTTTTGGAGGTAATTGAAATTGAAAATAAATTTAAAATTAATTTTAAAATTAAAAAAGGATATACAAAATAACAACAACCAACAACAATTAATTAATAACAATACAGTCGAAGACCTTTTAATGCTTGCTAGTCAACAACAACAACAATTATTATTACTCCCTCAACTTCTGTTAATGCAACAAAAAGTAAATTAATTTAATTATTTAAAACTTTCCAAAAAATCAAATTTTCAATTTTACTTTCTCAAAAAAATATAGGAACGATATTTTAAAAATTAAACTTCCTTCCTACAGAATTTATTTATTAATTAATACAGTGAAGGTTTACTAACATGGAATCACTTGGGATCTAATTTAGGTCCTCTTAGTCTTTGCAAATGCACAAATACTGATTGTGTTTAAATGAAATTAAATTTAAAAATATTTTTTTTTGATTTAATCTTTTGTATTTTAAAATTTAATTTAAAGGCTAACAACAATGACAATAATTTATTACCTTTAACTTCAACACCTTCTTCCCCTTTATTTTCATCATTAGAACAACAAAATACTAATTTAATATCCCCAACATTATTAGAACAATTTATTTTACTTCAACAACAACAACAACAACAACAAACATCAAATACAACAACTACAAATATTGGAATTAACAATAACAACAACAATGCTAATAGTCAAACTGTTTTTCCTTTCTTTAAAGTAATTAAATTATTTAATTTTACATTAGAACAGCTTTCTCCACCCAGTAGCCAAAGAACTTTTAATAAAATTGAGGGTGGATTTATATTAATATTGAGGATATATGCAACGGATAGGGGGACTACATATGCATATCCAACTATATAATAATTAATCCTTAATTATTAGAGGTAGGAAAACTCAAAAATTCGAATCAAATATATAATTATTTTTTATAACTCTATCATAGTGTGTCCATTAATTATTATTAATAAAGTCCAATATTTATAAAATTAATTTTTAGAATATCCACCACCAACAACAACAACACCCCCAATTAATTACTTCCTCTTTAAATCAACAAACTACAAATTCTCCTCCTCCACCAACAAACATTTCTGATTTAGCTGCTTTACATACTGCCAAATTATTAGAAAATTCAGCGGCAATAGTTGCACAAAATCCGCAATTATTAGCTCGTTTACTTGAATATTCATGAGAATAAAAGAAAATATTGAGAGAATATTTTTTTAGGAATTTTTGTTTAAAAATTAAATTAATATTTTTTTTGTATTTTATAAATTTTTAAAAAAAGTAAATGCTCTATTAAACATTAAATATACTTTTTAAGAAGTATTCTCATTTTAAAAACCTCTAAATTCGTCCAAATTTTTGAGAGATTTATTTTTATTTCTCTCTTAAAATTAGGGGTTGTTAGTTCGAAATCAAGGAAACGAGGATTTAGTCCCAATACACCAACCTTAGTTGGAATTATTTTAAATATTTTCTGTTATTTTCTCTGGTTTATTCGAACAAGTTTTTTCCTCAAAACTTTTTGTGTTTCTCAATCCCCTTCAAATAATTTTCTTTACTAAAAGAGCATTTACTTTTTTTTTATTCTTTCCTCTTTATTTTTTTACCGGTTAATTTTCCAAATTTTCTATATTTTTTTAAATCTTTCCCTTTTTTTTTCCTTTTTTAAGTTCAAAATTCACCTCCAAAAATTTCTTTAATATTTTTTTAGATTTATTTTAGAATTATTTTATTACCTCTATTTTTCTTTTTCCTATTTTTTCCTTTCAATTTTATATTTTTATGCACAATCTGTTAAAAATTATTTTTTTAAATTAATAAATAATTAGTAAAATTATTTTTTAAAGTTTTTTTACTAAAATTCAAATTTTAAGAATAAACTAGTTTTATAATTAAATATTAGTTAAATATAAAGTGAAATATCAAAAATAATTGTAAAGTTTATTGTAAAAAGAAGTTTATTGTTTTTTATTTTTAATTTTTATTTATTTTATTTTTTTAAGAAGTTTATTGTGAAAAATAAAATTTTTCTACTAAAGGAGCATTCTGCATTCTGCCAGATCGTTGAATCTGCGGACAATTGAAACAGGCTTTCGGTATTTTAGTGATAATATTTTTCTTCTATTTATTAAATGTCTTAAATTTTATCAGGCTTTATTCGATTTTTGATTATTTTCGATTTTTCGATGTCCATATTTGATTGAAAAGTTTTAAATTCTAACAAGGCTGATGGATAACTTATAATTTTTTTATTTTTTCCTTTACTTTTATTTTTTTCATTTAAATTTACCACCCCGTGTAAACAGCCATTTTTCCCCTTCATTTCATTCTGAAGTAAAATTTTTTTTATTAAAAATTACGTCATTTTCTTAGACTTATTTTAAAATATTTTCTTTTTAATTATTTTAGTAATACAAAAATATTTTTTTTAATTAAAAACAAATTTTAATGAGAAATAAAGCTGTCTTTTCTTTAATTTTATTTTAAATAATAGGTATACAAGATATTTTTTTGTCCGAGAGGTGCCATACAAAAAATATCCGTTTTACCTTATTCTAATAATTATTAAAATAATTACTCTATTTTTAAATTAATTTTCCAAATTAATTGTCATAAAAACAATTTACCTAATTTAAAAATCTCTAACAGAATTGACCAGAAACCCTTTAAAAAGCTGCCTATTTACTATTTTGGGTTAAACTTTTTTTTATTTTTAATTGAATTAATTCTTAATTATATTTTATTTTTTTAAGTATTTTTCACTTATATTTTCAGAGAATCTTTTTAAAAAATAAAAAAAAATTTTTTAAAGTTTCCTCCTACAATTTTTATTTTTAAATATTAATTCTCTCTAGATAAGTAAATATTTATTTATATTTTAATATTAAAAAAAATAAAAATTTAAAGTTTATATATTTCCATTCTAAGCATTTAGCAAGTAAAAAATCTTTCAAACAATAAACCATAAAAAAGCAAAAATTTATAGTTGAAAAAATTTTTTAAATGTCATCATTGAAATGCTAAAAATATTTTATATATTTTTTTGTAGTTTTTGAGAAAAATAAATAAATATCCAAATAAATATTTGTATGAGTAAAAACTTTTTATTTTCCATTTAATATCTTTTCTCCCAATATTTTTCTTTGTAAAATAAATTTTCAATTTAAAAAATTATTTTAAAATTAATTTAATTCTCTCTATATATATATTTTTAAATTAATAAACAATTTATTTTTCTATCAATATAACGCCACTTATTGGGGTAGAAAAAATCTAAGAGTAACATACAACTGGGTGCCAGCAACTGAAAGTTACAGGCACTTTCTCTCCAATAACCAAACAAAAAAAATTTTTACATAAATTAATATGTATGTAAAATTTGATTTTTCTGTGTATTTTTTTTGTTTTTGTTTTTGTGTATTTTTTTTAAATTTTTTTTAAATTTTTTTTTAATTTTTTTAATTTTTTAATTTTTATTTTTATATTATTATTTTTAATAATTATTTTAATAATTATTTTTATTTATATTATTTTTATTTTATTATTTTATATATAATAATTATTTTAATAATTATTTATAATAATTATTTTTAAATTTTATTATAAAAATTTTTTAAATTTTTTAAAAAATTTCTTGTTTTACAAAGTAATGATCCTAATCAACCAGCTACTTTTGTGGCGCAGTCAGCTATGTACTAGTGAAGATAAAGAACAGTGGCTTATTAAATTGTCTACACAATTAGACCAGCAAAAGGTGGAAATTTAAAAGATCAGAATTTAAAAAAAAACAGAATTTTTTCAATTAGAATTTTTAAATCAGAATTTTAAAAGACGAGATTTAAATCAGAATTTAAAAATTAGAATTTTGAATTGAATTTTTTTAAATCAGAATTTTAAATATCAGAATTTATATTAAAATCAGAATTTTCTGTCAGAATTTTAAAAATCAAAATTTTAAGTTTATATGTTGTATTTTGCAATATTCTGATTTTATATTTACAAAACTATCGCATATTGTAAAACTTAGTAGTACACAACTTCCAAGTTTTACAATCAGAATTTAGAGATCATATCCTCAATGCTTGCTGAATGTAATGAAATAGTCGGAGAAGCGAATATTAAGTGGTAGTTTAAACTTTATAAAAATTATAAAATTCTTTCTAATTTCAGCGAATTGACAAAACTTCAACAGCAGTACAAAACCAACACATAAAGGATTTATTATGTAAAGTGGTTATTGTCAAAAGAGGAAAATTAGAAAATTTACGGATTCTAAAAATACTAATATATAAAAATGTCATTCTGTTTTTTCGATTATAATATATACCGATTTGTTTTGTTATATATGTGTTTAACTTAAAAAATTATGTAAAGAAGTTTTCTTTTATCAAATTTGGTCAAATTTTTGTTTTTTGTCGCGACGAGAATGCCCATTTTATTAGTATTTTAATTGTTTAATCTACTAAATAAAACTAGGTAGCTGTCTTTAACATTATTTGTCAACAAATTATTTTCTCCTTTTTGGATGGATAGGCAAATTTCGCCTAAACTTCTTTCATTCAATGGCCGTGTAATTTGGCGGATTAGGAAAAATGAAGAGGTGTTTTATTTATAATTATTTTAAAATATATTCATGATTATACCGTTTCCAGAAAAACCTAACAAATAAGTACATGATAATTTTTTTATTCTCTTTCCCTTTTCCAAGTGGAAAAAGTATACTTTATAATTGAGAAGGAAAAATGGGCGAGCACGCAAAAAATGCAAAAAGGGAAGGAAAAGTGGGTGGTCACAGTGTAGATTTTTAGCCATTTGGTCACTCTGTGTATTTATAGACATTTGATCATCTCGTATATTTTTAGCCATTTAGTCACTTTGTGTATTTATAGACATTTGGTCACCTTGCAATTTTTAGCCATTTGGTCACATAGTATATTTTGACCATGTGGTCACACAAAATAAAATTTCTTATTTTTAGCTTCATATACAATACGCAGCATATCCGTCTAAAACCTTTTGCTGAACTACAGAACACATCAAATTTCCCTCCTCGCCCAAAACACAACGATATATTAACTCCATTCCTCGCTCAACAAATTCCACAAAATTCAAAAATTTATTTCCGACACACCGGAAATACTCCTCAATTATGAATAATTTTTAAGTTGAAATAATGAATTTAATAATGTTTATCCTATTTTTGAAATTTTTTTTATTCCTTAAAAAAATTTTTTATTCGACTAAATTCTTTTACTAAAAAATATTTTCTTATGGGCTTAAATTTTGTGGAAAAAATTCTTCCTTAAAAAATTTAACCGAATAATTTTTAAGTTGAAATAATGAATTTAATAATGTTTATCCTATTTTTGAAATTTTTTTTATTCCTTAAAAAAATTTTTTATTCGACTAAATTCTTTTACTAAAAAATATTTTCTTATGGGCTTAAATTTTGTGGAAAAAATTCTTCCTTAAAAAATTTAACCGAATAATTTTTAAGTTGAAATAATGAATTTAATAATGTTTATCCTATTTTTGAAATTTTTTTTATTCCTTAAAAAATTTTTTTATTCGACTAAATTCTTTTACTAAAAAATATTTTCTTATGGGCTTAAATTTTGTGGAAAAAATTCTTCCTTAAAAAATTTAACCGAATAATTTTTAAGTTGAAATAATGAATTTAATAATGTTTATCCTATTTTTGAAATTTTTTTTATTCCTTAAAAAATTTTTTTATTCGACTAAATTCTTTTACTAAAAAATATTTTCTTATGGGCTTAAATTTTGTGGAAAAAATTCTTCCTTAAAAAATTTAACCGAATAATTTTTAAGTTGAAATAATGAATTTAATAATGTTTATCCTATTTTTGAAATTTTTTTTATTCCTTAAAAAAATTTTTTATTCGACTAAATTCTTTTACTAAAAAATATTTTCTTATGGGCTTAAATTTTGTGGAAAAAATTCTTCCTTAAAAAATTTAACCGAATAATTTTTAAGTTGAAATAATGAATTTAATAATGTTTATCCTATTTTTGAAATTTTTTTTATTCCTTAAAAAATTTTTTTATTCGACTAAATTCTTTTACTAAAAAATATTTTCTTATGGGCTTAAATTTTGTGGAAAAAATTCTTCCTTAAAAAATTTAACCGAATAATTTTTAAGTTGAAATAATGAATTTAATAATGTTTATCCTATTTTTGAAATTTTTTTTATTCCTTAAAAAAATTTTTTATTCGACTAAATTCTTTTACTAAAAAATATTTTCTTATGGGCTTAAATTTTGTGGAAAAAATTCTTCCTTAAAAAATTTAACCGAATAATTTTTAAGTTGAAATAATGAATTTAATAATGTTTATCCTATTTTTGAAATTTTTTTTATTCCTTAAAAAAATTTTTTATTCGACTAAATTCTTTTACTAAAACCAAATTTATTTGTTAATAAATACAGAATATGACATTACTCGGGACTTAATTTAGGTCCTCTTAGTCTTTTCAATGATTGTTTAACAAAATACTAATTTAATATCCCCAACATTATTAGAACAATTTATTTTACTTCAACAACAACAACAAAAACAAACATCAAATACAACAACTACAAATATTGGAATTAACAATAACAAAAATAAAGCTGTCTTTTCTTTAATTTTATTTTAAATAATAGGTATACAAGATATTTTTTTGTCCGAGAGGTGCCATACAAAAAATATCCGTTTTACCTTATTCTAATAATTATTAAAATAATTACTCTATTTTTAAATTAATTTTCCAAATTAATTGTCATAAAAACAATTTACCTAATTTAAAAATCTCTAACAGAATTGACCAGAAACCCTTTAAAAAGCTGCCTATTTACTATTTTGGGTTAAACTTTTTTTTATTTTTAATTGAATTAATTCTTAATTATATTTTATTTTTTTAAGTATTTTTCACTTATATTTTCAGAGAATCTTTTTAAAAAATAAAAAAAAATTTTTAAAGTTTCCTCCTACAATTTTTATTTTTAAATATTAATTCTCTCTAGATAAGTAAATATTTATTTATATTTTAATATTAAAAAAAATAAAAAATTTAAAGTTTATATATTTCCATTCTAAGCATTTAGCAAGTAAAAAATCTTTCAAACAATAAACCATAAAAAAGCAAAAATTTATAGTTGAAAAAATTTTTTAAATGTCATCATTGAAATGCTAAAAATATTTTATATATTTTTTTGTAGTTTTTGAGAAAAATAAATAAATATCCAAATAAATATTTGTATGAGTAAAAACTTTTTATTTTCCATTTAATATCTTTTCTCCCAATATTTTTCTTTGTAAAATAAATTTTCAATTTAAAAAATTATTTTAAAATTAATTTAATTCTCTCTATATATATTTTTTAAATTAATAAACAATTTATTTTTCTATCAATATAACGCCACTTATTGGGGTAGAAAAAATCTAAGAGTAACATACAACTGGGTGCCAGCAACTGAAAGTTACAGGCACTTTCTCTCCAATAACCAAACAAAAAAAATTTTTACATAAATTAATATGTATGTAAAATTTTATTTTTCTTTGTATTTTTTTTGTTTTTGTTTTTGTTTATTTTTTTTAAATTTTTTTTTAAATTTTTTTTTAATTTTTTTAAATTTTTAATTTTTATTTTTATATTATTATTTTTAATAATTATTTTAATAATTATTTTTATTTATATTATTTTTATTTTATTATTTTATATATAATAATTATTTTAATAATTATTTATAATAATTATTTTTAAATTTTATTATAAAAATTTTTTAAATTTTTTAAAAAATTTCTTGTTTTACAAAGTAATGATCCTAATCAACCAGCTACTTTTGTGGCGCAGTCAGCTATGTACTAGTGAAGATAAAGAACAGTGGCTTATTAAATTGTCTACACAATTAGACCAGCAAAAGGTGGAAATTTAAAAGATCAGAATTTAAAAAAAAACAGAATTTTTTCAATTAGAATTTTTAAATCAGAATTTTAAAAGACGAGATTTAAATCAGAATTTAAAAATTAGAATTTTGAATTGAATTTTTTTAAATCAGAATTTTAAATATCAGAATTTATATTAAAATCAGAATTTTCTGTCAGAATTTTAAAAATCAAAATTTTAAGTTTATATGTTGTATTTTGCAATATTCTGATTTTATATTTACAAAACTATCGCATATTGTAAAACTTAGTAGTACACAACTTCCAAGTTTTACAATCAGAATTTAGAGATCATATCAGAATTTGTGTTTTCTGTTTTAATAATTACAATTGTGTATATATTTAACAGAATTCCAAGTTTATTTTTTATTTTTACAATTTCAAGTTTTACAATTGTAAAACTTGAAATAATTTTTATTTAAAAAATAAACTTGGGAATTGTAAATAATTTAAAGTTTCTTTACATATTAAAATATCAAAATTAATTTTTAAATTTTTTGTAGACATTTTTGGCTGCATTAGTTGATCCAAAGCGTTACTTGGCAAATTCAATGGGTTCAATGAATATGTAAAAAAATAATTTTTTAAATTTATTAAAAAATATTTTTTAGAAGCGGAAAAAAAGACAGTAGTGGAAGTTTGTGTACTCCAACATCTCCGGGCATTACTCCTGGAAATATTACAATACCAACTAGTGGAAGTGGGAGTTAGGCATACACCTCCTTAACGGATTGTATGCCTAACAGATTTTAAAAAATAGACCGGAAGCCTTAGCCTGGCAGGTGTGCGGCACGGTTCGGTGCTACCGCGGTATTGTCGTGTAGTCTCGGACCGGTTGTACTTTTCGGTACTACTGAAAAAACCCGGTCTGTTGAACGCTACTTGACAGCAGCTTACTATACTATAAAAGCCGTCGACTTCTCACAATCTTCCCCTAACTTCTTCTACAACATTATTTTCAAACAAGATTCACGCAAGATGATTATATTTGTCAGCTTCTTCATTTTGATTTGCTTCTGTTTTACGGCTGCTGGGATGTAAGTATATATTAACGCTTTTAAAAAAATAATTCTTTTTATTGCAGTGTCTTGGCTTGTTATCACAGTACAACATTGAATTTGTGGGTTAAAGGTCAACCAGAGAAGGTTGTTTACAAAATTTGTAGCAGACCAAAATTTGAAATTTAGGAAAAGTCGTTCGATCCAGAGTCTGTTGTACTTCAAGAACAAAGCCCTGCTCAATTTCATGGCTCGGCAGTCAAGGATGGTGATGAACTTTATGAAGAAAAGGTTTGTTTTAATTTACAAAAAATTTAGCCCTACTTTAAATTTAGGTATCTTCTTCGGTTCAACGCACTACTTCTCAATTTCTCGGCTCGGCTACAGTCAAGGATGGTAATGAACTTGATCAAGTAAAGGTTTGTTTTAATTTGCTTTTTAGCTGAATAAAGCTTATTAAATTTTAAGGCTATAACATCAACTAGTTCAATAGATTGGAATCTAAATGCGGAAGACGGTACTTCTGTGAGTGTTTATCAAATTGGTGGCCAAACATGTATTGAATGCCGCCTTTTGGCATCCGGTAATACGGGACTTGATCAAGATGTAAAAATGCAATTGGCCAGCCATGAGGCTGGCCATGCATATGTGGCTTTTCTGCTTGAAGTTCCCGTAACAAAGGTTATTATGATACTTTTAATTTTTTAATTTGAGAAATTTAGATAACGCTTCTCCCTGATGGTCATCTTCTTGGCTACACACTGCTTGAGTTTGAAACAAAACCTGCATTTTCGGGCGACGACAGAGCAACGTATGTAACTATTTTGTGGGCGGGACGGGAAGCTGAAAGGAAATTGCGTCGCAAAACAACGTCGATGTTTAAATCTGACAAAATGGCCATTATTGAAGCTATAGAACCAATGATAATAGACCAAATTTATCACGATTTTTTATGGATATTTTAGGGGTCAGAGTTTGGACTAAGTGACGATGACGCCCTCTGGGCATTCAAAGCTGAGTCTGAGAAATTCAAAGGGATGAAAGACGACGACAAATACGTCTTCGCTAATAAATGCAAATTAAAAGCACGAGAATTGATTGAACGTAATGCTGCTGCTCTGGAGGCGGTAATATTTAAAAAATTATTCTTTTAACAATAAAGAGTTTTCAGTTGGCCTCAATGCTTGCTGAATGTAATGAAATAGTCGGAGAAGCGAATATTAAGTGGTAGTTTAAACTTTATAAAAATTATAAAATTCTTTCTAATTTCAGCGAATTGACAAAACTTCAACAGCAGTACAAAACCAACACATAAAGGATTTATTATGTAAAGTGGTTATTGTCAAAAGAGGAAAATTAGAAAATTTACGGATTCTAAAAATACTAATATATAAAAATGTCATTCTGTTTTTTCGATTATAATATATACCGATTTGTTTTGTTATATATGTGTTTAACTTAAAAAATTATGTAAAGAAGTTTTCTTTTATCAAATTTGGTCAAATTTTTGTTTTTTGTCGCGACGAGAATGCCCATTTTATTAGTATTTTAATTGTTTAATCTACTAAATAAAACTAGGTAGCTGTCTTTAACATTATTTGTCAACAAATTATTTTCTCCTTTTTGGATGGATAGGCAAATTTCGCCTAAACTTCTTTCATTCAATGGCCGTGTAATTTGGCGGATTAGGAAAAATGAAGAGGTGTTTTATTTATAATTATTTTAAAATATATTCATGATTATACCGTTTCCAGAAAAACCTAACAAATAAGTACATGATAATTTTTTTATTCTCTTTCCCTTTTCCAAGTGGAAAAAGTATACTTTATAATTGAGAAGGAAAAATGGGCGAGCACGCAAAAAATGCAAAAAGGGAAGGAAAAGTGGGTGGTCACAGTGTAGATTTTTACCCATTTGGTCACTCTGTGTATTTATAGACATTTGATCATCTCGTATATTTTTAGCCATTTAGTCACTTTGTGTATTTATAGACATTTGGTCACCTTGCAATTTTTAGCCATTTGGTCACATAGTATATTTTGACCATGTGGTCACACAAAATAAAATTTCTTATTTTTAGCTTCATATACAATACGCAGCATATCCGTCTAAAACCTTTTGCTGAACTACAGAACACATCAAATTTCCCTCCTCGCCCAAAACACAACGATATATTAACTCCATTCCTCGCTCAACAAATTCCACAAAATTCAAAAATTTATTTCCGACACACCGGAAATACTCCTCAATTATGAATAATTTTTAAGTTGAAATAATGAATTTAATAATGTTTATCCTATTTTTGAAATTTTTTTTATTCCTTAAAAAATTTTTTTATTCGACTAAATTCTTTTACTAAAAAATATTTTCTTATGGGCTTAAATTTTGTGGAAAAAATTCTTCCTTAAAAAATTTAACCGAATAATTTTTAAGTTGAAATAATGAATTTAATAATGTTTATCCTATTTTTGAAATTTTTTTTATTCCTTAAAAAAATTTTTATTCGACTAAATTCTTTTACTAAAAAATATTTTCTTATGGGCTTAAATTTTGTGGAAAAAATTCTTCCTTAAAAAATTTAACCGAATAATTTTTAAGTTGAAATAATGAATTTAATAATGTTTATCCTATTTTTGAAATTTTTTTTATTCCTTAAAAAAATTTTTTATTCGACTAAATTCTTTTACTAAAAAATATTTTCTTATGGGCTTAAATTTTGTGGAAAAAATTCTTCCTTAAAAAATTTAACCGAATAATTTTTAAGTTGAAATAATGAATTTAATAATGTTTATCCTATTTTTGAAATTTTTTTTATTCCTTAAAAAAATTTTTTATTCGACTAAATTCTTTTACTAAAAAATATTTTCTTATGGGCTTAAATTTTGTGGAAAAAATTCTTCCTTAAAAAATTTAACCGAATAATTTTTAAGTTGAAATAATGAATTTAATAATGTTTATCCTATTTTTGAAATTTTTTTTATTCCTTAAAAAAATTTTTTATTCGACTAAATTCTTTTACTAAAAAATATTTTCTTATGGGCTTAAATTTTGTGGAAAAAATTCTTCCTTAAAAAATTTAACCGAATAATTTTTAAGTTGAAATAATGAATTTAATAATGTTTATCCTATTTTTGAAATTTTTTTTATTCCTTAAAAAAATTTTTTATTCGACTAAATTCTTTTACTAAAAAATATTTTCTTATGGGCTTAAATTTTGTGGAAAAAATTCTTCCTTAAAAAATTTAACCGAATAATTTTTAAGTTGAAATAATGAATTTAATAATGTTTATCCTATTTTTGAAATTTTTTTTATTCCTTAAAAAAATTTTTTATTCGACTAAATTCTTTTACTAAAAAATATTTTCTTATGGGCTTAAATTTTGTGGAAAAAATTCTTCCTTAAAAAATTTAACCGAATAATTTTTAAGTTGAAATAATGAATTTAATAATGTTTATCCTATTTTTGAAATTTTTTTTATTCCTTAAAAAAATTTTTATTCGACTAAATTCTTTTACTAAAAAATATTTTCTTATGGGCTTAAATTTTGTGGAAAAAATTCTTCCTTAAAAAATTTAACCGAATAATTTTTAAGTTGAAATAATGAATTTAATAATGTTTATCCTATTTTTGAAATTTTTTTTATTCCTTAAAAAAATTTTTTATTCGACTAAATTCTTTTACTAAAAAATATTTTCTTATGGGCTTAAATTTTGTGGAAAAAATTCTTCCTTAAAAAATTTAACCGAATAATTTTTAAGTTGAAATAATGAATTTAATAATGTTTATCCTATTTTTGAAATTTTTTTTATTCCTTAAAAAATTTTTTATTCGACTAAATTCTTTTACTAAAAAATATTTTCTTATGGGCTTAAATTTTGTGGAAAAAATTCTTCCTTAAAAAATTTAACCGAATAATTTTTAAGTTGAAATAATGAATTTAATAATGTTTATCCTATTTTTGAAATTTTTTTTATTCCTTAAAAAAATTTTTTATTCGACTAAATTCTTTTACTAAAAAATATTTTCTTATGGGCTTAAATTTTGTGGAAAAAATTCTTCCTTAAAAAATTTAACCGAATAATTTTTAAGTTGAAATAATGAATTTAATAATGTTTATCCTATTTTTGAAATTTTTTTTATTCCTTAAAAAAATTTTTTATTCGACTAAATTCTTTTACTAAAACCAAATTTATTTGTTAATAAATACAGAATATGACATTACTCGGGACTTAATTTAGGTCCTCTTAGTCTTTTCAATGATTGTTTAACAAAATACTAATTTAATATCCCCAACATTATTAGAACAATTTATTTTACTTCAACAACAACAACAAAAACAAACATCAAATACAACAACTACAAATATTGGAATTAACAATAACAACAACAATGCTAATAGTCAAACTGTTTTTCCTTTCTTTAAAGTAATTAAATTATTTAATTTTACATTAGAACAGCTTTCTCCACCCAGTAGCCAAAGAACTTTTAATAAAATTGAGGGTGGATTTATATTAATATTGAGGATATATGCAACGGATAGGGGGACTACATATGCATATCCAACTATATAATAATTAATCCTTAATTATTAGAGGTCGGAAAACTCAAAAATTCGAATCAAATATATAATTATTTTTTATAACTCTATCATAGTGTGTCCATTAATTATTATTAATAAAGTCCAATATTTATAAAATTAATTTTTAGAATATCCACCACCACCACCAACAACAACAACACCCCCAATTAATTACTTCCTCTTTAAATCAACAAACTACAAATTCTCCTCCTCCACCAACAAACATTTCTGATTTAGCTGCTTTACATACTGCCAAATTATTAGAAAATTCAGCGGCAATAGTTGCACAAAATCCGCAATTATTAGCTCGTTTACTTGAATATTCATGAGAATAAAAGAAAATATTGAGAGAATATTTTTAGGAATTTTTGTTTAAAAATTAAATTAATATTTTTTTTGTATTTTATAAATTTTTAAAAAAAGTAAATGCTCTATTAGACATTAAATACTTTTTAAGAAGTATTCTCATTTTAAAAACCTCTAAATTCGTCCAAATTTTTGAGAGATTTATTTTTATTTCTCTCTTAAAATTAGGGGTTGTTAGTTCGAAATCAAGGAAGCGAGGATTTCGTTTATTTAAAGATTTTCCAATAAGCAATACATTAATCTTACTCTGAATTATTTTAGGTACATATTTCTATTCTTTTCTCTGGTTTACTCGAACAAGTTTTTTCCTCAAAACTTTTTTGTGGTTCTCCATTAAGGTTGGCGGATCCGGATATTCGGATCCGAAAAAAGGCAGGATATCCGGAAATTTTCAGTTCGGACGCTGGATCCGGATATCCGAAGATTTCCAACTATCCGCCAACCTTATTCTCAATCCCCTTCAAATAATCTTTTCTACTAATAGAGCATTTACTTTTTTTAAATTTTTTTCTTTCCTTTTATTTTTTACCGGTTAATCTTCCAAATTTTAATTTTTTTTTTTAAATCTTTCCTTTCTTTTTTTCCTTTTTTAAGTTCAAAATTCACCTCCAAAAATTTCTTTAATATTTTTTTAGATTTATTTTAGAATTATTTTATTACCTCTATTTTTCTTTTTCCTATTTTTTCCTTTCAATTTTATATTTTTATGCACAATCTGTTAAAAATTATTTTTTTAAATTAATAAATAATTAGTAAAATTATTTTTAAAGTTTTTTTACTAAAATTCAAATTTTAAGAATAAACTAGTTTTATAATTAAATATTAGTTAAATATAAAGTGAAATATCAAAAATAATTGTAAAGTTTATTGTAAAAAGAAGTTTATTGTTTTTTATTTTTTAATTTTTATTTATTTTATTTTTTTAAGAAGTTTATTGTGAAAAATAAAATTTTTTCTACTAAAGGAGCATTCTGCATTCTGCCAGATCGTTGAATCTGCGGACAATTGAAACAGGCTTTCGGTATTTTAGTGATAATATTTTTCTTCTATTTATTAAATGTCTTAAATTTTATCAGGCTTTATTCGATTTTTGATTATTTTCGATTTTTCGATGTCCATATTTGATTGAAAAGTTTTAAATTCTAACAAGGCTGATGGATAACTTATAATTTTTTTATTTTTTCCTTTACTTTTATTTTTTTTCATTTAAATTTACCACCCCGTGTAAACAGCCATTTTTCCCCTTCATTTCATTCTGAAGTAAAATTTTTTTTATTAAAAATTACGTCATTTTCTTAGACTTATTTTAAAATATTTTCTTTTTAATTATTTTAGTAATACAAAAATATTTTTTTTAATTAAAAACAAATTTTAATGAGAAATAAAGCTGTCTTTTCTTTAATTTTATTTTAAATAATAGGTATACAAGATATTTTTTTGTCCGAGAGGTGCCATACAAAAAATATCCGTTTTACCTTATTCTAATAATTATTAAAATAATTACTCTATTTTTAAATTAATTTTCCAAATTAATTGTCATAAAAACAATTTACCTAATTTAAAAATCTCTAACAGAATTGACCAGAAACCCTTTAAAAAGCTGCCTATTTACTATTTTGGGTTAAACTTTTTTTTATTTTTAATTGAATTAATTCTTAATTATATTTTATTTTTTAAGTATTTTTCACTTATATTTTCAGAGAATCTTTTTAAAAAATAAAAAAAAATTTTTTAAAGTTTCCTCCTACAATTTTTATTTTTAAATATTAATTCTCTCTAGATAAGTAAATATTTATTTATATTTTAATATTAAAAAAAATAAAAAATTTAAAGTTTATATATTTCCATTCTAAGCATTTAGCAAGTAAAAAATCTTTCAAACAATAAACCATAAAAAAGCAAAAATTTATAGTTGAAAAAATTTTTTAAATGTCATCATTGAAATGCTAAAAATATTTTATATATTTTTTTGTAGTTTTTGAGAAAAATAAATAAATATCCAAATAAATATTTGTATGAGTAAAAACTTTTTATTTTCCATTTAATATCTTTTCTCCCAATATTTTTCTTTGTAAAATAAATTTTCAATTTAAAAAATTATTTTAAAATTAATTTAATTCTCTCTATATATATATTTTTTAAATTAATAAACAATTTATTTTTCTATCAATATAACGCCACTTATTGGGGTAGAAAAAATCTAAGAGTAACATACAACTGGGTGCCAGCAACTGAAAGTTACAGGCACTTTCTCTCCAATAACCAAACAAAAAAATTTTTACATAAATTAATATGTATGTAAAATTTTATTTTTCTTTGTATTTTTTTTGTTTTTGTTTTGTTTATTTTTTTTAAATTTTTTTTTAAATTTTTTTTTAATTTTTTAAATTTTTAATTTTTATTTTTATATTATTATTTTTAATAATTATTTTAATAATTATTTTTATTTATATTATTTTTATTTTATTATTTTATATATAATAATTATTTTAATAATTATTTATAATAATTATTTTTAAATTTTATTATAAAAATTTTTTAAATTTTTTAAAAAATTTCTTGTTTTACAAAGTAATGATCCTAATCAACCAGCTACTTTTGTGGCGCAGTCAGCTATGTACTAGTGAAGATAAAGAACAGTGGCTTATTAAATTGTCTACACAATTAGACCAGCAAAAGGTGGAAATTTAAAAGATCAGAATTTAAAAAAAAACAGAATTTTTTCAATTAGAATTTTTAAATCAGAATTTTAAAAGACGAGATTTAAATCAGAATTTAAAAATTAGAATTTTGAATTGAATTTTTTTAAATCAGAATTTTAAATATCAGAATTTATATTAAAATCAGAATTTTCTGTCAGAATTTTAAAAATCAAAATTTTAAGTTTATATGTTGTATTTTGCAATATTCTGATTTTATATTTACAAAACTATCGCATATTGTAAAACTTAGTAGTACACAACTTCCAAGTTTTACAATCAGAATTTAGAGATCATATCCTCAATGCTTGCTGAATGTAATGAAATAGTCGGAGAAGCGAATATTAAGTGGTAGTTTAAACTTTATAAAAATTATAAAATTCTTTCTAATTTCAGCGAATTGACAAAACTTCAACAGCAGTACAAAACCAACACATAAAGGATTTATTATGTAAAGTGGTTATTGTCAAAAGAGGAAAATTAGAAAATTTACGGATTCTAAAAATACTAATATATAAAAATGTCATTCTGTTTTTTCGATTATAATATATACCGATTTGTTTTGTTATATATGTGTTTAACTTAAAAAATTATGTAAAGAAGTTTTCTTTTATCAAATTTGGTCAAATTTTTGTTTTTTGTCGCGACGAGAATGCCCATTTTATTAGTATTTTAATTGTTTAATCTACTAAATAAAACTAGGTAGCTGTCTTTAACATTATTTGTCAACAAATTATTTTCTCCTTTTTGGATGGATAGGCAAATTTCGCCTAAACTTCTTTCATTCAATGGCCGTGTAATTTGGCGGATTAGGAAAAATGAAGAGGTGTTTTATTTATAATTATTTTAAAATATATTCATGATTATACCGTTTCCAGAAAAACCTAACAAATAAGTACATGATAATTTTTTTATTCTCTTTCCCTTTTCCAAGTGGAAAAAGTATACTTTATAATTGAGAAGGAAAAATGGGCGAGCACGCAAAAAATGCAAAAAGGGAAGGAAAAGTGGGTGGTCACAGTGTAGATTTTTAGCCATTTGGTCACTCTGTGTATTTATAGACATTTGATCATCTCGTATATTTTTAGCCATTTAGTCACTTTGTGTATTTATAGACATTTGGTCACCTTGCAATTTTTAGCCATTTGGTCACATAGTATATTTTGACCATGTGGTCACACAAAATAAAATTTCTTATTTTTAGCTTCATATACAATACGCAGCATATCCGTCTAAAACCTTTTGCTGAACTACAGAACACATCAAATTTCCCTCCTCGCCCAAAACACAACGATATATTAACTCCATTCCTCGCTCAACAAATTCCACAAAATTCAAAAATTTATTTCCGACACACCGGAAATACTCCTCAATTATGAATAATTTTTAAGTTGAAATAATGAATTTAATAATGTTTATCCTATTTTTGAAATTTTTTTTATTCCTTAAAAAATTTTTTTATTCGACTAAATTCTTTTACTAAAAAATATTTTCTTATGGGCTTAAATTTTGTGGAAAAAATTCTTCCTTAAAAAATTTAACCGAATAATTTTTAAGTTGAAATAATGAATTTAATAATGTTTATCCTATTTTTGAAATTTTTTTTATTCCTTAAAAAATTTTTTTATTCGACTAAATTCTTTTACTAAAAAATATTTTCTTATGGGCTTAAATTTTGTGGAAAAAATTCTTCCTTAAAAAATTTAACCGAATAATTTTTAAGTTGAAATAATGAATTTAATAATGTTTATCCTATTTTTGAAATTTTTTTTATTCCTTAAAAAATTTTTTTATTCGACTAAATTCTTTTACTAAAAAATATTTTCTTATGGGCTTAAATTTTGTGGAAAAAATTCTTCCTTAAAAAATTTAACCGAATAATTTTTAAGTTGAAATAATGAATTTAATAATGTTTATCCTATTTTTGAAATTTTTTTTATTCCTTAAAAAATTTTTTTATTCGACTAAATTCTTTTACTAAAAAATATTTTCTTATGGGCTTAAATTTTGTGGAAAAAATTCTTCCTTAAAAAATTTAACCGAATAATTTTTAAGTTGAAATAATGAATTTAATAATGTTTATCCTATTTTTGAAATTTTTTTTATTCCTTAAAAAAATTTTTTATTCGACTAAATTCTTTTACTAAAAAATATTTTCTTATGGGCTTAAATTTTGTGGAAAAAATTCTTCCTTAAAAAATTTAACCGAATAATTTTTAAGTTGAAATAATGAATTTAATAATGTTTATCCTATTTTTGAAATTTTTTTTATTCCTTAAAAAAATTTTTTATTCGACTAAATTCTTTTACTAAAACCAAATTTATTTGTTAATAAATACAGAATATGACATTACTCGGGACTTAATTTAGGTCCTCTTAGTCTTTTCAATGATTGTTTAACAAAATACTAATTTAATATCCCCAACATTATTAGAACAATTTATTTTACTTCAACAACAACAACAAAAACAAACATCAAATACAACAACTACAAATATTGGAATTAACAATAACAAAAATAAAGCTGTCTTTTCTTTAATTTTATTTTAAATAATAGGTATACAAGATATTTTTTTGTCCGAGAGGTGCCATACAAAAAATATCCGTTTTACCTTATTCTAATAATTATTAAAATAATTACTCTATTTTTAAATTAATTTTCCAAATTAATTGTCATAAAAACAATTTACCTAATTTAAAAATCTCTAACAGAATTGACCAGAAACCCTTTAAAAAGCTGCCTATTTACTATTTTGGGTTAAACTTTTTTTTATTTTTAATTGAATTAATTCTTAATTATATTTTATTTTTTTAAGTATTTTTCACTTATATTTTCAGAGAATCTTTTTAAAAAATAAAAAAAAATTTTTTAAAGTTTCCTCCTACAATTTTTATTTTTAAATATTAATTCTCTCTAGATAAGTAAATATTTATTTATATTTTAATATTAAAAAAAATAAAAAATTTAAAGTTTATATATTTCCATTCTAAGCATTTAGCAAGTAAAAAATCTTTCAAACAATAAACCATAAAAAAGCAAAAATTTATAGTTGAAAAAATTTTTTAAATGTCATCATTGAAATGCTAAAAATATTTTATATATTTTTTTGTAGTTTTTGAGAAAAATAAATAAATATCCAAATAAATATTTGTATGAGTAAAAACTTTTTATTTTCCATTTAATATCTTTTCTCCCAATATTTTTCTTTGTAAAATAAATTTTCAATTTAAAAAATTATTTTAAAATTAATTTAATTCTCTCTATATATATTTTTTAAATTAATAAACAATTTATTTTTCTATCAATATAACGCCACTTATTGGGGTAGAAAAAATCTAAGAGTAACATACAACTGGGTGCCAGCAACTGAAAGTTACAGGCACTTTCTCTCCAATAACCAAACAAAAAAAATTTTTACATAAATTAATATGTATGTAAAATTTTATTTTTCTTTGTATTTTTTTTGTTTTTGTTTTTGTTTATTTTTTTTAAATTTTTTTTTAAATTTTTTTTTAATTTTTTTAAATTTTTAATTTTTATTTTTATATTATTATTTTTAATAATTATTTTAATAATTATTTTTATTTATATTATTTTTATTTTATTATTTTATATATAATAATTATTTTAATAATTATTTATAATAATTATTTTTAAATTTTATTATAAAAATTTTTTAAATTTTTTAAAAAATTTCTTGTTTTACAAAGTAATGATCCTAATCAACCAGCTACTTTTGTGGCGCAGTCAGCTATGTACTAGTGAAGATAAAGAACAGTGGCTTATTAAATTGTCTACACAATTAGACCAGCAAAAGGTGGAAATTTAAAAGATCAGAATTTAAAAAAAAACAGAATTTTTTCAATTAGAATTTTTAAATCAGAATTTTAAAAGACGAGATTTAAATCAGAATTTAAAAATTAGAATTTTGAATTGAATTTTTTTAAATCAGAATTTTAAATATCAGAATTTATATTAAAATCAGAATTTTCTGTCAGAATTTTAAAAATCAAAATTTTAAGTTTATATGTTGTATTTTGCAATATTCTGATTTTATATTTACAAAACTATCGCATATTGTAAAACTTAGTAGTACACAACTTCCAAGTTTTACAATCAGAATTTAGAGATCATATCAGAATTTGTGTTTTCTGTTTTAATAATTACAATTGTGTATATATTTAACAGAATTCCAAGTTTATTTTTTATTTTTACAATTTCAAGTTTTACAATTGTAAAACTTGAAATAATTTTTATTTAAAAAATAAACTTGGGAATTGTAAATAATTTAAAGTTTCTTTACATATTAAAATATCAAAATTAATTTTTAAATTTTTTGTAGACATTTTTGGCTGCATTAGTTGATCCAAAGCGTTACTTGGCAAATTCAATGGGTTCAATGAATATGTAAAAAAATAATTTTTTAAATTTATTAAAAAATATTTTTTAGAAGCGGAAAAAAAGACAGTAGTGGAAGTTTGTGTACTCCAACATCTCCGGGCATTACTCCTGGAAATATTACAATACCAACTAGTGGAAGTGGGAGTTAGGCATACACCTCCTTAACGGATTGTATGCCTAACAGATTTTAAAAATAGACCGGAAGCCTTAGCCTGGCAGGTGTGCGGCACGGTTCGGTGCTACCGCGGTATTGTCGTGTAGTCTCGGACCGGTTGTACTTTTCGGTACTACTGAAAAAACCCGGTCTGTTGAACGCTACTTGACAGCAGCTTACTATACTATAAAAGCCGTCGACTTCTCACAATCTTCCCCTAACTTCTTCTACAACATTATTTTCAAACAAGATTCACGCAAGATGATTATATTTGTCAGCTTCTTCATTTTGATTTGCTTCTGTTTTACGGCTGCTGGGATGTAAGTATATATTAACGCTTTTAAAAAAATAATTCTTTTTATTGCAGTGTCTTGGCTTGTTATCACAGTACAACATTGAATTTGTGGGTTAAAGGTCAACCAGAGAAGGTTGTTTACAAAATTTGTAGCAGACCAAAATTTGAAATTTAGGAAAAGTCGTTCGATCCAGAGTCTGTTGTACTTCAAGAACAAAGCCCTGCTCAATTTCATGGCTCGGCAGTCAAGGATGGTGATGAACTTTATGAAGAAAAGGTTTGTTTTAATTTACAAAAAATTTAGCCCTACTTTAAATTTAGGTATCTTCTTCGGTTCAACGCACTACTTCTCAATTTCTCGGCTCGGCTACAGTCAAGGATGGTAATGAACTTGATCAAGTAAAGGTTTGTTTTAATTTGCTTTTTAGCTGAATAAAGCTTATTAAATTTTAAGGCTATAACATCAACTAGTTCAATAGATTGGAATCTAAATGCGGAAGACGGTACTTCTGTGAGTGTTTATCAAATTGGTGGCCAAACATGTATTGAATGCCGCCTTTTGGCATCCGGTAATACGGGACTTGATCAAGATGTAAAAATGCAATTGGCCAGCCATGAGGCTGGCCATGCATATGTGGCTTTTCTGCTTGAAGTTCCCGTAACAAAGGTTATTATGATACTTTTAATTTTTTAATTTGAGAAATTTAGATAACGCTTCTCCCTGATGGTCATCTTCTTGGCTACACACTGCTTGAGTTTGAAACAAAACCTGCATTTTCGGGCGACGACAGAGCAACGTATGTAACTATTTTGTGGGCGGGACGGGAAGCTGAAAGGAAATTGCGTCGCAAAACAACGTCGATGTTTAAATCTGACAAAATGGCCATTATTGAAGCTATAGAACCAATGATAATAGACCAAATTTATCACGATTTTTTATGGATATTTTAGGGGTCAGAGTTTGGACTAAGTGACGATGACGCCCTCTGGGCATTCAAAGCTGAGTCTGAGAAATTCAAAGGGATGAAAGACGACGACAAATACGTCTTCGCTAATAAATGCAAATTAAAAGCACGAGAATTGATTGAACGTAATGCTGCTGCTCTGGAGGCGGTAATATTTAAAAAATTATTCTTTTAACAATAAAGAGTTTTCAGTTGGCCTCAATGCTTGCTGAATGTAATGAAATAGTCGGAGAAGCGAATATTAAGTGGTAGTTTAAACTTTATAAAAATTATAAAATTCTTTCTAATTTCAGCGAATTGACAAAACTTCAACAGCAGTACAAAACCAACACATAAAGGATTTATTATGTAAAGTGGTTATTGTCAAAAGAGGAAAATTAGAAAATTTACGGATTCTAAAAATACTAATATATAAAAATGTCATTCTGTTTTTTCGATTATAATATATACCGATTTGTTTTGTTATATATGTGTTTAACTTAAAAAATTATGTAAAGAAGTTTTCTTTTATCAAATTTGGTCAAATTTTTGTTTTTTGTCGCGACGAGAATGCCCATTTTATTAGTATTTTAATTGTTTAATCTACTAAATAAAACTAGGTAGCTGTCTTTAACATTATTTGTCAACAAATTATTTTCTCCTTTTTGGATGGATAGGCAAATTTCGCCTAAACTTCTTTCATTCAATGGCCGTGTAATTTGGCGGATTAGGAAAAATGAAGAGGTGTTTTATTTATAATTATTTTAAAATATATTCATGATTATACCGTTTCCAGAAAAACCTAACAAATAAGTACATGATAATTTTTTTATTCTCTTTCCCTTTTCCAAGTGGAAAAAGTATACTTTATAATTGAGAAGGAAAAATGGGCGAGCACGCAAAAAATGCAAAAAGGGAAGGAAAAGTGGGTGGTCACAGTGTAGATTTTTACCCATTTGGTCACTCTGTGTATTTATAGACATTTGATCATCTCGTATATTTTTAGCCATTTAGTCACTTTGTGTATTTATAGACATTTGGTCACCTTGCAATTTTTAGCCATTTGGTCACATAGTATATTTTGACCATGTGGTCACACAAAATAAAATTTCTTATTTTTAGCTTCATATACAATACGCAGCATATCCGTCTAAAACCTTTTGCTGAACTACAGAACACATCAAATTTCCCTCCTCGCCCAAAACACAACGATATATTAACTCCATTCCTCGCTCAACAAATTCCACAAAATTCAAAAATTTATTTCCGACACACCGGAAATACTCCTCAATTATGAATAATTTTTAAGTTGAAATAATGAATTTAATAATGTTTATCCTATTTTTGAAATTTTTTTTATTCCTTAAAAAATTTTTTTATTCGACTAAATTCTTTTACTAAAAAATATTTTCTTATGGGCTTAAATTTTGTGGAAAAAATTCTTCCTTAAAAAATTTAACCGAATAATTTTTAAGTTGAAATAATGAATTTAATAATGTTTATCCTATTTTTGAAATTTTTTTTATTCCTTAAAAAAATTTTTTATTCGACTAAATTCTTTTACTAAAAAATATTTTCTTATGGGCTTAAATTTTGTGGAAAAAATTCTTCCTTAAAAAATTTAACCGAATAATTTTTAAGTTGAAATAATGAATTTAATAATGTTTATCCTATTTTTGAAATTTTTTTATTCCTTAAAAAAATTTTTTATTCGACTAAATTCTTTTACTAAAAAATATTTTCTTATGGGCTTAAATTTTGTGGAAAAAATTCTTCCTTAAAAAATTTAACCGAATAATTTTTAAGTTGAAATAATGAATTTAATAATGTTTATCCTATTTTTGAAATTTTTTTATTCCTTAAAAAAATTTTTTATTCGACTAAATTCTTTTACTAAAAAATATTTTCTTATGGGCTTAAATTTTGTGGAAAAAATTCTTCCTTAAAAAATTTAACCGAATAATTTTTAAGTTGAAATAATGAATTTAATAATGTTTATCCTATTTTTGAAATTTTTTTTATTCCTTAAAAAAATTTTTTATTCGACTAAATTCTTTTACTAAAAAATATTTTCTTATGGGCTTAAATTTTGTGGAAAAAATTCTTCCTTAAAAAATTTAACCGAATAATTTTTAAGTTGAAATAATGAATTTAATAATGTTTATCCTATTTTTGAAATTTTTTTATTCCTTAAAAAAATTTTTTATTCGACTAAATTCTTTTACTAAAAAATATTTTCTTATGGGCTTAAATTTTGTGGAAAAAATTCTTCCTTAAAAAATTTAACCGAATAATTTTTAAGTTGAAATAATGAATTTAATAATGTTTATCCTATTTTTGAAATTTTTTTTATTCCTTAAAAAAATTTTTTATTCGACTAAATTCTTTTACTAAAACCAAATTTATTTGTTAATAAATACAGAATATGACATCACTCGGGACTTAATTTAGGTCCTCTTAGTCTTTTCAATGATTGTTTAACAAAATACTAATTTAATATCCCCAACATTATTAGAACAATTTATTTTACTTCAACAACAACAACAACAACAAACATCAAATACAACAACTACAAATATTGGAATTAACAATAACAACAACAATGCTAATAGTCAAACTGTTTTTCCTTTCTTTAAAGTAATTAAATTATTTAATTTTACATTAGAACAGCTTTCTCCACCCAGTAGCCAAAGAACTTTTAATAAAATTGAGGGTGGATTTATATTAATATTGAGGATATATGCAACGGATAGGGGGACTACATATGCATATCCAACTATATAATAATTAATCCTTAATTATTAGAGGTCGGAAAACTCAAAAATTCGAATCAAATATATAATTATTTTTTATAACTCTATCATAGTGTGTCCATTAATTATTATTAATAAAGTCCAATATTTATAAAATTAATTTTTAGAATATCCACCACCACCACCAACAACAACAACACCCCCAATTAATTACTTCCTCTTTAAATCAACAAACTACAAATTCTCCTCCTCCACCAACAAACATTTCTGATTTAGCTGCTTTACATACTGCCAAATTATTAGAAAATTCAGCGGCAATAGTTGCACAAAATCCGCAATTATTAGCTCGTTTACTTGAATATTCATGAGAATAAAAGAAAATATTGAGAGAATATTTTTAGGAATTTTTGTTTAAAAATTAAATTAATATTTTTTTTGTATTTTATAAATTTTTAAAAAAAGTAAATGCTCTATTAGACATTAAATACTTTTTAAGAAGTATTCTCATTTTAAAAACCTCTAAATTCGTCCAAATTTTTGAGAGATTTATTTTTATTTCTCTCTTAAAATTAGGGGTTGTTAGTTCGAAATCAAGGAAGCGAGGATTTCGTTTATTTAAAGATTTTCCAATAAGCAATACATTAATCTTACTCTGAATTATTTTAGGTACATATTTCTATTCTTTTCTCTGGTTTACTCGAACAAGTTTTTTCCTCAAAACTTTTTTGTGGTTCTCCATTAAGGTTGGCGGATCCGGATATTCGGATCCGAAAAAAGGCAGGATATCCGGAAATTTTCAGTTCGGACGCTGGATCCGGATATCCGAAGATTTCCAACTATCCGCCAACCTTATTCTCAATCCCCTTCAAATAATCTTTTCTACTAATAGAGCATTTACTTTTTTTAAATTTTTTTCTTTCCTTTTATTTTTTACCGGTTAATCTTCCAAATTTTAATTTTTTTTTTTAAATCTTTCCTTTCTTTTTTTCCTTTTTTAAGTTCAAAATTCACCTCCAAAAATTTCTTTAATATTTTTTTAGATTTATTTTAGAATTATTTTATTACCTCTATTTTTCTTTTTCCTATTTTTTCCTTTCAATTTTATATTTTTATGCACAATCTGTTAAAAATTATTTTTTTAAATTAATAAATAATTAGTAAAATTATTTTTTAAAGTTTTTTTACTAAAATTCAAATTTTAAGAATAAACTAGTTTTATAATTAAATATTAGTTAAATATAAAGTGAAATATCAAAAATAATTGTAAAGTTTATTGTAAAAAGAAGTTTATTGTTTTTTATTTTTTAATTTTTATTTATTTTATTTTTTTAAGAAGTTTATTGTGAAAAATAAAATTTTTTCTACTAAAGGAGCATTCTGCATTCTGCCAGATCGTTGAATCTGCGGACAATTGAAACAGGCTTTCGGTATTTTAGTGATAATATTTTTCTTCTATTTATTAAATGTCTTAAATTTTATCAGGCTTTATTCGATTTTTGATTATTTTCGATTTTTCGATGTCCATATTTGATTGAAAAGTTTTAAATTCTAACAAGGCTGATGGATAACTTATAATTTTTTTATTTTTTCCTTTACTTTTATTTTTTTTCATTTAAATTTACCACCCCGTGTAAACAGCCATTTTTCCCCTTCATTTCATTCTGAAGTAAAATTTTTTTTATTAAAAATTACGTCATTTTCTTAGACTTATTTTAAAATATTTTCTTTTTAATTATTTTAGTAATACAAAAATATTTTTTTTAATTAAAAACAAATTTTAATGAGAAATAAAGCTGTCTTTTCTTTAATTTTATTTTAAATAATAGGTATACAAGATATTTTTTTGTCCGAGAGGTGCCATACAAAAAATATCCGTTTTACCTTATTCTAATAATTATTAAAATAATTACTCTATTTTTAAATTAATTTTCCAAATTAATTGTCATAAAAACAATTTACCTAATTTAAAAATCTCTAACAGAATTGACCAGAAACCCTTTAAAAAGCTGCCTATTTACTATTTTGGGTTAAACTTTTTTTTATTTTTAATTGAATTAATTCTTAATTATATTTTATTTTTTTAAGTATTTTTCACTTATATTTTCAGAGAATCTTTTTAAAAAATAAAAAAAAATTTTTTAAAGTTTCCTCCTACAATTTTTATTTTTAAATATTAATTCTCTCTAGATAAGTAAATATTTATTTATATTTTAATATTAAAAAAATAAAAAATTTAAAGTTTATATATTTCCATTCTAAGCATTTAGCAAGTAAAAAATCTTTCAAACAATAAACCATAAAAAAGCAAAAATTTATAGTTGAAAAAATTTTTTAAATGTCATCATTGAAATGCTAAAAATATTTTATATATTTTTTTGTAGTTTTTGAGAAAAATAAATAAATATCCAAATAAATATTTGTATGAGTAAAAACTTTTTATTTTCCATTTAATATCTTTTCTCCCAATATTTTTCTTTGTAAAATAAATTTTCAATTTAAAAAATTATTTTAAAATTAATTTAATTCTCTCTATATATATATTTTTTAAATTAATAAACAATTTATTTTTCTATCAATATAACGCCACTTATTGGGGTAGAAAAAATCTAAGAGTAACATACAACTGGGTGCCAGCAACTGAAAGTTACAGGCACTTTCTCTCCAATAACCAAACAAAAAAAATTTTTACATAAATTAATATGTATGTAAAATTTTATTTTTCTTTGTATTTTTTTTGTTTTTGTTTATTTTTTTTTATTTTTTTTTTAAATTTTTTTTTAATTTTTTTAAATTTTTAATTTTTATTTTTATATTATTATTTTTAATAATTATTTTAATAATTATTTTTATTTATATTATTTTTATTTTATTATTTTATATATAATAATTATTTTAATAATTATTTATAATAATTATTTTTAAATTTTATTATAAAAATTTTTTAAATTTTTTAAAAAATTTCTTGTTTTACAAAGTAATGATCCTAATCAACCAGCTACTTTTGTGGCGCAGTCAGCTATGTACTAGTGAAGATAAAGAACAGTGGCTTATTAAATTGTCTACACAATTAGACCAGCAAAAGGTGGAAATTTAAAAGATCAGAATTTAAAAAAAAACAGAATTTTTTCAATTAGAATTTTTAAATCAGAATTTTAAAAGACGAGATTTAAATCAGAATTTAAAAATTAGAATTTTGAATTGAATTTTTTTAAATCAGAATTTTAAATATCAGAATTTATATTAAAATCAGAATTTTCTGTCAGAATTTTAAAAATCAAAATTTTAAGTTTATATGTTGTATTTTGCAATATTCTGATTTTATATTTACAAAACTATCGCATATTGTAAAACTTAGTAGTACACAATGTTGGGTAGTGGTGACACTACTATAAAAGCCACTGTAAGCGTCAGTCTAATTGGATCATACTAGCCCGGCTAGTCCCTGATCTCCTTCGTCTGTTCCATCTCAATCCCTTCGCCTACATTGTCATTTCTCTCTTGGATAAACTGTTATTATTGTGCACGTCGACACCAGTCTCTCGGCTAAACCTTCGGACGTAACAGTGGCGCGGTCGACTACGGAATTCGTCAACAGTCAAGTTCGTCTACGGGAGCGTCAACGAGCGACAACAGCAACAGAGGAGACAAGTAGCTAAAGAGAGTAGGCGAAGTGGAAAAAATTGCTTGAAGCAATTATTGAAAAGGATTATTGAATTGTGAGTGGACAGACGTCGTAAATTGTCGGCATTAAAAAATTGAATTGTTAGTGCGTGATGGACACATAAATTGAAAGGTGAAATACCTGAATTGAAAGCTAAAATGCTTAAATTATTAGTCCTGAAGCACACAACAAAACAAAAACAAAAAAGCCGACAAATTTCCGAATTGAAGAAAAATATTGCTACATTGAAGAATTGTAAAAAATTGTAAAATACTATTGAAGGAGTTTATTGAAGAAAAATAGTATTGAAAAATTGTAGCATTCGGAAATTGAAAAAGAATAAAAAATTGTTGGCGTTCACATGCATGTAAGTCCAAAAAATTCCAAAGAAAAGAAGATTATTCGAAATTGCAAATTGTAGAAAAGAAAAATTATTTGGCGTTCAGAGAATGTAAGTCCAAAAAATTGCAATTTCAAAATTCCAATAAAAAGAATTCAATTGTCACGAAACACTATGGAAAGTGTACGTGACATGCTTCTGGAACAGCGACCAACAAGAGGAACATCAAACAAGGACGTGCGATTGCCCTGTTGGACATTTTGTGTGCGCTGTCGAAGTCGACGACCAGAAGTCAAAAAGAAAAACAAAAACTGTGGATTAAGATGACAAACTGTGATATTTTGTAAATTCTTGTAATGTAATTTAAATTTTGTTTTGCCCCCAAAATTGTCATCCCACATGTTTTTATTGTTGTGAGTATTAGTAGAGACTGAGACGCTGTGGCTAAATTGTTGATTGTATTGATAGCTTTAAGCTATATTGAAAATAGTTATTAAAACCTCTAGTCAAAAGAGGAGGCATTGAAAATTGTGAAATTGAAAATTGTAATGCCTAAACAATCAACCTCAACCTTTTCAAAGGGGAAGGTGTTGGGTAGTGGTGACACTACTATAAAAGCCACTGTAAGCGTCAGTCTAATTGGATCATACTAGCCCGGCTAGTCCCTGATCTCCTTCGTCTGTTCCATCTCAATCCCTTCGCCTACATTGTCATTTCTCTCTTGGATAAACTGTTATTATTGTGCACGTCGACACCAGTCTCTCGGCTAAACCTTCGGACGTAACACACAACTTCCAAGTTTTACAATCAGAATTTAGAGATCATATCAGAATTTGTGTTTTCTGTTTTAATAATTACAATTGTGTATATATTTAACAGAATTCCAAGTTTATTTTTTATTTTTACAATTTCAAGTTTTACAATTGTAAAACTTGAAATAATTTTTATTTAAAAAATAAACTTGGGAATTGTAAATAATTTAAAGTTTCTTTACATATTAAAATATCAAAATTAATTTTTAAATTTTTTGTAGACATTTTTGGCTGCATTAGTTGATCCAAAGCGTTACTTGGCAAATTCAATGGGTTCAATGAATATGTAAAAAAATAATTTTTTAAATTTATTAAAAAATATTTTTTAGAAGCGGAAAAAAAGACAGTAGTGGAAGTTTGTGTACTCCAACATCTCCGGGCATTACTCCTGGAAATATTACAATACCAACTAGTGGAAGTGGGAGTTAGGCATACACCTCCTTAACGGATTGTATGCCTAACAGATTTTAAAAAATAGACCGGAAGCCTTAGCCTGGCAGGTGTGCGGCACGGTTCGGTGCTACCGCGGTATTGTCGTGTAGTCTCGGACCGGTTGTACTTTTCGGTACTACTGAAAAAACCCGGTCTGTTGAACGCTACTTGACAGCAGCTTACTATACTATAAAAGCCGTCGACTTCTCACAATCTTCCCCTAACTTCTTCTACAACATTATTTTCAAACAAGATTCACGCAAGATGATTATATTTGTCAGCTTCTTCATTTTGATTTGCTTCTGTTTTACGGCTGCTGGGATGTAAGTATATATTAACGCTTTTAAAAAAATAATTCTTTTTATTGCAGTGTCTTGGCTTGTTATCACAGTACAACATTGAATTTGTGGGTTAAAGGTCAACCAGAGAAGGTTGTTTACAAAATTTGTAGCAGACCAAAATTTGAAATTTAGGAAAAGTCGTTCGATCCAGAGTCTGTTGTACTTCAAGAACAAAGCCCTGCTCAATTTCATGGCTCGGCAGTCAAGGATGGTGATGAACTTTATGAAGAAAAGGTTTGTTTTAATTTACAAAAAATTTAGCCCTACTTTAAATTTAGGTATCTTCTTCGGTTCAACGCACTACTTCTCAATTTCTCGGCTCGGCTACAGTCAAGGATGGTAATGAACTTGATCAAGTAAAGGTTTGTTTTAATTTGCTTTTTAGCTGAATAAAGCTTATTAAATTTTAAGGCTATAACATCAACTAGTTCAATAGATTGGAATCTAAATGCGGAAGACGGTACTTCTGTGAGTGTTTATCAAATTGGTGGCCAAACATGTATTGAATGCCGCCTTTTGGCATCCGGTAATACGGGACTTGATCAAGATGTAAAAATGCAATTGGCCAGCCATGAGGCTGGCCATGCATATGTGGCTTTTCTGCTTGAAGTTCCCGTAACAAAGGTTATTATGATACTTTTAATTTTTTAATTTGAGAAATTTAGATAACGCTTCTCCCTGATGGTCATCTTCTTGGCTACACACTGCTTGAGTTTGAAACAAAACCTGCATTTTCGGGCGACGACAGAGCAACGTATGTAACTATTTTGTGGGCGGGACGGGAAGCCGAAAGGAAATTGCGTCGCAAAACAACGTCGATGTTTAAATCTGACAAAATGGCCATTATTGAAGCTATAGAACCAATGGTAATAGACCAAATTTATCACGATTTTTTATGGATATTTTAGGGGTCAGAGTTTGGACTAAGTGACGATGACGCCCTCTGGGCATTCAAAGCTGAGTCTGAGAAATTCAAAGGGATGAAAGACGACGACAAATACGTCTTCGCTAATAAATGCAAATTAAAAGCACGAGAATTGATTGAACGTAATGCTGCTGCTCTGGAGGCGGTAATATTTAAAAAATTATTCTTTTAACAATAAAGAGTTTTCAGTTGGCCTCAATGCTTGCTGAATGTAATGAAATAGTCGGAGAAGCGAATATTAAGTGGTAGTTTAAACTTTATAAAAATTATAAAATTCTTTCTAATTTCAGCGAATTGACAAAACTTCAACAGCAGTACAAAACCAACACATAAAGGATTTATTATGTAAAGTGGTTATTGTCAAAAGAGGAAAATTAGAAAATTTACGGATTCTAAAAATACTAATATATAAAAATGTCATTCTGTTTTTTCGATTATAATATATACCGATTTGTTTTGTTATATATGTGTTTAACTTAAAAAATTATGTAAAGAAGTTTTCTTTTATCAAATTTGGTCAAATTTTTGTTTTTTGTCGCGACGAGAATGCCCATTTTATTAGTATTTTAATTGTTTAATCTACTAAATAAAACTAGGTAGCTGTCTTTAACATTATTTGTCAACAAATTATTTTCTCCTTTTTGGATGGATAGGCAAATTTCGCCTAAACTTCTTTCATTCAATGGCCGTGTAATTTGGCGGATTAGGAAAAATGAAGAGGTGTTTTATTTATAATTATTTTAAAATATATTCATGATTATACCGTTTCCAGAAAAACCTAACAAATAAGTACATGATAATTTTTTTATTCTCTTTCCCTTTTCCAAGTGGAAAAAGTATACTTTATAATTGAGAAGGAAAAATGGGCGAGCACGCAAAAAATGCAAAAAGGGAAGGAAAAGTGGGTGGTCACAGTGTAGATTTTTAGCCATTTGGTCACTCTGTGTATTTATAGACATTTGATCATCTCGTATATTTTTAGCCATTTAGTCACTTTGTGTATTTATAGACATTTGGTCACCTTGCAATTTTTAGCCATTTGGTCACATAGTATATTTTGACCATGTGGTCACACAAAATAAAATTTCTTATTTTTAGCTTCATATACAATACGCAGCATATCCGTCTAAAACCTTTTGCTGAACTACAGAACACATCAAATTTCCCTCCTCGCCCAAAACACAACGATATATTAACTCCATTCCTCGCTCAACAAATTCCACAAAATTCAAAAATTTATTTCCGACACACCGGAAATACTCCTCAATTATGAATAATTTTTAAGTTGAAATAATGAATTTAATAATGTTTATCCTATTTTTGAAATTTTTTTTATTCCTTAAAAAATTTTTTTATTCGACTAAATTCTTTTACTAAAAAATATTTTCTTATGGGCTTAAATTTTGTGGAAAAAATTCTTCCTTAAAAAATTTAACCGAATAATTTTTAAGTTGAAATAATGAATTTAATAATGTTTATCCTATTTTTGAAATTTTTTTTATTCCTTAAAAAAATTTTTTATTCGACTAAATTCTTTTACTAAAAAATATTTTCTTATGGGCTTAAATTTTGTGGAAAAAATTCTTCCTTAAAAAATTTAACCGAATAATTTTTAAGTTGAAATAATGAATTTAATAATGTTTATCCTATTTTTGAAATTTTTTTATTCCTTAAAAAAATTTTTTATTCGACTAAATTCTTTTACTAAAACCAAATTTATTTGTTAATAAATACAGAATATGACATCACTCGGGACTTAATTTAGGTCCTCTTAGTCTTTTCAATGATTGTTTAACAAAATACTAATTTAATATCCCCAACATTATTAGAACAATTTATTTTACTTCAACAACAACAACAACAACAAACATCAAATACAACAACTACAAATATTGGAATTAACAATAACAACAACAATGCTAATAGTCAAACTGTTTTTCCTTTCTTTAAAGTAATTAAATTATTTAATTTTACATTAGAACAGCTTTCTCCACCCAGTAGCCAAAGAACTTTTAATAAAATTGAGGGTGGATTTATATTAATATTGAGGATATATGCAACGGATAGGGGGACTACATATGCATATCCAACTATATAATAATTAATCCTTAATTATTAGAGGTCGGAAAACTCAAAAATTCGAATCAAATATATAATTATTTTTCATAACTCTATCATAGTGTGTCCATTAATTATTATTAATAAAGTCCAATATTTATAAAATTAATTTTTAGAATATCCACCACCACCACCAACAACAACAACACCCCCAATTAATTACTTCCTCTTTAAATCAACAAACTACAAATTCTCCTCCTCCACCAACAAACATTTCTGATTTAGCTGCTTTACATACTGCCAAATTATTAGAAAATTCAGCGGCAATAGTTGCACAAAATCCGCAATTATTAGCTCGTTTACTTGAATATTCATGAGAATAAAAGAAAATATTGAGAGAATATTTTTTTAGGAATTTTTGTTTAAAAATTAAATTAATATTTTTTTTGTATTTTATAAATTTTTAAAAAAAGTAAATGCTCTATTAGACATTAAATACTTTTTAAGAAGTATTCTCATTTTAAAAACCTCTAAATTCGTCCAAATTTTTGAGAGATTTATTTTTATTTCTCTCTTAAAATTAGGGGTTGTTAGTTCGAAATCAAGGAAGCGAGGATTTCGTTTATTTAAAGATTTTCCAATAAGCAATACATTAATCGGCGCTTGTCCAGTTTATGCGTCCAATGAAAGTTTATGCGTCCAATAAACAAAAAATTGGATTTTTCTTAGTATTGCAAAGTTAGGGTATGGCTCCAAAACATTTCTTCATGTTTGGGACCTACGGCCACCTGGTCTGGGACCGTCCCTTGCCCAATCCCTCGAAATTTCGGAAAGTTATAGCCAATTTTTTAAAATTTCGGAAAAACAATTATAACTTTCCGAAATTTCGAGGGATTGGGTAAGGGACGGTCCCAGACCCAGTGGGCGTAGGTCCCGAACATGAAAAAATGCTTTGGAACCATATTCCAACTTTGCAACACCAAGAAAAATCCAATTTTTTGTTTATTGGACGCATAAACTTTCATTGGACGCATAAACTGGACAAGAGCCCATTAATCTTACTCTGAATTATTTTAGGTACATATTTCTATTCTTTTCTCTGGTTTACTCGAACAAGTTTTTTCCTCAAAACTTTTTTGTGGTTCTCCATTAAGGTTGGCGGATCCGGATATTCGGATCCGAAAAAAGGCAGGATATCCGGAAATTTTCAGTTCGGACGCTGGATCCGGATATCCGAAGATTTCCAACTATCCGCCAACCTTATTCTCAATCCCCTTCAAATAATCTTTTCTACTAATAGAGCATTTACTTTTTTTAAATTTTTTTCTTTCCTTTTATTTTTTTACCGGTTAATCTTCCAAATTTTAATATTTTTTTTTAAATCTTTCCTTTCTTTTCTTTCCTTTTTTAAGTTCAAAATTCACCTCCAAAAATTTCTTTAATATTTTTTAGATTTATTTTTATTTTAGAATTATTTTATTACCTCTATTTTTCTTTTTCCTATTTTTTCCTTTCAATTTTATATTTTTATGCACAATCTGTTAAAAATTATTTTTTTAAATTAATAAATAATTTGTAAAATTATTTTTTAAAGTTTTTTCAACAATTTGAATTTTAAAAATAAACTAGTTTTATAATTAAATATTAGTTAAATATAGAGTGAAAAGGGAATGCTTATTGTAAAAAAAAAATAATTTTTTTTCTACTAAAGGAGCATTCTGCATTCTGCGCAGATGGCAGAATATATACACTTCCTGTAAAGTATTGTTATTTTGGTTCTCAAACCGATAATTTGGAGCTTGTTCCAATTGTCTACAGATCTGCATTTTGCGCGGATCACAGAATCTGCGAAAAATTGAAATAGTCTTTTGGTATTTTACTGACAATATTTCTCCTCTACTATTCAATAAACGTTTTAAATTTTAGCCAGGCTTTATTCGATTTCTGATTATTTTCGATTTTTCGATGTCAATATTTAATTGAAGTTTTTTCTAGCAAAGCTGGCTGGTGGATATCTTATAATTTTTTTATTTTTTATTTTCTCCTTTACTTTTATTTTCTTTTCATTTAAATTTACCACCCCGCGTAAACAGCCCCATTTTTCCCCTTCATTTCATTCGGAAGTAAAAAATTTTTTTTTGATTTTTTGCACTAAATTACGTCATTTTCTTAGACTTATTTTAAAATATTTTCTTTTCAATTATTTTACTAATACAAAAATATTTTTTTAATTAAAAATAAATTTTAATGAGAAAATAAAGCTCTCTTTTCTTTAACTAAAATTTTTTATTTTAAATAATAATATTTTTTGCCCGAAAGGTGTATGACAAAAAATGTCCGTTTTACCTTATTCTAAATAATTATCGAAATAATTACTCTACTTTTTCAAATTTATCTAAAAAAATTAAAAATTATCAAAAAACAATTTAATTTAAAAAAATCTCTAACACAGTCTGGCCAAGCCAACTGGCTTGGCCAGAAAACCTTTAAAAAGTAATTTAAAGTTTCCTCCAATAATTTTTAATTTTTAAATATTAATTTTCCCTAAATAAGTAGATATAACATTAAAAATAAAAAATTTAAAGTTTATATATTTCCATTTTGAGCATTTAGCAAGTAAAAAATCCTTCAAACAATAAACCATAAATAAAGCAGAAATTTATAGCTGAAAAAAATTTTTAAATGTCATCATTGAAATGCTAAAAATATTTTATATATTTTTTTGTAGTTTTTGAGAAAAATAAATAAATAAATATTCAGTTTTAAATATTTGTATGGGTAAAAACTTTTTATTTTCTCTTCAATATCTCTTCCCCATATTTTTCTTTCTTCAAAAAATTTATAATTTAAAAAATTATTTTAAAATTAATTTAAATCTATCTATATTAATAAACATATTCACTTCTTAAGGTGGAAATAATCTAACAATAAGAGTGATATACAACTGGGTGCCATGAAACTGAAAGTTACAGGCAAAAAAAAATCCTTCAAACCTCCCTCTCTAATAAACAACCAACCAAAAACCTTAACGAATTGAGAATATTGGTGTGAACCAAATTTTTTGTATTTGGTATCAATAATTTTCCTAAAGTATTAGGAGTCCAGCAAGAAAAAAAGGAGAATTATCAATTTATGTTTAATTAAAAAAGTTATAACCAAAACAAAATTGACCGCTAATTTGTCGCACCCTGTACATTAATGTTAGGGTGGTGCCACTATAGTAGTGAGTGCCGACTGAAAGTAAATTTATATAAATAAAAAACAACACAATTGACACCTTCTTAACTCGTTTGTTTTCCTTTGGGAATTTTAAAAAGCAATCCTTCTCTCTTTAATATACTCTACTACATACTACTTCCTTTTTTTCCACCCACACTATATATTTGTTGACTTTTTTTAAATAAATTTCTAGTATTTCTTTAAAATTAAATTTATATACATTTCTTCCATTTTTTGTCAATTTTTTTTGAAAGTTTAAATATTTTTTTTATTTATTGTTCAACTTTGAGGTAGTTTGATTTGCTTATTTACTAGAAAATATATTGTATAAACATATAATTTAAACCTATACATAGTTTTTGTAATACATGATCCACCTCTCCCCCCCCCTTCTCTCTCTCTCATTAAGAACCCCCCACCCTTCTCCCCTCTCATTTAACTTTAGTTAGTTAGAATTTGAAATTCTTATTTAACGGTTTATTTAAGAACTACATATGTATTAAAGATAACTGACAATCAATCCGTCTGGAAATAATGTTTGCCAGAACGGGAGGTTTGTTCGATTCCTACCCAAATTTTTGTTTAGACTTTATTCAAAAATTAATTTTATTTTTTTTTAAATATTTTCTAAAACCTATTTTTAGCCTTCTTTCTTTTAAATAAAATCAATTCTCGACTTTTAATATTTGCAACTTTCTTCTCGCACTAAACTTGTGCCTTTTTTTACTTCCTTTTTATCCATCCTTCTATTTTTATTTTATTTATTTATCATTTCCTGTTCTTCCCAAATAAATAAAATTATTTTTTTATTTAATAAAATATTTTTTGTTGAAAATTTTGTTTCTTTTTTTTTATTAAAAATTATTTTTGACAATCTTTGAATTTTTATTTAACATTTTTTGAAGTCTTTGAACCTTTGATTTTACTCTAACCAAAATCAGAAAAAGTTTATTATTTATTAGTGAATTTAAAAAAGAAGCTTTTTTGGAGTAGAGGTCGACCGGAATTCCGATTTCGAAAATTTAGGCTGATTTCCGAGTTCCGACTTTTGAGCCATTTCTGATTTCCGAAAGTACAGACTTTAGGCACCTTCGCCATTTCCGACCGACCTCTATTTTGGAGAGTAATTTAATTTATACTTCGGAATCTATAGCAAGTCTCTGTACATGCTTTAGCTTTTTTATATTGTGTTTTCAACCCTTTAAAATAATTCTACAAAAGCTATGTAATTAACGTTTTTTAAACCATAATGGACATAGGTCCCAAAACATATATGATCGTATGTACAAACAAAAATATTCGCTCTGACCATTTTACTCCTTTTTAAGAGGAAAGGAAATGTTGGGTGTACAAAACAAGAAATGTACCTAAATACACTTTTTAATCTTTTTTACATTTAATAAATTCTCTTCTTCCATAATACTCTTCTTCCTTTTCTACTTTTCTTCTAAATTTAATTTGCAAGTTTTTTTACTCAAAAAAAGATTTTTGATCTTTCTTCTTTTTCATGACAATTTTTAAAGTAAAAAGAATGCTTGAAGGGATGGATATATTTTATAAATAAATTATTTATTAAATAAATATTTTTTTCTTTAAAAATTATTTCTAAGAATAAATATATTTTCTTTTTTTTCCTTTTTTTGCATATCATCAATCAATTCTTCTTTTTTAAATAAATTTTTTTTTGTTTTTTATTCACTCAAAATTGCATGTCAATCTTTAATTTACATAAAAAGAAAACTTTTTTTTTGTTAAGAAATAGGGGGGATATACATAAAGTGTCATTTTTTGATTATTTTTTTGTTGCCCTTCCTTTTTTTATTAATAAAGTGTGTTAGAGAGAGTACCTATTTTTGACTTTTTTGTGTTGATTTTCTTAAAAATTCAAAAAATAATTTTCTTCCTATTTTATAATATTTTTATAAATTTAAAAATTATTTTTTTTGTTTTAATTTTTCTTTAAAACAAATAATCATTTATTTATATTTTAAGAATTAATAAAATTATTTAAGTCAAATTTATTCTTTAAAGAGATTTCTGGTTTAAAATTTAAAAAAAAAACAAAATTGTTAGTTATATAAATAAGTATTTATTTTAAAATAACAAAAAGAGTTTATAAGAAAAGTAAAATGAAAGAAAAGTGGAAAAAATTACAAACAAATTAACGAAAAAATGAGGGTGTGAAAAGGGGGAAGGAAGAGGGGAGGTAAAAGGGAGAGAAGAAGCCTTTTAAGAAAAATAGAAAAAAATGTATCTATCCTCTAAAGAAAAATTATTATTATTAGATATTTGGTATTGAATAAATATATTCTATACTTTTATCTTTTCAAACCTCAACAAACAAAATATTTAAATTTATAAATTATTTAAATTTTCTTTTTTTATAGAAAATCGTTTTTTATTTAATCTTTTTACACCTTTAAAATTAATTTTAGGTTTTTAAATAATTTAATAAAACCTCTCTTTTTTCATCGAATTAAATTTTTGAATAAATTCTTTATTTATTTTTCTGATCAATTATTCTAGAACAAAGAAGATAATCTCCTTCCTTTCCAGGCTTATAAAAATTCCAAATCAACACCTAAAATTATGAAATTTTGTAAAGATATTTGCAATAGTGTTATCTTATAATTTAATTAAAAATTTAAAGATTTTTGTTTTTTTTATTTCTAAATTTATTGGAATTAATTGTGACAAGTTCGAGGAGAAATTTTAATGTTTTTTTTTAATTTTTTGTCTATAATCTTTTAAATAATTAATTTAAAAAATTTTTTTAAAGATTTTTGGACAAATTAAATAACAAATTAAAAATATATTTTTACAAAATTTTTTTTTCTTTTTCTGTTTATTTTTTGGCAATTTTATTTTCCAAAAAACTTTTATTTACTTCTTCCCTTTCTTTTTTTATCCTTCTCCAATTTCTTTTAAAGAAACAATTTTCTCATCAAAAGATTTACTAAAATTGATTAATTACTTAAATGGACAAATAAATAAATTGAAACTTTTTTTCCCCTGAAAAAAAACAAATTTTTTTATTTTGTCTACTTTTTTCTTTTTTAGCAATACTTTGTGACATTTTTATATTTTTACGGACCTTTGCTTTTAATTAAAATTCTACTACTTTTTAACAAATTTAATTTTAAAAAAATTATTAATTTATTTTTAATTTTTGGACATCTAAAAAAAGATTTCCATGTACATAAATGCTGAAATAATGCCCCTTTCTCAAATAATTACCACCTCCAGCGAGAGGTTGAAGCAATAATTAACCTGAGTAATTATTTTAGCAAATACGGTAATTTTTCATCTCTAAAAAATCAAAGGATTACCTAATTAATTTTTTGTTTCTCCACAAATTCCACAAATTAATTCCGAGTTTTTAATTTGTTTTTAAAAATTTTTGATTTTTAATTCTTTAAAAAAATTGTTTTTTTTTGTAATTTTTAAGTAAAAGCTTTTGTTTTTTATTTTATTTTTCCACCCACAAAAGTTTATTTAAAAAAACTTTTATTTTAATTTATTTTATTGTTTCTACTCCATTAATTTTCCCTTTTTTAGAAATTTTAAAAAATTATTTTATTTGGATAAATTAAAAGGAAAAAAATTAAAAGTATTTTAAATAAAAAAATTTTTTAGGTAATTAATTTTTTCGATTAATACTGAAAATGTTTAAATGTTTAAATTTTGAAATACCGTAAATACTCTAATATAAGTCCTGGGCTTATATATTTCAATAGGTCATTTTGACAGGGCTTATATTTGAGGTGGGCTTCAATTAGAGGCTGTGCTTATATTTTTCAATGGGTCTCCTCGGATGGGCTCATATTAGAAGTGGGCATATAAGGTGGGCATATATCCCCCCCCCCCCACTTTTCCTTATTAGAGTATTTACGGTAATTACTTGTATTTTAATTAAAGATACTTAAAGTTCCCACACGCCTTAAAAAATTAATTTTTAATTTTCTATAAAAATTTTTATTATTTTTTTGCCATATCGTGATTTACTTTTACTTTTTTATTTTTACTTTAATGTTTCAATTTTTTAATTAAAAAATACTTATTATTTAAATATTTATTTATTCTCCCCCCCCCTCCCCTTTACTTTTCCCTTCTGAATAAATAATTTCATGCCAACAAAAACGAAACAAGACTAAAAAAGAGGGGAAATGCGCAATCGTGCGAGTCTTGTTTATGATTATTTTATTTTTTAGGTAAAAATTCCATTTGTTCATTTTTGTCATTTTAAAGTGCTTGGGGAGGGGACTTTATGGTGCAGATTTAAAGTATAAAATAAAATTTTAATTTCAGGATTTTTTTATTAAATCAGAATTTTAAAGGGGAGGTAATTTTATGGGTAACTTTATTAATTCTGATAATCACTAAAATTCTGATTATTTTCTATTCTGATTTCTTTTAAATTTTTACTTTCAAGTTTATTTAAAACTCTGATTTTTTAATTCTGAAATATTAAACCAAAATTCTGAAAATTTATCAAATTTAATTTACTCAAAATTCCCTGCGCCCAAATAATACAAAATCCAGCACAAATATTTGAATAAATCTCTATCTACTATATACTAATATTAAATTATTTCCGGTAAAATCTTTTTTTCTCCCAAAGGATTTTGACTAAAAACTAATTTTATTTTTATATATTCTTTTCAAATAATTTAGTTATTCCACTATTTGTGTGTGCCCCATATGTTATGACAATAATGAGAGAAGAAAAAAAGAAAATTTTATATTTTATTTTGGCTATATTCTGTTAGTTTAAAAACAGAAACAGATTACTTTCTTTATTTTCAGAATTAATTTAATTTAAAATTCTGATAATTTAAATTCTGTAAATTCTGATATTTTTATTTCAAGTTTATTTATTCTCCATAGATTTCATTTAAATTTTGATTATTAAAGCTTATTCAGTAAAATTCTGATTTAAAGTTTATTCAATATTAATTCTGATTTCTTGACACTTCATTTAAATTGTTCTCTATATTTACCAGAATTCTGATTTTAAAATTGTTTATTTTAAATTTTATTTTTTTCAGACTTTTCTTTTATTATTTCTGGTTTTCCGTCCATTCTCTATTAAATTCTGTTTTTCTATTTATTTTCTTTTAATAATTGCTATGAAAACCCACTACGTTGTAATAAGTGACGAACATTCTAAATTATTTGGACATCGAATATTAAATTCTCAACTTTCTCTTTATCTTGGATTGGTTAATTAATTTAATTTTCAAAAAAATATTTTTAAAAATTTTTTTAGGTCCAATTACTTGTTTGTATTTGGGCCCTTTCCCAACATATTTGGGCTATGTTTACCTTAAAAGAAGTAAAAAATAACCTAATTTAATTTTTAAATAGTATTTAATTTATTTAAAGATTTTACATTGTGATTTTTCTGATAATTCAACACTCCCTCCAATGTTTACAAGAGTTGATGCGGTTATTTTTTGAAATTAAAAATAAAAATAAATTTATTTTTCTTTTCAATAGATTATTTATGATATTGGCCTTTTTCATCACCTTTGGGGTATTACTGGTTGTGTTGCTCAACATTTGGATGGGGGATATGGTAATTTAATTAATTCTGAAAATTAATTCTGATTTATTTATTATATAAAAATTCTGATTTTGTTGCGATATAAATATTCTGATTTAAAATTCTGATTATTTTAAATTTATTTAAATTTAAAAAAACTTTTTAAAAAGGTCGTTTTTGTTGGTGTATAGCACATATATTAGCTTTACTTGTTTGTTTACCTTTTGCTTTTTCTTCACGTCCCCGTCCCTATTTCTTATGGCCTTTATTAATACAACAAAGTGCTTACGGGGTTGGAATGCTTATTTTAAGGTAATTAATTTATTTGGAAATTAAATTATTTAAAAAAGTTTGGCTGCATTTCCCAAAGCTGCTCAATTAATTGGTGATTTACAAAATGCTCCAATACGCCCTTTAATTTTTTATACTTTTGGAACTTTAATGAATTTCTTTTTGGTAAAAATTAATTTTTTTAAGAAAATTATTAAAAAAAAATTATCTAGCTTTATGTTTACTGGCATTGGTATTGGTATGTTTATTTAATTTATAAATAATTCTGATTTTTAATTCCTTTAAAATTCTGATTTTTAAAGGCATGTAGAAACCCTTTGGAATTCTGCCCGTAAATTAAAAAGAGGAGAAACTTTAAATAAAAATAATGATCGAAGACCTTTTCGACGTGCTTCTCCTGTCGGAGAAAATATTTTAGTAAATAATGGAAATTTATATTCAAATAGTAATTCAACACAACAAGGAATGACTCAAATATTAAATGGAAATTTAAATAATGCAGGTAAAAAGAGATTAAAATTTGTTAAAAGGGGAGTACCTTTAAGTGAATATAAATTAGCATTAAGATCTAGAGGCCTGAATTTTTACTTGAATATAAATAATATTGTAATCTAACAGTCCTCAAAATTTTAGAATTTTTGGTTTATTATTTCACAAGTTATGGACAAAAATTTAAATTACTGAAATTCATTTGTTTTAACCTTATTTTTCAATCATAATTTGAGAAACATTAAACCAAAAATTATAAATTTTATTAGCTAGCACTATGAAGAATATTTTTGTTTAAAATTTCTTCATTATTAGTTTAATTTTTCTTTATTTTTTTAATTAATTAAATTACCTCCTCTGCTGGAGAAAATATATGTACTATTAAATAATGAAAATTTAAAAAAAATAAAAATATTTTTTTAATTTAATTTTTATAATATCCAAAGAAATATTTATTTAGTGGAAGAAAACAAAAAACAGACAAGCGTTTCTATATTAAATGGAAATCACACAATAACTTTACCTATAACAAAAATTGAACAACAAAAACCAGCTAAAATTTCACAAAATATTCATCAGAATTATTCAAAGAAAAATCAGAATAATTTGTCTTTTGATTCTGACATTTCTTTGCCTAGTACTGTTAGGTAGGTAATTAATAATTTAACTGATAATTAATTTTAATTTTAAGTACAACATCAACAACAGCACAACAACAACAATTACCTTTTTCTGAATTATTTTACACTCAACAACCTTATTCAAAGGTTTAAAAAATTATTTAAAAAATGAAAATTTTGGGTTTTTATTTTTTTAGGGAAATAATTTTAACGAATAAAAATTTTTTTATAAATTTATTTCTGACTTTCTTTTTTTTTTAAATTGAAAATTAAATTTTATTCGATGTAATTTTTTTCCAAAAATTTTTTTTTAATTTTTGATAAAAAATCGGGAAAAAATTACATCGAATAAAATTTAATTTTCAATTTAAAAAAAAAGAAAGTCAGAAATAAATTTATAAAAAAAATTTTATTCTTTAAAATTATTTCCCTAAAAAAATATTTTATCAAAAATTTTATCTATTAGAGATAATACAATACATAAATTGAAATAGTTAATAAAATTGTAGTAACAGAAATTTAGTATTGACTTGATTAAAAAAATATTGACTTGATTAAATTTCACAGTCTAAAGCCAGCTAAGTTTCCTTTTAGCCTAGCAAATAAAACAAAAATTAAAACGACTAGTTATTTTGGGATGGTTAAGTACCTTCCATCGGAGAGCTCTCAGGATTATTCCCATCCATTTCTCCTTCTTTTGGTTCAACCTCCTCCCTTCCTCTCCTTCACCTTCTTTATTTTTAAAAAAATTCTAATAAAAAATTTTTTTTATTTTTAAAGAAGTATTATTCATTATCATCTTCCTCCTTACCTCCATTAATTTCTTCTTCATCACCTTCAAATAAAAATCAACAACAAAATAATCGTCGTTTAACAGCAACAGAAAACCAATTTTATTTAAATAAACAAAATATCCAATTACCTCCAAGAGTTCTACATTTACGTAAACAGGAACGTTTTGGACTTCCCAAACCTAAAAATTCTTTAGAAGAAAATTTTTCTAATAAATTTAGAGAAAAAAGTATTAGAAGAGCAAGTAGTGGAAATTACAACATTAATATATTACAGAGACAGTATGGGGTAGATAATGAAGTAGATAATGAGAAAAATGTAAAAAATTAATTATTTTTTTATTTTAAAATTAATAAAAAATAATTTGAAAATTTTAATTTATAAAAAATATTTTTATTTCTTAAACATTCCAATGAGGCATTTAAGAGCTAACACTACTATATGTCCACTAATAAATTATTGATTAATGATAGACTACACAATTATAGGAGAGACAAATATCGGGCGAGGGGTGTTAGAGAAATTTTTCCTTGGCCGGCCGGAGGGGGGCTGGCCTGAGCGGTCGGGCAATTGGTCGTTCGACAAATTTCCACATGACAAAATGTCAAGGGACAGAATGTCACAGGCCAAAATGCCAGGGGATGAAATGTCCTGGGACAAAATGTCAACTGCCAAGTTGCCAATTTTTAAAAATACTTTTAAAATAAAAGCCGCTCGGCAGTGATCGAACTGGCGACCTTCTCTGTATAGGCGGATGCTCTACCAACTAAGCTATTAAGAAGCTAAATCAATTTTACTATTAATGCATCATGAACCTATTGGAAAGCTTTTTTCCTATTGAACTGTTGAATACTTTAAATGCCCTTTGTTCAAATTTTCAAATCTACCAAAAAATCAAAATTTTTGATTGATCGTTAAAAAAAAGCAATGATTTAAAAAACTAACTTTTTCAAAAAAAAAATCTGATTTTTCGACACTTTATAGATCATAACTTTTTTTTACCAGTAGCCTATTTAATGCTCTATCCAATGGTACCTAGAGCAAAAAAAAATAGTGACCTTTCCTTCGTAAGTTATAGGGTCCGGGACTCAGTTAAGTTGGTACTCAATTGAGGTGTACAGTAAGAAAAAGATTAAAAATACCTAAATTTCAAAGTGCCAATTTTAAAATGGAAAATTTTCAAATAATGTATTTGGTATAGTGTTAAACATTTGGTGTTATGTATATTATACTTTTTATTTTGTTCGCCATTGTTACTAAGAACAAAAATGTTTGGCTATATTTTTCTTTCTGCAGGGGCATACTCTCTTTAACAACTAGGTGTTTTTAAGTAAATCGATAGAAATTTTTTATCCAATTCTTTTGCTTTCAGATATTTTACAGTTAGATTTATTTTGCCCGTTTTATTTTAATTTTTTCTTGCATTAACTATTGTTTGCAACTTTTAATTTTTTAGCAGATTCTCCAAGTTCCCCGTCACAAATTTGGAGTGACGGGGAACTTGCTGCCTTAATACTTGTGGTGGTTATTCCATAAAGTTGCCTACAAGGCAAAACAACGTTCGGATTTACTAGATGGTATTGATGAAGTCTTAGATGCACTGGCCGTTTAATGACCGGCGAATGGGATCCGAGGTCGGAATTTTTTGATAAATAAATATAAATTATTTTTTTAATTTTTAGCATTCGAATTGAGCCTCCTAGTACAATTCCTAATCAACAGAGCCGTATTCAAGTTAGTGCATTTTAGAATACTTATATATATATTAAAATTTAAAATTATTAGCAAAAGCCCTCAGCTAGAAGTGACAAATTTTCCTCAATTAATTAGCAGGAACTAGTACTGAGGATTCCACAACTGGATTACCTTGTGGAATTGGAGGTTCTAAACTTGCTGGGAAAAAGGTTTTAAAAAAATAATTTTTAATGTTATTAATTGTAACTGGTTTAGAAGAAGACGACGGTCACGGTCAAGATCCGGGTTTACGCAGAACTGGGAAATTGTTTGGGGGTTTAATGTTAGATATTCGGTGTGTTAATTTAAAAATAAATTTTAATTTTTAAAGTCGGAAAGCCCCACATTATTTATCCGATTTTACTGATGCGTTAAACCTTCAATGTATAGCAACTACTTGTTTTATGTATTTTGCACTGTTGGCCCCAATTGTAACTTTTGGGGGTCTTCTTGAAGAAGCTACTCATCAAAGAATGGTTATTTAATTAAAGGAATATTTGTAATTCTTTTAAAGGCAGCAATGGAGAATTTAGCTAGCGGTGCGATCTGTGGCATCATATATCACTTGTTCAGTGGCCAGCCTCTAACTATAATTGGCTCTACAGGTCCTGTACTTGGTGTTGAAACAACTGCCTTTGATATTTGCAATGTAATAAAAATAATTATATTTTAGTAAATTAATAAAATATGGAGGAGATGAAACTATACTAACTGCAAAGTAATTAAACTAATTTCCTATGATATTCAGACAATGTATGTTAAGTATTTTGATCTACTCGGACAGCTTTACTGGTTCAGAATCTGTATTGCAAAAATTATTTTTAATTTTCAATCGAATATTCTATAAATGTTGACACTCACAACTTTTAACTTTTAAGATTGCCAGATATGGGACATGGAAAATGTGAATGTACTCATAACATGAATGGAATGAATAGTGATGACTGCAAAGACTTTCACAACGATTTACCATGGAGACCAGCATTGAAGATCAATCAAATGAATGTAAAAGATGCGAATGTAATGATCATGCTACTCGGTAATTAATTTTTTAAAATAATGTTTAACAAATATTTTTTAGTTGCCATTTTGATTGGGCAGTTTATAATGCTTCTGGATTTTCTTCTGGAGGTGTTCGTGATGATTGTCAACATAACACAATGGGAAACAATTGTGAGCAATGCAAACCAAATTTTTATCGAGATCCTCAAAGGTAAAATTTTGAAAAACATGACAAAGTTGTATTTGATATTTAGGCGATTTAAGTATAATAGGATGGACATCTAGATAAAGTAAAGATTAAAAGTTAAAAATAATATTTTCTAATCCCCTTCCGATAGATTCTATAAACGAGGCTTATTTATTTATTTTAGAGAAAATATTTTAATTTTACAGAATTTTACAAAGTCCCGATATTTAAAAATTTCATTGACTTTGTTTAAGGAATTGATCTTTTTTTTTGGGTTTCGAAAATGAAAAATTCGGAATTTGAAGAATTCTTGATAAGTTTTCTGTAACTGCAATATATTTTTAGATTCATTCGAGATCCATACGTCTGCAGACCATGCTAATGCGATCGCAGTAATTTAAGGAATTTGTGAGGGTGAAGACCCGGAACGTTGATTGGTTGCGGGGAAATGTTATTGCAAAAGCAATGTTGAGGGGCCAAAGTAATTTTAAAAAATAGTTAGAAAACAACAACAAATTTTCTTAATTATTTAAAGTTGTGATCGATGTAAAAATGGATATTGTGAAATGAGAAAGGAAGATCCCGATGGTTGTCGGCCATGTTCTTGTAATCTAATTGGGACTTATGGGAATGAAGGGTGTGACAAAGTGACAGGAAAATGTACATGTAAAGCTCTTGTAATGGGAGAACAATGTGATCATTGTCTTCAAGAACATTATGGACTAAATGTTGATGATCCTAATAGATGCAAGACTTGGTAAAAAAATTTTATATATTTTTTAGTAAAATTTTTATGAAACATATCCATAATGTTGGATTTTTTTAAAATTTAATTATGAATGTAATTAAAATTTTTGATTTAAAAATATTTTATAAAGTTGATTAGTTTTCTAAATAGTTTTCTAGTGATTGCGATCCTGGTGGCGCTTATGACAATCACTGTGATAGTGCTGAGGGTATGTGCCGTTGAAGACCAAATTATAGTGGGAGGAAAATGGATATTGCTGGCCATTCATCGATAAATATACATTTGAAGTAATTTTTTAAAAAATTTTTAAAAATTAAATAGTTTTGATCCTTCAAAAAGTTGACTTTTTGGGTTGGTTTTTGCTCCTTTTTCTCTTTCCGGTCAACCTTTTGTAAAAAAGATGGTGTGAACTAAAAGTTACTTCCGACTATAAAAAATTGATGGAAATTTAAAAACAATTAAGTTTATAATAAAAAAAGACCTAAAAACTTTTTTCCCAGTCGGTCAAACTTTACAAAATTTCCGAGTAGATGGGCGGGTTGTGCAAGGAGCAAAAAATGAACCACTCCTTATTTCATTAATTCATTACTTCATTTTATAAATTTTATTTATTTTTTTTGTAAACATTTTATAGAATTAAAGTTTATTATCTCCCGTTTTCAATTTAATTTATGAAAATAATTTTTTAATATTCACTTTAATTTTTTAGTTAATAATGAGTTCCAATCGACGACGACCAGCTAGTAATTCTTCTGATGCGCCACCTACTAATAGAGCTCGGATCGACAATGGGCTTAATATTCTACCAGCTGCAAATAATAACAACAACAACAACTTTCCAAACAACTTAGCAAGCAACAACAACAACAACAACAACAACTTACCAAACAACAATATTGATGTAATTTTTACAAATAATTAAATTAATTTTGTTATTAAAAATTTAATTTTTATTAAAAATTCTTTTTGTGTAATAAAAAAATTTTTTTTATTTCTATAAAGGTGGAGGCAATAATCGCCGCTGAAAGGGCTCGTGCTAATATTATTGAAATGCCGCCAGCTGCTATGCTTCTGCCACTCATAGATATCCGCAATCGAATGACATCATCCAATTATGCCTTTGCAGGGTGGCGCACAAATCACGTGTTTAAGTAATTTTTTGTGTAAAAAAATTAAAAATTTAATTTAAAAATTTTAGTTCTTTGACTGGGTTTGTCCAATTTGTTCATCGGGGGGCAACTCTTAGACGCAGCTTTGATCGTTGTGACGTTCGTGTTAGTTTTGGCTTTGGCACTGATACTCAGACTGTCGGCATATATGCTTATGATCAATGTGCTGCTATTCTTGAGACTGCCAGGGTTAATGAGGTAATTTAAAAAAATTATTTGAAATGATTTTTCTTAAAGATCTGCACATTTACCGCACTTACGGTGGTGGAACAAGGGGACAACAGAGGCAGGTGGACGGGCACCGTACCTTTTGTTTTGCGATTTACACGTGCGTCAGCATTTGCTATTACTGGGACAAACAACAACAACAACGTAGCTAACAACAATAATTTGCAGCAGGCTCCCGCTGATAACAACAACATTCCGATTGGTAATAATAATAATATAAAAAAAAATATATTCGTGTAATTTTTTAGCAGGAAATATTGCCAATCAAAGAGAGATGCCGGGAACAAACAGCGGCGCGGCAAACAATGTACTTACTAATGGTAATAATAATAATAGTTGGAAAAAAAAAAACATTTCGTGTAATTTTTATTAGGAAATATGGCCATGCAAAGAGAGATGCAGGGAACAAGCAGCAGCAGCAGCAGCTCTACAAACAACGTAGTCGCAGCACCAGTTCCTCGTGTTTCTCAAACTAATGCACGTGCAAATCGTGAGCGTGCTACGGATCAACGAGGGGTAGATATTTTAGAAAAATTATTCAATATTTAGATATAAAATCTTTTAAAATTATTTAACATTTTCAAATACTAATAGTATTTACTATTTTCTTTTAAGTAATTTATATTTTATTTTAAGTAATTCAATGAATAGAGGATTAATAAAATAATGAAGGATTAATAAAATAATTTGGATTTTCTATTAAGTAAATATTTTTAATTTTAAGTAATTTTCACTCAATTAAAAAGGTTTTATTCTAAATTCAATAATTTAGTTAGTAATTAAAATTAAAGAATTTTTTATTCATTTTATTTATATTAATCAAATTAACTTAGCTTTGTCAAAAAAAAATTTATTTTTGGATGTTTTCATGATTTAAAAAAAATCATATATTTTTTGAAAAAAAAAATCAGTTTTCAAATGTGAAAAAAAATAATCATTTTTGACAACTTCAATTTTTCTATTTTTAAATTTAATTAAATTTGTTAAATTTTTTATTAAATAAAATTCATATACTTTTTAAATAAAATTAAAAAAATGTTATTAATCTCTTTTTGTTTTTTAAATTTTATTGATTAATATAATTCTTTAAAAAATTATTCATGTTTTTTGGCAATTTCAATTTATAAATGTTTGTTTCTATTTTTAAATTTAATTAATTTTTTTGGAGTTTCAATTTTTAAATTTAATTAAAATTAATTTTGTTAAATTATGTATTAAATAAAATTCATGTCTTTGATAAATTCAAATTTTTTATTTAATCCCAGATGTAAAATATTTTTTTTGAGAAAAAAATTTTTTTGATTTTATACATTTAATTTCAAAAATTTTTTAGATTAATCATGTTTTTTGACACTTTCAATTTCTAACTGTTGGAAATTTCTATTTTTGAACGGATATAAATTTTTTATTGAATAAAATACATGTATCTTTGATAAAATAAAATTTTTTATTTAATCTCAGATATAATATTTTTTGTGAAAAAAAAGAATATTTGTTTTTAAAATATTATCTAATTAATTAATTTAGAATTTTTTGAAAAAAAAAATTGTTTTTTAAATTTTATATAATTAATTTCAAATTTTTGTACAGATTAATCATGTTTGTTGAAAATTGCAATTTATAAATTTTGGGAATTTCTAGTTTGAAATGGAATTAAATTTGTTAAATTTTTTATTAAATAAAATTCATGTGTCTTTGATAAATTAAATTTTTATTTAATCTCTGATGTAATATTTTTTTGAAAAAATTTATTTTTAAAATATCATTTAATTTATTTGAAAATTAGAAAGATAAGTTATAATATATACGTATATATTTTGAAAAAAAGTGTTTTTTAAATAATTTCTAATTTATTTAATAATTGTGTAATGGTCGAGAATATAGTTTTTTAATTTTTAAATTTTTGAATAATCTATTTTTTTTTTTGGTTGAAATTTTTTAATAAATTATTTATAATGAACATTGTTTGGAATATTTAAATAATATATATAAATAATTAGTTAAATGAACAAGATGCTATGAGGAAACAAGAAATTATTTGAAAAGATTCATATAGGAGAAAATATATAAAAGAATAAAATTAGTCATGTTTTTTGACAATAAATATTTTCTAGTTTAATTCGAATAAATATTTTCTAGTTTAATTTGGAGGGTACTTTTTATTTGGAAATTTAGTCCCTATGTACTTTTAAATCGTTTTTTTTTGTCGATCGTAACCCTGTTTTAAAAGAAAAATTTTTTAATTAATTAATATAACTATTTGTTTTTAAAAAATGTATTCTAGGCATCATCATCATCCTTAGCAGCAGCATCTCCATCGCCATCACCATTCTGGGCCTTCCAGAATGCCCGGGAGCGTGAGGTTGCAGCTGCAACATCGGCTCTCCGGGCATCTGGAAGGCCCCCGGCGGCAAGAGCTGTATCGCCACGTTTGCGAGGGCGTATTGGAAGAACTCCACCTCTTGGAGTATATGTCAATCCAGAGGCCGTTCAAAATAACGGTTAGTTTTATAGTTGTGAGATTGTCTTTAGGGAGGGGGAGGGGTATTGATTTTAGGGAGGGGTACTGGTTTTATTCTAACCTGACAAAAAAAAAAAATCTTAATTTAGTGAGAGCTGTCATCGATGACGATGACGATGATGATGATGGTGACGTAGAAGTTGTTGAAGTGACTCCACCCCGCAGACCTGCATATTTTTTCCGTGAAAATGGTTTGGAGTTGGAGGTCCCCGAGGATGATGAGGATAATGAGGGTTTGGGAGCGCGAGAGGTAAAAAAATTTGAATTACATGTGGTAACGCTCCCTCCTAATTTTGACGCCCAAGAAGAAGAATGCTTTTGCCAGGAGTCTTTTGCAGGCACCCGAGTTGTTTTTATGGCATGCCTCCACAAAATGCATTATAATTGTTTTGTTCAATGGGCGCAAGGCTCGCGTGTGTGCCCGTATTGCCGCCGTGACATGCTTCATGGCGCGGCGGTTGATGGGCGCGCACGCGATGGGCAGGGATCCTCAGCCAATACTTAATACTAAAATTATTACTTTTTAAAATTAAGGCAAGAGGATCCCTGTTTTATTTGCTAATGTTATTCATAATTAGTTTCTGTTACTTTATTAATATTCCGCCCACACCCTTATTTGAGTCTCAGATTAATTTACTTTTTATTTTTCATGCCTCGGAATGGTCAGATTTACTTCTTTATAAATGTTAAATTTTTCCGCTAGAGACTCAAATAAGGGTGTGGGCGGGATATTAATAAAGTACCTAGTTTTTTTTTGTTAACTTGCCTGCCTTAATACTTTTATTTAAATTAGTAAATGTCTTAATATTATTTAAATACATGCCTTAATCTTTTAAATAAATTAATTTTCATAGAATTATTTTAAATATATGCCTTTTTTATTATTAAATAATTATTAACCATATTATACCTACATTTTTTATTAAATAAATAAAATTGGAATAAATCAAATGATAATTTGTTTTGAAAATGGGAAATTAAGTCGTGTCGGGCTACAGAACCCGGTATGACCAAAACACGTAATACTTTTAAAATCATATATTTAAAACAAAAAAAATTTATTTAAATAAGAATTTTTAAAATCAAATTTATTTAAATCAGAATATTTTTAAAAATCAGAATATTTTTAAAAATCAGAACATTTTTTAAAATCAGAATTTAAAAATAATCCTGAAAAGTTTTTTAAAATTTTATCTTGACTGTGTTTTGGTCGTTCCGTGTTTTGGTATGGTCCGTATTTTGGTCGTTCCTTGTTTTGTCGTTACATATTGTCCGTTCCGTGTTTTGGCATTCCTTCTTTTGCCCCTCGCCCAATTAATTTAGTATTTCACTAATTTAAAGAGAGACCCTACAAATATTTAAAAATTTCTTTAATTTAAAAATTTATATTATTCAATTTATATGGGAATTTAAATTTTTTAATTATAGGCACAAATTCAACAAGAAATGAATAACGACCCATTTATAATCGAATCTGTACAGCAATTAAATTCAAGATCTCGAAATACCAGAGGGGAGGTCTGTAATGTGCGATTCAACCCACTTGAAGAACATGCTCGGCCAGATTTAACAATGACAACTCTAATCACACGATTACTGGATCGGGTATTAGCTGGCCGGCCTCCACCGCTTCGAGTTGGGTTGCAACTACACCCACCAGCATTTCACAACCCATTCACAGTACCGCTTCGGCCACCAGCTCAGAATAATCCTGCAGCGTTGGCAGCAGCAATTGAGCGCTTGAATGAGATGTCTCAAGCTGGAATTGACTTGCTGGCGGGCACCACAGTGACTAAGGTTGTTGCTGTTTGGCCTCTGAATCCTCAGTTGACAGACAGTCCAGCAGATCATACAGGTGAGTAACAGTCTTGCTTTACATATTATTATTATTAACTATGTAAGGCGTTTCTGTTATTCAAGGTGCATGCAATGTTGATTTGGAACACAACTTAACACCGCAATGCCGATCAATTGTCCAAGTGGTTAATCCAAATGATCGGTATTGTCTTGCACGGGCTGTGAACATTGGCCTCAAAAGAATTAGATTGCTGGAGGTTAATGGCCCGCAACAACAACAATTTCGTTCTTTCTGCAGGCAGCAAGATCAACATTTAGAGGCGGCAGTAGAACTTATGCAGAATGCGGGTCTTCCACTTGATTTACAACATTATTCGCTCGACCATGTTACGGCCATTCAAAATTTTGTTAATCAAACAATGGGAGGGGAAATTCGAATTGTCGTTTTCCAAAAAGAACAACAATATCGGATCGTATTTAAAGGTAAGCCTGTTAAATTTTCGACAAAATTTGTTTTATCTAAAGGTTCGGTCCGTGCTGCCCGGTTTGACATCTGCCTTCTTCTACAAAATAACCACTACAGTTACATAGGAAGACCAGAGCAGCTGTTTCGCGCCCATCGCTTTTGTATTGATTGTGAAAGGAGAGTAACTCGCTTATACCACTGGGCTGGTTGTAGTGTAGTTTGTAGACTCTGTATGCGAACAGGACCGGATTATCCATGTCAAATAATTGAAAGGATCCCATGCAATGATTGTGGCTATGTGTTCCCTCAGCGGTCATGCTTTGATCATCATTTAACTAACCATCCCCCCGAGGAAATGACTGGGCCTCGATCACGACCATTTGCTTCAATTTGTCAATCGCGCCGAATTTGCACAAATTGTGGGCATGTAGTCTTTGGCCGACAACAACTACATAATTGTATAGCCCAACAACAACCGATACAACAACAAGCAGTTGAATGTAGTAAGTGTAAAGGACCTCATTTTCCTGAACAGCCTTGCTTTATTCAACCGCTTCCTATTGACCAAAATTATAACAATTATGAAGAAGCAAATCAAGAAGCAGAAACTGAAAATGATGAACAAGAACATGGACGAAGGATTAAAAATAAAAGGCAAAAATTAAGGCTGTGCTTTTTTGATGCTGAAACAAGCCAAGATCAACCTGTGCAAATAAGTTCAAACAACAATGGGTATAAACATATTCCTCTTCTAATAATCGCTGAAGTTATTTGCGAAAATTGCATTAAAGCGGGGATTGGAATTAATGAAATCGGTCAGCGCGCAACTGAATGTTTTTGTGGTAAACCATCAAATTCTCAATGGCGAAAGTGGTGTTCACCTCCATTTAAAAATGCAACAGGAGACAACACAGAAGTTCCCTCTACACTTTCTTATAATCCCCGTCGAATGTACTTTCATAGCTTTGACGACGAAGAGGAAAATCCTGTTGATCAATTCTTGGACTATCTTCTAAATGTAAAATTTAATTTTATTTCAAAATTTATAATATTATTTAGCATGGTTCACAAGATATTTTGACAATTTGTATTGCCCACAACGGAGGGAAATATGACTTCCACCTAATTTTAGAAGCACTTCACAGGCGAAGTCTACCCCCAAAGTTTTTATGTACAACTGGTTTGAAGATCTATTCTATGGGGCTGAGTGGTAATCACCAAAGAAAACTACTCTTCAAAGACTCCTTAAATTATTTCATCTGTGAGCTTGATGCTCTTCCAAAAATATTCTCTTTACCAGAAGAAGTTGCAACAGTAAAGCCTTTCTTCCCCTACCTCTACGTAAAACGACAAAATTTACATAAGAGGATTCGGGGGTTGCCAGCGCTTCACTACTACCAACCTGATTTTAAAAAATTTGAGAAGAGAGCCAAATTAATTGAATGGCACCACCACCAACAACAACAAATAAATTCCGGTGTTAATTTTCAATTACGAGAACAATTAATTTTATATTGTGCCAACGACGTCGCGATCCTGCGTGAAAGCGTTATTCGCTACAGACGTCTTATTGGGGAACATACACAGGGGCTTGACCCTTTTCAAGCAGCTTCTACTGCCGCAGGACTTGCCTTAACAACTATGCGCCGTTGTTTTCTTCCAAAGAACTGGCTAGTTCACTCTCCCGAAGGTGGTTATTTGAGAGGAAGAAGAGCTTCAGCAGAGTCGCAGCGTTATATTCGTCTATTCGAATTGGAGAATGAAGAAGCTCGAGGCAAGGTGCAATGTGCTCAATGGGCAGTTGGAGAGGCTCATGTGGAAGATTGTGGTTATCGTCTCGATGGTCTTTGGTTTCGTTCACCACCATTGAAGCCGTTGGCAATTGAATATATGGGGTGTTACTATCATGGTATTTTATATTTAAAAAAATTTTAGTTTAATTAAAAAATTAAAATTCAGGATGCCCCCGATGCTTCCCAATACGAGACCAACGTTTGGCTGCAGGCCGTACCGCTGAAGAACTTTATGAACGTACCCAGAATCGCCTTTGCGAGTTGGAGCAACAACATGGATATTCTCTACATGTTGTTTGGGGACACGAAATGAGAGATCGTCTTCGTAACAACCCCCAACTTAGGCGCAAATGGGATGAAATTGATTGTGTGAAGCCTATGGATCCTAGAAATGACTGCCTTAGGGGAGGCCGCACTGAACCATTCAAACTCCATCATGAATGCGCAGCAGATGAGGAGATCCTCTACATTGATATAGTACTTTTTAATTTTTAAAATTTTATTATAATTGTTCTTAAGGTGAGTCTATACCCATATGTGATGAAGACATGCTCGTTTCCAATCGGAAACCCCCGAGTGTTAACAAGAGAAGTTCTTTTGTCTTCTACCACGCTACCATGGACTTCTAAAGAACAAAACATCTATCAAGGATTGCTTTTAGTGAGAATTTTACCACCAACAATATTGAATGGACTACCACCTCTGCTCGCCTACAGAACATATGATGGAAGGTTAACTTTCCCCTTTTGTTCTACATGTGCTAACAACAAACAACAAAGCCCTTGTCGGCACGTGGATCGTCAACGATCTTGGGTTAGCGGGTACACTCATGTTGAACTCAATCGGGCAATTGAACTGGGATATAAAGTCATCGATGTTCATGAGGTATTTAATAATTAATTATTTTTTATTATTTAACGTCTAGGTTTGGCAATATGATCGTTGGGACCAAGAACTCTTTCGACCATATGTCAACACCTTTATTTGTTTGAAACAGCAAGCAAGTGGCTGGCCTCAAGGTTGTGAAACTCAGGTGGAACGTGACAATTATATTGCTGAATTTGAACGGGTCGAAAGCATCAGAATGGACCCCCAAAAAGTTGCCGTAAATCCTGGACTTAGACTGATCGCTGTACGTTTATTTAAAACCAACAAGATTTTTTTTTAATTTTTAAGAAAATTCTGACGAATTCTCTTTGGGGTAAATTGGCCCAACGTGTTGGTGGCACTGATGTTAAATACGCAAGAACACCTGCCGAATTTCATCAATTGCTAGAAGACCCTACAATTGAAACTCTCGACTTTGACCACGTTAGTGAATATATGGACCGTTGTGTTGTTCGAAAGAAGGAAGAATTCGCCAAGCCACCTGAAACCAACTGCCTACCAGTTGCGGCATTTGTAACTTCTTATGCGCGCCTTCATCTATATCAATACATGGAAGAAGTTCAAAGGGTTGGTGGGCGCTTACTTTATTGCGATACTGACTCCATCATATACGTCGCAAAACTTGGTGGGGAACGCGTGGCTGAGGGAGAGGCTCTAGGACAAATGAAACGAGAACATCCAGAAAGACGAATAATTGAGTTTCTAGCTGGAGGGCCAAAGAATTATGGATACCGACATGTTGATGCTTCAACTGGCAATGATGAACGGGCAGAGCTAAAGATCCGCTCTTTTCCACTATCGTATGCTACACATCAAATGCTTAACTTCCAATCAATGAAAGAACTCGTACTTGGGCAATTTAATATCGATGGAGAAATGTAAGGGAAAAAATTTTTTTGTTAAAAATCTTTTTTTTTTAATTCAGAGATGAAATGTTATCAGAAAATTTGCTTCTCAACAACAACAACAATGATCGAAATAATTGTATTAGAGTAGAGTTTCCACAAATTGGACGCACTCGCCACTCGGAACTCTATACCAATCTAGCTAGAAAGGAATACCGCCCTTGTTATGAGAAGGGGAGGATTAGACCCAGCATGGAGACACTTCCTTTCGGTTACAGAACTGAAACATTAGGCCCCCATCAGCAACATGTGGTAATTCAAAATACTATTAAAGTAAAGGATTAATTAATTAATTCAGGCTTCTCCAGTTAGCAGAAGACGAAGACGAACATCAAATACAACTCAGCAAATGGGTGTTCAATTAGACTTGCATGATCTTCCTGGAACATCTGCATGGACCGAAAATGAATATTTACAAAGATATCCACAATCATTGTAGCAAAATTTTTATATTTCAATTTTTAAATATTTTTTGATATTAATTTTTATTCAATAAATTTATAATCTTGGAAATTTTTTAACTAAAGGTAAAAGAAAATTATCAAACAAATTATCCATCTGTGTTTTACTAGTCAATCCTGTCATAATAATCCGTCCAGAGATGTATATTAGATATGCAGTTTCTTTTTCCTTGTTTTTTATTTTGAATCGAAGTGCCGGAAATATAGATGGCTCGTAGAATATTTGGCAAAAATCCTTTTGTATCAATCTTTGTTGTTTAAGATATCCATAAATATTCTCTATAGCTAATCTATTTGGTAGTCGAAAAGAGCCAACTATATTTGTAACTCTAAGGTGTCTAACGCATATTTCATACATTTCCTCGCATTTTGCCGCTTTATATGATGATTTTATACTTTTGGTTATCCTCCAAGCTATTTTTCTTGCGAACTTAGGACTTGGAACTCCAGTTAATACTACTTTGCTAGATTGAAATATTAATGCTGCCGTTGTTTTATAATTTTGATGTCTAATACGCATTATTATAGCATGGAAACGCTGGGGATTATATTCTGTATTAATCCCATTTCGAGCTATTTGCTGAAAATTTTCTATTTTAAATCGTTGAACACCAGGCAAAATTTTAAAAACACATGTGCAATTTTCAATATTCATCATTTATTTACTAAAAATTAAAATTACAAAAAAAAAAGTTTTTTAATGAGAAGGAAATTACAAAGCAACAAAAAGACAATTTGAATATACAATTAAATAAAATTTAAAAATAATTATTTATTTATTCTTAATTAGTTAATAGCCTTTCATCTGCTTGTTCTTTTCTGTTACACTGAGAACTTCAAGCGGGTAATAAGATCGATGATGGCCACCACCAAATTCGATTACGCATGGTAAATATGGGTGTCGCAATTTAAAGTTGTGTTTGACATAGTAGTATCCGCGGACCTAAATTAACAATTAATTTTAGTCATTTTATAAAGTTTACCGTAATTCCCAGATATCCTCCCATTGCTGGGACATTGCACGCTGATTGTACTGTGAAGTCGTTACAACGGACAATAAAATTCCTTGATGGTGGTAAATGAGAGGTGCGTAATTGTACATTAGTTTGCAAATGCGAAATAATTTCCCGTCGTATCTCAAGATTGTAGAATAATACGTGCATCTCCTTGAGCACACATTTACGTAGTTGACAAAGATATTCTATCAATGGCATTGATCGACGTCTGATGATGGGGATATTCAACGGTTTCTCAGGATTAACACATTTTGGTTCAATAAATGGATTTTCTGGCTCTTTCTTATCTTCGTTCATCTCTTCTTTTATATCTTCATCCTTCTTTTCCATCTCAGCTAACCAATCTAGTGGTTTATGTTCGGCGTCTTTATCATCATCATCGCTGCCAAGAACAATTTCGAGTATTTTTTCATTAGTATCATCCATAATATCTTCTTCAGTCTTCTTATCTTGTAAATTTTCATCAATATTTATAGTTCCTCCAATTTCTGGCACTATTATTGCAACATCTTTCTGAAAAATGTTTAAAAATTATATAATATTAATTAATAAAAACAGACTTTCTCCGCAGATTTATTTTCTTCCACTTCTTGCTTCGAAGAGTTCTTTTCATCTTCATCGTCATCGGGAAGAACTCCCCAGACGGCCCAATTGTTGAAAGCGTTAAAGTTCATGTTTGTATAAATTATAAGATAATAATAATAATAATAAATTCGAAAAGGGTTATATATATATATATATTTATATATATATATATCTATATATATATAATCTGAAAAAAAATATAATTATTAAGAAATAAAAAATGGAAGGATTCGAAAGAATTGACCTTATTCACACTACTTTTAAACATCCCTTTACTATGATCGTTTCCGGAAGTACCGGTTCTGGAAAATCAGAATGGGTTAAAAAATTTTTGAAAAATTTGACGGAAATGGTAAGCGGTGATAAAACTATTTCGTTGGTATTTTACTGCTATGGAGAATTGAATAAAAATATTTTGCAAATGCAAAGGAGCGGCTTTGTTGATAAAGGACAAACCCGCGTTATTGTTCATAACGGGTTACCAAATGCCGGGGAAGATTTTATACACAAACAAGCTATACAATCAGGAGGGTCATTGCTATTGATTTTAGACGATTTGATGGTGGGTATAGACCAACGTCTGCTCGACACTGTATTTACACGTGGATCCCATAATTGGGGTGTAAGTGTTATATTAATTACTCAACATTTATTTAGCAAAGAACTTAGAATTCCCCGAAATAATTCACATTATTTATTATTAATGCGAAATCCTGCGGGGGCATTGCAAATTAGAACTCTGGCTACCCAACTTTTTCCCTCCCGCACAAAGTATTTCTTGGAAGCATATGCTAATGCAACAAAGGAAACATTTGGATATTTATTAGTTGATGTACATCCCAGTACTCCCGAATTGCTTAGACTTAGAACACATATATATCAAAATGAAAATGAGAAACCAATTATTTATCTTCCAAAATGAAGAAAAAATTTTCTGCTAGTGCTTTATTAGAGAAAAATGCGAATTTCCTAAATAGTATTCTTGCTAAGTCAAAATCGAAAAAATCAATTAATGAAATTATTTCCAAAGCTTCAGAAGAGCAATTACTATGTCTTGTTGAAATTTGTTTAAATTTACTCACAGGGCGACTCCCATTTCATAGGAAAAGAATAAATAATCTGAAAAATCAAGCTGCTTTACTCCGAAAAATTAGTAGGTCTCGAAGCGCCAACTCAGCTCGGCGTCTTTTAATACAGAAAGGGGGTGGTTTTCCACCTGTTGCGGGTCTTCTTGCCAGTATCGCTTTCCCCTTAGTAGTAGAATATCTTGCTAAATAATATAAATAATGATTACGCGACAAACTTGATTAATTACTTAAAATGCATCATGCAACTAGAATGCTGCTAATACCCGAAGATTTTTATAAGAGTTTAATTGGCATAGACAAACCAGAAGAAAAGGCAAATAACGCTGATGGAACTGCATTAGGTTTATTTCGAGAGCGTTTGCAAAGTACCGAAGATAATTCCATTTTGGACCCTCACACAAAGGCCGCTCGTTATGAGCAGGACTTTAAGAGATATAATAAGCTTGTAAGGGATAAAGAAGAGATACCTATAAATGTTAAACTTAAAAATTTTGAAGAAATTGTAGAAACTTTAAATAAAAATGTAGATAAAAATAATGATACTAATAATAATGAAACTAATAAACCTATACAAAAAATTGTTCGTAAAAGAAGGAAAAAGATATCAGGTTTTAAAATTAACAAAAAACTTCTATCGGGTAAATTGAAAGTTGCCCCTAGGGGAATAGCTGACAAAAATATAGAAGTTGAAAGTGATTATTTTTCACAAGAAAGTGACCCAACCACAAGTGAACAAGCTCTTAAATATGTCAAAGAAAATTCTAGATCCTTAGGTATAACAGATGACTTGAAAATAGCCAAAATAATAGGGGGTCAAGAGCCATTATATAATAGTAACGTTGAAAAAATTATAAAATATATACTTTCGAATAAATCTGTTCGTAAGAAACCAATACCTATTGGCTACAACGAATTTATTCGAAGAATCGATAATCATACATACCTAAAAGATTTGCTTCTACCTCCCTCCTCCTCGTCAAAACAAACAGGTAACGGTACATTCTCGTTTAAGCCATCCCTATGGAAAAATCAGAAGAGGAACGAATAAAAATATTAGATCGTTTATATAAGGATGTTAACTCTCCAACTTGTTTTACTTCAATTGAACCTCTCTTGCAGGAGGCTAGAAAATTTAATAAAAATATAACTCGGGACCAAGTTAAAGAATACCTATCAACTCAAAATACTTACACCCTACATAGAAGAGTAGTCAGAAAATACAGTCGAATGCATACATTGGCGGCAGGTTTACATACAGAATGGCAAGCTGATCTAAGTATTTTTGATAGGTTAAGCGGTCAAAATAGAGGTTTTAAATATCTATTAGTTTGTATTGACACACTTAGCCGTCAAATATTTGTTGAACCAGTTAAGAGTAAACGAAGTATGAATATGATTGATGCTTTTAAAAAATTGTTTTCAAGAATAAAAATTGTTCCTTGGAAATTACTAACAGATCAAGGAATTGAGTTTACAGCAAAAGATGTCCAAAAATATTTTAAGTCATTGGAAATGGAGCATTTTTCTATGCTTACATCTCCGCAATGGCACGCAGGAATGGCAGAAAGGGCTAATCGAAGTATAAAAGAACGACTCTATCGCTACTTTACTGAAAAACGAACATTAAAATGGATAGACGTTATTCAAGATATAGTCTCTTCCATAAACCATTCTTATAATTCAAGTATTGGTATGCGTCCTGTGGACGTCTCTTATAAAAATGCCGAGGAATTAAGAAAGAAATTAAAAGTAAAGGCCATTGAGGAATTTGCTCCTAAGCGTTGGAAGACCAAAAAGTTTTCAGTAGGGGACAAAGTTAGAATAGAGAAGTACAAGCATGTATTTCAGAAGGGATATTTGCCAAATTTCACTAATGAGATTTTTATCATCAATAAAATAAGAGAAGTACCTCACCAGCCACCTACATATAGAATTTGTGATCAAGAGGGGGAAATAATAAGGGGGTGGTTCTATTCAGATGATTTATGTTTGGTAAAGGAACTCAAGAATAATGAAAAATTTTATGATATAGAAAAGGTTTTAAAGAAACGGAGAATCGAAAATGAAGATCAGTGTTTAGTAAAATGGAAGGGTTACGCTTCAAAACATAATAGTTGGGTTCCTGCAAGTTCAATTATTTGGAAATAATATAAATAGATGGGCAATGAGAAATGCTATTAAATTAAAATGACTTCATTTTATATCGTTTTACCTTCTAATACTAATGTTGACGGGAATAAAACAAATTCGTTCAGAGTTCGATTACCCCATAAATTGCAATTTAATTCAGAGTGGTCAGTTGGATTAGCTGTAATGGTTTACCCCCATACATGGCCATCTCTTGGTACTACTTCCGAACAATTTTTTAGTGTAACATGGCAGACGGGGGAAATTGTTAGTTTAAAAGTACCTTCCTCTAGTTTTGTTAATCCTCAACAATTAAAAGAAAGTTTGGATAGATCTCTTAATGAAGGTTGTGAAGATTTATCAGAAAAAATGAGGATATTACATTTAGAGGTAATTCTTCGGTTTACCCCCCCCCCCTCCTTTTTCGTTCCTCAAAGTATTAAAAAATGGTCAGTCAATCTTAACTTATAGAACACATCGAGCTGAGTCGAATGACTCCAAAATCAACAAAATCCGACTTGATTTGACCGAAATACAGACCCCTGAAAATTGTACAACCACAGGGGTGATTTTTTGAATTAAAAAAAGTTTATGCAAATGATAGCTCATTCGAAAGAGCTCGTCGAGCTGAGTAGAATGACACTAAAATCGACGTGATCCGACTTGATTTGACAAAGTTATGACATTATTAAGACCTACCGGAGTCGATGATTTATGTCATATCTTTGTCAAATCAAGTCGGATCACGTCGATTTTAGTGTCATTCTACTCAGCTCGACGAGCTCTTTCGAATGAGCTATCATTTGCATAAACTTTTTTTAATTCAAAAAATCACCCCTGTGGTTGTACAATTTTCAGGAGTCTGTATTTCGGTCAAATCAAGTCGGATTTTGTTGATTTTGGTGTCATTCGACTCAGCTCGATGTGTTCTATAAGTTAAGATTGACTGACCATTTTTTAATACTTTGAGGAACGAAAAAGGAGGGGGGGGGTAAACCGAAGAATTACCCATTTAGAATATTTGGGAAAGTTAAAAGAACTTAGAGCCCTAGCAAAGCAAGAATATATCAATCTAAAAGGTGAAAAAAAGAAAAAGCCAGCAGATAATACAACCAAAAATGAACATGAACCAGAAGAGAATATTAATATAATGACTGAATCAGAAATATACTCTAATTTACTTTTGGAATACCATAATAGTCTGGATGAAAATAAAAGAAAAATTGTTTCGTTAACAAGTGATACCGGATTCGAAAAATGGATAAGTGTTTATCGTAAGCCAGGATCTGTGTGTAACATTGAGTTTTATACTAAGAAAAATCGTTTCGCACTGACTCTAGATAAAACATATATAAAAAATATTAGAATTACAGATCAACTTGCCTATATTTTAGGGTTCGAATCTTATGATATATCCGAATCTACGGTAGCAAGATTTATACCAGATATGAGAGGGGGAGTATCATCTTTTCACGTATATGCCCCTGGACTAATCGAACCCATGGTGATTGGAGATGTAAGTGCTCCTGTTTTACGTATTGTAAATATTAGGGGGCGGCAAGATGAAATTGTTGAAGAACAATTTCTTTTTATACAGTATCATAAATTGTTGATAAAGGAAATTTATGAAATTTTTATTGAAATAAGAACATCAAGTGGAGCCCTAATGCCATTTCAATATGGAACTTGTACATTAACCCTCCATTTTAAAAAGTCACCATATTTCTAATTTGTTATGAACACTTTACAAATAAATAAAATATTAAATCGAAATAATATCACAAAATATTATTATATCGGTTGTTTCCCTTCGGATTCCATTCCTAAACCCATTAATTTTAAAATCTTTTGTATGGTTGTAAATACTGATAAAAGTAGGGAAGCTGGTAGTCACTGGATAGCAATATTTTGTCAATATCCAAGTGTAGATTATTATGATTCGTTGGGGATATGGCCCCCAATAAGCTTAGATATACGAAACTATTTGAGTTCATTTCAAAGCGTTCGCTTTAATCGAATTCAAATTCAACATCCCTTCCAGTACACATGTGGACAACACGTGATATATTTCTTGTTTCTACGATGTAAAGGATTGCACATGGATAAGATAATTAAATATTTAAAAGGAGTTAACGCAGACAAATTGGTTTCAGAATTTGTCTCCGCTAAGATATTTAGTATAAATAGTTGAGAATTTACTACATTGATATTAAAAATAATGCATATCGAATTTGATCCCTCGCATGTTGATTGGTCAACATTGACAGATTTATCATTAGACAACTCAGTTCATCAATGGGGGGGTTATAATGTTTTTCGAGGTGTCCCATACCAACGAGGCAATGGTCTAGGATCCGTATTTAGAAGTTTTTTGCGATACCTGATTCCTTATGGAAGACAAATTGGTAGTGCAATTGGCAGACAGGGCTTGGAATCTGGTAATCGTGTTCTAACAAATGTTTTAGAAGGTAAAGATTTAAAGGAATCACTTATAGATGAGGGTAAATCTGGTCTAAAGAATTTGCTTCAAAAAGCAGCAGATAATGTTGATAAACAAAAGGGGAAGGGTTTTGATTTTAAGTGTTATAAAAATATTGAGAAACGGCCTGCAATAGGTCAGATGAATAATGATAGTCATGATTTAGAGGTGAAAACTATAAATAAACGACCATATTCAAAAATTGGTCCCCCTAATTTTATTCCAAAGCCTTCACGAAAATCGCGCAAAAAATCTACCAAAAAACGATTTCGTGTAGACGCACTGGGTACATATTAAAATGAGCTGCTGCAAGAAGATAAACGAAAACAGCCCCTTAGCTCTAAATAGTGCCTTGAGTATATTCACTGTTCCACCTACTAACGTTTCAGTTGTTCGTTCATTTTTCCGTGAAATACTTCCCTTAAGTACAATTACCCAAGATTCTCCATATTTATTTCGTTTGTTTAGCGATAATCTCTGGACTGATTTATCGCGTACATATCTCTATCTTGAGCTTTCCATTGAAAAATTAGGCGGAGACAATAAATGGAGTGCAATTACCGCTACCGATACAAGCATTGCCCCAATTCAGGGAATTGGCCAAACATTTATTCAACAATTAAAAGTCACAGTGGGGAATAATGAAGTGTACGATAGTGGGACTCTTTATCCTTACAAGGCGTATATAACAAATGAACTTTCATTCCCTAATAATGTTAAATCTAACTTTCTCGCATCCATAGGATATTATAAAACCGATAAACATGATGATAGCATTGACTTTGGTTTCCTAAAGCGAAGTTCCCTCTTTTCAAATGGCAAGAAATGTCAATTTCTTTCTCGCCTAGATTTTGATTTGGGAAATCAAGAATTATTTTTATTAAATAATTTAGATGTTAATTTTAGCATTTATCGATCTAAAAATTCATTTGCCTTACAAAAGCTAAACGCTACTGATGAGAATCAGTATAGACTCTACGTTCATGACGTTAAGCTTTTTGCAAAAATGATTGAAGTTCAACCATCCCTTAACATGAATATTTACAAGACTCTAGAGTCCAAACCAGCCACTTATGCAATTCGTAAAACTGAAATTAAGTCAACTTTTCTTACTGCGGGACGCACTGAAATCGAGTACAATGCATTTAGTGCAAGCATTCCGCGGCGAATCACAGTTGCACTAGTAGGTAACAAGGCCTTCAATGGAGATTTTGCACTATCTCCTTTTAATTTTCTACCCTATGACTTGAGAGATATTTCAGTTCATACTGGGGGGCATATTTACCCCATGGTCGCCTATAAATTAAAATTTAACGAAGATCTCTTTGTTCGCGCCTATGTTGACATGTATGAGGCATTGGGGATGGCTAATTCAGATAGATCCTTCGATATTTCTATGGAAAAATTTAAAAGCGGCTGGACCTTCTTTGTAATCCCCTTAACTTCCACATTAGATGATTCATGCGGTTTCGAGCTTTTGCGAAGTGGTACGACAAGTATTCGCTTAGAATTCAATACTCCAATTCCCACGGGGGGTGTTGAGATGATTGTTCTAGGGGAATTTGATCAGATGCTCATGATTGACTATAATCGCCATATTGTATCTGACTCAAATTTGGGTTAATACATAAGAAGCCTTTTCTATTTCAATAACAAAAATGCAGAATATTTCTGACACTGGCAATTTCTCCAATCAATCATTTGATTTTTTGACTATAGAAAAAGATTATATAAAGGCCCCGATGCCTTATGAATTATTGATTTCAGTAATACAATACATCCTATTATTACCTATTATTTTTCTCTGTTGGATTTTTATGCTTAAGTTTTTAAGGACTCATGGATTTATTACTCAGACTCAAGCAGACAATATGATAGATACTCTAAGAAACTTCCCCTTAGATGAATGATTAGGTTTAAGATACATTAATAGTAAAAGTAATTTAGCTTCTTGGTAGCTTAGTCGGTAGAGCATCCGCCAATAACGTGAAGGTCGCCAGTTCGATCACTGCCCAGCGGCTTTTATTTTAAAAGTATTTTTAAAAATTGGCAACTTGGCAGCTGACATTTTGCCCCCAGACATTTTGTCGTGTGGCATTTTGTCGCGGGACCAATTGCTCAGGCCAGCCCCCTCCGGCCAGGGAAAAATTTCTCTAACACCCCTCGCCCGATATTTGTCTCTCCTATAATTGTGTAGTCTATCATCAATCAATAATTTATTAGTGGACATATAGTAGTGCTAACGTTCACTTTAAGGCTTATAAAATTCCCAAATAAAATTCTCAATTGGGTTCCAATTTTTATATTAAATAATCCATTGTGTTAACTATCTTCCTTAAAAATTTCAAAAATTTTGGTTTTGTATTAGAAAAAATTTTAGTTAAAAAACCATATGATTGACAAACAAAGGATTATGAAAATTCTCACTTCTTCTACATATATTTTCTGATTTTAATTTAGAAAAATATTTTTAGAAATAATTTTAAATCCAATTCATTTCAGTTATTAACAAGAACTTCACTTCCCAATGGAGATTTATTAATTGAAAATATTAATAAAAATTCAAAAAATTCCTCAAATTTAATTCAAAATGGACAAAAACAATTAAATAAAATTAGGCTTCCATCACAAAAAATTTATGAAATAAATTATGGACAAAAAAGGAGAAAAGATTTTGAAATTAATAAAAGAAGAATATCTTCACAATTACCTTTAAATGGTTAATTTTAAAATTTCCCTTTATTTAAATTCTATTTTTCAAATAAAAAATTTTACAAGAAAATATCCTCCTCACAGTGGAATTCCTAAATCGTTTTAGTTTACACACTTGAAACTCAATTTAGGAAATAATATATAGTCACTCCATTAGCAACAACCTTTTTCATATAACAGGTGAGATCATAAATCTGTTAATGTCCGGTCTACAATCTTTTACTAAATTTAAAAAATCCTTGATGTGTCCAGGTTATATGGATAATTTTGAATTTTAAAAAGCGTAAAGGCCAAGAAAGACGGAATTCGACGGAAGGCGGAATCGTAAGAAAATCCATCCATGTTATATAGCTTATCGCAAGTATTAGTCCAGACAATTAATCAAAACCAATATGTGTGTTTTCCTCTATATAGGCTATAATTCCTCAAGATCCCCTATCATTATTGACTATAATAATTATTTAAACTTAAATAAAATCCAATCTCTTTTTATTTTTTTAGACAATCCAATTAATCGTTATAATAATAACATAACTCCATTACTTACAACTCGTTGTTCCCTTCCAATAATTGAACAACCAAAAATACAAAATTATCAACAAAATCAAATTTTACTAAATCAAACCCCATTAATTAATGTTAGTTAATATAGTTTAATTTTAGAAAAAAATTAAATTTTTTTTCTTCCAATTTAGCCTTCAATAAATATCCAAAATAATTCTCAAATATTCCCAACTTATTTAAATAATTCTAATACAATGTTTAACTCTTATAATGAAAATTTAATAGAAAATTCTATTTGGAATTTTCGACAAAAGGAAAATTTGAATTTTTATCAAAATAATGATGGAGGAGAGGAAGAAGAGGTTTTTCATTTAATTATTTAAAGTTAAAATATTTTTTTATTAAATTTTAGACGTGGCGGCGTTTACCACTCAATTAGATTGATTTACAGAAATTAAAAATGAAATAATGAGAAAAATAAAATCCCATTATCTTTTTATGTTAATGTAAATTATGATCTCAAGTTAAAATTTTAAATATTAAAAGTATTTAATTTTTTATTTCTATTTTATACCACGAAAAGACTTTAGTAGTCGAATATATCTCCAAGAATTTTATGTATATTTTTTAAACCCTGGATGCCCAATGAAACAGAATTTAAGACCAAATAGCGAGTGACTAGTTCTGTGACGTCAACATAGGTCAAACTTTTGTTGTCAACTATCGCATCAGATTAGAATGATGTTAATTTTAATTAAAAAACGCTAATTTTCTACATTCATTAACACGCGATATTTTATCACTCGATATTTTAACCCCTTTTTAGTGTGCCGAGATATTAACGATTCGATATTTTGTTCGAACCTTTTTTTTTAAAAAAGTGTTTTGGCAAAACGATTTAATTATTTTCAACAGTAAAGGTCGATTTAAAGTCGCCGATTCAAAGCATCGTTTTTCGGCCATAACTTTTTTATATTTACATAGTGATCGGATCAGATCAGTTCAATTAAAAATACTGCATTTCGAAACCTTTAGATGATATAAAAATTGTTGCATGGGAAGTTGGCTAATTCTGAATCAGTAATTCTGTAAAGCCTCTTACCCCACTTCCTCTTCTAACACAGCTTATTTTGATAACATTATTTTTAAGATTTCAGATAAATTTGAATAAATCACTTTAAAAATAAACAAAAAATGGATGGATCAGCAACTCCAGCAACAACTGTTGGCGGTACACAAGCCAAGATTGGTGGAAATCCTGGCACAATTTCAGCTGTTATTTACATTTGTGGAGGTTAAAATTTTTGATTTTTATATAAATTTTAATTTAAATTTTAAAAAAGATTGTCACAAAGAGAATGAAATACGTCCAAAGGATCCAATTAGATGTCGAGAATGTGGCTATAGAATTCTTTATAAGAAAAGAACTCGAAAAAGTTTGTTTTAAATTTTTAAAAGAATTTTTATATTTAAATTTTTAGTGATGGTTTATGATGCTCGATAAATGTTCAATAATGATATTTTTGCGGTTTTTTAATTTTTTTGTTTTAAATTATTTTAAATTGCTTAAAATAAAAAAATATTTTTACTATAAATTTTGTCAAAAACAAATTTTTTATGAAAATAATTGTATGGTCAAATAGATAATTTTTAATATATTTTAAAACGAAAGGTGTGTGAAAAAAGAAAATATTTTTTAATACAGTCGAACCTCATTTTTAGATATCCACTACAAAATTAAATGAATCTTAATTTTATATAAATACGTTCATTTAATATTTGGTTGGTCACAGAAGAGGAGGGTTACTTAAACAACACCTAGGATGGATACACCTCGTTTTTAAATAATATTTTTCACCCCCAAGCAAATATTTAAAAATCAAAGTTCGACTAATAGAAAATTTTATTGAACTTTTCCTAATCATAAAAACGAGAAACTCGAAAAAGGTTTAATATTTTCGAAAAGTTCAACAATAAACAAACAATAAGGAAATAGGTCTAACAAAATATTTTTGTCGTTTTATTTTTTTAATTTTGTAGTAGTGTTTTAAAAAATCATTGTGAGAAGCATATTAAATTGGCAAAATCTCGGCTCTATTAAAATTTAATTTTTATTTTGGCTCTACCACACAATATACGTCGAATCGACTTTTATACGTCCAATCAAAAAAATTCTTTCTTCAATTGGTGGTGTCTGCAGAGAGAAAGGACGAATGAAGTTTTCAGGAATCAATGGGATGTTTGGTTCTTCAACTTTTGCCACAGCTTGAAGCAATGCATCATGGTCAATGTAGCCAGAGACGGTAATAAACTAAAAATAAAAATTTAAAACGATTAAAAATTCGAAATATAAACCATATTGAGATTGTAGAAGCGCCTGTGAAATTCCCTAACACGCTAGCTGAGCACTGTGTCCGAAGTTCCTCCAATCGACTACCTGTCGATACTGCGTAGCTTGAGCCGGGTGGGTAAAACAGTTGTTTTCTTTTTCTGTCGACAATGATTTCCATGTCGTTTTCTAAATCCTGCATCTCACTGTAAACAACTCCAGAGTCTGCACCACTCCCGTCTACATGGTGAACCTCCGTAAGGTATTGAGCGTCCTGAATTTTCAAAATTATTTTAAAATTAATTATTTAATAACCGTTAACAAAGGAGAGAGCAAATGATCAATAAAAATAGGAAGTGTTTTCAGAAATCCAGCCTGGCCAAAAGTGCTCAACGTATAAGCTGTATAATCCTGACAGGTAGAGGCGTTTGTTCCAGAAGCCAAACCTACAATAAGTGGGCATTATTTGAGAATGGGTAATCTTTTGCGAATAAATTTTACTCTATGGATTACCGCACACCTTGGAGCATCTGGTTTTTATGGGCAGCACAAATTACCCCTATAAGGGGTTTCTTGACGTCATTGCGAATCGTTGTAAGTTTTATGAATTCTTGTACTGCGTTTTAGTTTGGGTTTAACTCCAAGTTTTCGATCAGAAGCTAAAGAAATTTGTTCGGAAAAGTACAGAATGCTAGAGTAAAATTTATTCGCAAAAGATTACCCATTCTCAAATAATGCCCACTTATTGTAGGTTTGGCTTCTGGAACAAACGCCTCTACCTGTCAGGATTATACAGCTTATACGTTGAGCACTTTTGGCCAGGCTGGATTTCTGAAAACACTTCCTATTTTTATTGATCATTTGCTCTCTCCTTTGTTAACGGTTATTAAATAATTAATTTTAAAATAATTTTGAAAATTCAGGACGCTCAATACCTTACGGAGGTTCACCATGTAGACGGGAGTGGTGCAGACTCTGGAGTTGTTTACAGTGAGATGCAGGATTTAGAAAACGACATGGAAATCATTGTCGACAGAAAAAGAAAACAACTGTTTTACCCACCCGGCTCAAGCTACGCAGTATCGACAGGTAGTCGATTGGAGGAACTTCGGACACAGTGCTCAGCTAGCGTGTTAGGGAATTTCACAGGCGCTTCTACAATCTCAATATGGTTTATATTTCGAATTTTTAATCGTTTTAAATTTTTATTTTTAGTTTATTACCGTCTCTGGCTACATTGACCATGATGCATTGCTTCAAGCTGTGGCAAAAGTTGAAGAACCAAACATCCCATTGATTCCTGAAAACTTCATTCGTCCTTTCTCTCTGCAGACACCACCAATTGAAGAAAGAATTTTTTTGATTGGACGTATAAAAGTCGATTCGACGTATATTGTGTGATAGAGCCAAAATCTCTATTTTTAATCGTTAGAAAGGTTTTGGAATTTCACTAAATCGAGTAAATAAAATTTTTTTAAATTTAAAGAGATTTTGCCAGATTTTGGGACTAAATTCTAATATTTTTTTGAAAAATTAAATAATCCAAAATATATAAATTGATTCTGCTACTCTTTGGCATTTTTGCAGAAAATAATTAGGGGCAAACAAAGAATAAAAAAATATACTTAATATCATTCCTTTCAATTTTTAATATATTTTAATGGCTAGTATTAACTTGTAGCATATTCGCAATTAATTGATTCAAAAGTCGGATACGTCGTTTCCATTCACGATTTTCTTCTTTTTCTCCAAACGCTGAAATATTAATGCTTAATAATTAAAGATTTCCCCATATTATTTAAGTTATGAGGAAGAGGCTTAGATTAAATCTAAAACACATGAAAGAATCATAAATTTTTTTAGCTTTCTTATGGAGGTCGAGATTTTTAAAAATCCTAATAGGTTAACTAGCTTTGTTGGTCACATGCCCCGTGGAGTTGTCTAAGATTCAAAAAACTTTAAAAATACCAAAAAGTGCTTGTCCCAACCGCTCCATAACTCCACGCAAGTCATTTTGTTTAGTTCCTCCTTTTTGTTCCTTCGTTGTTGTTCTTCCCGATGTTGAAGATGTATTACTCGATTGACGTCCAAAAAGCAAAACATTATTTAATGCAGGCAAAGCATTCTCCAAATAACGAAATTTTAAATCTGTGTCAGTCTCCAATCTAGCTGCCAATTGTAATAAAAGTTGATAAATTGCCCCAATTGGAAGTGGAGGTGGGGGTATTGAAGTTGTAGAGGATGTATTAGCTGATGATGGTGAAACAGCAGCAGCGGCACTATTCGAGGAAGTAGAGAAGAAAGTATCCGGATCTACACGTTTACAAACAACCGGGAGAAGTAGATCGCCTCCAGGAAGAACAGAATCGTCGTGGTTTAGAGCCTAGAAAAGAGAATATGTAGAATCAACATAGGTCTATGAGATTAAAAAAAGGATTTTCTTTTACACCAGGAACCAAAGACTTCGGAATAAAAATATGAAATAAGGAAAAATCAAGAGGCTAAAACAGAAATCAGTAATTACTTAGTGGAATAATCCCTGAATCAACAGGCGTATTAGAGAAGGTAGAAGAACCCAAGGAATCATAAATTTTATAAATTATAATATACCAATTCAAAAGCTTCCTTCAATTTATTAGCATTTAATAAACGATTTAATCGTTCCAATGATGTAAGTTTTGGTTCTGATTGTTGTTGCTGCTGTTGTTGTTGATAATGCTGTTGTTGTTGTTCTGCTACTTTTATTTGTTCTAATTGTTGTTTGCTTATGGTTTTCAGCTGCTCTAGAAATTCTTGAAGACCAGAACGGAAAGACTCATTTAATTGGTGAAATAGTTGGGTACAGACAGATTCGACCTAGAAATTATTTTTTTTGAAAATTAATAAATATTCAACAAATATTTTTGAAAATTAATAAATATTCAAGAAATAAATTTCGAGACTAAAACTCTTACTACAACTCTCCAAGAAATAATAAAAATCTAAAAATTATGGATCGAGTAAAGCGAAAGAATTCCCTATTAGTGCTTCGCCGGAAGTCCCGGTTCCGTCCAAATTTGCGGACCGGCGAAGCACTATTCCCTACCCTTTTTGGATCAAAAAACTTAACTTAAGAAAAAGGCAAAAATATTTGTACAAATTTTTAACAAAAAAATTAAAAACCTGTGGAACTAGAATTCGTTCTAAATTTAAATGAATCTGTTCAGAACCACGTCTTTGAGCATAATCCATATTTCGTTGCAAATTTTCCGAATGATTTGTTAACAATGCTTCAGTGCTTCTCACAATTTGTTCAGCTCCCTCGTTGTATTGTTTAATAACTAATGACTGCATTCGATCCTCACGAGATTTTAATTCGTTTGCTTTAAAAGATTTTTTAAAAATAAATTTAAAGTAGTGGGACAATAATTACTCTAAATTACTTATAATCTAATTAGACATTCTCCCCTACCCATTTATAAAATTTTTTTCATATAAAAGAGGATTCTCATGTATATCACTCAATCTTTCACTATAACCGAAAACAAAATTTAAAAAAATACAAATTTTCTCCAAAACATTAGACAAATTGTCTGCTTGATTTGCCCGTAACTGTTCATTTTCCACTTGTAATTTTGTCAATTGTAGTGAAAGCTCATCCATCTTTATTTTTAAATTGTTTATTTAAAATTTATAACAAAAAACCTTTTCTCCAAATTCACCAAAACGTCTTTCAATTGTTTCATTCATTTTTTCAAAAAATTCTTTGTTAATATTTAAAGGAAATTGTTGCCATTCACTCCGGTAGTAATTACTTCCATTAACTTCATCAATACAACCAAAACTTTTATTATTTGAAGCACCAATATTTTCAGCAGATGATTGTCTTGCAGAACGATTTGTGTCGTGTAGAGACAAGGATTGAGTACTTAAATTATTATAAACTTAATAAAATGAGGTATTTTATCTCCCCGAAAAACAAAAAAGAAGGCGAAAGTTAAGAGTTCGAAAATGAAAATAGACTGTCTGCAAAAAGAGCAGACAGGATCACGATTTCAATGAAAGGCATGCTGGTTCATAATAATTTCAAAAATTATAGGAAGAATACAGAGAATTAAAAAAAAAAGACAAATTTTTATTAAAAAATAAAAAATAATATACTTTTTAACCAAATTGTTGGGATCTTTAAGTTCTTCCAATAATTGTTGTGTTTGTTGTTGTTGCAAATTTTCTGGGGCAGAATTTTCAACTGATTGAGATGAAATATAAGATGGATGAATGTGATGACTTCTCGACGATTGTTGTGAAGTACTTATTGGAATTGCTGAAGCAACAGAAGGATTTACATTAAATACGCGGTCCTTTAGAAGAAAATTTAAAAAGAAAAAAAATTCAAAATTCAAACCAATTCAACATTAATTTCCAAAAGAGAACGTTGCGTAATAGCAATTAAAGTAGCTATTGTAGAAGGTGTTGTTCCAGAATTATTATCTCCCCCGAATACTAATTGATCTTCGTCTTCTAAAGACAAATCGGCAGCTACGAAAAATTTAATTTTAAACAATTTAATTTTTTACAAAAATATTTACGATGATCTGTCAAAGAACATGGCACAATACAAATGAGCGGATTGCAAAAACTAATTTGAGTGCAAGCTGCAAAAGAGAGCGGACCAATTTTTCCAGAAGGTTGCGGCACGGGCTGGGTGAGTTCGATGCAGAAAAGATTCTAAATAATAAATATAGAAATGATATAAAAATAAAGAAGCTGAAAAATGACTAAAATATAAAATTGGAATTTTCTGAAAGTTAATCCGAAACTCCTCATTTCGAAAAAATAAAAAAAAATATTTTTTCTTACAGAAAGATCATAGTCAGCAACAAAGAGAAAATGCATATTTGGTTCTGCCAAAAGTTCCATTCTCGTTACTTGATTCGGCGATTCAAATCTTAATTTAGCCATACATTGCCAATTATCACAATCAAAAATAGCTAAACGCCTCCCATTATCAGATGAAAGAACAACAGTTTTCCACAAAGAATCCAAAAAAATCAATTCTTCGATTGGATTGTTAGCAAGTGGACGACAATTACTCGCTATTTGTATATCGTCATCAAATTGTTCAATTACAAAAAATGCCAATTCTCCATCTGAACCAGTTACTACTAAAGCTGTTGCATCTGGACTGATTTTACAGGCTGTGATTTCCTTTGAAAAAAATTTTATTTATATTATTTTCAAACATTAAAAATTAATTAAAATCGAAGCGTAAAATGAATGGCATGCACTTCGGAGAAATTTATGGTTATGTTAAAATTATGACAAGTACATTTCAATTAAATTTCAAGTTTATAAAAAAACCCCCAACAAAAAATGTTTAAAATAAAAACTAACTGATTCAATTTGAACACTCGTCATTACACCTTTAAGTTCTCTAATTCGTTCATAAGTAACTTCTGTACGGCCAATTTCTTCTCTAATTTTGTTTAACATAAACAAAGTTATTTGTTGACCCTGAAAAATAAACGAGATAATTTTTAAAACATAAAAGAAAAAAAAAACCTGTACAACACCAAGTAAATGAATTTCTTCATGTTCTCCATTCTCGCTTCCATCATCTGATATGTAAGGACACCAAACAAGCCGAGCAGGCCCTTTGTTTGTGTGATCACCTTCTTTTATGATAATTAAGTATTTGCTTCTGAAAATAATTAAAATGTTTAAAATTTATTTTTAAAATAAAATACAAAAGAAAGTTCACTCATATATACAATCCCCTCCCCTCCCCCATTTTTCGAAAGAAATATTTACAAGAAAATATTTATAAATTGTAGACGATAAAAGGGACAAAATGGGATCTAAATCCTCGAGTGTTGTTACCCGATAGAAATAGGTGAAAAGCTAGAAAACTTTCGAGCAGCTGGGCTATAGCTATTTCTCTCCTTAAGCTAGTGCAAAAGGTTATTTGGCGGCTGGTAGCGAACCAGCATCTTCAGCAAACCGGACTGATATGTTAGCCATTACACCACGTCGTCATAGCCTTAGGAAATAAATAGCTATATGCTCTACAATAGTCGTCAAAAAAAGGTAAGATCCACTCCACATTCCTCACAAATAAAAATTAAAAAGAAAATACAATTTCTGTCCATTATTATCCACCATATAAATATAAATATTTGTATTAGCATCCAAAACAGCCAAAAGCGGGGCATGTGTTGCCCACTGCAAATCAACCGTCGGATGTTGAAAATCTTTAATTAGATGACGAAAACGTTGATCTCTTTCAAGTACTCTAACAGCTTCCCCGGTAGTTTCATTAAAAAGACGATAAGCAATCTTTAAAAAATAATTATTTAAATAAAATTCTTTCAAAAAACCCCACCAATTTATCATTACAACTAAGAATTCTTCCAGCATAATTTGTTTTACTTTCCCATTTGTATTCTGTCAAAATTTGGGAAGATGCTCGGGCAGAGTCCCGCAAACGTAAATTGTTGTCTTGTTGGGGTTGCTCTATTTGTAAAATAACATTCGTTCCGACGGCAAATTGAAGAACATCATCAGAACCAGTTAGTTTACTTTAAAAAATATTATAAAAATTGGTATTTATTTTACAAAATTTACTGTTTCTCAATATATGAAGAAGGAGAAGTAATTAAATCACTGCCACCAAGCATTTCTATTTTTTAATCTTCCAAATAAAAAATATGTCAAAAAATCACTTAAAAATCAAAACATAATGAATTTGAAAAAATGATCTAAAAAAATTAAATTGTTTACCAACAAAAAATAATTAGACGATTTGAACATTACAGTTAATCGACACTATGAAATTAATTTTTATTTTTTAAATAAAAATTTTTTAATTTTTAAAAGCTTGATGATTATCTAATTATTTGCTTACAAAGGGTCAAAAAAATTCGAAAAAATGATTTTTTAATTAAGATTAAAAATAAGATCAGATACAGTCAATACTAGGTATATCTCACATCAGAAACATTCTAAAATCGGATTGGCTACTGTGTGGAGTTTACAAAACTATAGTTTTCAACACAATATACAGGGGAGTAATGATGTTCGAGAGTTAAGAAAAGCCGAGAATCGAGACCGAGAATCAACCCCGAGACCGAGACCAAACCGAGAGTCGAGACCAAGAGTCTAACATCACTGCAGGGGAGGTCTAATTGTATTATCGTTAAATTATTCATTTTTATTTTCTTCAATAATTATACTATCTTAACAATACTATAACATTAAAATCATATCCTTTTTATGTTCGTTTCTCCACAGACTTTTCCAATCGTTCACTCCACCCTCTGTGATGTGAAGAGGTTAATAATGATGAAGGTATTCTATTATTAGTATTTTCATCTAAATCTTCTATAACGTTTTTCTGTTCATTCGGTGTTAAAGTTAATTCATTATTTTCCTTAATTTTATCCTAATTTTTCAAAATTTATTTACCTAAATACCTTTCTTCGTTTATTTTCTTCGTTCCCTTCCATTTTTTCTTTCATACCAAATGGAAGAAGACTTCCTTTTTTTACTTCAACATCCTCTCTTTCATCATCTTCATCCTCCTCTTCGTGTTCAATTTCTGAGTAAGTTCCTCCTATTGGTGTTGCACCATACAACATTTGTTGATTTTTAAGAGGTTCTTCGATTGACTGAAAAAAAAGTGAAAAAGATATTTGTCGGGAAATATATCAAAAATATCTCTGTATAAGACCAATAATCTTCCAGTCCCTTTCCAAATTTCCCCTATAATTCCAATCAGGGCTGGATGCAATTGCAGTCTGCGTTTAAAGATGATTCACCCAGAGCATTTAAAACACTTAGGCGGGGGTTAAACGATCTAAAAGGATAAAAGAGAAAGCATTAGTCGATGCCCCGGTAGATCAGTGAAGAGCTCCTGTATGTTTTCCATTTGCATCCAGCCCTGGTTCCAATCGAATTAATTTAATTTTTAATTTTCTTACATTTTTTTCTTCCTTTATATTTGGCTTCAAAATTGTAAAAGGCGAAATTAATTGGGGGGAAATCTTTAAAAAATTAATTATTTAATTTCCAATTATTTTTTTTAAAAATTCCAAACATTTTTTGTTTTTAATAAATGATTATTTGTTTTTGTTACATAAATATTTTGTTTATCCATTAATGCTGTTAATCTTTGTGGATTGCCTTGAAGAGGAATTATTGGGGCAATCCCTTCAAACAATGGCTGAAATTTAAAGAAAATAAATTATTGACCAACATAAAATGTTTTTAGTTGAATGTTTATCCCCCATAAGGCCTTCACAAAAACCCCTTTTTTACAGTTTAGTGTATTTGCTCGGAATCGGAATTCCTCATTAAAAGTAAAATGCTCATTTAATACATATTCTCTGCCCCCGCAGACTTAAACAGATTCAAAAATTTCTGACAAAAATTTAAAAATAAAAATAACCTGAAAAGGATTAAATGTTTTTGTCGTTATTAAAGCTCCTTTTTGTAAAATAGAATTTTTAAAAATTGTTTGTTTAGGTGATGGAATTGGGTTAATAAATTGTGTTGGTAAAGGTGTTGTTGGTGTTGTTGTTTGCGGGTAAATGTCGTTTAATGTTAATAAAGGTAATCTAAGGGGTGTTGGTTGTTTAGCTAGCCATTCTATACCGGCATCCGATAATAATTTACGTTCTTTTTTGAATAAATTAAAATTTATTTTTAAAGTATTTTAATTGGGTTTTAAAGATTTTTGGAAATAGTCTGAATTAATCCAAAACTATAGGTTTCTTAAATTAAAAACCTTTTTGAATTGAGTTAGACCGTTAGGGACTTGAATTATAAAAATAAAAACTTGGACTGGGTTTCGGGGTGTCCGCAATTGTGGATTGCGTAAATTGCGTGATTTTTGGACTTGCGGACTGCGGATTTCGGCTACGGAAAATTTTTTTTCATTTGCGGACAACTTTGCTGGGTTTAAAGATTTTCAAAATCTCAGTTTTGTTTTATGCAGCAATTAGACCTAAGGGGGAGGACTTGAGATAAATCTTCTTAAGTAAATTAAAAATATTTATTCTTACCATACTCTTTAATATTATCTTCTTTTTCTTCCTCTTCTCCCTCTTCTTTAATAAAGGAAATTGTTGTTGTTGTTTTTAAATAATTATTATCTTCCAAAGTTTGACAACCAATTTCAATCCCTTCATTATTAACTAACTTAATATTTGATAAAGAAACAAATCCTTCTTCTTCCCCTTCTTTTGAAAGTAAAATTAATTCAACAATAAATAATAAACGAACAGGAAGAAATGATGGCCGTAAGGGGACACGGAACTTAAATTATTTCTTATTTTTAGAGTAAAGCCAAGTAATAATAAATATTAGAGATCGGATCGAGACGAGATCTCGATCGAAAATCTCGGTTATCGAGATCGAGATTTTTTCGAGGTCTCGATTCTCGTACGACCTTCCAGTCCGATCACTAATAAATATAATCTGGGAAATATTCATGGATTATTTTATTTTAATATATTTTTAAATAAAATCGGATGGCCGGACTTTTTCGACCCCAAATCCGAACCGAGATGTTTTCGAATATCTTACCCGACTTTTCCTCAACCTGACCCATCTCTGTTACTTTATTATCTAATTTTGGTAGCCAAGAATGGTTACACGTAAATCTTAGTTGAATAATTAAACTATAAATAATCTGCATATATTTTAACCTATATTTCCTTTTAAAAATATTTTTTTCAATTTATTATTAAAAAATAAATTTAAAATTAATTACCCTATGCCATCCTCCTTCTGTTGCTCCTTCCCTTTCAAATAATTTTAAAATTTCTTTTTCTTCCCCCAAATCTTCATTTAAATAACTAGAAGAATGTGTAGAAGGATTTATTCGTTCAACAACAACAAATTTAACGTTATTACTTTTAAGAAAATCTTAAAATTTCCCTTTATCCAAGTTACCTCAGCCAAAGGTCAAAATCAGCATAAGAAGCAACTGGAGGTCTAAACAAAGCACTAACCATTTGAGAATGGTCTATAACAGATAAGGGCAAAGGAGAAGAAACTGATAAAGTCGAAAATGATTTCAATTCAATCGAAACACTTCCATGAGAATCGCTTTTCCATCCAGAGCCCAAATCCCTTTAAAAAATTTTCTAAAATATTTCAAAAAAAAATTTCAAAACCAAAGACATATTCCATCCATAAAAGAACAACTAACTGCAGTACATTGTTCATTCTTTGCAATTCTTTCTGGAATATTTAAGATAAATTTGTTTAAATAAATTGTCCCTTTCGCACTATAAAGTAGGCTGTAGGGAACATTACTCGTTCGTTTTGTATAAGTGGATTTACGAAACTCGTGGAATTTATATAGACAGAGGCACCAAATAACCCCAAAAAAAATGTCGATAAAGATCTATCGACATCTTACTTTTTCTAACATAAAAAAATAACAATTCTAATATTTATTTACCCATTGTAGTTGTTGTAGTTGTTGAAGGTCTTTCAATAAATAAGTTTGTTTTGGGTCTATGAAAAAAATTTTTCAAAAATCATTTTTTAATTTTCCCAAAAAATATTTAACCTATCAATATTTTTATTTTCTTCTTTAGAAAATATTTTTTTATTTCTTCCAGTTAATGGTGATAATCGGACATGTTTTAGAATTGTATTATTATTTTTATTTAATTTCTCTTCTTTTTTATTTTTAATTATTTCAGAATAAGGAATTATTCTTGTTATATTATTATTCTGATTTGTATTTTCTTCTTCAGAATTTTTAATATTTGATGATTTTCTTTGTTTGTGTTTTATTTTAATATTCTGATTTTTATTTGTGTTTTTATTTGTGTTTTCTTTTTCTATATTCTGATTTAAATAATTCTGATTTGTATTTTTATTTGTGTTTTCTTCTTCTGATTTTCTTTGCTTTTTTATTTTATTTTTATTCTGATTTTTATTATTTGTTTCTTCTGTTATTTCTGAGGGTAATATCTGTATATCATCTATTCCAATAATATCTTCTGCTAAAAAATCAGAATTTTAATTTAATTTTTGTATTTACCAGAAAGTAAATTCCTTGCTTTAAAAATAATTTTAAAATTTTTTTCTTCTTTAGGTAATTCAATCATTCTTAAAATCCATTGATTCTCTCCCAATCCTTGTATTGAATCTATACATTTCTCCATTTTATTTTTATTTTCTTCCTCTCTTTCAATACAAATATCCATTGAAGGTGTATTTGACAATTTCCAATAATTAAAACGTAAAAGTTTTTTGTCTGATGAAATTAATGGACTTGAAAGTTTTCCTTCTAAAGGTGATCCATAATGGCCTTGAACATAGGCAAAACGATCTCCTAGAAAATCTTTTATAAATGTTTAAAACAAATAATTTATTTATTTAATTCTGAAATTGAATATTTTTTAAATACACACAAAATTCTGATTTGTATTTTATTTGCGTTTTCTTTAATTTATTTAATTGTTCTGATTTTTAATATTTGTATTTTCCCATTTCTTCTGATTTAAATAATTCTGATTTGTATTTTGTATTTTCTCTTTATTTACCTCCACTAGAAGAATGAATAACATAATTAACAGAATCTACTAATACTTCATTTCCAGTTTTCCAAATATTATTTTCTGGTTTCCAACCACAAAAATCCTCTTCTTCTTTAATCTTTTCAAATGTACAGTTTATTGAAGAATTAAATATAAAATTAATTTGAATGCAAAAAATTAAATAAAAAATTATTAAATTATTGAACATTTTCTACAAAGAAAATTTTTTTAAATTTTAATCAGAATTTTAATTTAATTTAATCAGAATTTAATTTGATCTAAAATCAGAATTTTAAATAACACAAAGCTATTGGACATTTCTATACTAGTCAAAATCAACGTCAAAGCTGTTAAACAGATTTTAATTGATAAAAAACATTTAGGACAAATTTAAAATAAATTCAAAATTATTAGGTATATTTTCAAAAATCATTATTCAAAATAAAATCTCAAAAAAATACTTTTAAAATATAAAAGTGAATTACTGAATGCGCGTAAACAATTAACATATGAAATGGACCGATTCAAAAAATATTCTACTAAATAAAAAGCAAAAGTACACATTCCCTTTCTAATAAAAAAATAATTTTAGCTTTATTTTAATCCATATCAATTGGAAAAAGCGAGCTAATAAAATCTATGCCATTCTATAACAATTAAATTCTTAATTTTGAAAATCTTTTTAATATATTAATATATAATAATCCACAATTATTAAATCATCAATTAAAAATGATACATATTCAAGTACATACATATTTTTAAATAATTTCCTAAACCTTCTCCCTCCCTTCAATAATTAAAACAGATAATTAAGGGTTATTTTGTGTTTTTTCCTTCTAAAAGTCTTTTCCTTTTCATAATGCCTCACCAAAAGATACACTCTTGGAGCCATTTGAATTTTTCTTTTCCTTGCAGTATCGTATATAATGTCTTGAATTGGGATATCTCTTTGGCAGTCCCTCTCTCATCAAGTGACTGACAAAATTTTTAAAATTTGCATCATTTTTAAAATCAAAATTTGAGTTGGGCATTTGTTTCACTATAAAAGTCATTCGCTTATTTAATCTAAGCCTCAGTGTTAGTTTATCGTTATTCTATTTTATTTTATTTTTAACAACATTTGCATCGCTTGTTGTTTCTAGTTATTAATATTGTGATTATGCACATTTTGTTAGTTACTATATCTAGTTTTATTTCTTTTTAATTACTAACATAAGACAAAATAAGGGCTTTAGTACCTAACAAAATGTATAAATTCTTAAATAATTTTTTATCTAAATTTTAGTGCTTTTTAGAAAAAAAATGTTTTATTCTTTACCAACAGAAACCAAATTAGATATTTTTAAATGTCTCAACTATAACCAATTATGTATAGTCAAACAAACAAATTTATATTTTCGTGATTTTATTAATAATTTTGATGGAAAACTTGCTCGGGAGAAATTACAAAGCATTTCTTTTGTAAAATTTTTAATTTGTTTTATCTTTTAATCTTTTTAAGGAAGATATCGATCAATATAAAAGATATCCTCAAACAGTAATTAAATCCAAAGATGAAAATTTTGACTTTCTTTTGAATGAAGAGCTGGAAAAGAAGGTACATATAATTAAAATTTTAAAGTCAAAATTTCTTTTCTTTTTAGTTCAAAAATGGAATGGAAAAACCAATTCCTTTGTATTTGCCTGATCAAAATTCAAACAAAAATGTTGTTATTCGCTTATATTCAGGTTGAATTTTGTTTAGTAAAAATTTCGAGTCCACATTAGTCCGCAGTAGAAAGAGAGAGAGAGAGACTTTAGCTGTCCGAAAAACCCTTAAAATTTTCTTTTAACATGAAAAAATCTTCAGTTCAATGGAGTGGACTCATCTTTCTACAATTGCCAACAATTATTAAAAGCAAAAATGACGTCAAAATTATTTATTATTATTTAAATAAATTATTTAATTGTTCTTTTGAATTCGGCAAAATTTATGAATTTATATTCAATCCAGAATTGATCAAATTATTATTTGGAACTCCTAAACGAGTTTATATTAAAATATGTGGTTTGACTATTAAAGATTGCAATATTGAAAATGTATTTCAATTTACTTTAAACAATTTAGCTAGTGAAGTTTTTCGAAATTGTTTTTATCTAGACAACGACATTATGGAAAAATATGTAGAAATTTTATTTAAAATTTTAATAAATGGAGGAGACAATTTTGAAACAGTTGATTTGGACTTTGATAGAACTTCAGAAACGTTGATATATTTTAAAAATGTATATATTCAAAATTTTAGTATATAGCAACATCTAGAGATTGTTCAAAAATGGTGTCAATTATTTTATTTGATTTTAGACCAACAAATCTTAAATTAAATGAAAGGGCAGAAAAAGTTGAAATTGACCAAAGAACTGATGAAAAATATACAAAATATCAAATTGCCAATATTTATAATCCAAAAGTTAGATTCTCATTTAACATTACAGAAGAGAAATCCAATTGGACTAACATTTATATCAAGAAAGTATGAAAACGAAATTAATCTAACATAAGCTTGTAAATTTATTTTTTACCCAATTAAAAATATTTTTTTCTCTCCAGTATTTTATATTGAGTTCACCTCAAGTTATTTATATTTTTTATTCGATTTTTAAATAAACATATTTAATTTGTTAATAATTTAAATTAGAAGCAGTTAGGTGAAAGAGTAAAATTTAGGATGATACATAAATGTAGTTTTTTGTTTATTGGAGAAATAAATTTAAAAAAAGGATTTTGTTTTTCATTCAACTTTTAAATTATTTTTTGTACATATAAAAACTCGTCACATTTTTAACTGTTTAATACCTGTTAATTTTTTACAGTTTTAAAAGAAGTTTGGTAATTTTGAATTATCGTATAAAGCACAAAAATCTTTCAATTTTTAACAATTTCCTAGAAAAATCTCCCTCCCTTCAATAATTAAAACAAAGTTAAAATTTATTTTGCGTTTGAAAATATTGTATATTAAGTAGAGCCCGGACCGTACCGTACTACGGCCGTATTTTTCGGTATTTATCGGTATTACAGTCGGTAATACGGTACGGAATACGGTACGGTACGAAATTCCGGGCTCTAATATTAAGTAAAATTAACAAATATATAAAACGCAAAAAGGGGAAAATATTTTTAAAAAAAGTTTAAAGAAAATATTTTTTTTCATTTTTCTTTTAATTCACCACAAGATATAGTTCTCTCAATATTCATCTAATTACATTCCTCATTTTGAACAAAAACATTTCATTTTTTTGTTTTTGTCAATCCCATCTATGTTTGTTCCAATTGGCCATTTAAATCAGTTGAAATATAAGCATAAATGTTGAATAAAAAAATTAATTTTGTCGTGGAAAAGATCTAAAAAACAATGGATGGAAAAAGAAGAAAATATATGTAAATATTCGGGCCTCACCATAAGATACACTCTTGGAAATTGAATATTTGTATTTTATAAGGAAGTTTATTCTAAATAGCTTAAAAGCTCCCCAACTTGTGACCAACCAAATTCTAATTGTCTTAAATCATTATGTATCTGGTTATTGTGTGTATCCCATAGTGAGGTCTGCCGACTAATAAAATAAAAACAATAATTGTAAATAATCAAAACATTTTTAGACGAATTTTTACAAAAAAAATGTAAAATCATTGCTTTCACTATAAAACATAATTTTGACTTTTAAAAGAAATATTTGTATGTGTAAAATAATAAAATAAAAAAGCATTCTTACTTACATTAGCCTAAAATAAATAAAACCCCAAAAAATGTCCAAAAATCGCTTAAAATTAAAACTAAATTTTTAGAAGTTTCACTACAAAATCTTAAACACCTTTAAAAATTCTCAATAAGAATTTTGAAAATTTAAAAACAAAATTTGTATTATTCCAAAATTATCTCATCTACTATTGAAAATGTAAAAAGATAAATTTGGAAAAAAGGGGCGAGTCATGAAAAATATTTAAATAAAATTATTTGGATGAAGGGAGATTTAATATTTAAAATATAAAACGAGAAAAATAAAAGATGAAATTACTTAAAAATGGTAAAGGAAATTTTCTAAAATTAGAAAAATAACCATTATTTGTTCAGAAATTGGGGAATATTTTTGATTTATTTTAACAAGGTTTTTGATCTTTTTTGGAGAAGAACTTCTAAAAATAATTTTTCCAATTAAAACCTGAGAGAAAGGATTTAAAACGGGCGAGGAAGAACGAAAAATGAAAAATAAAATAATAATTTTTACTTTTCCCTTTTAAATTTTTAAACAAAAAATATTTTTTAACGCCTATTGCCAGAAGTTGCCATCCTTCGCCGATCATTTTCATTTTTCTGATGAGATGAATGATGTGAAGAACGTTGATGATGACTGTCGTTGTCTCTTCGATGTTCTCGCGGTCGATCACGAGTTGAAGAATTGTTTTTATTTGTTGATGAAGATTGTTTTTTAATTTTATTTGCTTGATGTTGAGCAGCCTGAAATGAAAATTAATTATAAGATTTAAATTTAAAAATAAAAATTTAGGGAATATTGGCAAGGATTACCAAACAATTTTTTGGAAAAGGTCAAATACTTAAAAACTAACCAAAAAAATACTTATTTTTCCCCTCAAAAATAAATGCAGAAAATTATTTTGGCTTGTTAAAAACGATTTTCTAGGAAGACATATCAAAGAATTAATGATAAACAAACCTCAGCATCGGATAATGGCAAAAAATAAAGTGAAGGTTGAACTTTTGTCTTCTTAAAAAGTTGATTAAGCTTGTCCTGTGATTTTTCCAGTTCCTCTGCTGAAATGGAAAATAAATTAAATAGAGTTATCTTAAAAACAAAATTAAAAACAAAACCTTTGCGCTTTCTGATTTCTGCTTCTCGTTGTTGTTCCTTCTCATGTTGAATATGCACTTGAGCTCCAGAAGAAATTGGATGCTTAAAACAAATTTTCAGAAAAAGTTACCCCAATCGAACAATAGCTTATCGATAATATTATTAGATATGAAAGCCCAAAAGGGATGGATTTCAAGCTTAAGCCTAGTTAATTTGCTATTAGATAATTTAAATACCCGGTTGTCAACAACAATAGTAAGGCCACCAAGTCCCCCACCACTTCTTCCTCCATTCTCTGGTAACAAATCGAGCATATCATTTCTACGCAATTTTGAATTCGATTCGCTTTGTTCCTCCGCCTGTCGCCGTCTCAGCTAAATAATTTAAAATATTCCTAGATAAATATTCCTAGATAAAATATTCCTAGATAAAATTTAAAATATTCCTAGATAATATTCATAGAAAAATATTCCTAGATAATATTCCTAAAAAAATATTCCTAGATAAACCTTATCGTCAGTAGAAAATTCAACACAAAGAGAATCAGTACTAGCAGCTGGCCAAATAACATTGTGAAGACGTTCCCGGGCAAGTTCAGCTTGCTCGATTGTTTCATACTTAAGTTAAAAAATAAGAAAAAATCTAAAGAAACAATTAACCGTCACAATGCAGTTGCTCTTAATAGAATCAATCCAAAATGCACCTTCATCAACTATACCAAACTTACCAAGCAGTTCCAGCAATGCTCGTTGAGTGTATGGACGTTTAAGCCCACGGATGTGCACCCAACGTGAAGGCGGATTTCTGAAGGTTTTTTGTTATCTATTATGACTAAAATTATTCAAAACCTCGCAGGAGAAGCCGCCCTTTTCCTAATAAATCCATCCGGAGTGATTTCTTCCTTCTGTTGTTCAATTGGTGGTTTGCTGGATTCTAACATTTCAACACCTGTTAATGTAGACAAGCGTCGACGTTCAGTTCTGTTTGATTCAGCGGTGGAAGAGATTTGCTGAGCAACAGCCATGGGGACAGTTTGAAACGAAAATTCACCTTCATTTAATTTATTTTCAGCACCTTCCTCTTCCTTTTCTCCAATTCTTCTAATTTCATCCAGACCTCCTTTATCCATTTTCTTTTTACCAAAAGGAGATGTCTGTCGTTTACGCTTTCCAGCATCATCACGTTCATATTCATCGTCGCTATTATCTTTCTGACTTCCAACCTCAAAACAAATAAATTTTAATAAAATATACTTTGAAACTTCAATATCAGATTCCTCATCTTTAGCAGTAGATTCTTCTGCAGATTTTGTCGAACCATTATTTGGTTCCTCATAATCAGTCTCTGACCTCTTCTGAAAATTAAAAAAAATTTTTAAGAATTCCTCAGATATTTTAGTGTTTGCCCGCAGCAATTTAGAATTAACTTCCTCCCACTCCTTTATTTCCTTACAAAAGGATCAAAAAGCACATAACATAATGGCAATAAAAGTAAATGGATTCTCATAATACTTAAAAATCATAAAAAATGTACCTTTTTATGTTCCGGTTCATCGGGCACAAATTCTGTACTTCCTTCAACTTCAGCATTTTCCTCGGTAAAAGTTTGACTCTGTTCTTCATCTCCTTGTTGTTCAACATGTCCATCTTTTGCATTCGGCTCAATAATTCTATCTTCCCCCATGAGGGCTGCGTTTTCCTCGGCCGCTGGCGTTGTGTCCTCATCACCTCCAATATCAGCATAACCTTCTTCAGTAACTGAAGATTCTGTGGAAGGTCGTCCCTTGCCGTCAGATTCTGATTCGTCTTCTTCAGAAGCTTCTTGCTGCGAGTCCTCTTGAAGAATCTTCAAAAATTCAAAAATAATTTACAATTAAAATAGAAACCTCAACGGTCTCGGTCTGTTGCAAATATGATTCAGTAGGCTGCAACTGTTCTTGAGGACTACCAGATGGCTCTTCAGGCACATATTCGTTAGCATCTTCTTCCTGGTCTTGAGGAAAATTTTCAGAAGTTTCTTCATTACCAATTAGTTGGTGTTCTGTTTGTTGAACCATTTGAGTTTGAATATCAGTAGAAGTTGGATCATATGATGAAGAAGCACGAATTTTATCTAAAAGTTTAAAGTAAGATTTGTCTTGTAGATAATAAAACAAAAGATAAGAGACGCCGACTAATTTTATAAAGAGCACCGACAAAACTTAAATCAATTATAAACATTTCAATCAGGCCCGTAGCCAGGATTTTTTTTCGGGGGGGGGGGGGGGACACGAGGGGAAAATTTTTTGCGCCCAATTTTTGGCGCCGAAGGCGCCAAAAAATTTTATTTTCAGCGCCGCAGGCGAAAATTTTGAGAATTTTAGAAGGCCGTAGGCCAAAAAAATTCACTTTTTCAGCGCCGCAGGCGAAAATTTTTTGAATTTTGGAGCTCAAGAAGCCAGATTTCTTCTATTTTCAGCGCCGCAGGCGAAAATTTTTTGAATTTCAGAGGCCGTAGGCCAAAAAAATTCACTTTTCTCCCCCAAACCCTCCCGCAAAATTTTTCCATTTCCCCATTTCGGGGGGGGGGGGAATTCCCCCCCCTTCCCCCCCCCCTGGCTACGGGCCTGATTTCAATATTTTAATTAGATTTCGCCACACAATTTAAAAGAGTCAAAACATAAATACGTTTTTTGGTCATTTTACAAAACAAGTCAATCGATTAAAAAAGTGTGGGAAACGTAGCGTTATTTAAGCCGTGTTTGCCCCCTCCCCCTTCTCATTTTTGTATAAATAAACGATTATAATCTCCAATTTTTTTTCTTCTTACCGGCATCACGCCTCGCCGCTTTAAGTTGAATTTGTTGTTGAACTAAATATTGACTAACCATATCAGGTAAAGACTGAGAAGCCTGAAAAAAAAATCAAAACTCTGTCAAAAATATTTTAAATTTAATTCCACCGTTGGTGATTGTTTCTCGTCTTGATTACCCTCTTCCTGAGGTGTTTCTTGTTGTTTAGTTAATTCTTCTTGCTCTTCTCGCAGAAAATTAAGTAAACGATCAACCAACTCCTTTTTATTACCAGACTTTGGCAAACTTCGAATCTCCAATTCCTTTCGCAATTCTACTACTTTAAGCTCCGGAACAGGCCGACCGTCAATTAAAAAGTGATCACTTTCTGTTGTCATTTTAATTTCTAAAAGATTAAATTTATATTTAAAAATCTGATAAATTTCACAGGGATCTTAAGGATTTTTAAAAAAGTCTCGAGACTCTCGCGTCTCAAATATCGATCCGAAGGAATTACACAAGGACTAACAATGAAATGTCCAGTTTACAAATAATCCAATGTACAAAATATCAAATATACACAAATGCCAAAAATAAGAACAAAGAATGATAAAATCGCAGATTAATAAAATTGTTAATTTAGAAATATTTAAAGGGAAGGAAAAGCGAAGTTGAAAACAAAACATCTAAATATGTTCATGAAAAAATTATATTTCGAACTGAAAATTATTTTTTTACTATTTTAAATTAAAATAAAAAATTCTGGCGTTAATAGAAAATAAAACTAATTCAATTCCAAAAGAAAAAATTATTTGACCTCGGCCAGACTCGAACTGGCGACCTTCAGTGTGTTAGACTGACGTGATAACCAACTACACCACGAGGCCACTTGTTTGTTTTTATTTATTTGCCTCTTTGAATGAATAAGTTTTAGAGGTGAAAGTTTACTCTCTCTTTTTGCTCTTAACTTCAGTATCTATGTATATTAACCACTTTCGAATTTTAGGATATTCAATTTAAATTTGAATATTGTAATTCTAAATTAATCCAAATTCCAAATTTTAATATTTCAAATTCCTAATAATTCAAATTTTTATGATTCTTTATTTTAAATTAGAAAAAAAGATATGTAAAGGATTCCACACTTCCTTTGTTGCTCTTGACTTCCAGTAAATAGAGCTCCTTCTTATTACCAGACTTTGTCAAACTTCGAAAATTCACCTACTTGCACTTCTTTTCTTTTAAAAGTGAAATTAAAGAAAAAATACTGGTATGATGTTATAATACCAAAAGCTTATAATACCAAAGCTTGTAACACCAAAAGCTTGAAATACCAAAATTTGTAATACCAATAGCTTGTAATACCAAACCCCCAAAAGCTGTTGAAATACCAAACCGTTGAAAAAAGCTTGTAATACCAAATAAATACCAAACTATAAAATTTTTTTGTTATTTCTGTTAAAATTTTTTGTTAAACAACAAGGATGTTGTTCCAATTGGGGGCATGGTCTTCGCTACACGATGGCCGTGCTTCACTCCGGTCGTTTATTGGCCGTTGAGCGTACTAATGTAAGGAGAATGTTGTCCAAATTGTGAAGAAGGTTCCAACAACTGGGAATGTTGACTCAGTGTGAGTGGTTGGAACAACACCGCCGTCGTTGGAACAACTTTCCCCATCGACGGAACAACATCCTCAGTGGTTGGTAGTTCATATTTTTTTCCAAAATTCAAAAAATAATTTCCAACTTTTATCTTTCAATACACTCAAACCAGACGAAGAAGCTCTACATAACAAGCGGAAACCCCAAATCCCACATGATGTATGATTCGAAAAATGTTATTACGCAAAATTTAAGCCTTCATATTCTGTCGGATATTGTATTGCCTTGAGGGATTTGTCTCTGACGTTGTCTGGTCTTTTACTGAGAGAATGGGAAGGGAGCACAGACTACGATGGTCAGAGACAAAGGGAGGAGAGAGATCACAGCGTGATATCGAGCGGTATTTCTTCTTAATCCGCAAATTCACCGCAGCAGTAGACCGGCTGGTAGTGCTTTGCTTGCAAAGACTCGACTCTCTTCCAACATTTTTTCTCGCTCGGCTGGCTTTATCGATGCAATGAATGAGAGAAGGGCTTGAGACAATACTCTCCATAAAATGTGTATTATAACTTTATCTCTCTTCTTTGAATTTCTTTTCTCTCTTTTATTAATCTACATTCTTTAAGATAAATTCCGCTCTTTGTTTGTCTCTCCTAGAGAGTATACACTATTTTTTGTTGTATGAAGGACAAAGAGAGTCAGACAAATAATTTTATAACAAAGAATGCATCAAATTCTGCTGTTTAGAGAATGACTGTTTAAGTCTAAGTTAATTTAAGAAATTTTTTTTGAAACTTTTCCTTGCTTCCATTTATGTTGAATTTTTAAGTGATTTAGCAATTCTAACATTTTGACTTTCGATTTCAAACAAATCAAACTTTCGAGACTAAATTATGAAATATTAAAGTTTTATAAATAATACTCTAATGACAAATTCAAAATTCTACTAACAATCCAATGGTGAGAGGAGAAAGAAAATTTGTGAGAGATTATTTCGGTAGAGTGCGCACATGAGTCAGTGTAATTCCTTTTTTCATTCTTATCCATCGACGACTGCCTTTGCTAAAAATTTCTTTCTCCCTAGATGCTCACCACCGACGTCTCATCGTACGTCCTTCCACACTCCTTTTCCTTCCCACGAATTCCTTCACATTCGACAGTCGTCCATTTTTGCCTCCACCTCCGCCTTAGTTTTGCTGGTTTGGAGTTTACAAACTATATGAACTATCTTGGTAAAGCATCGGGTGTTGTGTAATGATACATAGATTCTAAATAACTTGGATATCTCAGAATAAAATTACTTAAAGTTTGCCCTGACATATTGGGAAACATACCATTTATAATCCAAATTTCTTTTTCTTCACTTTTCACATGACTTCCATATTTAGTATTTATCAGTTTGTTTAGAGTTTTTTGGTCTTTTTTATGTTTACATATCAAGTTTACTCTTGATTTTATTTTCTAGCTTTTTTGTTCTGCGCCTTTTCTTATTAAATATCTGTTTGGATTATTAATAAACTCTTTACTTTTCAGCCGTATCTTTAAAACTTGGTTGAGTTGCTGCTTCTTAATAAAACTCTCCATTTTTATTAAAAATCAAAATACGGAAATACTTTGCCATTATTTAATGGAATCCTTAAATCAAAAAGAAACAAATGCCGAAAATTTCAGCAATGAAAACAACAACCAACTTCAAGTATCAGAGCAACAGCAGTCCAACTCTTTGACGGCATCTTCTTCGTTATTGGTTAATTTAAGAAATAATAACAGAAATCTTGCACTTCATCCAACTAGAGAGGATTCTCCCTACCCTGGACGTGAGGAACTTGCAGCGGCTTCAACATTGAATTCTTTAGCTGAATCGGCAGCAACTGCATCACTTCGACTTCAGCACCAAATAAATTTAATGGCTCAGGTTTTCTTTTAAAATTTTTAAATTTGGGACAAAATGTCATTCAAAAATTTTAAAAAATTTTCAAAAACAATTTTTAGGCTATGGCCACTCCTGGAGTTACAGCTGCTTCATTTCCACTTTTATCGAATACAAATTCTATGTCATCTTCTCCCCAGCCATTAAGTGGACAACAACAACCATCTATTGTTTGTGATTCAACTAATGGACTTTCTACAATGCTAGGTCATTATGTAGCTGCGGCAGCTGCTGTTTCAACTGCTGTTGCTATACAACAACAACAGGTATTTTAAAAACACTTTTCGACGATTAAAAACCTAATCCGATCAATTGGTTAGAATTAATTTTTAAAAAATTTCATGAGAGTCACTTATTTTAATTATTAATTCTAAAAATCACTTCAAACCTTGTCTTATTTTTTTTACAATTTTAGCGTCAAGATGTAGTCTCTGTATATAATACTTCCCCAAATCTGGTCACAAGTTATTCAACACCTCTATCAACATATTTTTCTTTACAGCAACAACAATCAACAAATATAAATAGTTCAAATCAAATCTCTTCAAATTTTTCACAACAACAAAATTTAGTTAATACATCTTCAAATGACCAACAAAATTGTATGTAACTTTAATGAATATTTTTTTAATTTTGTATGGGGTAAATGGATATGTATGAGTATTTTACAAATAGGCAATTCGCCTATGTTTTTCGTCGTTATTGTCAAGAAAATAAAAATAATTTTTGATTAAAAATTTACTCATACATATCAAGGGCGTAGCCAGGGGGGGGGGGCTTCTGGGGCTAAAGCCCCCCCCCCTCGAAATTGGGAAAAGGGAAAATTCGAGGAGGGGATTGGGCAAAGAAAAATAAATTTTTTACCCCAGGGTCGGCCAAAATTTAAAAAATTTTTGCCTGCGGCGCTAAAACAACGAAAAAGATTTAACACGTAACAATTTTATTCAACAGCTTTACAATTAAAGTGGAATTTTTCGTGACTTCCGAGTCTTAAATAGGTCAACAACTCTATTCAAATCTAGGTTCTCTGACTCGTTGAAATAATACGAAAGTACAGATAGATGGCTAAGTCTTTCAATGCTCATGCTCGATCTTTTTTCACTTAAAACACGATTCAGTAGTGAGAAAGTGCGTTCACAGCTAGCTGTGGAAACTGGAAGAGCAGAAAGTAATTGCAATAGTCGTACTACATTAGGGAACTGATGTATAAATTCTGGGCCATATTGCAGCAAAAACTGGGTTGATGAAGGTTTATTGGCACAATTCCAATTAGAACATTTTTGTTTCCAAAGAGTTATCTCAGCAGCAAATTCATTAACGGAATGAGCAGGGAGAAAAGGAGCATACCCAGTAAAAACATCACTAAACATAGTTAAAACATCACCAAACATAGTTTGGAAACTGTTTTGTTAATGCCAGTATAAGACCATTGACTTTAGGATCAGCTTCTGAATCGTTGATGAAATTCAATGTTTCGAATACCTAAAAATAAGATTATTTCGTGTATAATAGTGTAGGTTACTGGAATGTATAAGTCCTTCAACGCAGTTAATGTTTCATGCCTAGAAATCCATCTAGTTGAGCATAGCATAGGCAAGTGTCTACGCTTTGTATCAGGTGCGAATTTTTTTAGCATTTTCCTCCAATAATTGGGATTTTTTTGTGCTTGTGTTGAAAGTACGGACGAGCTCAAAAAATTGTCCTTTTGCACAGAGAAACGACATTTAAAATGTAAATTAAACTACAACACGAAAGATCAAAACAAAATAATTTTATTTACAAAAAAAAGACGATTTTTAATCAAAAATTATAAAAATAGGGTTAGCCCCCCCCCCCCGAAATCCGACCCCTGGCTACGCCCTTGATACATATATAAAAGTACTCCAAACTTTTCTGTATAATTGATTTTAAAATTTTTTAAATTTTCTAGCTGTACCGGTACCTGCTCTTTGCTCCTGTACCTTACCTTCAATGTTTGCGGCGGCTGCAGCGACATCTATGGCCGTTGCTGCTGCTGGTGTCTGTCCTTATCATCAAACTTCAATTGTTCGACCATTAGTTAATAATGATTTACAAATTGATTTAAATAATAATGCTGAGACTGGAATACGTTTGAGGAATGAAAATAATGGAAATAATAATTCTGGTGAGACAGCAATGTTGGCACATGGTAGACAACGTCAAGCACAAATTTTTGTAAGAAAACTTTAAATGTTTTTTTGTTCTTTGTTAGGTTGGGATATTTTAGGAATTTGGAAAAATTCCTGTTTAATTGTTGGGAAATATTTCTGGGAATATTCATATAGGACTCCTCTATAATTTAACTTTCTATATTAAGCAAATTCCAAATCCTGGTTTTCAACAGCAACAACAAATAATATCTTCAATCGTTCCTTCAACAACCACAAATTCTGTTGTTCCACCTATTGGTGTTATTCAACCAATACAACATCGTTCTAACCGAATATCACGTTCTTCTGCTGGAAGTTCTTCCTCACTTAAACGTTCAAACACAACTGCATTTCCTCCAAATTTGGAAGCTGTTTCTTCTGCAATGTTGACAGCTATTAATAATTCAAATACAATAAATGTTTCTTCTTCATCTCCGCCTTTGCTTTTTGCGAATCCTACACAAATTCGGTTAGCTACAGGTGAAGCATTAAATGTTGCTTTAGCAGCGGGAGGAGGAAATCAAGGAATTGATGAATTTAACGAAGGTATTTTTTTGTTTCAGCGACTTTCTTTTATCCCTTTTTCTATTTTTAAGGCCCAAGTCGTGCTCCAAAATTACGCCGTATTTTGTCTTTTGATGAAGATGTATCTGAAATAAATGAATCTGTTAGCCCAACAACTGTTCCTTCCATTGCTACCATTTCAGAAGCAGATATTGAAGCTACGAGTAATGCTACGGCTGCCGCTCTTGTTCAAATTAGACAACGAGCACAGACGTTGGTGAGTAAAAGATTTATCAAATAAAGTTTTTGTGTATTTTTTTGATTGTGTTTAATTGTGTTAGCTGACATGAGTTACAAAGCGTAACTTTGCTTTCTTTTTTCCTCCCCTATATTTACCCCCATCTTCCCTATATTTACCCTCATATATGTGATACAGTGGATGAATCATCCTTATGAAATATAAAAATATTAATTTAAAATCCATTTAAAATTTTCAAAGGCTGCTATTTCAACACCCCTTAATGAAGTACTATCAATTGCAAACTCAGTAACAGCTAATCCAGTCCAATCATCAGCATTAACTTCATTGCAACAAAATCCATCTGCTCCTCCTTTACAAAACCAACAGGCTGCCGCCGTGGCTGTGGCAGCTGCTTCTACTGTTGCCGCAGGGATGGAACAGATTGTGGCGGCTGCATTGAGTGCTGCCAATGCAGCATCTGCACTTTCTCCACAAGCATTGGCTGCAATTACGGGTGCAACAGCAGCAGTGCAATGTGCTGTTTGTGCTGCAGCGGCGTGTCAGTCACGATTGGTTTTTTTGTTGATTTTTCTTTTTATCCTAAACATTATTTTCAGTCAAATCCCGGTGCAACCCCAACAGCTGTAACTGCTTGTAGTTGTCTCCATCACCATCATCACCATTTACATTGTCACAACCACCAAACACTTCTACCACATCAACCACCTCCTATTTGTACTCTTTGCAACTCTAATGTGACAAATGGTCCACCAACCTCATCTGTGATTAATAATCAGAACAACAACAACAGTGCAACAGTGGGAATTCAAGTTGATAATCCAAATGTTGGTGTAGTTCGACCTCAACAAGGATATTTGGTTTTTAAATTTTATTTCTTCTTTATCTTCATTTTTTATTATACTTTGTTTTTGAACTCCAGCGAACTAAAATTTATTAAAAATTCCTTTAGTGACTACATTTTATCCGCATTTACCTTCCAAATTTTTTCAATTTTTAGCATCAATCTCGTCCGTCAGCTCTCAGCCTCTGCCCATCTTCAAGTTCAAATCTAAATAGTTTGCTCAGTTCTGTTCCTTCATTTGAATTACTAAACAGTGTAAATACAGATGAGTCTAATCAGCAGTCACAAAGATTCTTACTAAATCCAAACAATATTACCCAATCATTTGGTCAATCAAACGGTGCATATCAACTCCTTTTGGATGCTTACAACACCAATAATTTGCAAAGACAACAACAGTCGACTTCTGTAAGTATCGGAATAAATATTGGATCTTCAAGTTTATCGACTTCAAACTCTTCTCATCAACGTGATCTTGCAACATCTACAGATTCACAAGGGCAGGCAATGATAAACTTACAACAACAAGTCAATGCACAGCAACAAGCTATTAATTTGCAACAAGCAATGAATAGACAAGCTGCATCTTTTTCACCTTCTGCTGTTACAGCAATGTTGTTAAACAGTGCTGCAGCTATGGGGCAACAACAAACGATGCAAGCAGTTCCTGCCCAACAACAGCAACAAATGCCATCTTTGTATAGGTTGAATATTAAATTTTGTTTTTATAAATTTTAAACTTTTTTCAAGTCTGCAACGTGGTGCGACTCTTAACGAAACCAATTTGTTAGCACAAGTCCAAGCTCAACAAAACATGAACACTGTTCATCAAAGTATTTTGGCTATTCGTTTGGCACAGCAGGAGCGTGAGAGAGAAACAGCTAACCACTTTTACCAGCAACAACAAGTCCAACAAAGAACGGCTCAAGCAGCGGCACAGCATCGTCATTTGATGCGGCCTCTTTTTTCGATGCCACAAGCCGTGCCTGTTCCGATGACACAGATGGATTTGGTAGGAAAACAGACTTGATTTAAACTTTAAAATTTCTTTCTCAATTTTCAGTCAAGTCTTGTGCTTTTACACAATCACCCTGGCGCCGAAACTTCATTAGTTCTTAATGGTGGTGGTTCTGCTTTATCTACTGCTACTAACCCCCACCATATTGTTGCAAATGCAATGGCTGCAGCTACAGCGGCTGAACCTCAGCCAGGTTTTTTTTAATTTTTATAGATTTTAATCTTATTTTTAAAAACATTTAAAGTTGGTGCAACATTGGAACAGATCAAAAGGCACTCGCAAAAGTTATCCTATGTTGAAGATCCAAATATCCCGTAAATTTTATAACTTTCTTATAGTTTCCTGTTACTTTTTAAAGCAATATATCCTGAGGTTCTACAATCCTGTTCATAACCTCACAAATTTATCTTTTATCTGTTAATTTTCTAATCCTTTTGCCTTAACCTTCATTCTTTTATTTAAACAAAAATTACTTTTTCTTAGTGAGCAAGAGCGTGAACGTTGCACAATCTGCCTTTGCGAATTCGAAACTGGGGATGAATTGCGTGGTCTAAACTGTGGACATCTCTTCCATATGGAATGTATTGATCCTTGGCTACAACAAAACAAAAAGTGTCCACTCTGTCGTGTCGATATGGATAAAGGGATTAGTGTGCCGGGAAGTAGTAATGCTTTGGTAGGTGTTGGTTCTGCTGCTGAAGCTGCAGTTATTTTAAATGCTGCTGCTTATGCTCAAGCTTCTGCTACTTCTAGTACAGCGTGTTAAATTTGGAAAGAATTGAATTAATTTAAAGGAGTTGAAGAGAAGTTTTTGGGATTTCTTAAATGTTTTTAAAGATATTTTTTTGAAAATACGGGGCTTACAAATAGATTGTAAATATAAATGTTTTTTAAATATTTAAATTAAGATTTTTGATTTACTTAAATTTTGAAGCCTCAAAAATTGTTGTATTTTTATGAAAATGATTTTTTTTCTATTTATAAAATCTCGGCTTAATGATTCTGAAAATTATATATTAAGTAAATTTTTTAAAGTTCTATTTTCTTCTTTTTCTATTATAAAAATTAAAGGATAGTTTCTCCCTTTTTATTTTATTCATCCCGGCGATAATGTTTTTATAGCCAAGAATATTTTTATATTTTTTTAAAGAGAGGTTCCTTAAAAAGTTAATTTTTTCGGTATTAATTACCTAAATTGTTTCTGTAGATTCTTTTAAAATAATTAATATTTCTTTGAAATTTTTTGTAATTTTCTATAGCCTGATAAAATTGGCTTCAAAATATATCTGTAAATTATAGTAGGTTTATTATTAAAATTTAGTTTAATTTTAAACATGCTAAAAATTAAAGAACGTTAGAAATTATTTTTTGGAACCTCTCAATAAGAATTTTCAATTATTCTAAATTCAAATAATTCTGAATATTTTTTACTAGAAAAAATTGTCTTTCTATTGAAATTTAAAATTTTTTGTAATATATTTTATAATAATATCTCTACATTTTTGTGTAATATTTTAATCAAAATTATATTTTTCTAGAATTAGAATTTTTGTAAAAATATTTCTAAATTCTTTAAAATAATTCGCCAATATATTTACATAAATTCACATCTCTCTCATAATTTTCTCATATTTTTTGTATTATTTATTCCTTTAGAGCCTTTATTAGGGCTGTAAAATTACTAAAAAATAACAACAAAATTAGAAATTTTTTGTAATTTTGGTTATCTTTTTAAATTATAAAAAATCTATTTAACCACACACATTGCTCTATTAAATATTTTACAATAAATCTAAAAAAAACTTTTTTTCTTCCATGTCATTTAAAAACAAAAAAATTATTGCTCTATTATAGCTAAATTGTTTAATAAAAAATTGCTTATTTTTTAATTATTTCCCCCCAAAATTATTTATCCTTAAGCCGCTTCTTTTAAATTGGGATTGTACAGCTGTGATTTGTGAAATAAAAATTAAAAAATTTTTTTTTTGATTTTTTAAAGATTTGTTAATTCAAAAAAAGTAATTGTAGTATTTGTGAAAAGGAGAAGAAATATATAAAATAAATTAATTTTTAGTTTTTTAATTAAAAAAAAAATGAGTTTGGAAAATAAAATAATTAATGCTAGTACCTCAACAACTACAGAAACAATAGAATCTTTGCCTGTAGAGGAAAGAATGAAAAGAAGAAATATTTTGAAGGCTTTGGTTTTGGTTAGTGTTTTTTTAATATTTAGTTGGTAATAGTCCCGTTTCTGGCCCCTTTTTTTCTCCCCATGTTTTTTCCTATATATGTACAGAATGGTCAGACTACTTCCATCCCAATTGCCTTTCTACAAACAATCAGAAAGGATTAATTTTTTATTCAGTTATTTTGAAAATAAGAAAGGCAATTGGGATGGAAAGGGAGGAATATTTTTTGTTTATTTTGTACATATAGAGGAAGTCTAGTTTAGTTTAATAGGAGTTTCCTAGGTTTACTCTTTGTGGATTTTAAAACTTAATTTTTTTCTCGATTTTACTGGTTGGGATGAAAAATTAAAAGACATTTTTCGCTCTTTTATTAGAGTTTTTATTTAAATATCAAAAAATTTTTCTTTTTAAAGGAGAACGTAGAGAATTATTTAACAGAGAAAAAGAAAACTTTGGATGACGTTCAAGAAGATGAAAGAGATAATTTCCGTCGTTATAAATTATTGGAGACTAGTGCTCTTCAACAAAAAGCAAAGTTTTTTTTAATTTTTTTGAATAATATTTTTAAAAAAAGAATTGATGAAAGTATTCTTGATTACCAAAAAAGTATTGACTCTTTGAAAATGTTGGCTGAACAAAAGGTTTTTTTTGAAAATTTTAGAAATTTTGTTTTTTTTTTTTAATTTAAAGGCAAAAAAGGCTAATTCTGTTCTAGTAACTTACAAATTGGATGAAAATCTTTTTTCAGATGCTGTTATTGAGGAAATGGATAGGTTGAATTTAATTCTTTTTGAAATTGTTTAAATCTAACTAGGGTAGTATATCTGTGGAAGGAAGGAGGGGGGATGGGTGATTTTATTTTTTTTTGTTTAACTTGTCTAAAATCTTTAAAAATACTCTTCGGTAATTCTGAAGATTGTCCCCCCCATTTTTTCCTTACTTTTTCCTTCCTTACGATTGTACATAATGGTCAGATTTTTCCCCTTTTCCTATTTACTTTATACTCCCCTTCAGTTGTTCCATATTAAAAATATAAATAAGAATGTAATGTTTTAGCAAAGAAATTCATAATGTTATACACCAAATCAATGTTTTTTAACTCTTTTTTTATTAACATAGTTTCCAAAGGCAAAAAATAATTTGATGAATGCAAAATAATCCTCTTTGTTACTTGAATATGCCATAGAGAAAAAAGGAAAAGGGGAAAAATCTGACCATTATGTACAATCTTAAGGAAGGAAAAAGTAAGGAAAAAAATGGGGGGGACAATCTTCAGAATTACCTACTCTTCGATACTTTTTAATGTCTTTAGTATTCAGTATGGGTAATCTACCAATTTTTAGCAAAAATTTTAGTAAAGTTACTATACAAAAATTATTTTAAAAAATTTTTATTTGATTTTTTGTAAGATTTTAAAATTTTTTATTTTCTTTTAATTACTTTTTGTCCAATTTTTAATAAGATTTTTTTAGAGTTTGTATTTGGCTGGGAGCAAATGTGATGGTTGAGTATAAATTGGAAGAAGCACAAACATTATTAACTAATCATTTGGCAAATATTGAACAAACGTTTTTTTCTTTTTTTTTAATTAAAATAAAAAATAAATTTTTAGTAATGAAGAAACAGAAGAGGAATTGGACTTTTTGCGTGATCAGATTACAACGACAGGTATTTTAATTAAAAAATTTTTTGTAAAATTGACTTTTTGGCCTAACCCTAACTTATCTCGACACTTCAAAATTAAGAAATCCTTTTGGCATTTAAAAAAATAAAATTTAATTTTATAATTTTTAACCCAAAATGGCAATTAATATTTTAATAAAGTCAATTTTACCTAGGTAATCTAAAAAAATTTTTTTTTGGAAATACCCCATAAAATAATCGAAAAATTTACTTTTTTGTTATCTCCCCCTTATGATCTTTTTTATTTTATTTCCTTTTCTTCCACAAAAATTGGGGTAGCGAGATAACGTAAAGGAAACAAAAAATTTTCTTTTTAATTAAAAATAAATTTTTTAGAAGTCAATCTAGCCAATTTATACAATTATGGTGTTCTTTTACGAAAAAAATCTGATGGAAAATATTTGACACAACAAAATTCAACACATTAATTAAAATTAAAGTTAATATTTTGTGCCTAAAAATATTTTTTTGTTGTTGAAAATTAAAAATAAAATGAAATTCTTTTTTGTTAATTTTGTTCATTTTTTTAAAATTTTTTTCTAGTAATTATTAGGTAATTAGTTATTTGGTTGAAAGGGGAGGGGGGGGGGGGGAAATTCAACACATTAATTAAAATTAAAGTTGATCTTTTGTGCCTAAAAATATTTTTTTGTTGTTGAAAGTTTAAAAGTAAAATGAAATTCTCTTTTTTGTTAAATCTAACATTTTATTTAAAAAGTTGTCCCTATTCTGAATATAGGGGCGCAATCATTTTTCATTACTTTGGCACATTCCAAACAAATTTGTGTTACGAACCTCACCATATGGTTACTAAGCTTTGCATCTTAGAACCATTGGTCTGGTAACTCTTGGTCCCTATCCCCAAAAATTGTTTCTGGGAATAAGGCCTATTGAAATAAGAAGACGAGGGTGATAGAAATAATAAATTTTGTATGGAATGAACGAAATACTATTTCCCAAAATTAGTTTTAATTATTTTAAAAAATGGGTAGCGAGATTATTTTTGAAAAAAAACTTTTCTTTTGTGGATGAATTATCATTGTCTGCCAAATTAATTTCCTTTTGGATTTTTTTGAAAAAAATTCTTTTAAATATATTTTTCTTTATATTATTTATTTACTCTACTTTTGTTTTGTAGTTAGTTTAGGTATTTATATATTTACATTTAATCTTATCAGTAAGAAAAAAAAACTAGGACATAAATATGTTGTAGTTAATAAACAAATATATAATTTTCTAATAAATATTTTCTTCTTCTTTTTTGTCAGAAGAAAAAAAAGATTCTAATCAGTAAAAATATACAAATTTATTTTATTAGATCATTTTTAAATATAAATTGATTTGTTTTTAAATTTTCAAAAGAAAAATTAAAATTATTTGATTGAGCAGAAAATTTGGAATAAACTTTTTTTAATTGGTTTCTTTTTCAATTGGGTATTTTCTAAAAAATAATTAAGAATTAAATTATTGTAAAAATACATAATTTCTAAAAAATATTTTTAAATAATTCAAATTAAATTTGTTTCTCTCTTTGAATTTTTTGTCTTTTTTTTACTCAACCAATATGTTTTATTATTAGTAAGTTACATACTTTGCATTTTTCTTTAATAACTAATTTCTTTAAAGATTTTTTTTTTATTTTTTTATTAGAAAAAATTAATTCATAAAATTATAAAAATGTTAAAATCCCCAAACTTAGAAACAGCAGAAGAGCATCCAAAACATTCAGCTGTATTAATTGGAGGGTCGTCAATGTTTAACAATGATAGACAAGCACTTTTGGGGGATACAACAGAAAAGTTGACTATAAGTTATGGAACTTTGACAACAGATTCGAGTAATAGGTAAGGAAATTTATTTTTAAAAATAATTTTGTTTAAAATGAGGGGGATTAAGCAAAGGATGGGGAATTAGGGGAGGGGGGAGGGAGGTGTCCTAAGTCTAAATTTTTGCTATACAAATTCTGAAGAAAAATAGGCACAGAAAATACCATCCCGTCTTTAAAATTGCTTAAAATTAAGTTCTACTGATCCTTTAACAAATGGAAGAAAATCGAAAAAAGCAAAGGAAAAACCTCGAAAACTTGGACTTGTAAGTTGGAAATTTTTTGTTTTACAAACCCCCAAATTTAAAACGTCTTTGGGGCTAAAAGAATTGTATGTAAATCCTGACTAGATCCTTCATTACTGATTGTAAGAAAAAAATATTGACAATGAGTGTTTTTGAGTGCACATAGAGACCGTATTCTAAAAATAATTGTGTGAAATTTACACCGGAATGTCCCTAACAGAACAAATCTCTGCACTCAAACGTCTCGAATTTTTAATTTTCTGTCAATCAACAATTCGCCACAAAGAAAAGAATAACTCATTTTGTCACTGTTAAAAAATAGTTCGTAATAGCTTTTCTTCTCTCTGACGAACTTAAAAAGTAATTGAAGCTTTTTAATTTTTGGTTCTAGCCTGACTATTTCCAATGTAGTTTTTAGTCAGAGAGTTTTCTGGTTAAAAAATGTTTTTAATTAAATAAATTCCCCGTGAAAATATTTTTAAAAATGCCTAAAACACCTAAAACTTTAAATAGTAATTTGCCTTTATTGGAAACGACAGAAAATAAATGTGAAGAAATAAAAGAAAATTCAATTAAAAATAAAAAGACTTTTAATTTGGTTAGAAAAGAATTTTTTCTTTAATTTTTAAAAAATTTTTTCAGTTCTCTTCGTCAACAGCCTTAGATTATTTTCTCATTATTGTTGGTACTTTTGCATCAGTAGTTCATGGAGCTGGATTTCCTTTACTTTCTATTGTGCTGGGTGGAATGACTTCAGGTTTAGAATTTTTTTTTTGAAATTTTCTGAAATTTTTGAAAATTCTAAAAAATTTTTTAAAACTTTCAGTTTTTCTTCGTGCTGAAAATTCTGATTTTGTGCATGGAAGTGAACCTTCAACTTTTAAAAATGCAAGCTCAATTGATAATTCTACGATCCCACCTCTTTCTAGTGAAGAATTTAAACATCAAATATTTATTTATTCAATGTATTATTTATTTCTTGGTTTTGTTATGTTTATTACTTCTTATATTCAGGTAATTTTTTTAGAGAATTTTGTTTTTATTAAATATTTATCAAAATGGACATTTCATCCCAATTTAATTTTTGAAGTTCGGGATGAGATCCAATACGGGATTTCCGAGAATCCCTCCTCAAAATCCCGATTTTTTCAATTTTCGCGGTAGACAAGATTCTCTGATTTTTGAGAACTTACAATTAAATACTTAAATAATATTTTTATGTGGTTGGTCAGGGAAGCGATACCTCCTTTTAAAGATATATTTTAAGGTATCGGTTTTTCAGCCCCAAGAGAGAGAGATTGGGTTATATCAAATATTTTCCCCTGATTTTTCAAATTTATTTTGAATTAATTAATTAGATAGCCTGTTGGGAAGCAGTAGCAGAAAGATTAGTACATCGTTTGCGTCAAAATTATTTGCGTGCAATTTTGCGTCAAGATATTGCTTGGTTTGATACTGTTCAAACTGGAAATTTAACTGCTCGTTTGTCTGATGATTTGGAAAGGGTTAGAGAAGGATTGGGGGATAAAGCATCTCTTTTTATTCAAATGTATTTCTTAAATTATTTTTTTGAAAAAAAATATTTCCTTAATTCGCCGATAACAAAATTTTAAAAATGGCAAGATTTTGTTTCAATGTAAAGGGAACGGCTTTAATATGTGTGGATATTTTGTCAGATCGAGCATACGGGGTAATTCCATCAAAGTAAGTCGTTTGCAGTAACTCCCACAGGATTCTGCTAATTCCCGTAAAGCGTGGTTGAAAAAAGTGACAGAGTATTTTTTATCTAATGAGACATTTCATCCCATTATCTAATATTTTTTATTTTTTAAAGGTTTGCAGCATTTGTTTCAAGTTTTGTTGTTGGATTCTTTTATAGTTGGCAAATGACTGTTGTAATGGCTTTATTTACCCCAGCAATAGCTTTAACTTCTGCTTGGATGGGGAGAATGACGGCTTCTAGAACACAAGTAGAACAAGATAAATATGCAATTGCTGGAGCTATTGCTGAAGAGACTTTAAGTTCTATGAGGACAATACATTCTTTAAATGCTGAACAGCAAGAATTGGAAAGGTTTGGAAAAATTTTGGGAAAAAATTTGTTGTAAACAGAATCTAAAAATTTCTATTTTCTCAAAAATTCAATCAAATCCGATTTTTTCAAAAAAAAATTGTTTCTAAATTTAATTTTAGATATGAGAAAGCATTAGAAGAGGGTCGAAAGACTGGTTTACTCAAATATCTTTATATGGCACTTGGAGGTCATTTTTAATTTAAATTTGACACGCTTTATGCTTTTTCCCATGGTTAAATCTCGTGTATGCATGATGTCATTCTAAAGAACTTGCAATTAACAAGTTTAGTCGACTCAATAAGCTCGATTGTGTCAGCTTTATAAGCGCTTTTGAATGGCATGTTTTGTTTAACCATGGGAGGAATTTTTTGTAAATTGAAAGAATAATTTTTCAGTTGGTATAAGTAATATAATTATGTATGTATCTTATGCTGTTGCTTTTTGGTATGCGTCTAGACTTGTATTATGGGATCCGGATTTTGATAGGGGTGCTGTTTTTACTGTTTTTGTTAGTTTTATTTTTTATTAAAATTTCACAAATTAATTTTTGACTGTCATTGGGGTCTTATTTAAGATGCAAAGAATAATTAGAAATCTTTTAAGTCCGTGGCATTCTCCTAACGACCAAATGAGTGTTTAAATTAATATTAAATTCAATTTTTTAGTTTGCTGTAATGAGCGGTTCAACGGCTCTAGGTGGTGCTATTCCCCATTTGGCAAGTATAACAACTGCAAAAGGAGCTGCAAGACATGTCCTTCGAGTTATTAATAGAGTTGAGCGGTTTTTTAAATTTAATCCAATAATTATCATTTTTTAAAGAAACCACATATAGATCCATACAGTGATGATGGACATATTCTTTGGGAAGTAAAAGGGGCAATCCGTCTTCAAGATGTGCATTTTACTTATCCATCAAGAAAGGATGTTAAGGTCTTTAATTTTATTGAAATAAAATTTTTATTTTGCGACTATTAAAATTTGCCGTTTTTGTATGTTTTATTTTGTATATTTTGATATTTATTTTAATTTACTAGCGGAAAATTTTTTGTTCTTGTATCATAGAAGCTTCAACCACTTCCTTAGCACCCTCTGGTTACTTTCTTGTGGCATATCCCAGATTTAATACTTCTACAAATTTTAAGATTCTTTATTGATTAAAATCAGTATTTTTTCTTTTTTAAATTTTTAGGTTTTAAAAGGTGTCTCATTTTCATTGGAACCTGGAAAGAAATTGGCTTTAGTAGGTGCTAGTGGATGTGGAAAATCAACAATAGTTAATTTATTACTTCGTTTTTATGACCCAACTAAAGGCACAGTTCTCTTGGATGATCACGATTTGAAGAGATTAAATGTTAGATGGTTAAGAGATCAGATTGGTGTTGTTAGTCAAGAACCAATTCTTTTTGATGGAACTTTGGAGGTTTTTTTTTGTTTTTTAGATTTCTTATTAATTTAAATATCCGTTCTTGTGGGCAAAATGGTTATTCAAGCTATTCTATCGGGTTTAACTTTATTGTTAATTTAGATTAGGATTTAATACAGTACTGCACAAAAGTGTTTACAATTAGCTTTAAAAATTCTTTTAAAGGACAATATAATGTTGGGGAATGAAAATGCAAGCAAAGAACAATTATTAGAATCCTGTCGTTTGGCTAATGCCTTAGAATTCATTCAAAAATTGTCTGATGGTTTACAGACTAGAGTTGGCGAAAGAGGTGCCCAATTGAGTGGTGGCCAAAGGCAGGTTTTTATAAAAATGTTTAAAAATATTTTTTAAATAAATTTTTAATTTTAGAGAATAGCAATAGCTCGTGCATTAATTAAAAATCCAAAAGTTTTGCTTTTGGATGAGGCCACATCTGCTTTAGATACAGAATCAGAAGCTCTTGTTCAAAAGGCTTTGAATAAGGTTAAGTTTCCTTTTTTTGGTCCGTTTTTCAATTTAACAAAGGAAAATGTCTTGTTTCATTCAAATTTATTATTTGTTATTGTTTATTTTTCTCATTTTTAAAGCTGTTTACATTTTGTAACAAATGAAGTGTTTAATTTATTTTTAACTTTCTAGGCTCAAGAAGGTCGTACAACAATTATTGTTGCTCATCGATTATCAACAATTCGAGACGTCGATCAAATTTTGGTTTTCAAAGAAGGACGTATTGTTGAAGTTGGAACTCACACAGAACTTTACAACCAACGTGGGATTTTTTATGAAATGGTCAATCAGCAACAAATTCACAAAAGGGAAGCTGAGAGGGCTCTTGGAATTTTAGGTAGTAATTTTGATTAATAATCATCAATACTGGCAAGGTTAACGAAACCGGAGTCTACACCTTTTTTGTTTCATTTTAATTTTTTATAATTCTAGAAGAGGATGGATTAACTACAAATGAGAACGAACAAACTGACGTTATAGATCCTTCGCCACAAACTGGTGGTGATGCACAACCATTATTGTCTTCATCTAGAGGTTCTCTTCGTTCATTAAAGGGTGCTGCTTCTTCTGCTTCCCCTCGAAAATCATCACAGCATATTGCTCCTAAATCGGCTTCGTCTCCTGGCCCTTTGAAAGGATTAAGGAGGAGGCGGACATCAGAGACTTCAGATGTTGTTCAGATTAGTCAAATGCAATTAGAAGTGGAAGAGGTTTATTAGATTCTTTTTTCAGACATTTTAAATAAATTTTTAGAGTGAAATAAAACCTTCTTCAATCGCAAAAGTTTTTCAATTTAACAAAGGAAATTGGTCCTTTGCATTTCTTGGTCTTTTTGGTTGTACTATATCTGGTTTAGTTGTTCCATTTTTTGCTCTCGTCTATGCACAGATTTTTGCTGTGTTTAGTGAACCACCAGAAAAACTTGAGAGAGATTCTTTATTTTGGTCTGCAATGTTTATTGTTTTGGGATTTTTTGCTGCTCTTGGATTTTTTATTTCGGTTAATTTTTATTTAAAAATTAATTTAACGTATTTTTTAAAGGCAAATATGCTTGGCAGAAGTGGAGAGGCTTTAACTAAAAAACTTCGATTAGAATCTTTTAGAAATCTTCTTCGCCAAGATATTGGATTTTATGATGATGAAAGGCATAATACAGGAAAATTATGTACTCGTTTTGCGACTGATGCACCAAACGTTCGATATGTTAGTTTGTTTTTCTATTGTTTAAGTATTCTTTTGTTGTCAGTACTTTTGTTGAAGTTGTGTTACCAACTCGTCCCTGTATCTTTCTAAGGAAACACTTCCTCCTTTTGTTTTAGTTTTTTGAACTGTTTCAAAATTCTCTCACAAATTTAAAAGTTAATTTTTTTTTAGGTATTTACTCGTTTAATGGTTGTTATTTCATCAATCGTTACTCTAATTGGTGCTATTGCTATTGGATTCTTAAATGGATGGAAATTGGCAATTATTTTGCTTATAATTATTCGTTAGTGATTTGTTAATATATTTTTTTATTTTTCGAAATTTAGCTCTCATAATTGCTAGCGGTTATTTTGAAATGCAACAACAGGTTTTTCTTTTATTAATTTTACTAAAAAATTTTTCAAGTTTGGAAAGAAAATGAGAGATACAAAATTGTTAGAAGATGCTGGCAAAGTTGCTTCTGAAGCTGTAGAAAATATTCGGACTGTTCAAGGGTTAAATAAACAATTGGTTTTTCATCAAAAATATTGTGAACAATTGGTTAATCCTTACCTGTAAGTTTTTTTTAAATTTATTTTTGTCTTTTATTTTGTAAAGGACAATAAGCGCCCTTGAAATCTCTAACATTTTTTTCGATTTTAGTTCAAATATTAAACAAGTACACGTTTATGGTGCAGTTTTTGCATTCTCTCAATCTCTAATTTTCTTTATGTATGCATTAGCATTTTGGATAGGTTCGATATTTGTGTTAGATGGAAGTATGACTCCAACTGCTGTTTTTCGGTATTTTTTCTAAATTTCAATATTTTTAAATATTTTTTAGTGTTTTCTTTGCCATTGCTTTTTGTGGACAATCGGTTGGTCAAATAAGGTTCTTTATAACTCATTTTTAATTTAAAACATTTTCTTTAGTTCATTTATACCTGATGTAGTAAAGGCACGTTTGGCTGCTTCTTTACTTTTTCACTTAATTGAATATCCTCCACAAATTGATTCTTTATCTGAATTTGGAGTAAGACAGGTTTGTTAATGCATATTTTTTAAATTAACATTTTTTTGATTTTTAAAGAATGTAAAAGGCCATATTCAACTTCGAAATGTTTATTTTTCTTACCCTTCTCGCCCTGGCGTTCCAGTGCTTCGTGGTCTTTCATTGGATGTTCAAAGTGGTCAAACTGTTGCTCTAGTTGGATTTTCTGGATGTGGAAAGAGTACAATAATGGCTTTACTTGAACGTTATTATTCGCCTATACGTGGTTCTATTGTTAGTTTTTTTTTCTTTTTGGTGACCGATTGGGTATTTAATAAACAAGTCGAAAGAGTTAGAGGAATAACAATTTATTTAAAGGGAATAGTAGAAAGATGGGAGGAGGGGTGAATGAAAAATATTTCGTTCGTTCCGAAATAAATTAATTTTAAAAATATTTTTAAAAAGTTTTCAGCTTTTGGATGGTATCCCAATAGAAGATATGAATATCCACAAACTTCGTTCTCAAGTTTGTATAGTCTCGCAAGAACCAATACTTTTTGATTGTTCAATACGTGATAATATTTTATATGGATTACCTGACCAGAAAAAAATTTCTCATGAGAAGATTGTAAATGCTTGTACTTCTGCAAATGCACATAATTTTATTATTGGATTGCCTGATGGTTTTTTTAATTTTTAAATTTTTAAAAAGTTTTCTTTAAAAAGGTTATGATACTCGTGTAGGAGAAAAAGGAATACAGTTAAGTGGAGGACAAAAACAAAGAATAGCTATTGCTAGAGCTTTAATACGCGATCCTGCTGTGTTGTTGTTAGATGAGGCAACTTCTGCATTGGATACAGAGAATGAAAAGGTTATATATAATTTATTTGAGAGAATTCTTGTTTGGTCAAAGCCTCAGAAATTTCTAGTTTTTTACGAAGGAAATTGATTAATTAGAGGAATGAGTAAAAATAAAGTAATCCGAGTAGTAGGTGTTAAAAGAGTAAAAATTACGTTGTTCTATTAGAAACAGTTAATTTCTTGATTTATAAATAAGTAGGGTTGGAGGCCCGGTCCGAAAGATCGAGTCGGGTATCGAATTTTGGCCCGAAAAAGACAATTAGGACGGCCTGACAAGAATGACTCGAACGTCGGCCCGACTCGAAAACTTCAACCTTATAAATAAGCGAAATCGGATTTTAAATTAAATTTCCAGGATTTCTAAAAGATTGGAATTCCTTCCAAAATTTTTTTTATAATTTTATAGGTTGTACAAAAAGCACTAGAAACAGCACGTGAAGGTCGTACTTGTCTAATAATTGCACATCGATTATCAACAGTTCAAAATTCTGATGTTATTGCTGTTATTGATGAAGGAAAAGTTGTAGAATTGGGTAGAGATATTAATTTTTAATTTACAATAAATATTTAATTTTTAAAGGAACCCATAACGAATTGTTAAGTCGTGACGGAATTTACAAGACGCTCTGTGAAACACAAATTTTAAAAGACAATAATATTTAAATAAGTATAACTTTATAATTTGTTATTTAAATTTTTTTCTCGTTACAAATAAATTAAATTTTTTGATTTAAATTTTGAGTATGCGTCCGTTTTAAATATGTTCAATTTTTAATTTTCATTCAACTCCATCGCCTAGTTTTGTTATCCTCATAGCGTTCAATGTCGTCGACCTGAACTCGTTCAACTTCAAAACTGATAGCTATTTCGAAAGAATTAATTAAACGGAATCGACAGACACTAAAATCAACTTCATTCGATGATTTTAAACAAAGTTATGAAAATTAGAATTCTCAACTTTAGACACATTTAACTTTGGCACTGAAATGACTCTTCATTGTTACCGTATTCAACTACTATAAAAACCTTTTAATTTCCAAATTTTATTACTATAAAAGACACTTGTCCCAAACCTCAAAATTTCTATACCTCATTATAAATATTTGTGTTATCTTCCTTTTCTTTTAGTTCTATATTTTATTTGGGTGATTCACGTGCAAAAAGAATGATGAGATTGTTCAACAGGATTGCTAAAATAAATGTTCATGGGGATGTTGATGTGTCGGTCTACAGATCAGTACGATCAAAGCTTAGAATTGCCGTTGCCAGCGTTCCAGGCCCGATGGTGAAAGGGAAGATTAGCTTTGGTAAGTGCCTCTTTACTTTTTCATAATTTAACAATGAGGCTTGTGTTTCGAAAGAAGTTTGTTCTTATTTTATTCATTAACTTTCAGTTACCGAAACGACTACTAATGATGGATTACCGCACACTCTGGAGCATCTGGTTTTCATGGGCAGCACAAATTACCCCTATAAGGGGTTTCTTGACGTCATCGCGAATCGTTGTAAGTTTTAGAATTCTTATACTGCGTTTTTGCTTGGGTTTAACTCTAAATTTTCGATCAGAAGCTATAGACATTAATTCGTTAGGAAAAGTACAAAATGAAAAAGACTACCCATTCTCAAATAATGCCCATTTTTTGTAGGTTTGGCTTCTGGAACAAATGCAACAACTGATCAGGACAATACTACTTATGCTTTAACTACTGCTGGTAGTTCTGGATTTCTGAAAACACTTCCAATTTTTATTGATCATTTGCTCTCTCCATTGTTAACGGTTATTGAATAATTAATTTTAAAATAATTCTGAAAATCCAGGACGCTCAATACCTTACAGAAGTTCACCATATAGATGGGAGTGGTGCAGACTCTGGGGTTGTTTACAGTGAGATGCAGGATCTAGAAAACGACATGGAGATTATTGTCGACAGAAAAAGGAAAGAACTATTCTACCCGCCCGGCTCCAGCTACTCAGTATCGGCTGGTGGTCGATTGAAGGAACTTCGGACACAATGCTCAGCTGAGCGTGTTAGGGACTTTCACAGGCGCTTCTACAATCTCAATAATATGGTTTATCTTTATGATTTTTAGTCGTTTTAAATTTTTCTTTTTAGTTCATTACCGTCTCTGGCTATATCGACCATGATGCATTGCTTCAAGCTGTTGCAAAAGTGGAAGAACCAAATATTACATTGATTCCTGAAAACTTTAATCGTCCCTTCTCTTTACGGACACCACCAATCAAACGCGAAAATAAAGTTGTTATTTGTCCTGCCGATGATGATACAATTGGTTTTAAATTTTTTGTTTCGAAAATTATTTTCAAATAAATTTAGGTGTGGTAGAGATGTCTTGGTTAGGGCCCAGAGGGTCTGAGGTGTACAAGAATCGTTCGCTTCTTCTTCTCTTTGATTATCTCGTTGATACTTCTGGGGCACCTTTGAAAAAGGATTTTGTTCAAATTGAAGAGCCATTTTGTTCATCAGTTTCTATTTCTTTGATTGAACAAACTGATTGTGAGATTGTAGCTTCTTTTGAGGACGTTCCGGTTACAAAAAGTAATCAAATTCGAGATAGGTCTGTTTAACCGTTATTTACTTTAAAAATGATTTTAACAGATTTTTCTCAAAAACTGCAGTTGAGCATTCAAAAATTGATGCATTTGATATGGAGCGACTACACTTTATGATTGATCAACAAACCAGGAGTTTTCTGCTTAAGATGGAAAACAGTCCCCACTCTTACATAGCAGATGCAATTATTGGTCACCAATTGTACGGCCCATCAAATGAAAATGAGCAGGAGAAGGATTTGGCAGAACGGCTTCAAGAGGTTTTAAATTTTTAATTGTATGAATTATGAAAATTTTTATTTTTTAAAGGTACAAATTTTGAATCGGCTACGAGATGAACCTGCCAATTTTTGGCAGTCATTATTCTCTGAAACTTTCACGCAAAACTGTGTTTGTGTTATTGGCAAACCAAACAAGGAAGCAGTAGATGAATTGATGGAGAAGGTATGAGTCTATCTAATTTATTTTTAATTCTTTTAATTAGGAGAAAACGCGACTTGCTGAACAAGTGAAATTATTTGGCAAAGATGGACTCAAAAAGAAGGCTGAAATCTTGGCTAATGCTATTGCGGAAAATAAGGTTAATTTTTATCATTCTATTAAATTTTAATTTTCTGGATGAAATTTTAGGCAAAACAACCTACATCAGATGTGCTCAAAGATCTCATTGTAAAGGATATCGAAAAATTTCGTTTGATTCCAGTCACTTCTACTGTTCTTAAAGGTTGGCCTATTCACACAACGTGGCATGAGATAAAAAGTGATTTCTACGAGGTAATGTGTATTTGATTTGTTTCTTTTCAGTGATAAATAATCTTTATTTCAAGGCAAATACTTTGATAGACACAAGCAAGATACCTGCTAATCTTCGGAAATATATGATGATATGGGCCGAACTATTATTTCAATCTGATGCGACAGTTGACAATAAAACATGGACTTATGACGAAGTCGCAAAACTAGTCACTCGTGACTTAGTTTCAAGCTCAGTCTCATTGGGTGTCTCTGGTGTTTACTCACGCTTCATCTCTCTTCATCTTCGTGTTGACACAAACAACTATCAAAAATTGGCCGAATGGACAGAAATCTTTCTCAAGAAACTCATTTTCGATCCACAGCGTATACTAATTTGTGCAAAAAAATTAGCGAATTATGCAGCCGAGTACAAACGTGATGGAAATTCTGTTGCTCATTTTTTGTCTAACTATATGGTCTATGATAAAGGTTTACTTTATTAATCAGATGTAAAAAAAGTTTCATTTTTAGATTCTAACGATTTCGTTTTTGGATATCTCAGCAATGAAAAATTCCATCGATCCATCGCTTCTTCAGTTGAAAAGGGAGAAACTGGTTTAGTTATGGATAATTTAAAAGAATTAAACAACTCTATTCTCTCTTCATTGCTGAACTTACATCTTGTTGGAAACTTTGCTAATCTACCACAGAGTGAACAACTTGGAAAAGCTTGGACATTTTTGGAGAATCAAAGGCCTAAAGAACAATCAGAAGTAATTGTTTGCTTTTTTAAGGCTCCTATTTTTTTAATTTACTCATCTAAATTTTACCACTTAAGTGCGATCCAGATTATGGGCAGAGCTGGGATAAAATAGGAGAGGTCAATGCAATTTCTGTCGGCGGTTCAGAAAGCGCCTTTTTGCTTCGCAAAGCCAAATTCAACGATAATTGGAATGGAGAATCAACAATGTCTGCTCTACTTCTTGCACAATATATTTGTCAATCTGAAGGCCCTCTCTGGAATTCTGTGCGAGGCAATGGTCTAGCCTATGATGCTTCTATTTACATTTTGCCAGACAGAAAATCAATCACTCTAAATTTATATCGTTGCTCAAAGTTGAAAGAAGCTTATGAGAAAACGCGCGAAACAGTGGTTAGTTTTTAATTTTTTAATTGCAATAAATTTTGATTTTAAATTAAGCTTTCTGTCCTTGATGGAGAACTTAATGAAACCGAGTTTGAAGCTGCAAAAAGAAGTTTAGTTTGTGAGCTTGTAAGTGGACAAAGCACCATCAAATCCACTGCTATTTCCGCAATTTTGGCAATCTTTCGAAATGTCAATACGGAATTTACAAAGTATTAATTTTGCTTTTTTAAATAAATATTATTTTTATTTTTTAGTTATCTATGTTCACAAATATGGAATGCAACAAAAGAGAGTGTTCTAAAAAATGGCTCTCCTGCGATTAGAAATCTCTTTGATGACGAGAAGTCAGTTACAGCTATAGCTTCAAATTCAAGTAGGAAAGAGGAAATTAAGAAGTTATTTCCAAAAGTTAAAATCATGAAATTAGGAGATCTACAGTTGCCAGAAAATTGATTTTTTTGTTGTTGTTGTTTATTTTGTTTGTTTTATTTTCTTATTTTGTTATATAAAGGCCTATGTTTTGATATTTTTGAATTCGATTATCGATTTTTCATTTCGTTTTCTACTTTTTTATTTTCATTTCAAATTTTAAACTTTTCCAAGCTAATTAATGAACAATTTTGGGTCAAATTCAACGAGTCATATATTAGATCAATTTCCTTCTTCAAATCAACAACACATTTCTATATTCACATTTGGAATAAATAAACAACATCTTGTCAACGAAGACTATTACGATTTGGATAGTATTTTAGCAATGAAAGCAAATGTTCATTGTGTATTTGAATCAGGAACTCCTCTTGGTTGCTTTTTTATTTTTTTATGAAAATTATGTTTTAATTTTCAGAAATCTTCCCGTTAATTGGACAAAAGTTACCCGAAGCAATAACTGTAGGAAAAACACATCAAACTGTTGTTCCTGTTTGGTTACTTTCTGCAGGAATTGGAGATATTTGTCGGGTTAACTTTTTTTTAATTTTCTAAAATAAGAAATTTATATTCAGTTTAACTTGCCAAATTCATACAACAAAATTAATTCTGATGTTATTGCTGCTGGTTCTAATTCAAAGAAATTAGAAGCTACTCGTATTGTGGCAAGACAGCATTATTTTTATTTGTTGGGCATCTTTTTGTGCAGGTTTCTAATTTTTATTGATCCATACGATTTACTAGTAATTAAATATTTTAGGCATATAAACGCAACTGAGGGTAAAAGAATTGCTACAACGTTACTTGATGCCTTCACTCAAAGAATTGGTTTAATAATTTCACTTGCTGTTGACACTAGGTTTAATTTAAATTTTTTAACATCTCAAATTAAATAATCTATAGTTTATTTTTTCCCTCTAAAAATTATCTTTTGTTAAAGGAGATTTTAATTTAGTTGTAGTTTAGGAGGGCAAACTAAAATATTAATTTAATTTACTCTCAATTAATTCGTCCATTATGTGTAACGAATTGGAGTCGGAATGATTTATTATGTCACCAAAGCTTATATTTGGAAAAAATAGCATTTAGGTTCACACATCCAATATTCAAAATTTTACTACATAGTATTAACAAGGGAACATTCTTTACTGTGACCACGAATTCGGTATTTTTTTTGGAACCATTCGATAGAGGACCCCCGACTTACTATTGCAAAGTGCTATCCGTTTTTTTGCAAAATTAGTTTGGGCCGAGTTATGGCCGTTCAAAGTTAGACCGCTAGAGTCTGTATTTATAGGGTAAATAAAAATAATAAAAAAAACTTTGCAATAGTAAGTCGGGGGTCCTCTATCGAATGGTTCCAAAAAAAATACCGAATTCGTGGTCACAGTAAAGAATGTTCCCTTGTAAGATTTAATTTCAAAATTTATAGTTTAAAACCTCGTGATATACTTGATGAAAGTGAGAAAATGCTTTTTTATGCCATTCAACATTCGGAACTTCTTCAACGTGAGTGGATTAGACGTGAGCTTTCTCATTCCAAACGACGATCAACAAAGCGTAAATTTAATCAAGAATGTGGTTCTTTTTTACTTTGATAATATATACTGGTTTAATCATATTTCCCGCTGATTGTTTATTTTTCGACTTATCTTTCAAACAAAAATTAAGATTTTGGGTTTGATCTATAATACCTTTTTCTGAAAAAAAACGATTAAAAATCCTTTTTGGTAAAAAAATTTTCTGTCTTCCCTAATCAAAATTAAAATACTCTTTAATTTGTCAATTTACATTATAAAAAATTTAGGCATAGGGCGAGGGTCGCACTGTTTATGGAACAATATATATTTTTATTTTACGCTGCTTCATTGACCATGATGCATTGCTTCAAGTTGTGGCAAAAGTGGAAGAACCAAACATATTTCTCTTCTCTCTGCGGACACCACCAATTGAAGAAAGAAAAGACGGCGTTGTTATTTGCCCTGCTGACGATGATACTATGGGTTGTAAATTTTAGGATTCGAAAATTATTTTTAAATATATTTAGGGGTGGTGGAGATTTCTTGGTTAGTGCCCAGAGGATCTGAGGTATACAGGAATCGTGCGCTTCTTCTCCTTTTTGATTATCTCGTTGATATCTCTGGGGCACCGTTGAAAAAGGATTTTGTTAAAATTGAAGAACCTTTTTGTTCATCAGTTTCTATTTCTTTGATTGAACAAACTGATTGTGAGATTGTAGCTTCTTTTGAGGACGTTCCGGTTACAAAAAGTAATCAAATTCGAGATAGGTCTGTTTAAACTTTATCTAGTCTTAGAAACGAAAATAGAACAAAGATTTTCTAACCCTTTTGTATTCAACTGTTGTGCGTAGAAACACTGCACTATTTTTTGGGAAAAATCTGTTAAATAAACAGTCAATTATCGTTTCTAAAATTAGATAAAGTTTAAACAGACCTATCTCGAATTTGATTATTCGTTGTAACAGGGACATCCTTGAATGACATAACAATCTCACAATCATTTTGTTGAATCAAAGAATTAGAAACTGATGAACAAAAAGGTTCTTCAATTTTAACAAAATCCTTTTTCAACGGTGCCCTAGAGATATCAACGAGATAATCAAAAAGGAGAAGAAGCGCACGATTCCTGTATACCTCAGATCCTCTGGGCCCTAACCAAGAAATCTCCACCACCCCTAAATATATTTAAAAATAATTTTCGAATCCTAAAATTTACAACCCATAGTATCATCGTCAGCAGGGCAAATAACAACGCCGTCTTTTCTTTCTTCAATTGGTGGTGTCCGCAGAGAGAAGGGACGATTGAAGTTTTCAGAAATATGTCTGGTTCTTCCACTTTTGCCACAACTTGAAGCAATGCATCATGGTCAATGAAGCAGCGTAAAATAAAAATATATATTGTTCCATAAACAGTGCGACCCTCGCCCTATGCCTAAATTTTTTATAATGTAAATTGACAAATTAAAGGGTATTTTAATTTTGATTAGGGAAGACAGAAAATTTTTTTACCAAAAAGGATTTTTAATCGTTTTTTTCAGAAAAAGTAGCATTAAAATTTGATCTCTATTTCAATTATTTTTACTAATTATTTTAATTTTATTTTTCTTTCGATAAACTAATAAATTTCTAAAAAACTATTTTATTAAGTTTCTTAACAAATTTTTATTTTTCTATTTTTATCGTTGAAAAAGCAACATTGTTTTTCTCAAGGTTTTATGGCCACTGTTGAAGATAACTTTTCAGAAAAATTTGATGAGTGTAGAAAGGTTGTTAAATTTATTTTAAAAAATTAATGGCCTAAAATTAAATTTGCTTTTCATACTTTAATTGTGTGAATTGATTAAATTTAAGCCTAAAATCAAATTTCGGTAATTTACACTTTCCAATCAGCTTTTTATTTTCTGATTGGTCTTATCTTTTCCAACAATTATAAATTTTTTAAAGAAATGTTCTTTAAATTCTTACATTATTTTAAGATGAATGAACCTGCTATACGTCCAAAAATTGTTGAGATGAGTGCCGAAGTATTGGACACAAATCCTTATTCTCGTCTAATGGCACTTAAACGAATGGTTTATTAATAAATTTATTATTTTTAAAATAATTGATTTAAAAATTCATCTAACCCTTCTTGTCGATTTTTTGTTATTTCTTAGGTTTGTGAGTATTTTATAGTAGACCTGGATGGGCAGAGTTACCCGAACCCCGGTCTTTTCGACCCGAAATCCGATCCGAAGAAAAGTTTTAAACCCGACCCAAACCCGACATTTTACTTACAATTAACGCAAAACTCGATTTGAAGTAAATTTTGAAACCCCAACCAGGCCTATCCTTGTTTTACATTATAAAATATTTTTTATCTAATTGTGAGACAATTTAATTTTTTAAAGGGAATTGTTGACAATTATGAACGTATCCGTGAGAAAACAGTTGTAGTTGTTGGTATTGGTGGTGTTGGTTCTGTTGTGGCTGAAATGTTAACTCGTTGTGGAATTGGGAAGATTATAATGGTTTTTTAAATTTTGCTTTAAATTTACTTTTTTAAAGTTTGATTATGATCGTGTTGAATTGGCTAATATGAATAGATTATTTTATCAGCCACATCAGAGTGGATTGAGTAAAGTGGAAGCAGCTCGTGATACTTTAATGTAATTTTTTAAATTTAATAAGAATTTATGGAATATAAAATGTTTATTTTCCGGACTTTGTCTTTCCGATTTTTCTCTGCTTATCTCAGTTAAGGAATCCTTTGAGACTTTTTTACCTCAGTATTTCGCTTTCTTTCTAATTGGAGCCTCCGGAAAAATTCTCGGAAGAAACACTAGAAAAAATACGTATTTCTTTCTTCTCTATAAGCGGACAAAAGCGAGATAGTGTATAACATTGCTGGCGCTTATGAGAGAGACAATTATGGAAAAGAAAATTTTCTGTCTTTAAATTTTTCAAGAATAAATTTTTTTTAATACAAGAAATCTATTACAAGAAAGGCCTTTAATTGATTTAAATTTTAAATTATTTGTATTTTCACAGGCATATCAATCCAGATGTTGAATTTGAAGTTCATATTATGAATATAACAACAGTTGCTAATTTTGATATTTTTTGTCAAAGAATAAGGTTTTTTTGAGTTATTTAAAAAATAAATGTATTTAATTTTATAGGGAAGGTGGATTGACTAAAAAATCTGTAGATATTTTACTTTGTTGTGTTGATAATTTTGAAGCTAGAATTGCTGTTAATACGGTTTGAATTTTTAATTATAATTATTTTGTAATTTTTAAAGGCATGTAATGAAATTGGTCAAATCTGGATTGAATCTGGAGTTAGTGAAAATGCAGTATCTGGACATATACAATTTATGGAACCTGGAAAGTCTGCCTGTTTTGTGGTAATTTTTGATTTATAAATTTTGAAAAGGGAAAAATCCTTTTTAAGGAATCCTTTGAAATTTTTTTGTTTAAATTAAAAAATTGAAAATGTTTGACATGAATTTTAGTACCCTTACAATTAGTGTTCAAAATATTATACATAAAATCGATCATATCAATAATTAGGATATCGCTTGACTTTCCCCAATGGCCGGACCAAAGTTAAAAATATGTACTTTAAATTAAGGTGTATTTATTGGGTGTAAAATTAATCTAGAGGGTTTCGACTCTAGATTTTTAAAATCGAAATTAATTTTAATTGAAAATTAAAATTATCTTCCCTTTTTAATTAATTATTTTTCAATTTTCATTTAACATTAAATTAATTTCATTATTTCTTAAAGTGTCTTCCTCCATTAATTGTGGCTTCAAATATTGATGAAAAAACCCTTAAAAAAGATGGTGTATGTGCTGCAAGTATATAAATTTATAGATTTTTTTTAAAAAATTCTTTTAAGGTTTACCAACAACAATGGCAGTTATTGCTGGTTTATTAGTACAAAATGCACTCAAGTTTGTATTTCTAAATAAATTTCTTTTAAATTTTTTTAAAGATTTTTATTAAATTTTGGTCAAGTTACTAATTTTCTTGGCTATAATGCGTTTGTTTTTTTGTTTAAAAAATTTTTTAATTCAATTTTTAGACTTGTTGATTTTTTCCCTCAAGAGACAATTCGTCCCAATCCTCTTTGTGAAGATAAAAATTGTAGACGTTTACAAAAAATTTATTTGGTTAATTTTTTAGAATATTTAAAAAATAATTTTAAAATTTTTAGGAAGAACAAGAAAAATTAAAAACATCAAAATCTGATGTAAAAATAATTGAGGAAAAGTCAAACATTGTTCATGAAATGAATGAATTTGGTTAGTAATTTTTAAAAAATTAAAATAATTTTAAATTTAAATTGTTTTCCAACATTTTGTGAAATATAATAATATTCATAGAAATATTTAAAAAATTTTGGGGACTAATTAAAAATTGGACATCCCGAAAAGTGTGGTAATAATTTAAGATGGCCTTTATGTGGGTTTATTTGGTGTAAATTTATTTAATGTTAGATTTGAAAAATCTTCCGAGTATTTTTATTTTTTGTATACTCCTTTATTTTTTTGATACTAAAGGGAAAATTAATATTTTAGCGGATAAACCCATAGAAAATATCTTTTAAAGTATTAAAAAATAAAATTAATTTCAATATACAAATTTAAATTAAATTTACTTTAAAGGAATTGAATTAGTATCAGAATCTACTTTTGACCAACCACCTTCATTGTTTGTTGCTTCTTCATCTGGAATTAAATTAGCTTATGAACCTGGACCTTTAGACGATAATAATGAAAAAGATGATGAAAACAATTCAAAAACAACAACTAAAGAACTTGGGGATTTAATGGCACAATTAAAGTCACTTTAAAAATTAAAAAAATATTTTTTACTCGAAAATAATTGTGATTTGTTTAGCAATTATTGTTGTGATTATTGCATAATTAAATGCTTTTTTGTACAATTTATTTTCTAGAATGATGTGATGAATTAAAGTCCTCAAGAGACAATTCGTCCCAATCCTCTTTTTATGAGAATTTTAAATATTTCTTCCAAATTTTATTTATTTGGTTCAACGAATAGCCTATTTCAGTTCTTTTTCAAATGTCCACAAAGCGTCACACTCACATTTTAAAAACGTCACACTCACATTGCAAATTTTCCTCAAAATTAACCTATTAAAATCTTAGCTGTTCCTATAAAAGCTATTTAAATGTTGACATCATCATTATACAACTCTACAAAACTTTTATATTATGTTGTCTACTATATTTTGTTTAGCTCTTCTATTATTTCAACCAATCGTCATTTTCTCTTTCAACAATAGCAGCAGTACAGAATTGCTGGGAACCAAAACGTAAGATAAAATCTTCAATTTTAAAAAAAATTTCAGAATTGCCTCACAAAATGAAAATCAAAGGATGTTCTATGCTATAATCTCTGGAGGAAATCCTTGGGAAATTCAAAAACACGATAGTAAAGAATTCAACAAAAAGGTGGAAGAGATATACAAGCAGAACTTGACGGACACTCAAGAAACGACAGGTAATAAATAGTTTTTTGAAAGGTGAAACATCGAGATTGTATTTTCGGTGTTGCTACCGAAGAGAATCGAAATTGGACTAATCAAATTGGCGGTGAATTATCTTCGGGAACTTCCTCTAAAGGCACAACAACCTATTTAAAATCAAAAGAAAATAATAAAGATATTTCAGAAGAAGTCAGCAGCACTGTTGTCACAACTGTCGCAAAGCGAGGAAAACATTACGATACTTCGTGGCGGTGGGGACTTGTATCTGGATGTGCTTTGTAAGAATAAACTTTGAAATTCTAATTTTTAATCTTTTAACAGCTTTTTGGCTGCTATAGTAATTGTGCTTGGTTGGGAGCATTGCGGGGATGAGGACCAAGCTGATTAAAAAAAAGAAAAATAAATTAAATATTGTAATGTGATAATTTTTTGTGTAAATTGTGCCGTTTATTATTTTTTGACTTAGAGAAAAATTAACTATCGAAAGCTTGATATGTTTCTAATCAAGCGGTATTTCAGGAGGAATTTTTTTCAATTTTTTCGAAAATGGGGGCGCACTCTAAATCTACACTGAATTGACCGAAGAAAAATTGGGTGGGGTTAGTTGAGTGCAAGCCGTCTAAGTTCCAGGAAATTTGATCGGCTATCTTTTTTATCCTTGCATTATTAAAAACTAAGAGTAGTATAGAAAATTTTGGGGTAACTAAAAATAAGGCATTAACAAAAATCAGCACAAATCAAAAAGGAGATAATTTAACTTTGCATGGTGTTACAAATTTAAATGTGATTTCTCCTTTTTATCGCAACGAAAACTTTAACTAAAAGTCTATTTAAGCTTTTCTTGTTTTAAAGATTTATTGTGGTAGATTTTTTTGTTTTAGTTATTTCTTTTTTTGATAGTTTACTTTTCTTTAATTTTCAGAAATGTATTTCTTAATCTATTTCCTAATTCTCTCAAAATCTCTTCTTGCGAATCATCACCCTTGCAATGACACCCAACCTGATTTAATTTCGAATGGGCCTTGCGACAAATTTGTTACATTTTGTGATGTAAATATCTGTTAAACTAAATTTTTAATTGTTTTTTGTTTAGGGTGGACTTCCTTTTCAATTTGAATGCCCGGACTCTTTTTTCTTCAACCCTGTTTCAAAATTTTGTGAGAGGATTTATGATTTCGTTGGCCTCGAACCTCAAAAATATCGAAAAAGCACTTCTTCCCCGTCTTCTCTACAAGGATGTGAAGATGAGGAACAATGCGTCACACAAACCGAGGTTTTACTCTCGCTTTTACTTTTAATTCAAATTTTGAGGTACCACCCGTACAACAAAAACTTCTTCCGCCTTTGATTGTTCCATCACCACAGCTTCCGCCTTTGATTGTTTCTACAACAGAACTTCCACCTTTGATTGTTCCAGTGCCTCAACCTCCTTTGCCACAACTTCCCTTGCCTGTTTTTGGACATGTTTATGTACCTCCACCTAGACTTGTTTATGTGCCTCCACCTGAACTGGAGGAGCGTTTTATTTCCGAAAAATCTAGCGCCTTTGCCCCAATGAACAGTCTTACGGATGTTGGTCACGATGCTTTTCTACCTTCTCCGCCTCTTTCTTTCATTCAAAGTGGGTTTGCTCCAATAAATTCTCATGTGGATTTTGGTCATGATATTTTCAACACTCGAATCAAACGTTCGGCAAATGATATTGACAAGTGTTTGGAGTTGTTGGGCAATTATTCGAAAGTTTGTTTAAATTTACTAAATATCTTTTAATTATTTTTTCAGTCTTTAAATAAAACGCCATGTACTCATGACGAAATACCTAGTGGATGCCGACAATTTTATTTTGCATGCGTGAATGGGACTAGAGTTGAGCGTTATTGTCCTTTGGGTCTTTTCTTCAATTCTTTGCGTGAGGTGTGCCAACGTCGTGAACAAATTCAAACGTGCCTGCCGATTTTCTCTAAGCCTTCGCGTCCTTTTAAAGTTTCTCCCCGGAAACACGTCGTGGTAACTTCTTCTGCAAGGTTTTAAGGATTTTATAGAAATTTTAGTTTAACTTTTTTAGACCTGTACTTCCTTCTTATTCTCAATACTATCCTGAGAAGTTTTGTTCAGAATTGCCTGATGGTTTCTACAAACATCCTCGTAATCATTCTCGTGTTCTTCAGGTTCTTAGCGTTTTATGGAAATTAGATAATTATTTGTTTTTAGTGTTTTTCTCATCAACTTTTTGAGTACCCGTCTTGCTTACATGGTTTGGTTTTTGACGAGGCTCGTGGAGTTTGCGGTTATCCTGACTTTGCTACAAAAAATGTTTCGGGTATGAATTTAACTTTTTAAGTTGAAAATTATTGTTTTTTATAGTGACTTTCTGTGCTGGCGGTCATCATCATGGAGACCACGTTGCCCACCCGGAAAAGTGTACATCGTTTTATCGTTGTGTTTGGGGTCGTTTGTTTCCAATGAGTTGTCCACTTGGGACTGTATTTAATTCTCGCCTCAGTGTTTGTGACTATCCGAAGAATGTGCCAAATTGCAATTGACTCTAAAAATGTTTACATATAATTTTATTTATTTATTTTTACTTAATTGACTCGTTTAAATTGTTATGTAATAAGAGCCGGACTGGGAGGGTTCTCTAAATATATCAATCTTGATAACCAAGATTTTTGTTCGATATCTCTTTTCGGTCCGGTATCTTCCTATTTTGTTATTTTAAAAATTTCCTGATATAGGTATTTAAATTTTTTATTATTCAATTAAATTGACAAATTCGAATAAATTTATTTACATACAGTATTTTTCTTATCATTCAAGTTGATTTTCTAAAATTTATTTTTAATCAAAAGAATTGTCTTTTTGTTTTTAAGGATTTGTGGAGAAAAGATATTTTTCTGTTTCTGAAGCGTAATGTTTTTCTCATATCAAATATTAATTCGAAAGAATGGGAACTTTGCTGTCATTTGGTGAGTTTAAAAACAACCCGTTCGATAACTTAACAATTTCAGGCGATACATGCATGAACGTAATCCTTCTAAAGTATCAAAGAAGGAATTACTTTCAATTGATATTAGTCAAGCTTGGTATGTTATCTTTTAAGTAGAAATTATTTCTCTTAATTTTTTTAGCACGGACCTGAGAAATTACGTTCCTACGGGAAGACTTGATAGCAAAGAGATTCAAAATAAAATGTCTCTTTATTTGCTGGCTCAACTTTCTTATGGAGTTGCTTTGGTACTTAAGGTTCAGGCCGATTATTTGATTGGTATGATTTAAAGTTTATAAATTTATTGGTTCAGTTTTCACGGTTTTTTTTCTGTGACGGGTTGGACTCAAAATTTTTATTGTTCTACTTATCGTTTTTACAGGTGATCTTCAATCGTTGCTCAATACAATGGTTTACGTGCCTGTTGAAAAACCACCACAGCCACAAAGGAAGCGTAGAGCGACTGAAGCTGCTGTTGCAGGCATGGAGCAGGAAGACTTTGATGATGTTCCGATGGAGACTCCTAAAACTCGCAAAAAACGTCGTACAACTCACGGGACTAGGCCATCTTTACTTGATCTTAGCGATCCTGTTTGTTTTTTTTAAACTAAAAATTATTTTTGCTTAACTATTTTAGCGCTCTTATATTGACCAACAAGTTCATCCTCGTCGAGAGGCGAACGAATTACAAGAATTAGACGAAGCTTTTATGGATACTGCTGCTGGAGAAGCGTTACCACCTCTTGACTTTGCAGTAACTGATGAACAAACTGGAGGGGATGCTCAACGGAAAGTTTCAGTTGCATCATTACTGCAGGACAGAGAAGACAGTTTTCGGGAGATGGAGAGGGCTTTAGGTATAGAACCAATTGAGAGAGCGGAAGAGGAAATCAACATTACTAATGGGCATGTGGAGCAACGTCGTTCAGAAGGCGGACTTCCATCACGAGAAACTTTAGAGGTTGGATATAAAATGAATTTTAAATTTAATTCCCAATTTTTAAAGGATTTGGGACCAGAAATGCCTTTGGATGAAACTCGTGAGCCAATTTATCGTCAAAGCTTTGATCAGGCTGAAGATGCCTCATTCTTGCAGAATTTTGATGTTTGTTTATTTTTAATAAGATGTTTAATTAAAAACATTTTTAGGAACTGCGACTTGAATTACCTGACTTGGATTTGGATATGCCACCTCCTCGGGGTGTGCCTCATCGTCGACGTCGCCACGTTGGCTTATTGGTTGATGAGCAAACACAGTTGACTGATGTATTTTCTTATTTTTAAAATAATATTTATTTTGTTCTTAAGGAAGAAATTCAGGACCAAATTCAAAATATTAGAGGTGTTGTAAGAAACAATCGAGATTTTGAGAAGGAATTTAATCGTGATTTGCGATCACCACTTGCTCAACTTATGGAACCTTTTCGAAGTTTTCTAAAATTAAATTTATTTTCTAGAAATTTATTTTTAGGCGATTTTCTTCCAAATGATGAGTTTCGTCCTTTGTTTGAACGTATTGAACGTTACTCAAAAATATATTTTGAAAGGCCATTAACTTTCGAAGAAGCACAGCTTCTTACTTATGAGGTGTTTAATTAATATTTTTAAATTAATAGTTTATTTCTAGCAACTTCAACAACGTCGTTTTGAGGTGGATGTGGATTCGTTTCGAGTTAGTGAGCCTACACCTGAAGGTTCTGTTATACAACAAAATGGACATCCTCCAGTGAAAGTTTCGGTTGCTTCTCTTGTGCTTCCGCCTGAAGTATTTTTTTATTTTTAAATAATTTTTTAAAATTATTTTTCTTTTTAAGGAATCACTTGAAGAAGAAGATGGTCAGGAAAGACGTTTTTCTACACCGTCGGCTGTAGAGGTTGGACGTCGAGCGGCCCGAGAGACAATTAATGGTATTTGGTTTATTTTTGGATAAATTAACTTTTTTAAATATGAAGTGAATTTTTTGTTGTTTTTTAAATTCACATAATATTTTTATAAAGATCTTGCACCTCTCAACGATTCTATACAAGAACCGCAGCATTCATTGGATGCAAGTAATGATCAGCCATTATATGATGATATTCCTTTGCGTCGTGAATCTATATTTACTAATACTAAAACATCGCCGGATGTGCCTGAAGAGGATTGGCTTGATGCGGAAATGAATCAGCTTTATGAGTTTGTTTTTTTATTTAAGTTAATAATATTTAATTGGATAAATGGGGGTGCACTCGAAAAAGGAAAAATGTTCCTCTTTTGCTTAAAGTGGTTTGTTAAGTTGAAAAAAATTTTTGATTCTGGCCCCAACAGTATTATAAGTTCCTGTTTGCGCGTAAAAATAAAAATTGAGAGAAAATATAGTATAATTTATTTTAAATATTTTTAGAGTCATTCAGGAGAAATTGGTAGGTCAAGAATATGTTTGTTTTCATCAGGCGGCAAAGGTAAATGAACTTGGAAAAGGAGAAATTGGTCAAAAACGTGCAGCTCGTAAATTCTTTACTTTATTGAGTAAGTTTTTTTATAATTAAATTTAAAAATGTAAAAATAAATTTTAAGAATTGTTAAAACATCGAAAAGTCAAGGTTCTTCAATATAATCCTTATGAGAAAATCTTAATTCGTTTGGCGAGACAGCCGGGAGATTTGGATGTTTCGATGGCTTCAATGTAAATTAAAATAATTTTTTTTTGAATCTTCTTTTGATTTTGACTAAGGTTTTTTGGATACTTTTAAAAATATTTAAAATATAATATGTCGCAATTTGTTGTTCCCTTCTTTTACTTCCACGATTTTTGCTTAATGTTTGCTGGACTATTCACAGAATGCCATATACACATTTTGAGTCTTCATTTATTACTTTTTCATTTTTCTCGATTCTGTGAATTTTCCATTGCCCCAAATTATTTTAAAATTACTTGTTTTAAATTAAAATAATTGTTTTGCTCTTTCCTCTATTCTCTAAAACTACATTTCTCTTTAAATAATTTATTTTTGCTTGCCAGAATTTTATAATAAAATTTTTTTGTGTTTAATTTTTTTTAATATGTATTAAAGTATGAACAGGAATTGTCTTTACAATTTTTTTAAATTTTAGAATTTTTTACTTGTCAAATACTTTTGATTTAACAATTTAATATTTTCAATTCAAATTATAGATTTAAAAATTTATTTATTCAATGGTGGGTGCTGGAGCATTTCGTACAAGTGTTTGGGATCCAACTTTAATAGCTGGACAAATTATTTGCCTTCAGAGTGCTTTTTACAGTGCAGAAAGTGCTTTAATGTTTTTATGGAGTTTTAGTGGATATATACCTTCTCTGGCTGAAATGTTTGCTGTCGAGGTTTTTTAATTTTCATTTAGTACTAGACATTTTTGGGTCTTATTTCCTTTGGGCGTAGGGGACATGGTTTTTTCGGCAATAGGTTGTACAAAACTAAGTATTTACAGAAAAATATTTAGGAAACAGGCGTGGACATACTACTGCCACACATTTATTGATTCTCTAAAAGAGCCTTTGTGGTTTGAAATGGGTTCTTGGAAGAATTTTTTATTTTAACAGATCCTTAAATTTTAGAATCTTGTCCATACCTATTTATAATATCTATCATCTAACAATAAAATAAATATTTTATTTACTTTGACAGTTTGAAGATTTTTAAAATAATTCCTTATTAAAATCAAATTTCTAGCCAACAAAGCCAATGGTTTTTATTCAATTAATTTCTTCTCTCTTTTGTGCCTTTATGTTACTTGTAATTGTTGGAAGAGCACGCCAATGTCTTGACTTTTCAATAACTTTACATTTTCTTCATTTCTTGGCTGTTTGTTTTTATAATATAACAATACCTTCAAATTTGAGTTGGTTAGTTTTTAAATATTTTCTTTGAGAGAATTTAGTGTTAGTATCAAGATTGCGGATCGTTTTTACTGGTAAGTGGAATAAATGTTTAAATTTTATAAAATAAATTTGTAATAAATGCCACTTTTTTGGTTATAAGATATCCCGAACCGGGGATCGATCTGATAAAAACATAAGTTCTTAATTTTCGGGAATCGGAATTTCGCATTATGCGTAGAAAGAATTAACTTACAAATAATTTTTTTAAACTTTTATTTAAAGGTGGTTACTTCAAATAATTAGTTGTACAATTTATACAACTCTTGGAGAATGGCTTTGTGTAAGAAGGGAATGTTTGGAAATTCCTCTTTCTCAATCAAAATTAAATAATCAAAGAAATTCATTTAGTGATTTGACTACATTAATTGAAACTTGACAAGTTTGGGGTTAATTTTGACTTTTGAGACGATACGAAAATTTTTAAAATGCAATTTTTGTGTATATTTTTTATTATAATTTATAATTCTAGACAATTCTTAAATTAAAAATTTATTAAAATAATATTGACGAATATATTTTTGAATATTTGACAGTATTGACAGTATTTTACCACCAGCTGATTCTCCCCCTTAATTTATGTAATATTTTTTTTCATTTCTGGAGAAGAATCATCTCAAAATTAAAATTTCTGGAAAAATAACTGTTAAATATTTTTTTACTTATTTTTTATATTAAATGGAAACGGGTTTTGTTTAAAAAATATATTTTGGCATAAATATTTTTGATACTTACAATTAGAAATTTTAAAGCATTAAGTTTATATTAATTAATATATATTTCTTTATTTTAATTTAATTATTTTAATTTAATAAAATTGGAACATGACAAGAAAACGTGAAAATATAAATAAATTAAAGGAAGACAAAATTGAAACTGAAGAGAAGAAAGAAGAAATTAAAACTTCAACTAATTTAAATATTGATTATTATGATTCGAGTGATGAAGAGGTTTTTCTTATTTTTGTTTTTAAAAATATTCCTATTGGGGAAAAAAGTTTAAAGTTATAGTAAATTCTCTATTTTTTGGTGTTCACGGGTTCTTACCGAGAACTGATTGCTGATCGCTTTTTAATATTACGAAACTATCTCTTTCAATAATATTCCAATTTTAAAATTCGAAGTTATAATTAAAAGTTGGGGATTTTTTAGCCTTAAAAACCTATAAATTTGTTCCTCAACGTTAAATTGTCTTGAAATTCTATTTTTATAAAAATTTTAGGATATTCGTAATACAATTGGAAATATTCCTATTCAATGGTATGATGAATATGGACATGTTGGGTATAATTTAGAAGGTGAAAAAATTAATAAAGCTGCTGGTAAAGAACAACCAAAAGGTCAAATTGATGCTTTTTTGGAAAGAGAAGAGGATCCGGATTATTGGTTTTTTTGTTAATTTTATTTTTAAAGTACAAAAATTTTAGGAGAAGAGTTTTTGATCAACAAACGGGACAGGATATTATATTAAGTGATGAACAAGTTGAAAAACTGGAAGCTATAGCAAGCAGTAGATATCCTGAAATTGGTTTGGATCTTTTAAAATTTTTATGATTATTGTTTTTTGACGCTCAAAGAATTTTTTACTGTTTACTATATCCGTTCGGGTGCTTTATTTTCTGAAATAAACAAAGTTTGAATGCATATAATATTTATTATATGTACCGAAATTTACTTTAGAAAATACCGATTTCTTCCCAATTTACTTTAGAAAATACCGATTTCTTCCCATTTTTTCTAAAAGTTCAAGAAAATGGGCAGTTTTTTAAGGAATTTCTATTAAATTTCATTTTAAGGTTATAATCCCTATCAACCTTTCTTTGAAATATTTTCTTCAAAACGAGAAATTCATCCAATATCAAATCAACCACCTTCTAAAAGGTAAAAAAAATCTCCAAAAATTTAATATTTAAAAAAATTTTAAGTTCATTTGTCCCAAGCGCCGATGAAAGACGAATTGTTGGTAGAATGGTACATGCAATCAAGAATGGATGGATGAAAAGACGAGAAGAAATTGAGAAAGAAGATGAAGAAAGAGAACTTGAAGAAGAATTTCCGAAAGTTTTTTTTTGAAATTTTTTGTTAAAAATTATTTTTTTTAAAAGGTTTACGATATTTGGTCAGATGAAGTTAATTTAGAGGCAAAAACTAAATCTGAACTTGCCCGGCTTAGAATGAATTGGACAGCACCAAAAGTACAACTACCTGGACATTCTGAATCTTATAGGTTTTTCTTTTTAATTTTTCTTTTATATTTTCTTTATTTTTTCATTAGACCTCCACCGGAATATTTATTTTCTAAACAAGAATTGAAAAAATGGGAAGAAACTGAAAGAGAAAGGAGAAGACCTAATTTCATTCCAAGAACTTATGATGCTTTTAGAAAAGTAAGGAGAAATTTTTTCTATTTGGGTTTATTTTAGTAAGAGGTTAGCAAAAAAGTTTAGTCACAGAATAGGAATCGAATCTGCGAACTCGTTTTCACCTTTGCAGATGCTCTACCAGCTGAGCTCCCAAGCAATTTTCGCTTGACCCCCACCTAACAATAAGCTTTTTAAATTTTTTTGTTTGTTTCCTTTTTTTTAGAATTTTCCTCCATTTCCTTTGTTATTTTATTAACTAAGGAAGGGCTTTTTAAAAATATAGGGAAAATTTGGAAAAATAGTAAAAAAAAGCAACAAACGAGACTTTAAATTTTGCATTATTTTTAAGGTTCCTTTCTATGAACGTTTTTACGATGAACGTTTGGAACGTTGCATGAATTTGTACTTGGCGCCTAGACAACGGAAATTACGAGTTAGTTTTTATCAATTTTAAAGTAAAAAGTAGGGGGACATAAAAATGTTATTGTCTCGGCTAAACTTGAATTTTTAAATTAAACATTATTTCAGCTCAACGTCAATGCCGATCAACTTTTGCCTGTGCTTCCTAATCCAAAAGATCTTCAACCATTTCCAACTACATTGGCATTTGTAATTTTACCATTTTATTTAATTTTTTTAAATTAAAAACAAAAATTGAAAAAAATTTTTTGAAGTTAATTAATTAATTGACTTTCAAAATCTCTTTCTTACTACTAATTACTTTTATTAATTTTTAAGTATATGCGTGGACATAAAGGCCAAGTTCGTTCGATTTCTGTTGAACCTGACATTGGCGAGATTTTGGTTTCTGGCGGTGCTGATTCAACTGTTCGTGTTTGGGCACTTCCTAATGGAAATTTTCTTCATAAATATGAAATGTCTGCTCCAGTTACTTGTGTTCAATTCTGTCCGGATCCGAAAAAATTGCTTGTTTTGGTAATTAACGGGATCCGACTTTATTTTATTTAAAATTATAGGTTTCTTGTGAATGTGAAATTGTTACAATTTTAAATATTTCAACTGGTGATCGTCTTTTAATTTCTCAAACAAAACAATTTCTTGCTTCACTTCCTATTGAAGAAACACCTGAAAATACACCGGGAATTAAATGGTTACGTTGTGAAAAAGAAAAATATTTAAATAATAAAAATTCAAAAATGGAAGGAATTCAGCTTGAAATGAAAGATGTAAGATTTTTTTATATAAATTTAATTAAAAATATTATTTTTACTTAAATTTTTTGTAAATTATTTTAAATTTTACGGTGATTTATTGAAAAAATTTTTGCTTTTGATATTCCTTTCTGTACAAAACTATTTTTATTCGAACTAGTTAATATGGCTTCGTGGTGTAGTTGGTTATCACGTCAGTCTAACACACTGAAGGTCGCCAGTTCGAGTCTGGCCGAAGTCAAAGAATTTTTTCCTTTGGAAATAAATTATTTTTTGAGTTTTTTTTTGTTTAAAATTATTTTTAAACATCAGAAAAAATTTTTTCAGAAAATTCGAAGTGTAGTTTGGCATAGAAAAGGAGATTATTTTGCAACTCTTGGTTTTCAATATTCTTCTAGTACTGTTTTAATTCACCAATTAAGTAAATGTAATTCACAGGTTTTTTAAATTATTTTATTTTTATTTATTTATTTTTTAAATAATTTAGAAACCTTTTACAAAATGTAAAGGCTTTGTTGAATCTGTTTTGTTTCATCCTTCAAAACCGTTATTTTTTGTTGGAACGAGGTTTGGATTTTTTCTTTAAATTTTAAGATATCTTTCTCTAGACAACATATTTTAATTTATGATTTGGCCAGAAATGAGTTAAAAAGAAAACTTTTTCCTGGGACAAGATGGCTATCATGTATGGTGTTACATCCAGAAGGAAATAATCTTTTTATTGGTGGATTGGATAGAATATTCTCTTGGTTTCTTTTTTTTTAATTTTTAAATTAGGAAATTTTATTTTTTTTCGAAATGAATCTCAAAATACCTATAGGAGTAAATTTAAAGCTTCCATTAATTATTGTTGGAAAACTCCAATTATTAATAGAATTTTTTTGTAAAGTTTTCTAACCGAATATTAATTGAAAATTTTTTAAAAGAAAATTTGTTTTATTAACAAACCTTTAAAGGATGGACTTAGAATTGGGCACAAAACCTTGGAAAAAACTACGAACCCACCAATCAGGAATTCGATCAATTACATATCACAAACGTTATCCTTTACTTGCTACTGTGTAAGATTAAAAATTTATTTGAGAAATTAATTCAAAATAAATTTATTTTAAAGATCAGATGATGCAACAGCAATAGTTTATCATGCTAGAACAAGTCAAGATTTGGAAAAAGAAAATGAATTAGTACCAGGTTTAAAATTAAAAATTAAATTTATAATTATTTTTTAAATTAGTTAAACGTCTTTTTGGACATAAAATTTTGGCAAAAAGAGAATTGACTAAATTAAAAGAACAAAAAATAAATGAAGAAAATATACAAGAAGAAGAGAAGGAAGAAGAGAAGAAAATAAACGACAAAACACAAGATGAAGTTAGTTTTTATTTTGAATTTATTTAATAGAAAATTTGTTGTAAAAAATTATAGAAAATATTTTAGATTATTTTTGTCTTAAAAATTGTAAATTGTTTAGACAAAATAATTTACCTATTAATTTTTTCAGTAAAATATCCCGAAATATTTGTTAAATAAATTTAAAATTTAATTTTTAAAGAATTCTGACAATGAAGAATCCCCTCCAACAAAACTTGATAATACTCGGTTGTCCATACTTTGTGCTACTTTTCATCCAATTCAGGTTGTTATATATTATAATTTTTTTAAAATTAATCTTGTTTTCTTTTTTTTCAGCCTTGGCTAATAACTTCAGGTGCTGACGGAAATATTGCGTTATTTACTTATTAATTTAAAAAAATATATAAAAATTGTTATTTTTTTGTTGTTGTTCTTAAATAAATTTATATCATTATTGTATAAGATTTGTTATTTTTTTCACAAGCTTTGAGAAAAATTGTCCCCCTGAATTACACCAAAAAGTGAAATGAGGCAAGGAAAACTCATTGTGACATTTTTAAATATTTTGCCCTTCTGACCATTTTGAGAATACCGCTAGTTTAGGTTATTCGTTATTTTACTCCAAGTGGGCATTTTTGTTTTGAATTAAATAGCACAAAGAGAGCACACACAATTAGAGAAACAATAAAAGAAGAGAGTGTTTGTGCGGTTGTCTTTGTCTCTTAAACGTTATTCCAATATTTTGTTTATTTTATATCGCGTCTGAAATTTATAAATTCCTTTTGCTTGTATACTTTCATTTTGCTGTAGTTGTCGGTTTAAATACCCAAGTTTGAGGTAGATAAAAACTCTAGCCCCTTGTATGAGTGGCTGCTTGGGACAAATTTTGGAATTGCCTTGCTTTTGTGAGGCTTAAAGTTATTTAATAAGAACGGAATGAAAGTGTAGTTAAAGGATGTATTGAAGAAAACTTCAAAATATCTCCAAACAAGCCTACGTCTATCGGTTTTTCAAACAAAATATCTTGAAAACTGTTTTATTGTATTTCATACTTATAATATAAATTACTAGCTCCATAAGTGTCCCAGTGGATCAAGAAGTTTATTTTTTTGTTGTTTCGCATTTCATTTATTTGTGTTCCATAAATAAATGATTTTTTTAATTATTAATCTCATACTTTGTTAAACTGTTTAGATTGAAAAAATATTAAAGCTGGTTTATACTTTAAAGATCTAAAACGCATCATACTGCCGGATTGGTCGATTGAGGGTTTGTTGTATAACGTAACTTAAAGCGCTCTTTATGTATCATTTTTTGCTGTAAAACTAAACCGTAAAAAAGAGCAACAACATTGAGATTTTGAGGTTATTTTCAACTAAATTTTTTTCAATACATCCTTTAACTACACTTTCCTTCCGTTGTTATTAAATAAATTTAAGCCTCACAAAAGCAAGGCAATTCCAAAATTTGTCCCAAGCAGCCACTCATACAAGGGGCTAGAGTTTTTATCTACCTCAAACTTGGGTATTTAAACCGACAACTACAGCAAAATGAAAGTATACAAGCAAAAGGAATTTATAAATTTCAGACGCGATATAAAATAAACAAAATATTGGAATAACGTTTAAGAGACAAAGACAACCGCACAAACACTCTCTTCTTTTATTGTTTCTCTAATTGTGTGTGCTCTCTTTAGTGCTCTTTAATTCAAAACAAAAATGCCCACTTGGAGTAAAATAACGAATAATCTAAACTAGCGGTATTCTCAAAATGGTCAGAAGGGCAAAATATTTAAAAATGTCACAATGAGTTTTCCTCATCTTTCTCTTATTAAGGGTTATCTTTCTCACAGAACTACATTAAAATCTTCTCAATTTTTTAGAAATTTTATTCATAATAATGATTAGAAGTATTTTATAAATTATTGGGGATTTGACCATTTTTAGTGGAAGAGTAAATAAAAAATAATTTTTTGTGTTTAGCTATTTTGAGGGTATTTTCACTCAATTTTTATAAAATATATTTAATTGCTTGTCGCACAAAATAATAAATATTTTTATTGTTATTCAATGAAAATCCTCTCTCTTTTTTTCAAAAAAAGTGGCAAAGGTCATAATCATCACCACCAGAGAATTATTATTTTTCCTCCATTATTTCCTCTTTTTTGAGTAAAATTATTGTTGTGTGCCGATTTGGTCAGCGGTCACAAAAATATTTATAAAAAATTTTTTTTAATTTAGAGAAATTTTTATCAACAAATAAATAAAATATTATTGGGAATATTATTCCAATTCTCCTTTAATTCAAAATGCCTTTAGAAATTAATTTAATTTTAAGGGGAAATAAAAATTCTTTTATTAAAGATGCTCGATATAGGAGACTTTTTCCTAGGGTTTTGAAAAAATATTTAAAATATCTAAATTTTTTAAATTTAAAAGTTTTGTCAGCAAATGTTCTTCTTAATTACTTACAACTTTAAATATTCAATTAAATTTATTTTTATTGTCTTATTTAATATTGTAAATCAACTAAATTATTTGGATGGACGTTTGTTAGATACTTCTGTTGCTTGTGATCAAGTATTAAATATTTCAAAAAAAATTCAATAAATTCTACAATTTTTAAAGCTTTTCAAAAATTTTATTAACCTAAAAATTTCAAAAATTAAAAAAAATCTTTTTTTTTTAATTAACCTAAAAAAATTCCAAAATCTCCCCTCCCCTCTTTTCACAGCACAATTTTCTTCTTTCACTCAATTTCGATGTCCCTTTCCGCGGTTTAGTTTATAGCGAAGAGGGTTTGCCTAATTGTATTTATGTTAATGGGACAATGCTTTCTCAATTAAATTATCATTTAAAAGTTCCTTTAAATGGTTGTGAAACAAAAATAAATTTGGATGGAAATTTTGAGAATGGAGTTATTATACAAGAAAATATTGGGTTTTTACAAGCTAGTGATAAGTAAAATTATTTTTTTAAATCTAATTTTGGGGAAAATATTTAAAAAATTTATAGAAAAAAATTTATTTGTTAAATTAAACCGAGAAAAAATTAAAAACCCCTGAAGGGTATCGAACCATGTTAAAAATCGGAGAAAACCACGAATACTAACCAATACACCATACGACCACGTAACAACTTTTATTAAATCGTATACATATTATAGACAATAGGAAAAATATATTTTCTGAATAGAATCATTAAAAAATAAGAGCTTTAAGAAAAAAACATAAAAAAATTAAATAAAAAACTAATTTTAAAGAAAATATTTGCTAACATGTATTCCTTCAAGTCCTTTAATAAATCCTCAAACAAATACAGTTACAACAACAACAATTACCCCTTTACCTCCCTCTTTATTAACTACAAAAATTTCTTCTATTACTACAACTACTTTAGTTTTTGGAGAAGAAAATGAAGCTATTAATGTTGATTTAAATGAATTAAGGTTTAAATTGTTTAGAAATTTAGATGTAGAAAGGGAGAGAAATAATTGGAGAATGTTGAGAATTTAATGGAAGACTTTTTAGGGAGTTTAAAATGATGTGGAAATTGTCGGGGAATTTGAAATAAAGGTGGAGGATAGAAAGTCTTCGAGATCTTGAAGCTCCGCTAATTCCCAAGTCTTAACCCCCAGCCCGAACACTTTCTTTTCTCTAAAGAAATGTCTAAAGTAGTTATTTTAAAAATTCCTCTCTATCTTCAGTTCAAAACCAAAAGAATATATTACTTCTTCCTCCTCCTCTTCTCCTTTAAATCCCCCTCAACAACAACAACAGATCCCTTCATTGGATGAACCACTAATTAATAAAAATTCTGAATTAAAATATTCTGTAGAAATAAAATCTGGGCATAATTTTGAAGAATTTTCTTTGGATTCTAGTAATTTAATGCCTGCTGGGGCTTCTTTAAATATTGGAGATCCTATTGTAAGAATTTAAAAATTTCAAAAATTTTCCAAATTCCCAACATTTTTTTGAATTTTTTTAACTTCCAAAAAAATTTCCAAAAAATTTTTCCGAAAAAATTTTCAATTTCAAGTCATATCTTGTACGCATCCAAAAACCAGTTAGCGATTCACAAATAGGTCGGTGTTGGGCTACTGACTCAAATTCTTCTTTGGAATTAAGTGATGAAAGGGGGTGTTCTTTACAACCAAAAGGTTTTTAGATTTAAAATTATTTTAAGAATTTCCCTTATTTTTAAAAGGAAATATTTGGGGAGCTTTTGAAAGAGTAGAAACTCAAGAAGAAGTTGTATTTATTAATAGAATAAAAGCTTGGGCTTTTCCAACAAGGTAATTAAATTGTCTTTAATGGAATATAGGGTTGGCAGATATGGATATCCGAAGATTTTTCAGGATCCGCCAACTCCTACCTTCATACGAGTCGCTTTTCATCCAGTGGGAAGAGAAAGAGGGTTTGTTATTTCCCTTGTTTTTCTTTTAGGTTTTACATAAAGGATATAATGGGACACCATTTACACGTTAAAACGTGTTCCTAGAAGGGTGGCCGGGTTGAGAAACGTCGGATGGAGGGGTTTTGAGTATTAGGTAACTCTACTCATCTCTGGTTCCTAGAGCTGCCCCTTGTACTCGAAGAAGTCAAAATATTATTTAAAAAAACTTTTTAAGTAATGAAGTAAATATTTTTTGTAATTTACGTATTTGTATGTCCAAACATTGTTCTTTTATTACAAATTGTTCAGGTTTTTTTAATTAGGAAAAAATTAATTTTAAAAATTAAAAAAAAAGAATTAACTAGACAACGAAGAAATGATGAAAATAATAATAATGGAATATTGGAGGAAATAGAAATATTAAAAACTTTAATTAAATTAAATAGAAATAAAAGAAATATTCCTTCTTTAATTATTGAAAATAATTGTAATAAACAAAAAGAAATTTTAAATAAAGAAGAAAATAATTGGTTATGGTGTATTTCTTTAACTGAAATGTTTATTGTTTGTATTTGTTGTGGGTAAGTAATTGAAGGAGATTTTTTGGTGTTATTTACCTGAATTGGTACAAGGAAGCATTTTACACCCCTTAATGGAAGAAAAATTTTTTTTAAACATAAATACTAAATTTATGTTACTACAATTCTATTAACTATTTTATGCATTGTATTATCTGATAGAATAACTCTCTTTATTTGAATGGGCTCCTTCAAATAGAATGAAAGGAGCCTTTAACCCCCTTTGGTTAAACTCCCCATTTTTCCTTTTAATTCATTCCCGTATTTCTAATAAAGGTATGAGAGGACGTAGAATTTTGGATGAAATTCTAACTAACAATAAATACTGGGTAACAACTAGACCCCGTAAATATTTTTAAAATTTTTTTAAATTTTCTTTCTTTCAAGAAATATTTTTTTTTATTTTTTTTCAGATTAATTTCTATATTAATTGCTGCAATTACAAGTTATATAATTTTTATTTGGATTAAAAAAATTAATTTAAAAGAAGAAACAAAAACAGATAATAATATTTGGTGGTCATTTTTAGATGGAATTAATAAAAAAGAAAAAAGACAAAATTTAACTCTTTCACGTTATTTTGTTTAAAAAAATATTAAAATTATTTTTAAATTTTTCTTGTTTTAGAGGGGGAAGAGGGAATGAAAGTAAGGGGCCTTGCATAAAATTTGAAAATAATAAAATTAGACGTGAGCCGTTGTCTCGTATTTAATTTTCTTATTTAATCGGCAATCAAATTAAAAAATTAAAAATAAATATTGGAGATTTTATTTAAATAGAGATCAAAATAAATTGAACAAATTGAAAGGAGATTATGTAATAATCAAGAAATAAGAGAAAATTTTTCAAAAAAAAATAATTAAAGGCATACACAAGAGAAAAAAATGCTTCCCCAATTTAAATAGGTTAAAAGAAAGTTTTTTTTGGAAAGGAAAAAGTTTTTTGGAAGGATAATCAAAAAATCCAAATAAATTTCGCGAAAAAATGAGAAAAATTATAAGGAGCTCCAAAAAGTTCAAACTCTCTAATGTACGCTTATATGTAAAATTAATTTAAATAACCTTCTTGTCATTAATTCTTCTTCCATTTTCCCATTGTTCCTTCAAAATTTTTGCAAAAACTTCCCTTTTTAACAATTTATAAGTTACTTCCAAAACATTTTTAGTCATTGCATCAAAACATTCATAATTTGAAATAAACAGATCATGCCCAAATTCAAGTCCCATTCCAAAATCCATTTCGTCGTTTGCAATCTTTTTTTTTAAAAGGAGAATTTTTTAATAAAAAATTAAAAAAACCGTAACATAAGAATAAAGTTGTAATAATTGTTGTTTTAATTTTGCTTTTTGTGTCTCATCTTTTGTTGTTGCAAAATCAATTAAATCATTTCGTAATTTTTCTTAAATTTTGTAAAAATTGAAAGAAAAATGGGAGAAAAAAAAAATTAATTTTAACTTTTGGAGATTTTGGAGAAAATTAAAGTAAAATTAGGTAAATGAGACATTCAAAAATAATTAAAAACCAGAAAATAAATCAATTGTTTTGAGGGTTTTCTTTCCTTAATTTAATTCAAAAATACTTTTGAACCAATCTAGAGTATTTTAGCATAAATACGAGATAGAGTTGTTCCCCGACGTGGGAGGGCAGCAAAGAATTTTCGGGAAGGCAGCGCCACGGAGAGGGGGGGAGGGCGGGGTACAACCTTAACACGAAATTAAAAAAAAATATTTTTAATTAAAAAACAAACTTGTATTTTCTGTAACAGGCCTATATCCACAATCCCCAACAATTTCCACCTTAATTCCCAATCCATGTAGAGGTTCTCCAACCTTTAAAAATTTTAAATTAATTATTCAAAAAAAACATCCAAACCGTAATTTCTTTCCTATTTCCTCTCAATTCTTCCAAAAATTTCTTTTGTTGATAAACCTTCCATTTTGACATAATTTCTGATTGATTTTCAACATTTTTAAAAATATTTTCAAATTTTTGTTTCTTCAGACAAGCCATAAAAGTCAAAGCAGAGAGAGGATCTCCATTCCCAGCAATTGTAAAAGTTGGAAAATTTGGTTGATTATTTGAAATATTAACAATTAAATTAGGTTCTTCATTAGGCAAATCACGCCAAAAACAAAAACGGCCTCCTTTGTAAATTGCAAAAGTTTGCATTTCTGGCAAGTCGGTAGAGAAACGGTCAACACATAAATAATTATTGTTTTTGGTTTCTTTTGATTTTGAATAAAAGTCATTTAAATAACGAAATGGGCCAACAAGTTTGAGAGAATTAAGTGAATTAAATGCTTCTGAAAAAGAAAAAAAATTATATTTAAAAATTAAAAAAATGAAAGTATAGCTCTGGGAGCTAACTTCAGAGCAGACCCAGGCATGAACCGAATCCATAATTTGAAAAGGACGGAGCCGGAGCCAGAAAACGCCCAATACCCAGCACACGAAATAAATCAAAATACCAGTTGGCGATTTTGGGTCAATTGAAATACAAATATTCCAAAAATCTAGAATAACGGAAGAATGCTTAACCAAATAAATTTTGTCCAATTGAGTAATTAAATTAACGTCATCTTTCTGAAAATAAAAAAATTTCTTTGAGATCAAATTATTTAATTTAAAAGAATTAAAACAAACTTTGCTCGTTTTTGATTTTTTAGCTGCAGAGGATTCGTGTGGAATGTTTTCTTTTTGTCGTTTAGTCTTCATTATAATATTACAAAAATGCAAATTGTTTTAAAATATATTCAAAAAATTCTGAAAATTTGAAAATATGAGCAAAAAAATATAAAAAAGAAAAAAACTTTTTAATATGAAAAAAACTAAAATAAATATTTATTAAAAATAAATAAACAAATAACGATAAAAATTAATATAAATTTATAAAATAACTACATTTCCATCTTAACTTTTCTTTTATCAAGAGGAGCAAAAGGATTCTCTCTATCATAAAATTTTTTCAATAAAGAAATTGATTTTTCTGCACACACTTCTGGTATTAACTAAGAAAAATTTAAAAATAAAAATAAAAAACAATTAAAAAAACCTCAATTTCGTGTTCATGTCCATAATCATTATTACTAGCAACACTTAAAATTCCACCAAAACGAAGATTTTTTGCTCCAAATAAAAGCCTTTTAATTTTTAATTGATAAAGGGCACTTGAACACATAATACAAGGCTCCAAACTAACATAAACCGTTGATTGCTGCATAACCTGAAGAGAAAAATTTTAAAAAATTTTTTTAACAAAAAGGCGACTCTACTCAAATTTCTGCGTCCTAAGAATTATTTATACTTTGAATAAGGACATTGAAATTATTTTTTGAACACCTTGACTTTGATGAACTTTAGAAATTAACGTTTTAAAGAAAAAACTTATGGGACGACTAAACTTAAGCCAAAAATTAAATAACCTCTATAAAATCCTTTCCATTTCCACAACACCAATCACTTGCTTGATCTATAGCAACAAATTCAGCATGTCTAGTAGGATTTTTTGTTCTAAAATTTAAATTAAAGTTAAATTTCAAAATCCTTACTTGTTCACTTCATTATGTCCTCTTCCAATAATTAAACCATCAAAAACAAAAACACAACCAACAGGAACTTCTTGTAGATCATAAGCTTTTTGTGCTAGACGAAACGATTCATTGATAAATAATAAATCAAAAGTTTCCATTGTCAAATAAAAAAATTTGTGAAGAAAAATTTTTGGAAAATTTTTATTTAGTTGGCATTATGTAATTAAAACTGAAAAGAAATAGTGTATAAAAATAAGAGAATTGGCGGGCAAAAAATTTAAGAAATTTTTTAAGGGACACGGACACTTAGTCGCGACCACTTAGTCGCGAAGTAGCTAAAAAGCTATCGAGTATCTGTAAGTGTTGTGTATCGAATTGTGGTGTATCGACCCACAAACAGAAGTCGACATAAAACCCACAGACTACTACAAATAACGGGGGACATCAACGGGGGATGATATTCCAACAAATAGGGAAGGTTGTTCCGACAGCAGGGGAAGTTGTTCCAACAACAGATTTGTTAGAATGTTTTATATTTAATAAATTTTGATGAAAACTGACTTTTAAAAATCGGTTTGCGCAGTCTTGGCTTAAGTTTTAAGCGTCATGAAAAAAGGACCCTTCGCGACTAAGTGGCCGGCGACTAAGTTGGCTGGCGACTAAGTGGCCCGCGACTAAGTGGGCCTTACTCCTATTTCTTTTTTGCTAGTTTGTAGCGGCATTGATTTTTTATTTGTATTTTGTCTGCTTTTATTTTTTTTAGAAAAATTATTTTATAAATTTAGGATTTAAATTGTTAAAAATGTGCAGTGAAGGGGAAGTGATTGAACCTGATAATGGAGAAAGCTTTAATGGTTCTAAAGAAAATAAGATGCCCGTGTCTAACAAAGATAACGATAAAGTCGTACTTAAAGGATTAAGGAATTCTTTAAATCTTTTTATGCCTGGAAGTGTTGGATCCGTGTTTAAGAAATATAACGATAAAGTCGTACTTAAAGGATTAAGGAATTCTTTAAATCTTTTTATGCCTGGAAGTGTTGGATCCGTGTTTAAGAAATATAACGATAAAGTCGCACTTAAAAGATTAAGGAATTCTTTAAATCTTTTTTCAGGTTGTTCGTGTAACTGACCAAATTACAAAAATGACGCGGGGTATTCAACTCTCCCCTGATGGGACTTTAGCCTTCTCTTCGCTTGAGTATGTTTTTCCTGGATGTTGGGGCTTGGAGTATTCCATTCCAAATATTGGCGACAATTGCGTTGTTCCGTATGATTATTAAGGATAATTTAAATACATGTCAACTTATTTAGATTTGATGATAAGAAAATGGTTTTTACGGCACCTTCTGGCGGCTGGTCGGGGAAGGACTTTCAATTAATTCCATGTATTGTTATTCGTGTAACTGACCAAACTACAAAAGAGACGCAGTGTATTCAACTCTCCCCTCATGGGACTTTGGCATTCTCTTCGCTTGAGCGTTTTTTTCCTGGATGTTGGGGCCTGAAGTATTCCATTCCAGATATTGGCGACAATTGCGTTGTTCCGTATGATTATTAAGGATAATTTAAATACATGTCAACTTATTTAGATTTGATGATAAGAAAATGGTTTTTACGACACCTTCTGGCGGCTGGTCGGGGAAGGACTTTCAATTAATTTATAAACAAAAGATTCCTCCGGTTGTTAAAGCGTCGCCTGGTTAGTTTATTAAGATTTGAATTTGTTGAGCTTTTACGTCTTTTTGACTAAATTTTTTGATACTTGTGTTTGCACTAAACTAAGTAAATTTATTTTAGACACTCGTAAACTTGTCAAACCTTATAAATATGTGCATGGTAACTTTTTGTTTTAATGAATATTCTCTATCAAATTTTAGGTGATTTGCCTAAATTTGACGAATTGTCTGAGTACCTTTTCTTCATTATGGAGAGTAATCGCACCAAGTCATGTGTAACGTCGATAACCAAGCATTATTTTGTGACGTTTTACCACAGTCATGAAACCTGGAAAATTGGAGATACATTTAAAATTTATCGACATGATTCCAAATCTGGCATTAACAACAAACAATTTTTCATTGCCACAGTTAAAAGCATCAACAAAAAACTGGATTTTATATTGTTAAAAACCGATGACGAAATAAACGACCATAAGCCGTTTTATTGCAAGCCTCCGTTTAGAAGCTTGCCTGTTGGTTACTATGGATATGGAAATGATTTTAACACTCTTTCTTACTGTGAGGGTGTTATACACGCTGATGAGTTACAAATTTTTAGGGAATCAGGTTTATATGACTTTTGAATGTATTACATTTCTTATCTTGAAATTAAAGACGGCGTTTATGGTCCTTTCTTGTTAGGGAGTGTCAAATCTGAAGATGGCGATTCAGGAGCGGCTGTCTGGAGTCCTGAGGGCCTTGTCGGTTTGAATCTAGGTTTTGTCGATTTTACTGCTAACATTGGTCAGTCTGCACTTTCAATGCGACAGCAACTAGCCTACTATGATAAAAAAAACTACATGGTGACTATTGACCGTATAATGGAGCAATTAAGGGTTTGATTATTTTTAAATAAGGCAGATTCAGCTGAAAAGTAAGGCAAATTACAACTTTTCATTTTTTTAAACTTTTTTTCTTGGGAAGTACGTGTATTCCCGATTTATTACAATTTAATCTATCATAAAGTTGTAAATTTTAGGAACTTGAAGCAAAACCGGCTGTACCTGCTTATACTGCTAGTAATCTTCCAGGAGTCGGTGTTCAATGTGATTTTAGTGATATTTGACTTAAAATTCTCATTTAATTTATTTAATGTCTATACATTTATTTACTTATAAATTTGACTGCCTTTTATGTTTTTAGAAAATATTTGTTTAATTTCAAACTTATACTTTGCCGTGTATATTCCTTTTTCTATTGGTGATTTTAAGCCATTTAATTAGCATGAAAATTGGTCGTAGGTTCTGAGGTGAGGGGATTGTCATGAGACAATCCCCTACGACAAGTTGGGCTGTACTCAACTCGCTGTGGGGCTGTACCAATTTTTTAAAACTGACCCCCTGTATTTTTTAAAATTCAGCTGTTAACAATGTAAAAAAATTTAAAAAAAATCTACCCAACATATAAAAAAACACTTATATGTTGGGTAGATTTGCTAGAATAACAGTATATTAAATGAAATTAGCTGCAACAATAATTCGACTTAAAATTGGAGATGAAATTGATGTCCGGGCAAAAAGTCCTTCAATTGACAACAACAACGAATTGCCTGATTTATCAAATATTTACACTTATATGTTGGGTAGATTTGCTAGAATAACTGGACTTGAACATGATAATTTGTGTAAATATTTTGAATTTAGCAGGTGTTTAACAAGTAAATTTTTTTTAATTTATGATAAACTATTCTTTGCCCTGGTTTTTGAAGATGCATCCCATTAGAATGTATGCATATTTGGAGAGTAATTTTTGAAAAGTTCCGTATTACCTCTGATATTTAGGACATTTTGTTTGAATTTTGGTTAATTTCCGTGGTTAATAATCTTTCAGTTTATTGATACTTGTAAGTTCGTTTAGTTTTGTCATCACTGAAAATCCTGATAAATTTTTATTCAACTAAATCACCCATATAATTTTTATTTTTTAGTACCCAACGGATATGCACTTCTGTCTGAACATTATTCTGATCCTTATTTTCGAGATGATGGATTTTTGAATAACAAGTATTATTTTTTTATTTTTTAGCATTTTTTCTATTTTTCAGATTAGGTAATCAAAATTTACAATCAGTTTTTTCTGTGGCAATTCAAGTCTGTTCAGCTTTGGAATTTTGTCATAAAAATTGTTTTGCAATAGGATCCTTAAGCTTAGACAAATTATATGTTGTGCCCAAAAAGGAGAATGAGGTTAATTTTAAATTAATTTTAAATTTTCTGTAATTCTCAGAAAATTCATGTAAAACTCTCTCAATTTGGCCTTTGTTTTATTTCTGGCATTTATTACCACAAACTTCTTTCTTCCAATGAATTTCCCTTGTATTTGGCGCCTGAATTTTTGTTAAATTTACTTCCACAAGGATTGGATCAATCAAACTATTTTTGTGTGGATATATGGTCATTTGGAATTTTATTGATTGAATTATTTACTGGATGGAGATTTTTTGAAGTTTTTTGTAATTTTTTTTTAATTTTAAAATTTTTTCTAAAAACAATTTTTAGCTCGACGTCAAATTTCCGACGTTTTAGCAACTTTGCTTGTTAAAGGTTTTTTATTCTCTAATTGATTTTTTAGTAAAAACTTTTTCAGAAAATGAGGACTCTATTCTTCCTCAACTTTTGAACAAAATAAAAAATGTTTGCCCTGCATTTGCCAAAAGACAGAATTCTTTAAATCCCGTCTATCAAATTATTCTAAATTGTTTAAATATTCAACCTTCTAAAAGGCCAAATTCTACAAATTTATTGAAAATGCTTAAAAAAGCCGCAATTGACGCTAATATTAGTGAAAATGAAGCAGATGACAAGAAAAGTAATTTTGTTGATTTGGATGAGGAAATTGACCAAATTAAAGGTTTTTAAATTTAAAATGTTTTTTAATTTGCAAAAAAATTTTCAGAACGTATAAAAAATGAAAATCAATTTGAAAGGTTTGGCTTTAGCCAAAAAGTATTAAATGAACTTTTCTTTCTTTGGAAATTGTGTGGAAGCAGTTTTGAAACAATATTATTACGTAAAGGATTAATTAAAACACAACCTCCTATTTTGACTTTACCAAGGTTTTTTTGAGGAATATTTCTGTCTTTTACATATTTATATTTAGTCTTATTATTGAAAACTTTCATATGTTTGGTATAAATGAGGCTGATAAGAGTATTTTGCCTCTTTGTATATTTGAATTGCCTATGAAAAATTTAATTCTTGTATTTTTTAATTTTTAAAATTAATGAATAAAATTAATCTTATTTAGCGTTTAAATGACATGAATTACTCAAAACGTTTTATTACATTAGAATTTAAAAGAGAACAAGAAGAAATTAGCAATGGAGGAAATACAACAATTGATTCTAAAAGTTTTAGAGAAGAGGAAGAAACTTGTGGAATACAATCATTACTTGTTAAAGAAAGGGATATTGAATATCAGGTTTTTTGTTTTTTGAATAGTTTTTCAACTATTTGGTTTGGATATTTAAGGGGCTCTGGGGCAATTTATTTTTGATTTTTAATTTTGTTCATCAAAAATTTGATTTTATATCTTATGTTAACCTATTTTTAGTATCAAAGAATGCGTTTATTTTGCCATTTGCTTGCTGCTTGGCCTAGCAAATCAGAATTATTGCGTGCGGAGAGTTGTCACGACATCCCTCCAGTTTATCGTGGCGCTGTTTGGGCTGCAATTTTGGGTGTTTTACCTTTTAATAAAAATGGAGAGAATTTTGATGATCATTTATGGCAGAGTTTTTATTCTTTGGACACTTTTTCTGAACATATATCTGACAGACAACTTCAAGTTGATATTCCTCGATGTCATCAATATGACGAATTAGTTTGGTTTTAATTGAAAAAATTTTTCTAAATTTTTTAAAAATTTTTTAGATGTCTTCTCCACTAGCACATCATCAATTAAAAATACTCCTTAAAGCTTTACTTGTGAGTAGAAAAGATGAATTTGTTTATTGGCAAGGATTGGACTCATTAAGCGCTCCTTTTTTAATTTTACATTTTAATGATTTATGTATGTTTTTCTTTTGATTTTTAAGAAATTTCTTTTTCTAATTTAGCAACAGCTTTTCGTTGTCTAAATGCTTTTATTGACCGTTATTTACGTGGATTCTTTCTCAAAGACAATTCAATTGTAATTCGAAGTTATTTGGCCGAATTTATGCGTGTTATTGAATTTTGTGATTCTGAATTATTTGCACATTTGGTTTCTTTGGATTTTCAACCTGAACTTTTTGCTATTCCGTAATTTTTATTTAAAAAAATTATTTTAATTTAAATTTTTGTTTTTAGCTGGTTTTTGACTTGTTTTGCACATGTTCTTCCTTTACATAAATTATTTCATCTTTGGGATGCTCTTCTTCTTTCTGACTCTGAATTTCCACTGTATTTTTAATTTTTTTTTATTAAATAATATGTTAATTTTTCAAGTTTTATTGGCGTCGCTATTCTTTTACAACTTCGTTCAAAATTAATTAAAGCAAATTTTAATGAAGCTATTCTCTTGTTTTCTGACTTGCCAGGTTTTTTGTTTAAACTTATTTTGTTTAAAAAAATTTTTTTTAAATTAGATTTGCCAATCGATCAAGTTGTTAGCACTGCCAAATTTTATCATTCAAGATGGCGTTAATTCATTTGGAGTGATTATATTTTTTAATTTTGTATAAAGATGGTGACTACACATGCAATCCCTCAATTTATTTTTATTGTTTTTTGAACTTATATGATTTTACAAAATTTTTTATTTATTATTAAATTTAATAAAATTTCACTAATTCTTAAAATATTTTTTGATATTTGTTTTTCGCATTAAATTAATTTTATCCTTTACGTTTGCAATTTTCTATAATTTTTTTTTAATTTTCTAGAAATGTCAATTAGTGATTATTTTAAAAATAATTCTGTTACTGCAAGTCCTCGGATTGGGGGAGGAAAGAAGGGAAGCAACAGCAATACTCCTGCAAAATTGACACTAGAAAGTGAAGGAGAAAAATCAACAATTCCTTGGGTTGAAAAATAGTAAGAAAATGTTTTTTATTAAATTTTTTGAATTTTTTAGTCGTCCAAAAAAAGTAGATCAAGTTTTATGTCAAGAAGAGGTTGTAGCTGTTTTGAATAAATGTTTGAATGGAGCTGATGTAAATTTAAAAGAATTCTTATTTAAAAATAATTTTTTTTCTTAAGTTGCCAAATATTTTATTTTATGGCCCTCCTGGAACCGGAAAGACTTCTTGTGCTATAGCTCTTTGTCGTCAACTTTTTCCTTCATCACAGCTTTATAAAGACAGAGTTTTGGAATTAAATGCTTCTGATGAGAGAGGAATTAATGTTGTTAGAAATAGAGTTAGTTGATTTTTCTTAAATTATGTTAAGAGGCCCAAATCTCAAATTTTTATTTATATGAATTTTGGGTAATTTTTTTGATATTTTTTTAATGAAGAATGGGGGGATCAATTGTCTTCTTATATAAAATTATTAAAAATTTATTTTTTATAATTTCCTTTAAGATTAAAGAATTTGCTAGAATCGCCGTATCTTCTTCCTCTTCTGCATCAAAAACCTCAATTCCTCCATTAAAAATTGTTATATTAGACGAAGCTGATGCAATGACAGGTTTATTTATTTAAAAATAAAAGACAAAATTTTTATTTTTTTAGGGCCAGCCCAATCTGCTTTACGTCGTACAATGGAAAATGAAACACAAACAACTCGTTTCTTTTTAATTTGTAATTATGTTACTCGAATTATTGAACCGTTAACTTCGAGATGTGCAAAGTTCCGATTTAAGCCGCTCTCTGAAGAAGCACAAAAAGAACGGTAAATATTTTTAAATAATTTTTTCTAAAAATAATGGAAAGTTTTTATTTAACCAAAAATGTAAATTATAAAATCATTAAATATTAAGAAAGGAAAAATCAAAATTTTTAAAAAATAGAAAGAAAAGTTTGTCTTAAAATCTTCAAGAATTATTTAAATTATTCCCAACATTTTTTTCTTTTATTTATTCCATTCAATTTATTTTGTTATTTTTGATTAATTGACATTAGGTTTTGACGGATGGCTATCCGGGACAGATTTTTTTGGGCACACAATTGATCCCGACATAAATAAAATAGAAATTAATATTAATGGAATATAAAATATAATTAAATTTTTAATTGATTTTAAAAGCATTTTTGGATTTTTTAAATTAAAATGAATTTTTTTGGATTATGAGAATTTTTTAGTTTTGAAGCCTTTTAAATAAGGCAATATTCATTTTAATAGTAGTTTGTATTTTTTTAAAATAATTTTCGGCTTTTGTGTGTATTATTTACAATCGTTTAATTTAAAAGTCAGAGAAAGACTTTTTGTTCATTTGTGAAGGCATATTTAAAATTTTTCTCTTTTTCCCCTTTCACACGTTTTCCACGTGTTTAATAATCAATGAATATTTAATAATCAATACTTCAGAATATAATTTAGAGAAAAAAATTTATTTTAAGAATTTTTAAAATAAAATTTAAATATTAATAAGCAAATTGTTTGTTCATTTGTGAAGGCATAAAATAAGTAAAATTTAAATTAAAAATAGAATTTTTTAAATTTTGCAGAAAAAATTAATTTTTGCGAGATTTTTATTTTAAAGAAAAATTTAAAATTTTTAATTTTTTGAACGGGAAAACAATTAAATTATAACTGGTTCTAACACATTTATATAAAAATCGCACCCCAAATTGTAATAATGGGAAAAGAGTAGAGAACACTCGTAAGCGATTTTTTTCTTTCCTTCTGAATTTTTTTTCTGTTGCAAGGCGCAAAGCGATTTTTAAGCAAGCATCAAGGAGAGATTTATTAAAAAGTAATTTTTTTTATTTTTTAAGTTTACTCAACATTTCCATCGCTGAAGAAATTAATTTTGATGAAAATGCAATAGAACAATTAGTTTCAATTTCTAATGGAGATTTACGTAAATCAATTACTTTAATGCAATCAATGGCTTGTTCTGCTGTTAATAATTCAATAAGTGTTGAAGATGTTAAGGAAATGTCTGGAGAAATACCTGGGAAATTGATGGAAGAATTTATTGATGTTGTTAAATGTTTGGACCAGGAAAAGGTTTGAAAATTATTTTTTGAGAATTATGAGGAAGGGGGGAGGATGGTTTGTTGAGGAAAATATGGTTTAAAAAATTTTTTAATTGCGGAACTCCTTACGGGAGAGCAAGGACGTTGGGGGGTTTTCTCTCCATTTAACCAAAAATCAAAACGCTTAGAAATTTTTCTCAAATATTTTCCTTGACATTAATTGCTTTTTAAATAGATTTCCAAATTTTTGGTTTATTATGAAATTATGGGAGAAAAATTTTTAACATTTTCATTCGAAATTGTTAAATTTCTTCATATATTTTTCATCATCAAAAGAAATTGGATTACACTTTTCTCTATAAATTATTGGGGATTGACATTAATTTTTTTTGATAAAACTTTTGTTGATTTCTTCCCTCCTTAAAAATATTAAAAAATTTATTTTCTAGGTAAATTGTTATGCAAAGAAAATTGTTAAAAATGGATATAGTGTTACACAATATTTAACCCAATTGTTGGATATTATTTTGGGATATCAAAATTTAAAAGAAGTAAAGAAAGCAAAAATATTTATTAAAATAGCGGTAAAAATTGAGAAAAAAATTTTTAAATTGAAAAAAAAATTTTAGGAAACAGAAAAATGTTTAATAGATGGGGCGGATGAATATATACAACTTTTGAATTTATTGTTGACCTGTCAGGGATGTTTTGCTGATATGGATGATTAAAAAAATTAATTTTTAAGAATTTTTTTGATATTTACAGTAGTAGACAAAAAGATAGGGACAAACGCAAGTGAAATTTTTGAGAAATAATAATCCGTCAGATCTTGTAAATTATTAAATAGAACATTAAATGGAGTATTTAATTAAACAAAAAAAATTTCCTGAAATCGAGTTTTAGCTGAGAAAATGTAGGTGATTTTCATGCGTTTGTCCCTTTCTTTTTGTCTACTATATCTAATTTATTTTTTTTGAAACAAAATCTCGGCTTTTATTTTAATTTATTTTTTATTTATTTAATTTGTTAGAAAAATTATTTAATTTTTTTTTGTTTTTATTTTCGGTTTAAAATACCCTCTTTAATTCTGATTTTTAATTTTAATTTTTTTTCTTTTATTAATTTTAGTTCCAAAAATGTCTTTATTCGCAAAATTATTTCGTTACTCAAAATTTGTTGAACTTGGCTCTGTTAATGGACAAAAAATTGTTGGACGTATAGTGCATAGAGTAAATGATGATTTATATATTGATTTTGGATGTAAATTTAATGCTGTTTGTAAAAGGCCTAAAAAGGATTCTGAGTAATTTTTTAAATTTGAATTTTTAAAAATTAATTTTTAGAAAATATGTTATTGGCTCTAATGTTTTGATTAGAATTTTTGATACAGGTAATTTTAAAATTTAAGGGTTAAATAACGGTTAAATAATTGGAGCGAGTATGTACATATATGTATTTTGGAGAAAGGCTGTTGGGTCATTAACGAGTTTAGAGGTTAATACTAGAAGGGTGGAAGGGAATCTGAAAACCACTGATCTTTCGATTCGGATTGCCGACCTTGACCACATTCACGAAAAAATCAAGGAACTCTGAAAAATCCTCGTGATTTTGATTCCGGATCCAATTCCTGATTAAATACAAATGAAAATCTGTAATTTGAATTTAATTTATTGGCCCGGTTAATCTCCTCGAATTAATCTTTTTCTTACAAATATTTTTTGTTTTTATTAACAAACTTCTAAAAATTTTTTTTAAAGAATTGAGTGAACGCTTTCTTGGATCCAAAAATGATTTAACACTTCTTGAGGCAGATGCAATAATTATTGGACTTTATTCGCCAAAAACTATAACTGGGAAAACATATAGGGGAACAAATACTTATTCAGAAAAAGGACAATTAAACAAAAGACAATAGCAGAGAATTTATAAAAAAAATTTTATTTTTCTGTTTTTCCTCATTTAGTAAAATTTTAATAAAAATATTTTGTTATTTTATAAATTTTTTGGGTAACTAGACCCTCCCCTCGAATTAATCTTTTCCTTTTTTTCGAAGGTTCTCTCCTACAAATTATAAGTAAAAAATTTGTTTTTGTGACAGATAGTAAAGGAGAGAATGGCTTGCTTTATCGATTGTGCTTTGTAAGCATGTACTAAAAGGAAAGTCGTTTTAGCCTCTTATTTTTATGTAGACTTTAAAAAAATATCCTAAAATAGTATTTAGTAATCTTACAGACTTGGTTCCATTTTTAACTTGGCTAAAAAATAGAATCCATATCTGTGCGTATCGTTTAGGAAACTCTATGCAGTAGCCAACTAAATTTAAAAAATATACCTCTACTTGAGATCTGTCTATTATTTTTGTACGTGAAAATCAGTTCGACTTATAGCTTATTAATATCCACAAACATTTAAAGAAATGGGAGATTATAATTATTTGCAAGACTACAACACAACAGGCAATGTTTCTGAACATTTTGTTCAACAATTTACTCATCAACCCCATCCAAATCCCTCCTCTCATCAATTCGGTCAAACCTTTACACCTATTAGTGGAGGAATTCCTCAACAACCTTTTACTCCTTCCCTCCCTTCTCTACGTCCCGATTCTCCGTTAGGTGGAACTGATCGTTTGGTTGTTGGGGGACAAACTATTCAAACACAAATCGCTTCTCCACTTGATCTCTTCATTGATTTTACTCGACCAGATGGTCAAAGGACACGTCCACTGCTAGTTGAAGGGAAACGACTTTATGTTGATGAACATTATGTTTCGGTGAATTTTTTTGTACTATTCAGTATAACCTTACTTGTAACTACACACTCCGTGGTTGAGAAATTAGACTGTATGAGGTGTATTTAAATGTGTGTGGCAAATTAGGAGGAAGGGAAATCAGAAAAAGTTACATACAGATAATATCCGCCTTTTTATTTTCAAAGGTTTGGTCACCAGTTTTACGCTCTTGGTGCGTTGAATGTCCCGATAGAGAATTAATTTTGGCTAACGTTCAATATGATCACGTGCTTGAAGTACTTTCTGCAATACATCCAACCTATAAAGAAGTGGATGATCAAACAGTTCATTTGCTCTTGCCAATTGCTTTCGATTACCAAGTACTTTTTTTAAAAGTCTTAAAAAAATTTTTTCCTAAAAAGATGGACGGCCTTTTACACCGTTGTGAATGTTTTTTGATAGCCAACAAAATGCCATTCCTCGAAAAACTTTGGCTTGCTGACCGTTTCCAACTTAGTCGACTTTTGGCACTTCTCCTAAAAGAGCTTCGTCCAAATACCCACAAACTTGATTTGAGCGGGCCTCGATATTCTAGCCTTTCAGACCGAGTAAAAGTTTTGCTACTTGAGAGAATGCATGGATCACCAGCACCAGAAGTAAAAAAAAATAAAATAAAAGTCGGGTCTTACTATAAGATTACACTCTTAAGAGTGAAAAAATTGATCTTAAAATGAATCTTAACTTGGTGTTACAGCTCCACTCACCCAATTGGAACCCAAAATTTAATAAACGTTAATAAAAAGAGTGCGTATCTAGGGTGTATCTGATATATAGTTAGATCCGACTGTATTTTAAATATATCAATAAAATTATTTAAGGAGCTCCCTGAACCTCCTATCGATATGGAGCACATGTTAAGTCCAAGCGATTTGAATTTTGCTTCTGTCCGTGCAAAGACTGGAAGGGCTTATCACGTTAATCCATGTAAATACTTCTTGATATTTCTCATTAAATATATTTTTATTTTTAAGATTATGTTGCAGCATGGTCTACACTTTTCCAAGAAAGATTTTGTAATGGAATAGGTGTTGGTGGGGATGATGATTTAATATATTGCCCTTGTTCGAATGAAGAACTTAAATATTTTTTAATGGCTATATACCCTCCACAATTGAGAATAACTGGTAAAATATTTTTTCGATTATTGGCTGACTGACCTCAATATAAGATAAACCCACTATTGAATATACCTCTATTTAATATACGTTTTTAAATTTTGGTTGTCCATTGGATAGGGGAGCTGCCCAAGCAGTATCCCCAATTTAAGGTACCTCTCGTTAGAAGATATAATTTTTTCAGCCCCAATGGTGTCGCTTATAATGAGGTCCGACTAAATAATCTTTTTCCATGAGTACTTTTATTAAATTTAACTAAAAATTCAACAGAATCAAACATAGCCCCAATATTGATGGCTGCCTGTAAATTAGAATCTCATGGATTACTGCGAAAATGTGCAACAATTTTGCTTAGTTCACAAACACAATTAAGCGTTTTTGTGAGACTTTCTCTGCTCGATCGCTGCCGATTACAAGAATTGCTTGAACAGTGTATGCAAATGGTCCAAAGAGCCGAGGATATTATGGAAATGACTCAACAACAGACGTGTATGTATAAATAAATCCAAACCTCTCTATAAGAAGCCCACAATATTAAATACTCTCTATTCAAGATACCCTCATTATAAGGGGCTACACTTTATTTCCTAAGACACTTTATTTCGAAAAATATTTCTAATTTAGATGAATGTCTTTCAACACGTGCAAAAAGTGCAATGATGGATCGTTTTGCACAGCTTGTAAATATTCAAGGGATTCAACAATTTCCCCTACAATCAACAATACACATTTGCACAAAGTAAAGTTTACTCCCCCCCTTTTCTTAAATTATCAAAATTTTCAGATGTAAATCTCAGTTCAGTTGTTCGGAAATAGCTTGGCAATGTAGCCAATGCAAAACCTTCATTTCCTCAACTTTACTTGCAGAATTGAGCGGGGTTGGAAGACAGAATCGTCAAGGTTCCCAATCAGGAATTAATCCTTCCCCCCAACCAATAAATACATCTCCATCTCATACAACAACAACACAACAGTATGGACGTAATATCGTTTCATCACGTCGATAGAAATGTGATTTTTAGAAAATTATGAATAAATAGTATAGTATAGTAGAATTTTTGCTTTTAGCTTAAATAAATTTGTGTTTAAAGTTCGCGTTCTAATAATAAACTACTGTTGATCTGCAGAATTTACTTTTAAAGTAATCTCTTGATCTCTTAACCCTCTTTGGCAAAGTCGGTCTTTTAACCATTCGGTATTTTGTGGTTGGGCTAATAACTTTTGTAGATTTAAAAAATTAACATTTTGTAATGTTACAAAATGAATTTTCGAAATGTCAAACTTTTTGCGGGAAATTAAAAATTAATTTTTATTTTTTTTTGTTCCCTAAATTTTAAATTTTTTCATTGTTTTTTTTTGTTTTATATTTAACTAATTTTTTAGTTTTTCCATATTTCTCAAAGATTTTCTGAAAATATTTAAAAACTTTTTATTTTCCAATGTACAAGAAAAAGAAGAAACTCCGTGTTGAAGAAGAAAAAATTAAATTAGATTTAGATCCAGATTTGATATTAAAAACGCCTGTTGCTACTCCTTTTCGTGTTCCAATTCCTGGACATTCTGGAGGTTTTTTTGGTTTGTTCCTCTAAAAAAATAAATTTTAGGAACTCCAATTAACAACCAAAATACCCCCCTAAGTCGAAATGCCAAACAAACATGCTTTCAACAAATGAAACGATTAATCGATTCTGATGCAGAAAATGAGTCAGAAGAGGGGGAAAAATTCAAAAGAAGTTCAAACGGAATTGTAGCTATCTCTGGAAGTAATGTAGTTAATACTGGTGGTATTGAATGTCTTTCATCTCTTTCACACGAGGATATAATCAAGAAATTGCTTTCAAGCGCCTTCAGAGTACCTATTCGCGGATATACAGGTTTTTTGAATTTTTAAAAATTTAAGTTCTTCATAGTTTTCAACGATTAAATGAGGGTTTTAGCTTTGTTAAGCACGTTTAGGTCCAATTCCCAGTTTTGGTTTTTTTATAATTTCTTTCTGAACCCGTGATCTGTCCCAGGTCAATGTTAAACATTGTAGTCCTGATTTTTCAAAATCTACTTTATCCAATTTATAGGTATGCCATCAAATCGTTTCCTTGGAATGAGGATGTCTGCAGTAAGATGTGCTTTACATGATCCATATGCTGAAGGGGCGTTAGTGCTTTTTACACCTCCCGAATTATCAGCACACGAACAAATGAAAGTATTTCTTTTTAAATTATCAAAAAAATTTTTTTTTCAAGATTGGAGATACTGAACGTCAAGTCCATGTAGTTGTCGACCCTCTTCTTTGCACTGTTCTCAGACCCCATCAACGAGAGGGTGTAAAATTTATGTATGAATGCGTTACTGGTTCTCGAATAGAAAATTTTAATGGATGTATAATGGCTGATGAAATGGGACTGGGAAAGACTTTGCAATGTATTGCGTTGATGTGGACACTTTTGGTTATTTTTATTGTTTTTCCAGAAATTTTGAATTATTCTGTGTGTGAACCGATTATGGCCTTCCTGTAAGGTTCTTTCCTTCATGATAGTATTTTTAAATAAAATAACTTTTTTGAAAACCTTTATTTTTTAGCGTCAAGGCCCAGAAGCAAAACCAACAATCAATCGTTGTATAATTGTTTGTCCAAGCAGTTTGGTCAAAAATTGGGACAAAGAAATATCAAAATGGTTACATGGACGTGTTAATTCACTTCCAATCGATTCCGGAAAAAAAGAAGAAATTATTAATTCTTTAAAACAATTTATGTCACAAATTGGTACAAGAATAGGCACTCCAGTAATTATTATCTCTTACGAGACTTTTCGTTTATATGCTGATATTCTTCATGAAAGGGAAATTGGATTGGTTATTTGTGATGAGGTTTGTGTATTTTTTGTTGAATTTGGATAAATCGTAAAAAAGGATTTCTTAAATATTTTAGTTTAAAACTTTTTTGTAAATGTCCGCAACTTTTTTGCGGACAATTTTTAAATTTTCCTGCTCAACTTTTTTATTATTTTAAAATTTTTTGAATATAATAATTTTTAGGGTCATCGTCTTAAAAACAGTGACAACCAAACTTACCGAGCACTTACTGGACTTAAATGCACTAGAAGAGTTCTAATTTCTGGAACACCAATTCAAAATGATTTGCTTGAATATTACTCACTTATCAATTTTGTAAACCCTGGACTTTTGGGCCCCGTTGCTGAATTTCGTCGACATTTTGAGAGTTCTATTCTTCGATCAAGAGATGCAAATGCTACAGAGGATCAGCAAAAATTGGGTGAAGAAAAATTACAAGAACTTTTGCGTCTTGTTAATAGATGTATTATAAGAAGGACGAGTGCTTTACTTACAAAATATTTACCTGTAAGTTTAAGGGGACCTCTACTTAAAATAATTGACACCCGTGATTTAATAAATTCTCCATGTTCCTCGTGTTAGATATACCGATTATTTTGTATGTATAGCGGATGAGACTAATGGAGAGTCAAATTTAGTTTTGACCTTGTCAATATTTTTTGAAATTTATTGACTTCCTAAAAGATTTTCACCGCTTTTGTTCTCTATTTTTTTAAATTTTAGGTCAAATACGAATTAGTATGTATCTGTTCACTCACAGAACTCCAAACAACATTGTATGCCCAAATGATAAAATATATGGATAAAGAATTGCGGAAAGCTAGAGGAGCTTTAAATACCTATACAACACTTGCATTTATAACAAACTTGAAGAAATTATGTAATCATCCACAATTAATATTTTCTAAATGTCAAGCAAAAGATGCTGGGTTTGAAGGTTTGTTTTTAAATAAAATTGTTTTTTAATAATTGTGGAGAGGCTAATTGTGAATTTCCTGTCAAGTCATTCGAATTCCCATTGGAAGAAACGGAGTAGAATTTTTAACTTATTTTCCCTTTATTTTGTGAGAAATTTCAGGTAGGGTTTACTTCTGTTTAATAATAAATCAATTACTTCCCACCTTATCAAAACTTTTTGTATCTTGTTAAATTAAACAATTGTTCAAATAAAATTCTATTTTTTAGATTGCCTCGAATTATTCCCTCCAAACTTTTCTATTTCTACTAACGGCAGAACCAATGACAACAATCGTGTTATTTTCGATCCAGCATGGTCTGGAAAAATGCGAGTGCTAGATTATTTGTTAGCCTATTCTAGACGTACTTGTGATGATCGTTTTGTACTTGTTTCTAATTATACACAAACAATGGATGCTTTCGAGCAGGTTTGGATTTGATTTGATAAACTTGCTTAACTGATAAATTCGATTTTGTGTACGAAATTTTTGCTTGCTAATTTGATTGAGAATCCTTTAACTCTAAATTTTTGAAAATTTATTTTATAAATTTTAACTAAAAAATATTTTTTATAGCTTTGTACTTTACGTAATTACCCTTTTGTTCGTTTGGATGGCACAATGTCAATTAAACAACGTTCTAAAATTGTTGAAAAATTTAATGATCCAAAGGTTTTTTAAATTTTATTTTTAAAATCATTATTTTTAACTTTTAGTCTGATTGTTTTGCTTTTTTACTTTCTTCAAAAGCTGGTGGTTGTGGACTTAATCTAATTGGAGCAAATCGTTTGGTTATGTTTGACCCAGATTGGAATCCTGCAAATGATGGCCAAGCAATGGCTAGAGTTTGGAGAGATGGACAAAAAAAGACTTGTTTTGTCTATAGACTTCTTTCGGTTTTTTATTAAAAAAATTAATTTAAAAAATTTTTATAGCGAGGTACAATTGAAGAAAAAATTTTTCAAAGACAAACTCATAAAAAAGCGCTTTCTTCCTGTGTTGTGGATGAAGTAGAAAATGTTGCGAGGCATTTTAGTGCTGATGAATTAAAAACTTTATTTCAATTGGAGACACAAACAAGTAGCGACACACACGATAAGTATGGAAATGAAAAAATCTCTTTAATTCAAAAAAAATTTTTTTTGTTAAAGGCTTAAATGTCAACGTTGTATGAACGGAAAGGAAATGAAAGATCCGCCGGAAACGGCTGATACAAATTCTGATTTGGCTCTGTGGCATCATTCTGAACGTGATCATCGAAAAGTTCCTGATCAAATTATACGTTCTCTTAGAGAGTGTGTTAAGGTTTGGAATTTTTATTTTGTTTTCCTATGTTCTTAAAATTTTAAATGGTTTGGTCTGTCTGGGAACTTTTCATAAAATTTTTAGAGTTATCGAATTTTATGAGTTTCTTCTAGTTTATTCTATGAGGGATTTTTAGTAATTTTCTAATATGTAAATGATATCCATTCTCTTTTAGCTTTAATTTCACTCATAGAATTTTTCGACTACCCTTCGAGACTTTTTTCAAAAAAAATTGTTTTTTGTCAAATTTATTTTAATATTTTTAAGGATATTACATTTGTTTTCCACCAAAAATCACATGATGGAGTTAATAATCGTGAATTATCTCCTCCACACCAATCACAAGAAGAAAATAAAAATGAAATTGAAGAAGATGAAAACAAATTAGAAGAAGAAAAAATTTTAAAAAAAGAGGAAGAAAATGAAGGGGATGAAGAAGGAAAAGATAAAGAAATATTTGAAAAACAAAAAACACCACCAAAAAAATTAACGGCAAAAAAAGTTTTGAATAAATCTGGAAGAAAAAGAAGTCAAGAAGAAAATAATGTAAGTGAATATAAAAATGTAAATGAGGAAATTATTATTTTGTAAAATCTGAAAATTATTTTTTGATTATTTTTTTTTATTTTTACGGTGATTTTTTGGAAAAAATATTTTTTGAAATAACTTTTTTGGGAGAAATAGTGATTTTTTTTTAATTTTAAAATCTGAAAATTAAATTCACAAAATATTTTTACCAACAAATTTAATTAAATCTCACATTAGTTTTTCTAAAATTTAAAAAATAAAATTGCATCTATTCTCAAGTTTAGGTTGAATTAAATTTTTTAATAGACGGCACGACTCCAGAAATCCGGGCCCTCTTATGACCTGTAAAGATATCAACATTTAGGCATAATTAGGTATTTATGACTGATAGTAATCACAAATTGTGGTTATTTTTTATGAGACAGTTTGGTGTATATTTGAGAAAAGTAAAGCACGATAACCTAAAACAATTGAAAATTTTTTCAAATTTCAAAGGGAAAGAGGCTAAGGAAATATTGACAAAAGCTTAAACCTAGTCGTCCTTAAGATTTTAAATCTAAGTGTATATCCCTAAAAATTCAAATAAAAAACACAAAAACATTTTTTAAATTTTTTATTTTCTCCCAACCATACACAAATATATACAACATACAAATATATACAGAATATATTCCAAGATTGGAATATTTGGGAAAACACAAGAAACAAATCTTATATGCCTACAAATATATATTTAGGGAAGGGATTATATATAAGGGAATATAGACACACACAAACAAATATATAGCGAGTATTATATACAAATGAACGCAACATCGCAAAGAATGGAAAAAATCCAGGGAGAGATACAACAAATATATAGAAAGAGGGAAGAGAAATGGTTTTATATTTAGTGATCAAGATTTTGTGATTTTCAAAAAGAGACCATTTTCTTCTTTTCTTCCTTTTCTCTCTTCAACATCCGGTGTGTGTTGTTTTAGGTCATTCCTCAGCGCCTTCATCTCCTCCTCCTCCTTCTTCCTCCTTTTCCTCTCCTCCTTCTGCTGCTCCCTCTTCTTTCTTCTCCTCATCGCCGCCTCCTTCCTTCTTCTCTTCATCGCCTTCTTTCTTCTCTTCATCACCGCCGCCTTCCTTTTTCTCTTCCTTCTCGCCTTCTTCGGCCTTCTCTCCTGCAGGCTCGTCACCAACTGCTGTCTTTGCTGCTCCTTCTTTGGGCTTTTCGGCATCGCCTTCTTCCTCAGATGATTCCTTGGATTCTGGCGGTGCAGCGGTCTTAGCGGCTCCACTGAAAATGTTTTTGAAAGATTAGATTTGTTGATAAGTATTTTTAGTGACAAATCTTTCTACCTTTCCGATCCAGGCAAAGCCGTTTTCACTCCTTCCGGACCAGCAGGAGCAGCAGACCCTTCTCCCGATCTTTTACTTGCAGCAGCGGCAGATTTTTTGCCTTCACCTCCAGCCTGTGATGCAGTAGCCTCAATTGCAGTGCCTTCAGAGGTGGTGCCTTCTTTCACCATTGTTGAAGTGGGTGTAGCACCAGGAGCCAACGCGGTCTTCGTCTCGGGCGTCTCTTTTCTGAAAAAAATAAACAGAAATTTACTTAATAATTTTAGAATTTAGTTTTCTTACCCTTCCTCGCCCTCTTCTCCTTCTTCCTTCTCTTCTCCTTCCTCCCCTTCCTCTCCTTCAGGTTTTTCTCCTTCCTCCTTGACTGAACCGGCGTCTGCTCCTTCTTGCTTCTCCAAATCCTTTTCCTCTTCGGCTCCCTTTTTCTTCTTCATCAAGCAATAGGCCCCAACTCCCACGAGGACGAGCACAACAAAAATGATGACCACGATGAACACAACACTACCACCCTTCTTTTCCGTAGGCGCGACTGTTGTTGTTGTCGTTGGCTTCACGGTTGTTGGAGCAGCAATTTTTGATGAATCAGTAGAATCTGGTCCTGATGGCGAAGGTGTATCTGCTGATGTTGAATCTGATTCTCCAGGTCCCTCTTCGGTCGTAGTACCAGATCCCTCAGTGGTCTCACTAGTCGTCTCACTAGTCGCCCCAGTGCTGCTGGTTGTTCCGGTGGTTGTGGCATTATTATCAAGGGTTGTTGCGTTCGTAGACGGCAGAGTCGTATTTCCTTGAGGCGCAGTCGTGTTTCCTCGAGGCTCAGGTGGCACAGAAGTTGTCTCAGACGATTCATTCGCAGGTTTGGTCGATTCCTCTGGCGGAGGTGGGTCTGACGGCTCGACCGGTTGGTTCTCTACCGGTGGTTCTACAGGACTGAAAATTAAAAAAAAACGTGTTAAAAATGAGTCATCGTCGAAGTATCTTATAAGAATATTACCTTCCATCCTCCTGTTTTGTGCCATTCCCGCCTTGCTTCTGTTCATTGTCTCCTTCGCCTCCCTTCTTGTCTCCCTCGCCTCCCTGCCCATCTACATTGTTCTCCGACGGCTTTTCTTCATCCTGATGAACTTCCTTTCCATCGTCCTTGTTCTGATCCACGTGCATCTTGCTGTCAAGGCTCCGTTGATCCAATCCATCGATGTCGCTCGTTTGATTTACTCCTTTGCCGCTCTTCTGAACTTGTCCCGTACTGTTTCTAAAAATAAATAAACATTAACTCCTGAAGAAAAATAAGGGATTAAAAAATTCACCTTGCATCACAGAACTGGCAGAGCAAAAGCAGCAGACCCAACACACAGAAGGAAGAGAACATCCTGCGCCTGAACATTGTTGTAGAACACGCGAGCATGAAGAATGGAGTTGAGCGATTTTGAAGCTGACAAGAAGCGATTGCCCTCGTTGCTGAAGATTGCTTGTTGCGAAGGTGATTTGTTGATGTAGTTGATGTTTTTGGATTGTAAATATGAGCTGTTTTTATAGTATTTTAAAGTTGTTGTGATTAGGTTTACTATACATATAAACAGGCATGGATTTTGTTAGTATAAAAGCTATTGTTAGAGCAATTCGTTTCATCAACACCTTCTTAGTGTTCATATTTGACTTTTAGCCACCTCGAAGTTCGAGCTGGTCATCTACAACCTGAGAGCTTTTTCGCAATCAGTTTTCTATCCTCATCAGAAATTGCAGATCATTCAGGTGTGTATGTAGTCTTGAAACCATTTTCTGATAAATGTTTAAATCAAGTTATTAGCGGTTTGAGTTTCGAGACCGATGAATGAGGATATCAACCAGGAAATTTCGGTTCGGATATCGGTTTCGGTATATAGTAGTTTTTCTCATAGAAAAACTGAAGGACAGAAATATCAAAGGAGTAAAAAATTCAAGTAAAGTATCTTTGAAAGTTTCTAATTTTTTCATTCATGTCAGGCCAAATTATTAAAAATTTAATTCAAAGTTCAATAAGAGATGGGTTGAGAAAAAAGTCGGATCACGACAATCTCTGATATTTTTTATCTCTTTATTTTTAATTAAAATTATTTAATTCTTTCTACTATTTTTTTACATTTTTCTAAACGTTTAAATCCTAATAACCATCAAAAGACAATTTCTCGCTCAACCTTCGACCAGTCAAAATTCCCCTCTTATGTACTTTCATTTAAACTAAGTTGGGGGCCGAAAATGCAAACATTGGCCATTAGCCTATAGTAGAGAGTACATTTATTTTAATAAATATTATTTTCTCTCTCTCCCTCCTTTTTTTCTCTCTTTTTTATTTAAAATAAATATATATTTTTATTTTATTTTCTCGATTTTAGTCTTCTTTTTCTTCTTGTCTTTATGGCCTTTACTTTAAAAATTTTTTTCCTTCCCTCGTCTACAAAATTTTTAGTAAAAATCGTTTGCGCTAGTAAAAAGGTAGGTAGAGGAATGACTCATTCATTTATTTATTTCTTCTTTTCTCTCAAAAATGCTTTTCCCTCCTTTTCTGCTTCCAAACAATTTGAACATTAAAAATCAGTCAAAAATTACTTTAACTTTTTTTTCATTTTTTATTAGTCAAAACTTATATTAAAAAGAAATTTGATTGCCAAGAATTGGATTTTAAAATTTGTTATTTTTGAATTTGTCGAGTATTTTTGTGTTTGCAATAAATTAAAATTAACAAAATTCCCTCTCTTATGTACTTTCATTTACCTAACAAATAAGTTACGGGGAGAATTTCTTTCAATTTTGAGTATTTCTGTGTTAAAATAAATTACACCTGTGTTGAAATTTTAATTTTAAATATTCTTTGAAATAATTAATTATTTTATCCCTGTATACTTCAGGGTGTCAACTACATAAATATTACTTCCAACTTCATTTCTCATTCGAATTTAATATTTTATTTTCCACTTTAGAAATTTCCTTTACTTTTCTTAATTTTTTTTCTTATCTATTTTTACGCTAATTTTGACATCTTTTTATTTTTTTATCTAAAATTCTTCCCTTCTTAACAAAATATCGCTTTATTTTTGACTAAAAATAAAATTTAAATTAATTTATTTTTATTAAAAAAATTTTTTTTTAATTTTTAAATTTTAATTAATGGTCATTTTTGCATGAATTTAATAGTAAATATTTTATTTTTATTTTTGTTTTACCTCACTCAATCCTTTACTTTTCTTATAATTTGCGATAGAAAAGACAATCAAATAAATGTTTGTCTTTAAAAATTCTTTACTTTAGCTTAAATATTTTTACATTTTAACTAATCAAATGCTCTGGTATTTTTAATTTAATTTTAGTATGACTTCTTCAATTAATTATTTAACTAATTCAGTCAAAACTTTTGTTTTTGTATATTCAGGACTGAAAAATCATATCCTAAATTGGGGAAATCTCATAGCCAACTTCCCTACACCTTATGGTCAACCAAATCGAGGATACCGTATAACCTGTATTAATTTCCCTCTCTCGAATAATTACCCTCCCTGGATTACCCTCCTTCGAAACAATAATTACCCAGGGTAGTTATTAAAAGGATATGCGGTATCTAAATTTACGGGCATTTAAAATGAGATTTGATTGTAGTTAAAATAATCTTTTTTCAAATTTGATTTTATGTGTAATAAAAAAATTCTTAAATTTCTTTTAATAATTTTTTTTAAATTATTTTTTAAATTGCTTTTAGATTTTTTTAAAAATATTTTTATTTATTTATTTTTCTTTCCCCAGTCAATACATAAATGATTCCTCCATCTATATTTCAATATTTATTTCAACAATTTTATTTTTTTTTATTTTTTATTTTCCCATTTTTCCATTTATTTTTTCCTTTTTCTTCTTCACAAGGATTGAATGATCCAAGTTCTCATTATGTTGAAGGAAGATTAGGGGGAAGGAGAATTTGGTGGTGCCCCTCTGGTTATGGCTATTTGGCTTATTGTCCTCAACCTACAGATTGGGATAATTATAATTGGTGTTGTACTTTTCCTTATATGGGCTCTTGGCAAGTTTTTTGCTTTTTGTTTTAAATTTTTTTCTTGAATTTTGGAGTCATTAAAATTTTGGAACCATCAGAAGCCCTCGGACTAGAGATTGGATCGAAACGAGATTTCGAGCGAACTCTCGGTTAGCGAGGTTCGAGTTTTTTCGAGATATCTAGTATGATTCTCGTACGGCACTCCCAGTTTCTACTCAGGACCGTTCTAGTCTAGAGATTCGGCCCATTGTTAAACCAACATCCATTGCTTGCTCCTTCTTTTGTGTTATAGGCTAACTGTATCTTGTTCCATTTCTGGGATCCTTTTGTTATCCTTTCCATTTGGTTAGAAATATTCGGGAAATTTTCGCTCTTTTATTGCTTTGATTTTTCTACGGGAATAAAAAGAAACTTTTTCAACAAAATCTTTTGCTGCCTCTTTTCTTTCTATTCTTAAAATAATTTTTAAAGGAAACCTTCTTGTTGTCCTTTTGCAATACCTACAGGCGCTGTTATTACTTTAATTATTGCCTCTATTGTTTTGGTTGCAGGTAAAATAATCTTTAAAAAATTGTTAAATAGTCAGGACTTCTATTTCACACACAATTTGAAATTGTCCGTTATTTAGAGGTTTACCTTATCCACACAAAAACCCCTTCCCTTTCATTTTAAAGAAAAGTCTCTAGTATTGAGTGTATGTAATATAGAGGTTTTTTATGATTAATTTTTTAAAGTTCTTGTCGGCTTTTCTTGTTGGTGTTGTTATTTTTGTCCTTTATACAAACAATTATATGAAAATGAAGATGATGAAATTGGACAAGAACAACCAATATATTCTACACAACAAAGACAACAACAACAATTTGAAGAATAAATTTGTTTATAAAATTAATTTTTAAAAATTATTTTTTTTTTGTAAAAAATGTGCAAAGACTCAGGAAGGAATTTTTGCCATTTTAAAATTAATTAGTTTTGATATTTTTTTGAAAAAAAATTTTTGGTAGGAAATGGATGGGAGGGATTTAAATTAATTAATTAAAGGATTAGAGGGGTATCCCCAGCCTCTCAAATGTGTAAAAGTTTGAGGATCTGATTTGAGGATTAATCGAAAGACCTCGTTTCAGTCCAATTTTTAAAAGACTATACTAATCACTATTTTTAGTGCTAATCTTTAGGGAGGTGTTTTATTTTTCTATGTGTGGACTCAAAATTTCTAAGAAAATATTTAAAAAACTGCCTTTTTAAATTTAACTCCAAATACTCTAATTTGGCAATTTTAAAATTGTTTTCACTTCCTCAATTTTATTTCTTTTTTCTTCTCCACTTTATTAAAATTAATTTAATTTTTTTGTATTTTTAATAAAAATATTTTTTTGATTTTTAAATATTTTATTTTTTTTAAATAAATCTCAATGAGCAAAAATAAAAATAACATTTAATTTAAAAATTAAATATATTGCAATTTTTAAAATAAATCTCTAACTTTTGTTAACGTTTTAAAAAAAGAGAGAGGAATGTGGGGGGACGTGATCTAGAAATCCTCTCTCCCTTCCTTTTCCACAAAATTATTAAAATTGTCCGCAATTTGTATTTGTGGATAATTAAAGTAACTAACCTAAAGGAAGAGTTGGGCGATATCGGGATCCCGACCGGTATATGGCGGGATTATACCGGGTTTTTTGAATTCCGATACCGATTTTGTTTCGGGATCCCAATACCGCCCAACTCTACCTAAAAGTAGAATAGTTAAAAGGAAGGATAAAGTCAGAGATTCAAAAAAAAATTTTTTTTAATAAATTTTAATTTAAAAATTAATTTCCCTTCTTTTTTCCCTTTTTAAATTCTTTTTTCAACAATAAATCGATTAATTAAATGTTTAGCAACAACCCCACTCTGAACAACAATTAATGTTAAAAGAGTTCCAAAAACACCCCCAAGTGTCCATTTATGTAAACAAAGTTGTTGTTGTTCTGAATTTGTTGTTGTTAATTCTAAATTAATTTTCCTTCCACCAGCAGCCTTTGAAAAATAAATTTTTTTTAAATTAAAAAATTATTGAAGAAGAGAAAATTTATAAAGAATTTTTAAATTAAAAAATTGTAAGCTAAAAGATATGTTAATTTAACCAAAAACCCCAAAATAAACAGATAGAAAGACAAAAGTTTAGCCCCGAGAAGTCATCGATCCTTCGACCTCCTGACACATTGCTAACAAATAAGGGCTTTAACTCACCACGTAAAGGTACTATTAAAAATCTTTCTAAACAAAAAATAAAATCAAGAATTGGATAGGTTTGTTATAGAAAAGTACCACAAATTATTACACAATTTCCAAAAAAAATATTAAAATTAAAATAATTTTTCTTCATTAACCAACCTCAGTAAAAGCTTCAAAAAGAGAAGAGGATTTTTTAACTGTTTTTGTTATATTTTTATTATTTTCTTTTTTATTATTTTCAAATATTTGTTTAGATATTGAGGAATGTGAAATAAATGGTTGTTGTTGTTGTTGTTCTGTTTTTATAACAGAATTTTGTTGTTGTAAAGGGTCTACAATAACTAAAGAAGTTGTTGCTTGGGCAAAACGGGGAACGACAAAACGGCGAGTTTCGACTTGAAAATAATTTTTTTTTAATTAATCAAAACCTCTATATAACGTACACCTCATAAAATACCTCTCAATATAATAGTATTTGGGACTTTGAACATTTAAAAGGGGGAATATCCTCCATCTAATAGACGGTCGACTCTCTCTAGTAGCGACGAGAAAGGAAAAAGAGGGAAAAGTCGCTTATAATGAGAGGTCACTATTAATGAGCTATTGTGGATCACTAATAATGAGAGTTAGCTACACAATTCTCCAGAAACCTCTATACAACGTACAGTCGCTTTTAACGAAGTATGTAAAATAGAGGTTTTAATTAAATCTTATTTTAAATAATTAAAAAAAATTCCTCACATTCTTTAACTTCATTTTTCCTATTAATGTTATTGTCAATAGCAAAACGGCGTTTTCTGCCCCACGATTCTTTAATTCCATCATTAAATTTACAATTAACCTTTTTTTGAAAAAAAATTATTTAAATTTCAAAAAATTCTTTTTTTACCGATTTACAATTTTCTTTACATAATTCTAAATGACAAGTTATTCTAATAGCTGGAGAACTGTCAAATCTGAATGCTTGTAAATAAGTTAATTTAACTGCAGAATTAATTGCTTTTATTGGATTTGGAATTAATTTTTGTGCTACTGCTGGTGTTGGACAACTAGAAAAAAAATAAATGTTATATTTGGAGGGGGGGGGGGGTGACTTTTTTTTTAATGAAAAATTATAAAATCCATATTTCATTTAAAAACAAATTTATTAAAAAAACATTTGAGGGGGGATTTTACAGCCAAATATAAAATTTCATTAAATCACAATTAATTGATAATTAAATTCTCAATCCTCCAATCCGGTTTCAAATATCTCAATTTACGGTTGGAAACGAAAACATACATATTTAGTGTATTTTTATAAGGAAAAAATTCTTTAAAAAATCCCATTATTACTCCAGTCCCCATAACTCTTAAGCGAATAGATTTAGTAAATATTCATCACTCCCTTTATCTTTCGTTTGTTTATAAAATTTCTTTTCTTTAAAGACATCCCAAAATTAAAAAAAATTTTTTCAAATATGTAAACTACCCATTCTCAATTAAAGGAAGTCTTTCCCCTTGATTTCCAGAAGTTCCTGGTTCTGCAAAACAATCACGAACTAAAAAGTCCAATTCTTCATCCATCGCCATAATTTCCCATTTTAATTCGAGAATATCCCCCAATTTGGCCTTTTAATTTAATTTAAAATATTTTTTAAAAAGTCCAGAAAAATTTTTTTACTTGAATTAAAGGCCCTTCCCCACTTTGCCTTTCACTACGTACAGGCCCCATTTGCATCAAAACAGGATTTCCCAATTCTATTTTGCCGCGAGGCTGGATTAGTGAAGGTTGGGGACCGTGAACACGTAATGCAGCTGCTGTCTGGACTTTGCCTCCCAACATACTTGAATAGTTACAGGAAATCTTTAAAATAATTATTTTAAAATTAAAAACATAAAATTTTTTTGAAAATTTTGAAATTTCATAATTTTTAAATTCATAATTTGAAATTTCCATTTTTGAAAATTCTTTAAAAATTTTCTAATTTTTTTATTTCTTTATCTTTTAAATTTTAAATTATCCAAAAAAATCTAAAAATTCCTTCAAACAATTTTACACCACTTTAACATTAATTTTCATCAATTCTTAGTCAAAACAAATTGAAATAAACAAAAGAAAAAAAGAATGCCACGACCCGGGATCGAACCGGGGACATTTAGATCTTCAGTCTAACGCTCTCCCGACTGAGCTATCATGGCAGATGAAAGAAAACTTGAATAAACGACTAAAAATAAGAGAGAGAATGAGATTGTGTTTGTACAAGCAAGACTGATTTAGTTAAAAATAGTGTTTAAAATTTTAAAACAAATTTAGAAAAAATTTAAATTAAAATTTAAAATAATTTTAAAAATAATTTTAGATATATTTTTAAATAAAATTTTCCAAAAATTTTTAATAAATTTAAAAATAAATTTTTTAAATTTTTTGCCTCATAAAGTTGGTCCATAGAAGTAACAAGTCCCGGAATTCCCAAATTATTCGTTTGGACAACAATAACAGTTTTGTAAGTTCCATTGTCCATATCTTGCAATCCACAATCTCTTTGTAATTGTCTTCTTAAACGTTTAAGGTCTTTTTGAGAATTTATTAATTGAATATCTTCAGCTGAAGAACCTCCTTCAATTTGTTTTTTGGAACCTGAAAAAGGGAAATTTTTGAGAAAAATATTTTTTTATTAAAAGAAATTAACTGGAGCAGTTATTTTGATAATAAAAAAAAGTTTAGAAGGGGTTATTTTTATTTTAATAAAAAAATTTTTTTGGAGAAAAGGATTTGTTTGACGTTACATTATTGAGGTAAACGCTCACAAATTCTAACGCTCACAAAATAATAAAAAAAAAATCTGGGAGCGATGAAATTTCGTTCAGATATTTTTCATAATATTATCTCTTAATTAGAGACAAGTGAACAAAAATTAATGACACAAGGTTCATTTTTGGCTATTTTATAGGAATCATCTCATAACTTTAATTCACTTATAAACTTGGTTGCTTGTCTTTTGTTTTTATTTTAATTAAAACAATTAATTTTTCCAACCTTCAACAGAAAGTAAAGTATCTCCGTGCGTTTTATTCCCCTTTCCATGTTTTTGTGAATTAATTAAAGCAATTGGCTTCATTCCAAAATTTGCTGGAAGCCCCAAAACTAAAACAACGCTATCCTTTCCTTCAACTTCAACACGGCAAGTATCATATTTATTTCGAACAAAAACAACACCAGAGAATGGGGAAGAATGTTTAATCTTTTTTTTAGAAAAATTAGAATTAAAAATATTATTTTGTGGTTCTGTTTAAGTCCTTCTTTCTCTCAAAACACTTAAAGAAGCTATTAGTAAGAGAGGGAGAAAGCCTTAAAATGTGGAGCTATTTTCGTATCCTCACATAAACTGTGTTTTCCACAAACAATGTAGCATTTATGTGAACGTACATAATAGGTATATACATTTCGCGAATGTTTCAGTTACGTTTTTTTTTGTTTTTTTAACTTAAATTTCGTTTTTCCTCATTTGTTACGGAATTAAAAAAAAATAAACTTTATAACTTACTTGAACACTAATTCCTTCATAATTACAAATTGTATGTACTTCTTGTGCTGGGATAAGTACAGGAGAAGGAATAGAAACTTGAGGTGAAGGTTTAATAATTAATTTGCCGTCTACAGGAGGAGAAGCAGTTCCAGTTATTGAATTCTATATAATGAAAATTGAGCTTTAATTGAGTTTATGAATTGAAATCGGGCTTCTAAACTAGACTAGACAATTATTTAAAAAAATTTCCCAATTCGATTTTTCATAAATTAGGCCAATTCTTAATCATTTCTTTTAATTTATTACCACTGAACAATTCAAATATTTATCTTTTATTGACTTAAAGAATCGTGGTTTGAAAGAAAAAATGACAAAGTGAGAGAGGTAAAGGAGTTTGATTATTATTTTAAATTTAATCAACTTTGATCGCATTAATAAGTATCAAACAGGGCTGGGCGCATTGCGGCTGTTTCTTTTCAAGGCTGGGCGCATTGCCCCCCCCCCCCCCCCCCTTGAAAAGATATTCCGGTTTTACTCACTAATATATAGTAAAGCGGTTGGTCTCGGAAAAATTTCTCCCCCCCCCCCCCCTTTAATCAGGGCTGGGCGCATTGCGGCTGTGAATTCTTTTCAATTGCGTCCAGCCCTGGTACCAATAAATAAACGGAATATGCCAGAGGATTAATTAGAAAAACAGAAAAAAGTCGTGATAAATCAAAGAGATTTTTGACAAAATAATTTTAAAAAAATTTAAAATCACCTCCCCATCATCACGCGTATTAGTAACTCCAAAAGATTTTGACCCTACAGGAGATTGTTCTTTTCCAGTTTTTCCACCATTTATAGGTTTTGATGATTGTGGAGGAAGTTTAATATTTGGTTCCTTTAAATTAAAAAAGAAAATAATTTTTTTATTTTTTTAAAGATTTACTTTGTGTGTTGTTTTATTGTTGTTATTTAAATCACGAATTTGTGGCGGTTTAGTCTGAAAAATATTTTTAAATTTTATTTTAATTGGGTTTGAAATTATTTTTAATTTTTTTCTAAATTAATTAGACTAACCCAAATTAAATTTATTTAGCAGAAAAAATTAAAAAAGAAGGAAAATTAAATTTTTATTTGTGGAAAAAGTATAAATTTCATTAAATTTAATTTTTCAGATTTTTATTTTTTTAATTTGACTTATAAATAAAATAATTAGAATCCTATAAAATATTTATTCTATTTGCTAATTTTTAATTAATACACCCAAGGGATTTTTTAAAATTTTTAAAAATATTTGGGTCATTTTAAAGACTAATAAATAAAACAAGCTTCAAATAAAATTTTCGTAAAATTTAATTTTTTAATTAAAGAAGCTTTTTTTCTCTCAAAATTTTCAATTAAAGTTTAAAAAATTTAAAATTCCCTCACAGTTAATTGAACAGAAGGGGGAGGTGCAGCCGTTGCTTGCTGTGATTTTGGGACATTAGCAGCCCCACTATCACTTTTCGATTCCTTAACTCTACAAATATTTCTGTAAAAATCAACGTGTTCGTCTTTGTCTTGTTGAGAATTTGGAGAAGAATTTAATAAAAGGGAAGTAAATAATTGGCAAGAACCATTTCGACGATTGTAATTAACACCTTCACATCTTTTTAAATTAAATTAATTATTAAAAAATTTTTTGGAAGACTCAAAAAATATTTAGTTAAAATTAGAAAGAAGGAAAAGAACGGAGTAAATCATTAGCTTCTCAAAAAAAATTATATAAATTAAATTGAGAATAGTCCAAACTAGGGTAGCTCCCTGAGCCTTCGGGGTCGTCGGGATCGGGGGTTGAATTTTTGCCAAAAAATCGTCAGGGTATGGGGGACGGGGAGCACCCTAGTCCAAACAAAGACCTTGACCACGAAAATCGAAATTTTAGTTTTGTTTTTGTCTTGATATATTAAATTTGGCATATGTTTCTCTACTTAACTTTATTTAATTAGAATTATGTGACAGATTTTATTTAAAAATTGTTTTAATTTTATTTTGAATTTAAAAAAATTTGAAATCTAAACTTACTGTTCTCCTCCAACCGAACAGAGATTTAAACATTTGGAAAGTGGTAAACTTGAAATTTCACGATTTGGAGAATTTGCCACCCAACGAGTGTAGAGGAAACGACTTAAATGTTAAAAAAATTTAAAAAAATATTTTTTAATTTACCTGAAAATAGCCCCTTCTGGGTCAACACATGCAGAGGGAGAATGTTTAGAATTTTCTCCTAATAATTGAGATGTTCCACTCAAACAGTGAACATCGTATAAATCAAACTAGAAAATAAAAAAGAAATCTTGATTGGCAAGGGATTTTAAATAATTTAGGATAATTCGAAGTTAAAAATCCGAATTAAAAGCTTTTTTTCTTGAAATGAAGATTTTTTTTAGTTTATTTAAAAATTATTTTACTAATTTTTCATAATTTAATTACTTGTGTCTTTTGCTCAGGTCGTAAAGACCCTTGTCCATCCAAATAAAGTAAATTGCAATTACCAGCTTGTTTATCAAAATTGAAAGATCGACATTTGTCTGGGGCGTGTTCAAAACACCTTGGGAAATAAAAATGAATAAGAAGGGGATTATTTAAAAAATCAGAATTAATATTAGAAAATTCAGAATTTAAAATCAGAATTTAAAATCAGAATTTAAAATCAGAATTTAAAATCAGAATTTAAAATCAGAATTTAAAATCAGAATTTAAAATCAGAATTTAAAATCAGAATTTAAAACCAGAATTTAAAATCAGAATTTAAAATCAGAATTTAAAATCAGAATTTAAAATCAGAATTTAAAATCAGAATTTAAAAAATCCCCTCACTTTTTAGCACATTGCTGAACTCCTCCCTTAATTGTTTCCAGAACATGTATAGACCCCTCCCCTTCTGGAAGTGCAGAATTAATTGTTCTAACTAATTGGGGTGTTCTTCCATCGATACATTGTTCTTGTTCTAGACGGCAATTTATATCAAAATAATCTACAACAAAATCGTCTTCTTCGGGAATAAATAAATCTGGCTTGGAATGGCGTGATTCAGCATTTAAAATACATTCTTGCCTTTTTTAATTGAAAAAATAAAAGGAAAATAAATTTAAAAAAATAAAAAAATTATTTTTAAATTACTTAAGGAAGTTATAAATAATAGGGGAATAAAAACAAAAGGGAAACAGGGGAACAGAATTTGAGGGATGGGGGAAATAAATATTATGATGTAATGCATAATTTCAATTTTTAAAGGAAATATTATTTTTCCGATTTTCATTTTTTGTTTAATTCAATTTTTCATAATTCCATTAATTCTAAACAATTTCAGTGGGTCCATCCCAGAAGGTCAACTCCTAGAAGGTTTTAAATGCCCCAGAAGGTCAACACCCGCGAGGTCAACTCCCTAGTGGCAACTGACCCAGAAGGTCAACTCCAAAAATTTGGTCGGAATTTGGCCCATTTCAAAATAAAGTCTCCCAATTTTTAATTAAAAAATTATTTTTAAATTGATTTTAAAGGCTATTTGAAGGAGTTAAATAATTGAGGTTGAGATGAATAAAGGGGAAATAGATGGACTAGAAGGGGTGGAGAAAAAAATTATTATACTTCTTCAAATTTTACTATTTTTTGTTTAACCCCCATCTACTTAGGCCAAACAATTTAAAAATAAACTTCCCCCAATTTTTATTAAAAAAATTTTTTTTTCCTTTTTCCAAAAAACTTACTCATTATAATAATACATGACAGATTTACAAACAAAACTTTGTCCAGTTTCTGGCGGAGGATTTGTACATTGATCCAAACACATAGTTACTGAAGGGACATTTTCCATTACAAAAGAGGCAAATCCAACTAATAACATTTGAGGGACGCGGGTAAATGAAGGAACATTTCGGCAAGTACGAGGGGCTAAATATGTATGTAATTATTTTTGGGAATATATTCCAAAACACATACAGGCAAAACATTTTTTCTCGTGATAAGTCCATCCTTTAGCATCTGTCAAATTAGCTCTACCCAAAGGTCTTGAACGTTCATCAGAAAGAATACAAGATCTTGTCTGGTTATTGTACATAAATGCTTTGCAATTGAAGTCATTTGCCTTTATTTTAAAAATAAAAAGTTGAAAAAAGTCTCTATAGAAAATCTACATTCCGTATAATTTTTTGAAATTTAATCCTGAAACATTTCAATAAGATACCTTACTTAACTTTTACGTTTTTTTATTTTTCTGTTTTCCCTACGATAAATTGTGTATCGCAACCATACGAAAATCCATACCGAAAATTTCCTAATATTTGGACCTTTTTAAGTGCCTATCCGGAACCACCAACATCCATGTGGTTCTTTTACCTTCAACTCCAATCTAATAAACTTGAACATAAACATCTATAAAACAATGGATTATATTGTCATTCAAGACTTTACAATTTCTCCCCTTTACAATTTCTCCCCTTACAACAAATCCGTTATTTCAGTTTCGATAAAATGAATATTCAAATGTTATCTAGCCTTTAGCCTTCCCTTATATCACAACTATATGAAGAATTAAAATTCCTTTTTCTTTTCAAATAAAGGAAAACCCACAGAAACACTCAATCTTTGATTACAAAGTTGTTCACATTCTGTCAATTCCATTCCATCAAAATTATGATCCAATTCCTCGGCTAATTGTTTCCCCTCAACAGCTACATATTGGGTTACATAAGGGGCATGACATTGGGCTATGATTATTTTTTTTTAATTTAAATTTAATTTAAAGAATCATTCATTACATCCAGCACAATTATTATCCAAATAAATAACAGTATCTTCTTTCTCATCAACAAATAAATCTGGACGGTCAAGTCTGTCTTCTGTATTTAAAATACATTCGGCATCCAATGGATAATACATTACTGACCTTTTAAAGAGCGAAATAAAGATTGGTAAATTTACTGACAAAAATGCTAAAAGTATTCCTATCAGATCTCAAGGGTACACATTTGAGCAAAATAAAATTGTGTTCTTATAAATGAAGTTTATCATGAATTGAGGGAAATAATTTGATAGTTCACCCCCCCCCCCAAATTATAAAAACGAATCTCAAATTAAAAAGACGTATGTCTTTAGTGCAAGATGATCTTTAGAGGTACTACATTAATTTAAAAATAATAAGTTAAAAAAGAGTAGCATGATGCTTTTCCTATGTTTTTCATTCTTTAAAAATCTATTCCAAAAATATTTTATTCTCGAATATAATTTTAAAATTTTAATTTTCCAATTTTTTAATTTCCAAACAAAATCCCCTCCCCCCCCCCCCTTCAAAAAACACATACTCGCATTCAAAACCAAAAGTATCAACAGCATCTAAACAAGCAGTTAAACATTGATGTATAGATTCTGCTGATACAACTTCTCTAGCAAAACCAACAAGTATTTTTTGTTCGTGAACATCGAAATGGAAGGGGGAAGAACAGATTTTTTTGCTCTAGAAAATGTTGGGGGAAGTTTTTTTAAAAAAAAATATACTTTTTAAATATTAGCTTGATTCTTATTTTCTCTTAGAATTTAATTCTATAAGCCTTTGAGAAAGTCATTTTGTTTTATATAACGTTTTAAATAACTGTTCAAATCAGGCATGTTCGAAATATCGTGGTGGTTTTTTTAGTCCCAGAACAAGACGCTTATTGTTAGAAGTAAAAATAACCCTAGTCCAAACTTAGTTATCCCCTCCGACATTTTAAAATAGTCTTTGGGGTGTTGTTAAAACGAGGTATTATTTTCTAAACATAAATTTAACTCAAGTTAAAGGAAGGTAATTTAGTTAAGAGAGAAAAGTCTGAGAGGATTTTAAACAAATTTTTTGGGTCAAAGGATTAGTGTTTCGCCGGAAGTTCCGGTTCCGGTATGCCGCAAGTTCCTGGACTTTTTGGGTCAGGTTCCGGTCCTTGAGTTCCGGTTACGGCCAAATTTGCGGTTCCGGGGAAACACTACAAAGGATAAAGTGTAATGTTTGAGGAAAGTTAGAAATATTTTTTCAAAATAAATAATTCCAATTGTATACCTTCACACAACTTTTAGTAGCTAATCTAGCCTGTGTCAAATTAATGTCTTGTAAAGATAAAGTTGTTGTTGTCATTGTTGTTTTCCCCAATAATTGGCATTGTTTTTCAATAGAAAATTTAATAGCAACACAATTCTGCAAGTCTTTTATTAATTCTTTAATTTCAAAACAATTTTCTAAATTATTTTCCTTCACCAAAAAATTATTTTTTTCTAATATTCTTTTAATTAATTCTGATAAAATAATTGAAGGCCGTAAATGTTTAGAAGAAAGCCAAGCAATTAAAGAAGAAATAGAAATATTTGGGGAGGAAGAGAAGAAAGAAGAGGAGGAAGATGGAGAAGGGGAAAATAAGGAAGAGGAAGAGGAAGAAAATAATTCTGATGAAGCATGTTGATGGCCGCCGCCCTATAGCAAAAAATAAAAAGCAAAAAATAAAAATAAAAAAAAGAGGCAAAGAAATTTTGAGATTCTAGGTGTTCCTTTAGAGGAGAAATTAAAGGAGAAATAACCAAAATAAAGTCTAGAAAATTTCTATTGTTTTTTTAATTTTTAAGCATGAAACAAAAAGAATAAAAAAGCAAATAAAAACTAAAATTCCAAAGCAATAGGAAAATAAAAATATTTACATTTGCTGCTGAACAAAGTTCCGCACATTCCAAAAATCCCCCAGTAACAGGGACAGTTCTTAAAGGCTCAGTACCGGCGATAGAAGAAACATTCCGTTGCAAAAGAAAAACTGGGGCTTCTTCCGAATTACATTCTGATATTAATGCTTAAAAATAATTATATTTTAAAATTGAGAATACTTTAAAATATTTGGAAATTTTATGTATAATTTTCTTGTATTTATAAATAATAATAGGTACTTTTAATTAAATCAGTTGCAAGGTCTGCCTAAAGTCCTTTTTCTTTAACTGTCAAATACTCAGTTTCCGGAAATCAAGCGTCTCGATTTTTTATAAATTATTTATACAATTGATAACCTTATTTTCATAATTATTTACCAGAGGTGGGTCGGAATTCCGATTTCCGACACCTCTGACTGTCTCCGACCCTCCTCTGCTATTTACTTTAATTTTTTGTACTTTAATTTACCCGTTATTCTCATAAAATATTTATGTGTTGACTTTATTAATGTTCTACTTATTAATTTAGGTTAAGGTCATTTATTTTATTAACCCATTTTATCAAGATTATTATTCTTGACAGAAACAAAAAAATTTGAGTTTACAGCTCTGCTAACACTAGTAGCTTTTCCAGGTTTAACCAAGCTACTACTAGTCTTACTAAAGAGTAAGTTGATTTTAGGCTTTTAACTAAAGAATCGGTAATCTGATTTAGGAAATCTTTATATCATTGGATAAAGATTTGAATTTACTCTAAAAATATCAAAAACTAAAATTTTTGAGTTTTACTCAAAAAAAGTTATACTTAAAAAAACTAAAATTTTAAGTAAATTTCGATGTTTTTTGAGCACAATTTTTTGTCATAATTTCAAAAATTTCAATTTTTTGGAAATTTATAGAACATTTAATTCTCTATCAAATGATATTAAAATATGTTTAAAAAATTTGATTTTTAGATGAGTTAAATAATTAAAAATCAACTAAGATTTTGTATTATTTTCAATTAATTATAGAGCATAAAAACCAGAAAATTAAACTTACGTATAGAATAAGCCTGACATTTTGTTGTTAAAATTGTAAATAATAATGAGAAAATAAAAAGGAGGGGAAAAGATGAAATTTTCGTAACCATAGAGGTTGTAGATAATTAAGTGGGATTTAATTAAGGGAAACTTATTTTGTTGTTAATTGATAAATTAATCAAGAGAAATCTTATTTGAAATATTTTTTCTTTAAAATAAACTTGAAATATTCTTTAAAAAATATTTATTTTCACTTTAAAATTAAAAAAAGTCAAAAAAAAAAGCTCTTATACATATTTATTTGCGCATTATTTAAATGGATGGTTTAACCAAAAATTTTCTTGAAAAAAGGAAAAAAGGGAAAACTACGACGATTTGGAATAAATATATAAAAAGAGAACAACAACAACAACCCCAAACACTTTCCTTGCCATTTTTGGTTTTTGGAGAGGGGGAATTTTGTAAAAAGGCGGATATATATTTGAAGAGAGATTGGAAGAGGGGGGGGGGAATATTCTTAGAAAGGCAAGAAAGTGATTTGATTGAAATGAAAGAGAAAAAAAGATGTTTGGGGAGATAAATGGACAGTCTAAAAATTGGAAAGAAATAAAATATATAATCTAATAAAATTTATTAGAATTTTACATTTTTAAAATATTTGAATAAAACACATGTTCCTTTCAGCCTACCCTCTGTTCGAACAGAGCATACTTGTACATAATTCGCTCTCGTACCTGTGTACGAGTCGAGGGATAGAAAAAGGCCAAATGCGAGTACGAGGAAATTTTAAATTTACAAAAACTGGTCCGTAAAGAACAATAAAAATTATAAAAGAGAATTATTGTTAATTTTGAATGATTTAATAGACTTTCTAAAATATCAAAATTCAAAGATAAGTAAAGCAATAAATCAGTTAAAATCACTTCTTTATCTTCCTTTCACTATTGGCTGAAATAGAAATATTAAAATAAATAAATTCGTTTATTTTATTCTTAAAAAGCCAATAAAATCCGTTATATATTTCCTTAATTTTTAGACCCTTCTTAATTTGTAAAATGAACGATCGTTAGGTAAAGGGAGAATTGCAACGGCAACCCAATAAATTCACAAATAGCCTTTGGCGCTTCTTTTCCTTTTTTCTTCACTTTTTCTTTAATTTTTCGGTTTTATTTTAACCAACAAACATTCCCCCCCCCCTCCATTCCCCTCCTCCCCCTCCCCCAATTCCTCTCAACACAATTTTGACCTAAATTTGGAGAGAAAAATTTTAAAGGAATTGATGGATTGAAGTGAAGAAGAATCCCAAAAAAAGTCAAAAAAAAGTAATAAGTTAGTTAATTCATTCTAATATATATTTATTGCTCATTTTCCTGACGTAAGAGAAGAAAAAGAAAAAGCTTTCCTTCCTTAAATTGGCTTTTCAACGACGGCAAATAAATAAATATTTATTTTTAATGAAAATTCCTTTTACTTGTTTCTGTTACGCAATCAAGAAAATTAAAAGAAATTAACACGATTATTATTTAAAAAAATAAATTAGAACAAATAAAAAAATAAAAATTCTGATAAAAAATAAATATAAGGAAATAAATTAAATTTTGTGGATTGTCTTTATAAAGGATTCGATTTCGCTTAAGAGAACTGAAAATGTGGAGATTTTAAAAAATATTCTAAAAAATATATTTAAACTTGTTTGAGAAAAACTTTCAAATATGTAATGTCTTGAAGGTTTGATTTTGAAGAAATCTTGAAGAAAATCTTGAAAGTTTAGTGCCAATAATAAAGAAATAATGGCATAATCTCATTGTTATTATTAAAAAAAGAAAAAATAATTAAGTAAATTCTGATTGAATGAACAGAAAATTTTTGAAACTAAAATAAATATATAATTATTTGACCTTTAATAGGCACATATATTAATCGAAATTATAAGAAGAAAAAAATATTTTTGTGATATGATCTATTCTGTCAATCTTGCATTTATTAACTGGGCCTTGACCTTTTTATTTGAAAGAATTTCTTTAATATTATTTTTATAAAATAATTTTATGAAAAACAAAAATATATTAAAATTTATTTAAAAATGGGATATTAAAAATAATTAAAAAATTTTTTGAAAAAATTTTTTTTAAATTTTTTAAAATTAATTGTAATTTTCTAAATTACTACGGTAATTTTTTAAAATTACTACAGTATTTGGCAATGAAACGGCTTAACAAAAATATTTAAAGGATGGGGAATACTTGAGTCTCGCAATTTTTTTGATTTTCTTTATTCTTCAATATCCTTGTTTTTTTCCCATTCCATCAACTTCAAAATTTCTTAAAATTAAAAACCTTATGTAAAATCCATTTTTGTCATCCACAAATGGATGCTGAATTTACTAGATTAATTTTAAATGATGGAACTGCTCCTTGTATTGTTGGTTTCTTTGCTACTTGGCTTTAATGCTGCAAATAAATTTTTGATATAATTTTCTGATAATATAAAATTCTTAACTCTCTTGAGAAATGTCCCCATAAAAAATTGCTTGGAGAGAACATGAAAGTACCAAAATTTTAAATATTTTCAATTTCTTGTAATCTGTTAAGTTAATTAATTTTTATTTTATTTTAGAATTTAAATTGGAAATTATTCAATCAACAACAAAGCTTTAAAAATGTCTGAACAACGAGTATTCTTTTTTATATTTTAATTAATTTAACTAAATTTTAGTTTGTTAAAGTCCGTGATGATGGTGAAATAGTTGGAGTTCCTTTGTCATCTAATGGAAGATTGTCTTTACATATGCTTAAGATTGCTTTTCCGCGTGCTTATGGCTTAAAGTATACAAATCAAATTGTTCCTACCGGACCTAATGCTCCAGCAAAATATCTTGTCTAGTATTTCCTTATTTTTTGAACAAACTCATTTTTGTTTTTAGTTTTGATGGAAAAGAATTTTTTTCTGACCCGATTGCTGAATGGAATGGAATTTTTGAAGTCATTTGTACTCCACCTCCTCCTAGTCCTCCTATAAGACCTATGTTTGGTATTTTTTTAATGAATAATTTTCTGTTAAAGTTTATTTGTAGGTTACGCTTAAAGATTGAGAAATGATGCAAACAAAAAGTAATTTTTAAATTGATGTGAAGGATAGGCGTTTAAATATTTTTTGTTTGATTAATTTTGTGTTTATATATACGTTGTCTTTTATAAATTAATTTCTTCTAGTGTTTTTCGTTGAAATTTTTTTGTTTAATTTCAAATTTTTACTTTTGCGAATAATTTAATAATTCTAGCGAATAATTTTTATCTTTAATTTTTCTTTTTCTTTAAAATTGCTGGCTTTAAAAAAATGGCTGACAAATTTTGTGCAGAGGTCATTTCAATTTATACAAATGAATCTGATCAAAAAGTTCAAACCGAAAAGTTTTTTATGTTTTTAACTTCAAATTAAAAATTATTTTCAGATTGTGTTGTCTACTTGATCGAGTTCTTTCTTTAAATAATGTTCCAAATGTTTCTGTTGAATCTTCTCAATTAATTGAAATTCTACAAAAACTTGTTGAGACTGGTAATTTTTGAATATTTTTTTATATTTAATTGAAAATTTTTATTTTTCCACATTTTTTACTTTCTGCCAGTTCTTTTTTATGGAAGAAAAACAAAAATTTTCAGAGTAGTCCAGTTTTTAAAACACATTTACCTATCTTATAATGCCTTTCTCCAATCACTTATGGGCCGAAAATTTCAACATATTTCTTCAAAATACGGACAGTTTTTGTGGACTTTTTCTCGCAAAAATTATACCTCTAAATTTTTAAATAATTTCAATTTTTATTCCAGTTGTAAACAATGAAAGTACAAGTATGGTAGTTTCTCGTCAATTTATTGCTGACATTGCCGATCGTTTGAAATTGATAGTTGTCCACAATAATGATTTGGTTATTAATTTGGCAAATGTAGTTCTTAATCAATTACAGGTTTTTTAAATTAAAAAATTATTTTTTTGTTATTTTTCTTTAAAAGGCTCGTGCTATTGCTTATGAAGAACAAAGTAATCAAATTCGAATAATTTTGGCTGATTCTTATGAAAAAACTGGAAATTTTGAACAAGCTGCTCGAACACTTGTTGCTATTCCTTTGGAGACTGGACAACGGTTTGTTTTTAGTTTAAAAAGAATTTTTTGTTTTTTCAGTGGATATCGTCCAGATTTCAAAATGGAACTTTATTTGCGTATAACAGAATTGTTTTTGGAAGCAGGAAATATTTTGGAAGCAGATAGACATGTAAAAAGAGCTTCTTTACTTCAACAGGATGTGAAGGATAATGGAGGACTTTTGTTAAGATATTCGGTTATTTTTTAATGTTTTTAAAGAATTTATTCCTAATGGGTAAAGAAATTAAGTAATTTTTGGCCTTTTCTGTTTTTAATTTTCCTCATTAGATTGTTTTAGTTCAATTTTTTCCTTTTGACTTTGTTTCAAAATGTCTGAGTTTGTGTACCATTTTGGTCTAACTCTTCCTGCCCTTTTTTCATTCCTGTTTCAATTCCTCGTCTATGATTAATTTTAAAATTAAGAAATTTTTCCTTTCAAAGGCTCTCTACGCTCGTGTTTTTGATCGTCAAGGCCAATTTATCGAAGCAGCATCGCGTTATTATGAAATTTCAATTAAGCAAGGACTTCTTCCTTCAGAAAAGAAGCAAATACTTCAAAATGCTTTAATTTGTACTTTATTAGCACCTCCTGGTTTTTTTTAAAATTTTTTAGAAAAATTTCAAGAAATCTTTAGGACTTCAACGTAACCGACTATTAAATACTCTCTCCAAAGATGAACGTTGCCAGGGATTGGCTTGTTATCAGCTTTTGAAAAATATGTATTTGGAGAGGCTTATACAAAATTCGGAGGTTTTTTTGACAATTTTTTTGTAAATTTAAATTCTTAACGAGATCGCTTTTTAATTAAATGTTTGAATAATTTTCGAATAATTCCTATATGAATTTGGGAATCTCGATCTTGGTAGAGGCCTCGTTTACGTAACCAAAGTCGGTTTGCGACTAAAAATAATATTCAAAATTAGGCCAAGATAAAATCATATTTTCTCATTTTAAATGTTATCTTTGGTCACAAAATACAAAACGACTCGATAACTTAAATACTCAAATTTTTCTTTTCTTCTACTAAAATTTCCTTTAAAATTAGTTGAAAGAATTTGAATTATTACTTATGCCACATCAACGTTTACTCGATTCTGAAGGTTCTTCAATTTTGCAACGAACTGTTGTAGAACACAATTTTTTGGCTGCATCGAGACTTTATTCAAATATTTCTTTTGATGGACTTGGACAATTATTGGGTGTTTCTTCTAAAAAGGTTTTTTGAAATTATTTTGAGATTAATTTAAAAAAGTATTTTAAAGGCAGAAAAGATTGCCTCTCAGATGATTTCTAGTGATAAAGTTTATGGGAAGATTAATCAATTAGATAGCACTGTTTCTTTTGAAAGTGAGGTTTTTTGATTATAAAACAATAGGGATATTTGAGCTAAACAGTTGGATTGGTTCCGTATTTTAAACATCACAATGCTTATTGTCTTTATAAGGATTTTACTTTTGTTTCCATTACTTTGTTTAGGTTCTACTTGGATGGTGAATTTGTGCCTAAGATCGTCCATTAGCTTATTTGCACCTTTTTTGGGTTGTTATACATTCAATCTTTAGGTCATGGCTAAGGTTGGGGGTTTTCGGGCTTCATTTCTATTGGGCCAGATCGACCGAGTCTTTTTCGGGCCAAATTTCTATGCCCGACTCGATCTTTCGGACTGATCATTTTTAAATAAGGTTCCCATTTTTCCAGATTCTTCTAATGACCGTTCTGACCCTCAAATTGTCTCAATTTGTGAATTAACAAATTCAATAAATGAACAATTGTCTGCTCGTTTTCCGGAATGGCATGCTGAAGTGGTTAAATCTTTACAGGATGGCAATAATAAAGTAATTGTTGAAGGAAAGGGTGAATTATTAAATTAAATTTTGACTTTAAAAATATTTTTGATTCTCTTGTTTTAACATAATTATTTAAAAAAATTTTTTTGGAAAATTTACTTAATTAAAATTCCGGGATTGTTGAATCTTCAACATTTTCGTTAGCTTAATAAAAATAAAATAAATTAAAATGCAAGATTTTCTTTCTGCGAGTCACCAGCTTCGATGACTTGGGGGATTAATATACAGCAGGAAAACAGTGAAATCGATGAAGGAAGTTTGGCCATTTTATACAAATAAAGGAAAATACTTGGGGCCCTAAAATTCGGTTTACCCTGCAAATGCCTATAAATTTAATTAAAAAAAAGAAATCATTTTATAAGAACCTATAAAGTCTTTTAATAAATTTTATTTAGAATTAGGCAGAATAAGCATTCGATGTAACTCGTCCTCGTTTTCCTATCAAATTTGTATGTAAAGGTATTTCCTGAATTAGAAGTAGGCGCCATCGTGGCCTTGATTTTTTAAAATAATTTTTTCAAAATAAAAAATAAATAAGCCTAAAATAAATTAGCTGGTAAAACTTCAGAACACTAATCATGCTAATGTCACACTAAAGGCATAACAGCTGGTTGAATCATTTTTAAATTTGCATTATAAATATTTAAAAATAATTTTAATAAGGATATACAGAGAAATGCTTAACAAATTATAAGCTTAAATGTAAGAAAAAATATATGAATCATACTGATAGGTAAAATATTTCTATAAATGATTGAAAATAACTTAGAAAAATTTCGGAATACTAAACAGAACTCAAATGGGTCAAACATGTCATTCGAAACACAAACGTCCCCCCTTGGATGGGTACAAATGGCCATCCTGTTCCGGGCATTAAAAACTTTTTTCTTTTGTTGGCGAATTCTATGTTTTTACATCTGTTGGCAATTTGTCCGTTTTCCGTCAGTGACATTTGAGAATTTTGCTTCTTTTTTTTTTGCTTTGAAAATTTTAGAATCATTGATTTTTTATTTTTCTTTTTTCTTTTGAAAGATTAATTTACAAATTTAGTTTCTAAAATTGTAAAAATGTCTTCCGATGACAAAAAAAGGAGATTGGACGATGAAACTACTTCTAGTGGAAGTGGATCTAATTTGCCTGATAAAGATAAAGTGTCAGGAGCTGGTGACAAAGTATATTTCACCTAAAAATTTGAGAGTTCTATAAATCTTTTTCAGTTTGTTCTTGTTATTGACCAAGCTACCGGTGTGAAGAAGAAGGCTCAACTCTCATCAGATGGGACTTTGTCACTCGTTTCACTTGATCGTGGTTTTCCTGGATGTTATGGCTTAGAGTATTCTTCAAGTAATGATGTTTGCATTGTTCCGTATGTTTATTTAAAATTGTTTAAATACACGACATCTTATTAAGATTTAATGAAAATAAAAAGGCTTTTGAGGCACCTTCTGATGGATGGAAAGAGAAGGTGTTCCAAGTAACTTATCAAGGTTAGTTTTTTAAAAATTTGAATTTTTTGGAATTTTTACGACCTTTTGACAAAATTTTGAATTGGATTTAGTTTAGTGTACTGGGGTAAAGGTTCGAAACGTGACATGTCATTCGAAAGCTGGGTATTGTGACTTATAGGGGGTTTTTTTTGGCTGGACCGATTTGGACAAATGAGGTGTCATTCGAAAGAGCTCGCCGAGCTGAGTCGATTGAGGGGCGAGTGAAGTCGATCCGACAATCAGGGACCGAGATACAGACCCCTGAAGTTTGAAAAAGAGAAGGGGGGAGTAAGCTCATTTTGGGGTGAAAAATTCGAAAATGCAAATAATAGTTCATTCGACTCAGCTCGTCGAATGACACCAAAATTAACGAAATCTGACTTGATTTGACAAAGTTATGCTCGTTTGTTTTAGCTCCTTACCTATGGTCTTCATGGCGGTTTTTGTCGCTAAAGGCCCCAGGCACATCCAGAGCAAGAGAAATGGGAATAGGATCATGTTACGAGCCCAGAACCCAGCGACCGTAGACTCCCCGCGAAGCGCGTGCCGCAAAACCCCGCGCGAAGCGCGGGGTTTTGCACAAGCGCTTCGCCGACGCTCCATAGGTTTACGTTGTTTGTTTTTTGTGTCATACTTTGTCCAAACTTGTTCAATCAAGCTGATTTTGGTGTCATTCGACTCTGCTCAAGGAGTTCTTTCGAATGAGCTATAATTTACATTTTTGAATTTTTTGACCAAAATGAGCTTACTCCCCCCTTCTCTTTTTCAAACTTCAGGGGTCTGTATCTCGGTCCCTGATTGTCGGATCGACTTCACTCGCCCCTCAATCGACTCAGCTCGGCGAGCTCTTTCGAATGACACCTCATTTGTCCAAATCGGTCCAGCCAAAAAAAACCCCCTATAAGTCACAACATTCCGAAAGCTTGGCGAGTTAGTCATGGTACTGCTCACTACTTTAGGAAGTGATAATAGACCGAGTCGGCTCAGCTCGTCGAGACGAATTGAATGACATATCTCGTCCAGGACTTTTATCACAGGTACCTTCACTACAGCCTTTTAATTTTATAATCTTTCAGGAAAGAAACCCGGCACACCTTATGATGAAGTTCAAGGTAATTTTTGTTTCTATCGAAATAAGATTATTGAATAACCAGAATTTTAGTTATTTGGGGAAAACTAGTTACTAATAGAGTTTTTAAATACTTTAATTAATTTTATAACATTTTAGCGAGAAGCAGACTTAGCACTGGGAGTGCATGTCCAGTAAAAAAATTCGAAAAAGATAATAGTAAATTTGTTTTTTTGTTATGACAATCTAAAATTGGCATTTATTTTCAGACGGGGAAAAATTCAAATAATTGTTAATTAAAATCTTCAAAAATTATTCTTATAAATTCTAAAATTGTTTATTAAAAATACTTTGAACAATTTTAGGCAATCTTCCAACTTTAGAGGCTGTTAAAGATTTTTGCTTTTACATTCAAGGAGATGGAATAAAAGACTGTGTGATTTGTTTGGAGGCAGATTTATTCTGCACTTTTCGTCATGGCACTCATAAAGAATATGTATTTAAACAACCAATTACAATTTATACATATAATGGATCAAACTCGTTTGAGACTATAGTTAGATATATAGATGAGCGTCTTGATTATATAATCCTCAAAAGTAATGTGGAAATGGAAAAAGTGCCTCCTCTTTGCAATGATTATTCTATTGGTGAACCACTGAATGTTTTTGGCAGAAGTGATGAAGATGGTACTCTTGCTTATTCAAGGGGGTCTATTCGCACTTCTCGATTAGGATATTACTCAGGTTTGAATATAAATCGAATTAATTGAAATTAATTATTAGATGGAGTCCATCACATGGGACCATTTTTATTGGGAGACATTCATACGATGCCAGGCGATTCAGGTAGCGCCGTCTTCAGTACAAAAGGACTGATTGGAATGCATGTTAGGGTTACTCCCTTTTTTCAGTCAGGTACTGATGTTCTTTACGATGCAGCACACTTTAAAGTTGTAAACTGGATTGTACGAATTGAGGACCTTTTACGTGGCGTAAAAGTTTGTTTCTTCAGTTTTTAATATTTATTTTCTTAAATAATATTACGACAAGTTTTAATGTCAAAAATTTTTTTAGACTGTTAAAGCGATAGATTCTCCACCCAGACCGAAAGATCATCCACAACAAAGTTTTTTTGAATATGAAGGCAATGTGTTGACAGGATCTTAGTTATTTTTTGTTTTACTGGACTATATATTTTGATTATATACAATTTATGCTTTATTATAAATTTGATGACATATTTTTCTAAGAGCTTTTGTTTATTTCAAATTTTTATTTCGAAAGTTTTTAATATTTTTTTTGTTCTTTAAATTAAGCCCATATTTTTAAAATCATCATTTACTTCAATATCTTCAAAATTTGGAAGAAATGCCTGTCGCAAAGCCACAAACGGATGCTGAATTTTCTAAAATAATTCTCAATGCGGGGACTGCTCCTTGTATTGTTGATTTTTTTGCTACTTGGTTTTTAATTTTGTAAAATTTAATTTTAATTATATTTCAGGTGTGGCCCGTGCACAATGATTGCTCCCACTTTTGATGAACTTTCTAATAAATACCCAAACTTGAAATTTATCAAAGTTGATGTTGACAAGTGCAAAGGTTTTTCTTTTAATCTTAAGAGATTTTGTCATGAAATTGATGAGAGCGTTTCGGTATTAAGTAGTCGAAACCCTTTGGTTTCTCTGAGCAAATTTTGGGGATTTTTAAGGTAATTCGTGAACAGTACTAACTAAACTGATCCTGTTTCGGTTTCTAGCACTACCCATACAATTATTTAGTCTCCCTTGTTTAAGGCTCGTTAATAATAACTGGAGTGCTCCATCGCTTGCTTAATTTTCATAATTGTCTAAAAAATAGCCATGTTTTAAACCTAAAATTTTCATTTAAATCCTTATTTATCTAATAAATCTTCACATTTCTAGAAACTAAGAACAAATATATGGTTAACGCTATGCCGACATTTCTGGTTCTCATAAATGGGTATTTTTTAGATTATTAATTTTATTAATTTATTCTTATAGTCAACGAGTTGATATATTAACAGGCGCTGATGCAGGCGCTCTTTCAAATTTGGTACACAAATGGTCGGTTAATTGTCCTACGCAAGTTAGTTCTCCAATTCCTGGTCAACATGATATTCTACATTTTATTGATAAAGGCCAATGTGAATGTTTAAATGAGGTTTCTTATTTGATTCTCATTTTTATAATCGAATTTTCTATCCCATGCAAATGAATTTTGTGTCATCATATTCTTTTTTAATTTTTGGAGGCTTGTAACTGCGAGTTATTTTCCCAAGAAGGAAATTTTTCGATATGATGTACTTTATATTTTCCGAGCTCGGACCTCATACTCCCATAAAATGTGGGGAATAGAGAAGAATACTAATTTTCTATCTATTTTTCGAAGTCTGCAACTGCTCCCAATATTTTTCGATTACAAATGTTTTTATATATCTTTGCTTATTTCCTTTGTTCTTAAGTTTCTTTTATTTTTCTAGCAAGATACACATCCACTACGACATTTACTTGATGGAAATGGACCTCTTGTTAGTGACTGCGACGAACAACTTTTAATTAATTTGCCTTTTGTTCAACCTGTCAAAATTCACTCAATTCTATTTCGAGGACCATCTGGAGGAAAAGGACCCAAAAATGTTAAGATTTTTGCAAATATTCCCGTTACTTTGGGATTTGATGCTGCCCAGTCTTCAGAGCCTGTTCAGACTGTTGATTTTTCTCAGGAGCATTTAATCGCCTTGAAATATGTCAAATTTCAGGTTTTCATTATTTAATCTTTTTGAAATTTTAAATTTGGGAGGGAATGTCTTCTGGGGAAGTTTTCTCTTCCTATAGGCAACTTCCTCTTAAAATTCTCTAAAATTCATTCATTTTTTATCTTTCTCAATTTTTAAATTTTAGAATATTCACAATATTCAACTTTTTGTGGAGGACAACATTGGTGGAGGTGAACAAACTGTAATTGAAGAATTTCGTATTTTTGGAACACCAGTTAGTCAGGCAACGAATATGGCAGAATTTCGACGTGTTGCTGGAAAGGCTGGAGAATCGGACCATTAAATTGTGAAAAAAATTTTGTTTGATGGAATTATTTAAATAATTGTTTTTGACAATAAAAAATTATTTTTTCCATAAATTAAAAGTAAAAACAAATAAAAATTTGTTTGATTTTGTGTTGTTATTTAACGAATAAAATATATTCTTTTAATAATTATTTAATAATTTTTTATTCTTTGTTTTATCACAATTTTATTTTTGAAATTTTTTTAGATTAAAAAAATTTTAGTTGAAAAAAAGACAATAATGCCGCCAGTAAATGTTGACAATATTATGCAGGAACTTAGTATTGACCAATTGATTCAAGTTCAAATTAAACTTAGGTATGAAAAGATTTTTTAGTTTAAACGTAATTTTGTGAAAATTGAAAGTAGAACATTTTTCTGAAGACTTGTAGTATTTGACATATCTTTAATCCCATTGACTTCTCTCGACATTTGTTCACGAACAAATCGGATGAGTCCTTTAAATTAGGATCCTCGAAGTCCAAAGTTTCAAAAGGTTAGCCACTTTCCTAAATTTGAGCTCAAATTTTCTGTAATCATCACCAGATATTATAACTTTTGGGTTGAATGATGTAAAATATTGAATGATATAAAAACATCCTCTCAACAAAAAACAAAACCTTTCATTGAACAAATAAGCAAAAAATTATTCTAACTAATTTAAATAATTCCAGAAATGAAACAGAAAATAAACGTGAAGATCTTCGTCAAATGGTCGGTCGACGTTATAGAGATGTTTTGGATGCATCTAATGCTGTTAAAAGGTTTTTTTTAATTTAACAGAAATTTTTTCAATTAATTTTTAAAGATTAACTGAAATAGCTTCAGAACTTTCAATTTTATTAAATGATACAAAACGTTCATTTTCTGCACAACAAAATTCTGATCCAACTTATGAATATACAAAAAGGGCAGTATTCAATGCCAGTCGACGTCTTTTGTTGTTACATACACTTTTACCTTTTATTGTAAGGGTTTTTTATTTTTAATTAATATTAGAGAGATTGGATTGGAGTTTGGTGAAATAAAACTTCTGAGACATTTCTGGGCTAAACCAAAATCTTAATTGGGAGAGAAAATAACGCAAAACTAGAAAGGTTCGGATCAGTTACCCGGACTTTTTGGCTCAAACTCGGACCATAGAAAAATTTTGGAATCCGAAGCCCATTTTGATCTTTTACTTCCAAACTTTGATTCATCCAAACTTTGATCCAAAATTTGGGTTATTTTTGTCAACATATTTTCGTCATCATTATCTAGATTTATGTATTGACATTATTTTTCTAATTTTAGGCTTCAACTAGCGACCTTTTAACTCGTTCCTTTGCTCTCTGTATAGCCGAAAACCTTCAAAGACAGCTACAAACTGAACAACACCATTTACTTGACAAAAAAGACGAGAATGCTCCTTTACTTTTGTCTCTTCTCTCTGAACGTCTATTTCAATCAAGAATTGAACTTTTAAATGAAATTGGGGAGGCTATTGGGTTTGAAGTAGATTGGCGTTCTGTTACAACTCTTTTGGCTGCTCAAGCATTGTTAAAACCTCGAACGGATGTTTCTGAATTATTACAACTTTATTTGGAATCGAGAATGGTTTTTTATGATTTTTCTGAAAATTTTCAAAAAAAAATTATTTCTCTTCAGAAAATAGTTTCTCAAGTCCTTCATCAACCTGATTCTACACTTCTCGGTCTAGTTCGTCATATAAAAGACACAATACAATGTGTTGAACAAACATTTGGAAGAGGTCAATGTTTCCTTTCAGCAATTCAATTTATTACAAAAAAGGGCTGGGCGCCAGGTTTTTTAAAAATTTTCAAAAAAATTTTATTAATTTTTTAGAAGAAATAAAACAACTAGTAGAAGATCAACCACTCTCAACTAGTCGAATTCTTGAAAAAGAAATTGTTTTGGTAAATGGGGGATGTGTTGAAAATAAATTTAAATTGCAAGAGAAAAGTGTTATTCAGCGAGCTTTTTCTGAATGGATTAATGAGTCTATTTTTTTAATATTGTCAAAATTTTTAATATTGAAATTTTTTTAAAAATTTTTTTGCGAGTTGATAATTATAACTTTGAATTTCGTCATGTTTAGGAAAATTATTCATTTCGACACAATGGGACTTATTTGGCCTCGGTTTCCAACTCTAAAAATTTCTCTTTACCTTCTTTTGAATTATTTAAATTTTTAGAGTTTGTTCAATTGCACGTGACAGAGTCAAAGCAATGTGTAATCATTTTGAACGAGTTGAACAGGCAGTAGAATTTGCTGTTGCAGTTGGTCATATTTTCAAAACGGTTTAAAAAATTATTTTCTTAGGAAAATTTAAAAAATAGTTTTAAAAAATATTATCAAAAAGAATTCTCATTTTGTCCTCTTACTGATAAATTTTGCCTTTTTACCTTTAAAAATATTTTAAAATAAATTTTTAATTCTTTAAAGGATTGGTTAACAACAAATTCATTTATTGAAGAAGATGGACACGAAAATAATTCAAATACATATTCTCTTAGTTATAGACAATTATTTGGCACGACTTTATTAGAACGTTTTAATCAATTAATTAATGAAGAGTTAATTTTGCTTGAAAAGAAATTACATTCAAAATTGCCTTTAATTAATTGTAAACCACAAATGCCTTTTCAAAGGAGTGGGATAGCTGCTGTAAGTTGGAAAGAAATTATTTTTTTTAATTTATAAGGATGGAAAGAATTTTTTTAATTTTTGGTTTGGGAGGAATATGGTTTTTTAGTAAAATTTTTTAAAATATTTCCCAAACAATTGAAGTTTTTTCTTTATAAAAATTAAAGATATAAAGCAAAAGTTTCTGATATTTGGTGTAATTGTTAAGGTGTCTGCCTAGCTTATTGTAATTTTTAGGGGTTCAATAAAGAGACCCTTTTGTCTCTTTTGATGTTAAACTTCAAGAAATATTTAATTTTTATTTTTACTATATTTTTTTGGAATTATATAAAAAAATATTTTCCCTAAACTAATAAAAATTCTTTAAAAAATGAATTTAAAGGTTAAATTCGACCCTCAACTAGCTTCAGGAATTTCAACAGAATTACAAGAATTGGTTTCCGAATTTAGTGAACAATTACTTTTATTACAAAAAAATGTTTATAAATATACAAATGTTGGGCAAGAAGAAAATGTTGGAGAACTTTATAATGTTTTGGCTGAAAAAGTTTTTTTAATGGTTGAAAGGTTTTGTTTTTAATTTTTAAAAAAATTTAAATTACGTGACTCCTTTGACTATTCCTATTCTTGGATATTTTTAATTTATTTGGAATTAACTTTAATTATACTGACATGGATAGTAGAGTTGTTGGACACAACCGGTTATTAGCCGGTACCTCCCGGTTTTCAATTTTGAGTTTTAGGCAAATACCGGTTTTATTTTAAGGGAATTTTTAAAGTTTATTTATTTTTTTTTATAAATTTTCAATAAGTTTCAATAAAAATTTCAAAACGATAAAAGCTACCATTTAAAGAGCTTTGGAATAAATTCAGGCTAATAGAAAAAAAAACTTTTTTTTTTAATTTAATTTTCACAGATTAACAAATTTTTCTGAATGGGAAATTAATTTAATTAAACCAATAACAGAACAACAACAACAAACAAATTTTGAAGAAAATAAAAATTCTCTATTTTTATTTAATAATAATAACGAAAATATTCTAACAACGAGAGAATTAAGAGAAAAATGGTTATCTATTTTTCGTTTACTTTTGGCATTAGTACAACATGAACCTTCTATTTTATGCCAATGTATGAATCACAATTTGGAAAGAATTGTGAATTGTAATAAATTGTTACATGATGCTACTGAAGAAGCTCTTTGGTTTTTTTTAGAATTTTTTTTATAAATAATAAGGCTGTTCATGTCCAACTAATTTTTATCTGTGGGGTGGTTCAGATGGAAAATACTTATAATAATAAAAGCTTTTGAGCCGTCACAGGCAAAAACTGTTTACTATAACAGATCCTGAACAACCTTTTTATTAAGAAATTTTGATTTAATTTTTCTGATTAAGTAAATTAAGAATTTTAAAATTTTATTTTCTCAATCCTACGCTCCAAGTTAGAAGAGAAAAAGAAATTTTAAAATAAAATTTTAACTGTTTCACTTTTTTTTTAATTTTAAGTCAATTTATGAATTGTGTAATTAATGAACATTTTCGTGCAAGTAATTTATATTCACAATTATTAGAAAATGTTTCGAGTTGGTATGGGTGGATGGATATTTTACAGGTTTTTTTTAATATTTTTTTAGGATTTTTAAAAAATGTTTTTAAGTGAAAAAAATTGTTTTTGTCCATAATTTTATTTTTTAAGAAAAATTTCCAGGAAAATTTCTAAAAATTATAAATTTTTTAAAAAAGAAAAATTTCATAAAAAAAAAATAAAAATTCATTTAATTTTTAGGAACCAGAACATGTTAAACTTTCTGAAACAGTTGAAATTCTTGTACCAACACAAATATCTTCTCATTTTTATATTCTTTTGACGGAAATTTGTTCAGAATTAAATCAAAATTCTCTTGGACATTTATTTACTAAAAATGTTACTTTACACGTTTCTAAACAAATTGGTAGGTTTTAATGAAAGGGGAATGATAATTTTTATAGAAAAGAATTTTTAATTTTGTTTAATTAATGTCCTTTTTCTAAGTACTTGGTTTTTAGATTTGAAATAAATAAAAAAAATTTTTTTTGGAAAATGTTGGGAAACATAAACTTTATAACCGAAGCAATATTCACTAGCTTGCCTATCAAAATTTAGTTAAAATTATTTACTCTTGCCAGTTCGTTTCTCAAATAAACTTTAACCACCACGAAGGATTAATTGAACCTACAACTTCTTGACAGTTATTGCTAAAAGCTTCGCTGTTCAATTAATTTTTGATTGTAAAGCATTTATACTTTTAAGTATTTATACTTACCAAGCTATTGTGGACTAAGGTTGGCGGATAGTTGGAAATCTTCGGATATCCGGATCCGCCAACCTTACTGTGGACTCTTTATTTCTATAAATTTCTTCCTTTTCTCTACTTTTTTATTTCTTTTTTATAGGTTATTTATTTATTCTTATACTTCAACAATGTTTAAATAATTGTGCTTCAATACCTACTATTTGTGTTCAATTAATTTTTGATTGTAAAGCATTCTTTCAAATGTTTCCAGATAAACAATTTTTGGAAATTAGTAAACAAATTGAATCAAAAATGGATCCAATTGAAATGAATATATTGCAAGAACCTTTACTTAGAAATGCTAAATTATTTGCACAACGAACTGCTGTATGTTTGTAAAAAATAATTTTAGAAAATATTTTTTCGGAAGATAGGGACAAAAATATATGTGTATGAGAACAGCCTGATCTAAATTTTAAATTCCCTTGTGGAGCTGGTAGAAATATTATCTAAAATCGAACTTACTGGAAATGCTTTAATTAAAGCCCGGCTCTATTAGAAGCCCATATCCCTAACTGCTGTATGCTTGTAAAATATAAGCTCATTCAAATTGACCCATTGAAAAATAGACGCCCAGGGCTTTAATTAGAGCATTTACGGTATCTAGAATTGAGGCTATCGCTTAGGCAGCTCTATCTCACCAAGTAGACAATTAATTTAAAAAATTGTATCCAAAAACACTGAATTAAAGTTGGGAATATTTAAAACTGTAATCCTAGTGTATAGGAAATAAATTAAGGGTTAATTTTAGATAATTAAAAATTTATTTTTAAAATTTCATTTAAAAATGTTTTCCTTAATTAAAAAAATATTTTTTTAAAGATGATGTTTGGTCAATTACAATCAGAACCAATAACTGCTTTTAACAAAGAATCCCAACTTGAAGAAAGTTATAGTTCTTTAGTTGACCTTATACCGCGTGTTCAGGATGTTCAACGTTTGGCACAAATTCCGCGTCTTTCCAAATTTCGAGTAAAATTTTTAAAAATTAAATAAAAAAAATTATTTTCTAAAGGATTCGACTAATCAATGGAAAGGAGAAGAAAACGAAAATAAAAATTTATCAATTACCAAACAACAAAAAAGACAATCTTCCAAATCCCCCCAACGTTTTGAAGGGATTAAAGGACAACAACAATCTTCTTCTACTTCTTCATTTTCTTCACTTTATGACAAAATTTCGACAAGCTGGTTTAAAACTTGATTGAAGAAGAAGGAAATATTTTTTTAATTTTATTTTTGTGATATTTAAATAATTAAAAGATTTTTAAGCATAAATAAAAATGTGTTAAATTTATTTTTGATAAAATTGGGTTAATTTTTGTGTGTGATAATTTTTGTTTTATCAATTAGATAAAATTTTATAATTTAAATTTTAAAATTTTATTGATCAGCTTTAAAATTTCCGAAAATAAGAAATATAATAGATTATTGTAGTTTTTTATTATCTCTTGATTAATTTTAGAAAAGTTCAACAAAAAAATTTTAGAATGAGTATAAATATCAGTGCCTAGGCTTTATCGCCAAATATTATATAATCTGGATATTATGACTTTTTTCATCCTTAAGGGTTTATTTAAAAATGAGTCGACTTACAGAAAATATAACAAATAAATACAAAAATTAAATTAATCCATTTCTCTTCAAAATAAAAGCCAATTAGCCAAATGTAACAACAAATAAGTTGCTGCTGAACAAACAAGGCAAATAACATAATTACTTATTGAAATGCCTATTTGGAGCCAAGAACCGTCTGTTTTGAGACAATAAAAGAATACCTAAGGGAAAAGAAATTTTAAAATAAATTACTAGAAATATTTTATTTGGACATTTCACCGAAAAAATAAATCAAGAAATTCTCGTCATTACCCTTCTTAAACAAACTGTCAGTTTCGTGGATAGAAATCGAAAAAACGATTATCAAAAAAAGGAACAACCAGTTTTCATTTTTACAATAGGATACACCTCAAATTAAAATATTTTTTTAGTTTGTCTGGCTATTGGGGGGGGGGGGGGGGGGGGGAATTCCCTAAACGTAAACGTTACCCCAAAATTGGACATCTCTCATCATAAGATATAATATTTATACCCCAAAAATAAATCATAGTGAAGTGTCTTTATTAAAGAGAGAGATAGGAATAAGTTCGAAAATGTCTAAAATATGGGTGTAATCTAGGTGGAAGAGTGACACACAATTTAGGGAACATAAAAATCCCTTTCGGTGAATTGTCCGGATCGGTGAATTGTCCTTAAAAGTCTCCCCAAACATACCATAGCCATAGTATTTGTAATTAAAGTAACAATTGTAGATAATCTTTTAATTACTTCATTATTATTTTGATTAAATTTGAAAGAAGAAGAAACAAAATATAGAGAAACTAATAAAAAAGGAATAAATATTTTTAAAAGTAAAAGTGCTGCCATAATAAAAGGAGAAAATATTGAAATAAAATGATGAAGAAATGAAGGATTAAATGAATTTAATGAAGAAATATTTCCAGTTCCAAAAAATGCTGAAAACAAAAAAATAATTTTTTTATTTTAAGGTGGCACAATTCACAGTATGGACAATTGGTGGACGGAAATTTTTAGTCAGTGGAATTTTTGTTATCAGGAAAGTAAACAAAAATGGATGTTTCATTTCAGGCATTATAAATATTTTAGAATAATTTATATAATTCTAAGCGGTACTTTTCCGTTATCTCCCCCCATTTTCCTTTCCTTATTTCTCCTTTCAGAATGGTCAAAGTCAAAAAGGATTAAATTAACTTAAAGAGACATTAAATACGAAAAGGCGTTCATTTTGCACTTTTTTTTTAAATTTGATTTCAGATCAATAATAGCTTTAACCTTCCGCAAATTTTATCAATTTCTATAATGAAAAAAAAATATTTTACAAAAGGCTGATTGTGTTTAAATGGCCATTAAATGAAGTTAAGCATTGCTAGATGGTGATGTAGAAGATCTAATTGTCGTTCAAAAGTCAATATTCGAGTCGGAAATTAGAGGGAAGTCAGATTCCGTTTGTTACTGTCCGCTTCATCTATCATGGTCCGTTGAAAAAAATCACGCCAAAATGCTTTTTTTTTGATAAATTCTATTTGCTTTTCATATTCCTTTTGCCTGACCATTATATACCTTTGACCATTTTGAACGGAGAAAAAAGGAAGGAAAAGAAATGGAGAAGGAAAGAAAAATGGGGGGGGGGGGGGAGATAACGGAAAAGTACCTTCTAAGCATTATCCGAGACCGACTGGCCATTGAATAGTTAACAGTTTTAAACCGAATTTTATATTATTTTTGCAACCAAAATTCCACTGATCAAAATTTCCTGGACTCACCAAGGTGTGAAATTCTTATTAAAATAAGGACATTGAAAATTGGAGTAACTTTTGTATGCGGATTTTTTAAAAAATTGTGGAATACGTCTAAGAAAACTTTCTATTCCCTCCTATACAATTAAAGTTTTTACTTACCCATTTCAATACAAATAACCAAAAATACAGCTTTCACAAATTCTGATAAATTAATATTTTTATTCTTTTCTTGACTAGATTCAAAAATATTTTTGTTGGTTGAAGAAAAATCTAAAAAAATTGAACAGAATAAATTTAAAAAATTTCTTTATATTTTAAATATTCCTCCAAACTTTTCCTTAATTCACTCCCGTCTACTAACTCAATAAATCTCCCCAATTCCCACCAGAAATCCTTGATTACTTAATTTAATTCACTTGTAATTCACCTAAGTTTAGGACTAACAATTAAGGTAACTATTCACTATAAAAGCATTACAACTTTTTTCAAAAAACAAATCTTCTTCTTCTCTTCCGCCGACGCCAACGTATCGCTGCTTGCACAACAAAAATGATCCATCCCATGATGAACAATCCAATGTGTGGCCCGTATCCTGTGACGGTATGTTCGATTTTTTTCTTCTTTTAAATCTCTTCAAAATCTATTTTTTAATTTTTTCAGCTCCAATGCAACAACTGTGGCGCAGAAGGTCTAACGAGAGTCGTGAAGGATCCAAACAATATGTTCACCATAGCATGTGTCGTGCTTTTCTTCAGCTTCTGGTGTCTTGCTCCTCTTCTCTGCTGCTGGACCTCGGCCTTCGACTATAGCCATCACTGCTCGGTATGCGGAACTTTGTTGGGCGTCAACAAAAATTAAAATGAGGAAAGAGATGGACAAAACTATAAATAAATATATTGTTTTGCTATTGTAGTTTTTGTTTTGCCCAAAATTGTTGTTGTATTTAGCTTGTCTTGTGTAATTTGTAGTTAATAAATTGAATATTTTTTCGTTTCGATTTCCGATAGTATAGAAATGCTTAAAGAAGCAATCCTCAAGGCTTAAAACTAAGCTGAGAAAATATCCAGGACATTTAAACTTCTCCCCTTTTCCATTATCCTTCCCTACATTTCTGCTTATATTTCAAACAAAAGCAGTTGGAAAGCTTTACCGTCCTATAATAAAAAAACTTCAAGACAAGTTTTCCTTGCAAAACACTTCTCTGTCAAACGTCAAAGCATCGCATCGAGCTCACTCTACACTGCTGATTTTTCACAATTAAAGGAAACTTAACTTGACCTCCAAACTTCCTTCCTATTAATAAATTTTCCAAACTTAATTAATTTTTCAATCTCAACGTCAGTTGAAAACAAAACCAAAAAATTTTTAAAGTCGACTAATATAAATTCTCAAAAAACCTCTCGTCTTAATATTTTTACAACAAAAAGTTATTTTTTCACTTTTAACCTCCAACCTTCCTTTCCTAATTTTAAACCAAACTCCAACCAAATTTTTTTCTCAAAACACCAAACATCCTCTTCTCTTTAATAACATTTTTTAAAGAATTTTCCTACCTAATTTCAATTGAAAATAAACATTTAAAAAAGCAGAAAATAAACAAAGAAATAAAGCTTCGTGTGAAATAGACAATAAACTAAAAGGTATTTGTAAACAAATACTCCAAATAATTAATTGAATATTTAAATTAATTTTTGTTGTTGTTTTTATTTTTTGTTTCCAAAGAAGAGGAAGCACAAAAGAAAGGGGAATATTAATCCAAGCAAATAATTGTTTTAATAAATTGTTGTTGTTGGTTAATTGTAACTGGAAAAAATTTTAAAAAAATTTTAAAAATTTCCTTTTGGATTTAAACATTTTAGGGCCAAAAATTAATTTATTTTTGAATGTGTATAGTAGGGAACGAGCCGAGAAAAAAAAAACAAAATTCTCAATTTCGGGAATCGGGATGGCTCGTTCTCTGGTAGTTAAGCTGGCTCCCTTCCCCTGCCTCTGACTTAAAATTAAAAAGACGTATATTAAATTTAAATTAGTATTATAGCAGGGATCGTGCTGACATAAAAAAATACATTTCGAGATGGATTTTTGATATAAACAAGTTTTCTTATAGTGGGGTCTGTTTGTAAGAATTGCTAAAATATTATTCCTTTGTTATAGAAAAAAGAACCCAAAGTTCCCAAAAGTTTATACAAAAATAATTTTTTAATTTTCTAAAATTAAATCTCAAAACAAAAATTAGTATAGTAAAGGAAAGACACACAAAGACAGGAGTTTTAAATTAAAAAAGTTTTTTTTACCTCAAAATAATCAAATAAAATAATCAAAAAAGTAATTAAATGCAATATTCCAATAAATACAATTAATTGTTGATTAAAATATTTAAAATAATTTAAATAAAATATAAAAACACAACAAATAAATTCTGCAATAATAACAAGTAAAGGCCTTTGAGAATTACCAACTGTATCCAATAAAGGAAATATAGACAATAAAATACAAAGAATTAACCAATACCTTTTTTAAAATTAAAAAAGATTAGATTATTTTTGAAATTAAAAAACAAAAGAAATTTTGGATTTTTGTCCGACCATGAAGATTTATCAGATAAGACGAAACAAAACGACTCAAAAACTTTGTCATAAACCAAACAAAGCAGAAAAAACTAACGAAGCTACGAAAAAACGTTTCACAAATCTTTACTTGGGGCACCCGTTAGCCTATCCATATCAGAGGTCAATCGGAAATAAAGGTGCCGGAAATCTGAAATGGCTCAAAAGTCGGAACTCGGAAATCAGTTCAAATTTTGGGAAGTCAGAAATCGGAAGGAAAAAACGTCGGAAATCAGAATTCCGATCGACCTCTGATCCATATCAATTTTAAACGGTTATAACAGGAAGCTAAGAAATTTTTGAGAACAAACAGTCCAAACTCTCCTAACAGACAATCCCAAAAATAATATTAAGGAACCCAAATTCAATTTTAAAATCAAAGAAATCAAGAACAGAAATTGTCTAAAATTTCTAATCCAAAAAATTAAAAACAAAATTTCTTTAAAAAATTACCATTTATTATTGTTTAAATCCCCAACAGAATTACTGACATTAAATTTTGTTGCAAATATTTTTTCTTCTTCAAATACTTGTTCACGTCTAAACTGCCTTTCTCTAATTGAATTAAACTCATTGTGGTGTTTTGAATATTTGACTTTAAAAAATGGAAAATTTTTTTAAAAATTTTAAATTATCTAATAAAAAAAATATTTTCGGTTAATCAAAATCCAGAGTTAAAAATTTACTAAAAATTTGGGTTTTCTAGTCAAAAAAATGACAAAAGAAAAGATTTTTTTATTAAGACAACTAATTGTGGAAATAACTAAGGATTAAGGCTACTCCTACAATGACATCCGTGTCGAGTGTTCTGTTGAGTGTCAAGTGCTCCGTGCTTGTGTCCGTGTCAAATGAACTCTTCTATAATGACATCTGTGTCAAGTGTTTTTACTTTCAAAAAAATTTTGAAAAGCACTTGACACTCAACGCTCGACACAGATCCATTGTGCGAGTAGTAAAAGAAAATCCATTATTTCTAAAATTTAATCTGTCGATACTTTTAAAGGAAAAATTGTCAAAAACCACAAAAAAAAATTTCAATTTTCTCTAATTAAATTAATTAAAAAACCAACAATTTGTAATAATTCCATCATTTTCTTTCATTTTAACAAAATTTTGTTTGTTTTTAATATGTTTACAAATCCAAAATGGAGAAATTAACAAAAATATTAATGAAAGAGTAAAACGTTCAAAAAAGACAAAAACCAAAAGAGAAATTGAAAAAACTTTAAAAATAAATTAAAAAAAAATAATTTAAAAAAAAACCGGTAAAAGGTAATCCAACAAAAATTAAAAATAATTTATTTAAATTAAAAATTTCTTCATTTCCAAACATTTTAATTGAAATTGAGAATAAATAGATTGGAGTTAAAAAATAAAAATAATTAATTAAAAGCCATCCATTTGCCCAAATAATTGTTGATGTTATAAATAAAATTAAAAATAAAATTTCATTGGGTAAATAAAGTTGTTTAGTAGATAATAATAAATGTGAATTTTTTCTGAAAAAATATAAAAAAAAAGAATTATTAATTAAAGAAATATTAAATGGAAAAGTAAAGAAATTGATATTTTTATTTTACAGTCCTCAGATTTTTTTAAATTTTTTTGAACTCGAATAAGTACTAAAGAGCGGATTCGAACCTGCCGCCTCATAGTTATTTCAAAGCGCTTTCGCTTACCACATACAGGAGCTCAACCACTGGGAGCAACCGAAGCATCTACCAATCTTTTCCCTTTTTTGATCGTTTAACCTCCAACTAACTCTTTTAAATGCTCTAGGTGAATCATGTCCCTACAATAAGACTGAAAAATCATGCTTAAAATGAGGAATATCTTAAATCATATAGTAAAGTTTTATTCTATATTTAAATTAATTATCCCTTCACATTAAATATTTTAGATAAGAAAATTTTCCAAGAAAAAAACAATTTCTTTACTTTTTTAAATTAAATTATAAAACTAAATACCCAATAAGTGAAGCATAAAGTAAAAGATTCCAAGAACAAAAAATAGCACAAATAGCCAAACCTTGACTAAATTGGTTATAACGATGAAAATAATTTAGAGCTGATCGAATTATTGGAATTAATTTTACACAGGCCTTTAAAGAAAAAAATTTAAAAATTTAATAAAAAAAGGCAACAATTTCTAATATTTGGAAAATTTAGAGTTTCCTGTTGTTGAGAAAGGACAAAAATATTGAAAAGTGAAAAAGAGAAAATACTTAAAGATTGAAATGAGAACAAGCATTTTTCACAAAACCCAAAGCTTGATTTCGAGCTCCCTAATGCGGTTCAATACAATTCTACGAGCTAAAACGAACCATAAATACTTAAAAGACAGTCCGGGACTCGGAAACATAAACCAGAAAGCTCTAAATAAATTGGCCCACCCCTGTTTGGTCCTGTCTGAATTCCAAAAAAAAATACATTAAACTTAAAGAGTAAGCAATTTTTATTTTTTCAATAAATAAACTCAAACCTTCCAAGCAGCTTCATATCTCTTTAATTGTGCCAAACGAATAATTTCATTTTCAATTTTTACCAAAGCTTCATAACTCAATTCTGGATATTCACAAAATAGAAAACGGAAAGAATGTGCTCTCCTCTCTTTTCTTCTAATTAAAAATTGTTCTGACATCTAAAAAATCTTTTTCAAAAAATTTTTTTCAAAAAAAAAACCTGTTTAAAATTTCCATAAACACTTTGAAAAATATATTTACCAGGCAAATGCCCCAATAAATTAATTGGCACAATTCCAAAAGAATTTGAAGGTATTGCAATGCCTAAAAGTGCTGATTGAAGAGGGGCAATATCTACTTGAGTTAAATTAATTTTTGTTTTTGTTGGAGCTATTCCTGATCCCCAAGCAACGAATGGAGTTTGGACTTCATCTGGAGTGCCATCACCTTTTAATTAAATTTTAATATTAAAATATAGAAAAAGCAAATATCAATATTATAGAAAGGATAAAGGGTTGATAAATAAAAAATCAGACTAGAAACCGGATCCAAACGAGATCTAGAACAAAAACTGTTATCGAGATCGAAATTTCGTATAACACAGCAATTTTTTTCATGATTTTCATATGACCTTCCCAGTCCAGTTTCAAATCCAGATCGATTCAGTCTAACACATAATTCTCCTATGACACCCCCCCCCCCCCGTCTTATCTCAAATTCAGATTAATCCGTAAAAAATAAAAAAATTTTAATTTTAGAAAAAAATAGAAAACGTTAACTACTGTTTTAAGGACAATTAAAAAAAATTAAAAAAAAACAAAAATTTAATACCATGAGAACCCCAATCAGTCATTCCATGATCCGATGTAAATAAATAAACTGTTCTAAAAAATAAATTTAAATTATTCAAATAAAAAAACCTCTTATCATTAAAATAATTTTCAAATAAATTAACAACTCTTTTTATTCCTTTGTCAACAATTTTTATATTTTCTAAATATTTTTTGGAGTTAGGTTTGTGTCCATGCCCATTTGTATCTAATCCAAGCAAATGAAGAAAATAAATTGAACGTTTAATTGAAAGTAGTTTTGTAATTTTGTTATCCCCTTGTTTTGCACGATTGAAAAATTCCTTAAAAATTTTTTAAAAATAATGTTTGAAAATTCAGAAATAGATTATATATATTTAAAAAATCGAAGAGTTGAATCTGTGGGATAATGGGGACAGTTGGTGCCTTCACCAATTAAGAGACACATCACCTTCGGGTCATAGTTGGTGTAACAGTTCTTGCTCGTATTTTAAAAGGAAAGAATTTAAATAGTATCAAGATTACTCTTTGATTGTGCTTAAATACCGGAACTACTACACTAACTCTAAACAAGTCAATAGATATTTGAAATCAAATAAAATATCCAAAAAAATAACCTCAACTCTATCAAATACCCATTCATCAAGTTTAGAAGCCTCTTCACTTGCAAAATCTTCCAATTCTGGAGAATAAAATTCAGAAAATGAATGAGGAATATTTGTTGAGAATAAATTAATAATATCTGGACTTCCCCACATAAAAGAGAATTCTGATTGATTAAAAGTTGAATCGAAAGGTATTGGATTGTGTCTAAAATAATTAATTTAAAAATTAATTTTTAAAAAATTTACAAACTTCCAACCACGTGTGACAGCACTAACATCTTCATAAAAACCAGCAAACAAAGCTACATGTCCAGGTCTAGATTCTGTTGGCACATGACCTTCAGAAATACCCCAATCTGCCTTAAATTGAAAGAGAATTAAAAAATATTTATTGACTTGAGCGAAATCTTTTTTAATTTTCCAAGATTTTGAAATTTATGCTAAAGAAAACTATTCTTTCCTTTTTTAATTTAATAATAAAGAATTTTAAGGAAGTTTGTTATTTTCAGTAATTGAACTTAGTGATCGGACCTTTGATCCATCACCAATGACGGTATTTCTGTATTACAATACAAAATATGGTATGATACAAAATTCTGAGTATCAATTAAAATTAGAATGCGTTAAATCTTTTTTGAGATTAGATTTAAAAATAATTAAAAAAATTTAACCTTCGATCCATCAATGAGAGAGTGAATATAAGGAGACACACCGGGATTCTCAAAGAAAGATCTTGCACGAAGACCATCTAAAAAATTTTTTTTTAATTTTTAAAAATTTAATTTTTAACCTGCAGAAAAGAAAACAATTCTGTCAGCGGGTGTTAAAACATTAATAAAATTGTTTGGAATTATTTTAAAATTTCTTCCTCCTTTAACAATTGGTGAAGAATAATAAATATCAAATATTGAATATAATAAAAGTAAATGAGTAAATATTCCAAGAAATAAGAATATAATAAACATTTAAACTAAATTAAAAAATAAAATGAAAATAATTTTATAGATTTTTGTCTAAAAAATACTTTTTATTAAATCAAGTTTAATAAAAAAATATTTCAAATTGTTAAACAAACAGAAAAAGTTAAACAACTTAACAGCCCCCTAGAAAATAGTTAAACTAAATACCCTGTACATAAAAATAAAAAACCTTCAATTCATCAGCTTTTGGTCTCGTATCAACTAAATAAAGCCCCTTGGAAGAAAATGGAAGCTTGACATGATGAAAATATTTTAGGGTTGAAAATATTTTTTTGAATTAATTGTAAGAAATTTATTTGAAGTAGACAAACGGAAAAAATGAAATCCGCAATAAGATTAACGTATATTTTTACCAATTGCGAAAAGGCAAGAAAATTTATAAATAAAATTTAAAAAATTATGAATTAATACGTACTTATATACATACCCGGATGTGTTTAATGTGTGTTTAAAATGTGGTAAAAATATTTAAAAATAAATTGACAGGCTTTAACCTGTTAAGAAATAAAAAAAAAATAAAATAAAAAAAATAATTTAACCGAAAATCAATGAAAACCAATTTTTAAATAGTTATTGTTGTCCATTAAATCAAACACAAATTTTATACTTTCATTTTTCTGATTTTAAAATCACTATATGATGATTTAGTAAAATTTCTTTCTTCATTGCGAAATGAAAATTTCACTCTTGAATTGTAAATATTGGAAATTTCATAATTTGTATATTTTACACCCCCTTCTTGTTTAATTTTAACATTTTCTGCTCTTTCACTTAATTTATGATTTGTGTAATTATAAGTGTGTAAATCAATAGCAGGCGTCATTTTTGAACAATCTCTCGCTGTTGCTATATACTAAAAATTAAATTTATTTTTTTATAAAGAGATGATTTACTTCTATAAAAAGATCATAAAGCCTTGCAAAATTAGAACTATTTAACCAAATTGGTAACGAAATTTCTGTAAATTTATTTCCTTCATTTATTATTTTATTAAGTAAAATTTTTGTTTGTTGTTCTGTAATATCGTCACTGATATTGAGGTTAAAGTAAGAAGTTGATAAATGATTGAAAGAAAAGTTCAAAATATTTTCAAAATTTTTGTTGCTAGAACAAATATTTGTCAATTGAATGTTAAGTTTAAGAGAAATTGATTTGTCGTTATCGAACAAAATATTGATCATTTCTGGATTAAATATACAATCAAAAACTGACCACCTAAAAGTACATTTAAATAGATGTTCTAACCAACAGCGAGCAGTAATCATTTCTTTAATATTTTTTGGAATATTTGGCAATATTAGGAGATAATCTGTTTCATCGTCCTTTGAACCGGAAGTTTTTTGAATACGAATAAAGTTTCTGTTAGGTCCAGAATTATATAAAATCAATGGAATTGATTTGTCTATAGCTGTTTGCCACTGAGAAATAAATATAATTTACAATCACCTCAATTAAGTCCCGGACCTCAACTGAGTCTCGGACCCTGTACCTTATGAAGGGTTAGTCACCTTTTTTTGCTCTTGGTACCGAAGGATAGGGTATTAAATAGGCTACAATATACCAGAAAATCAAAATTCCTGACCGACTGTTAAAAAAGTTATGATCGATAGAGTATCGTAAAACAGATTTTTTCGAAAAAGTTAGTTTTTAGTTCATAACTTTTTTAGCGATCGATCAAAAATTTTGATTTTTTGATATATTGTAGTCCATCTGATGCTCTATCAAATGGTACAAAAAAACATTAAAAAATATCAAACCGTACTTGAGTTATAGGGCCGGGACTCAGTTGAATTGCTCCGTATAATTTAACTTTAAATTAAGTTAACCTTATTCTTAAGTTGATCATTTAAAGTAATTTCAAAAATTCCAGATTCAAGTTCAACGAATTTATATGGAAGATGAGTTTCTACAGTCTGACAAAATTGAAAGAAAGTTAGGTTAATAAATATTTAAAGGTAAAGCCCGGGTGCAAAAAGGGTGGCTTGTGCTTCGAGTGGAAAATCAACCAGAAAATATTTCATCGAGGAATTTGTGTTTTATCAAATCTGTTCCAGATCTAACAATAAGTATTTCTACAATTCCAAATCTAAATCTCATATTTATTCTTAGCGCCGCATGCGAAAATTATGTATGATTAAAAAGGCGGCAATGTAAAAAAGTGGGATAAAAAGGAGGCGAGAAGACTAAAAAGAAGAAAATGCCTATAAAGGGAGATAAAAGGGCTACCTTGAGGAAAATTCCTTCGAATTTCATTCTTGCCAAGCTTCTTTCATATTTATTAATTAAATTGCAAAAGTAAAAATTGGTTTGTCTAACAGAGAATAATTGGTTGAAATTGAGACATTTTAATACATCAAATTGAACTTCATCTGGTAGAGAAAGCATTTTAATTTTAATTATCTAAAAAAGAAAATCTAAATTTTTTAAATTTATTATTTAAAATCGAATAACTTTTCTCACATAATGAGGATTGAAAATGAAAAAGACCTCCCCTCATTTTCTCTTTCTTTATCCAAAACTGGAAAATAAGAAGAAAGAAAAAACTGAGGATGTGAGTCTCTTTTTAGTCCTTAATAAGAGAAAAATCTCTCTTTAATAAGAAAAATGAGGGAAGACTTGACCGCTCCAAAAGTAGAAAACTTTGAAGCCCTGTAATTTTTTGAAATGGGGGTCAGAGCCATAAATTGGCAATGTGCATATTGAAAAATAATTGATAGAAATTTCTAGATTGGATAAAAGTTAAAATTAAAAGTGAAAAAATAATATTGCGTAAAAAACAAGTTAAAGCAAAAAGAATGACAAAAATTTATTAAAAAAACACTTTTAATTATCAACCATAAAACAAATTTGTGCATCAACACAAACAATAATGATATAGAATTATGACATATTGAAGGAAGATTCACTTCTTAATCTGTAATCCTCCTACATTTTAACACAATCAGTCTTGCATCGACTCCCTTATTTCGTCCTATGTTGGCATCTTAAGGAGAAAAAAAATTTAAAAATGTAAGGCAAATCTTATAATTTCTGAGGAGCAGGTCAGTCCACCGTGGCCGCAGTCCCCTGGAAAATTAATATTTCAACCCATCTGTGGGATAAATAAGTAACAGAGTGGGGGAATTATTCGATGGTTAATTAATCGAGAAAATAAGGCAATCCGGTTCTTAAATAAAAAATTAATTTATTTTACTTTTCTCATTTTTGCCATTTTTTGTGCAAAATATTGATCCATTGTAAGATTGTTTGTTTGTAAATCCATACAATTCTTATCAGTTTTCCTTTAATTAAACAAATATTTTATTAATTAAAATTAAAAAAACCTCTCTAATTCTTTTATTTTTTTAATTGTTTTATTATCTTCTTCAAACTTATTTAATTTATTTTCAGATTTTTCTTCTTTTTTCCTCTTTTTAATTTTTTCAAAAGTATTTCCTTTTTTATTTTCCTTAGCTTTATTCAAATCTTCCAAGATCTTTGCATATTCATCAAGGTGGGGAACACAATAATCTTTGGCTGATCCAAGTCCTATAATTTTTATTTTGAAAAGAATAGGGGGATTTTGGGGGAAAATAGAGGGAACACAAACAATATTTGAACAGATACGGGAAAAGTCTTTCCTTGTCCAGAAGAAAAGGCAAGAAAAAAAAAGTCACTCACCTTTCTGATCATTATTAGCCTTTGTTTTGACACAATCCTTAATACCAACACCTTCAGGCCCCAATCCACCACCTTTCCAACCCATTTGTTTCATCAACTTCTTTCCAAAATTTTTTTCATTATTTACCCAATTTAAATTTTGTGGGTCAACACTAATTCGTTGTTTTCGTCTAGGCTCAGCTAGCATTGACATTTTCTTGAATTTTTTTTAAATTAAAAATTAAGAGTAATTTAAATAATATTTTAATTTGTTTAAACAAAAAGAAAGAGTTTTGACAAAAACATTTAAATTTTATTAAAGAGTGTCATGTTATTAAAATATTTAAAAGAAAAAGATGAGGATCTCAATTTTATAATAAAATTTATATATTAAAAAATTACAAATTTATTTTTGCAATATTTTTCTTTCAAAGAAAAGCTAAATGCATTAAAATCAAAATTAAAATAAACCGGACTACTTTGAAGAGACAAAAGATGGACACAAAAAGAAAGAATCTAAAACGATTATAAAAAATAATTATTAGGTAAACTTGAAAGATTATGGAAAAATAATGTTTTATTTTCTATTTTGTCTGGAAATTAGACTTTGTTTTGCTTTAAATATTAAATAAATGAAATATACTAAAGACAATTTATTTTAAAAAATAAATTAAATAATTTGACATTTTCTTTATTTAACCCAAAAAAATTTAAGATAGTATTAAGTAGATGGCGGTGCGGGACTATTAAATGAATCCGGATTCCCGTCCCGCAAAGAATTTAAAAATCCCACATGCGGGATTCTGCAAACTCGCTTTTAACGACCTATATTAATACTTATAATTCAAAATATTTCCAGAAATCTTTAAAAATAAAAAAATAGCCTACTATTTTTCCCATAACCTTCCTCACATAATGTTCTCCTATATTTGTGCTATAAATTGCAATAAAAGATAACAAGATCAAAAAATGTTTTTTCTTTTCAATTTTTAAAAGGTCTAATTTCCAAAATCCAAATTTCAGACATAAAAGGTGTCTTCATTGGAGCATTTTGAAATAAAGTTCCAGCAGAAACAAATAATTGTGTTGCTTCATTATTTAAAAAATAATGGCCATAAAAATATGGCAAGAATAGACGGGCAAGAGGCGCAACTATGAGAAATTGACCGGCATGAGTATGTCCTGAAAAAAAATATTTTTAAAGTAAATTTTGTAAAAATTGTTATGAATTTTTAAATTAATTTTAACCTGACAAAATTAAATCAACTGGGTGTGAAAAGTTTTCAGAAAAGGCCAAAATTTGTTTTGTAGCAGAAGGATTGTGTTCCAAAACAATTGTTGTTTCATTTAAAGGACATGCTTTAATTGCAGTAACGTCCATTTCGTGATTATGAATTCTAAATTTAATTTTAAATAATCTTTTCAGGTAGGGTAAGAATTAAATTGGGAGCCAAATTAGGGGTTGTTAAAATTGAAAAAAACTTTTATACAACCGAAATTCACAATTAATTAGAAAACTCTGTAACTCATAACTCCCAATTTTGTTAACTCCCAAAAATTTTTTTTATAATTTTTTCTTTTCTTGTCAAGTAAAATAAAATATTTTTGGGTTATGGATCTGCAACAGAAAATTAAACTATTTCCTTATCAATTAACTACAAATCAAAAAAATATTTATACCCGCTCTCCTCACTGTAAATATCATTTAATCCAACCAAACAAAATCCTTTTAAATTTACTGCTCTATAAAATGGAAAATATTTTTCTTAAATATTTTTTACAAAATAAAAAAAACCTATTTTTCAATATTTTAATTCCATAAGATTCAAATAATTCAAACCATTCATTCACATTTCCATAATAATATTCATGATTTCCAGTCACATAAAATGTTCCAAAATGGGAGCGTAAATGTCTCAAAGATTCAACTCTTTCTTCAATTAAGTCGCGTGGAGCGTCGATTATATCGCCTAAAAAAGATTTTTTAAATTAAAAAAATTTGAAAAAACCTATAAGAAAAACAGCATCCAAATCTTTAATTCTATTTACATTTTCTACAGCTTTAGCAATCTGTTCGGCATAAACAGCTGCTCCAGCATGTAGATCTGTGAGTACAGCTACCTAAAATGGAATTTATTAAAACAGATCAGTCTGCTACATTGGTTAGAAACCAAAAAAAACTCAGAAATTATGGAGATCAAAAATAGTAATGGAGAATTTGTTATTTAAAAGGCCTAAATAAGTCAAATCCCGAACAAAATAAATTAAAAACAAACCTTTAAAAAATTTTTTGTAGAAGTATGACGAGGAAGATTAATTTGCTGATGCCTTACAATTAATTTATCACTAGAATACCAATGGGAAAAGGAAAGTAAAGCTGTCAAAACCAAAGTTAGCCCGACTTGAAATTTTCGATTTAAAGTTATAAATTTAATAAATTGAATTGAAAATAATTTATCCAAAAGTTTTCGACCAGAAACGAAAGCCTAAAAATTATTAATTAAAAGATAAAAAGAAAATTACATTTTTTATAAATAGAAATGTAAGGGTAATTTATGGGGGTAATTTCATTAATTTTAAAACGCTAGGGCATGAGTTAAAAATTTAAAAAAGAAAAGAAAGCAAAAGTCGTAGCTCTCTGAAGCGCAATCAGTAGAGCATTTGAAAAAGTGTAAGCAAAACTTTGCACGATTTTATCTCGACGTTATGTCAACAAAAACTTATCGCTAATCTTACAAGAAAGCCTTACAAGCCTTTAAACAAAATCTGCCACCCTTCTATCAAAAAAAAATAAAATTAACCGAAAGCATTCTCATTCCAATATTGTAAGCCATAAACCCATAGCAAAATAAACATAAATGAATCCAAATTCCATTACAAATTGCTGATAAATCATAAATAAAAGAATTAACTTCAAATGATTCAACAACATAAAACAAATAGGTTAAATGGGCCATCAAAAGTAATAAAACAAAGCCAATTAAGCAATAGATTCGAAGCTTCTAAAATTTTTAAATTAAAGACGAAAATTTTCTAAAATATTTATGCGGACAAAAATTTGCGGACAGACTTTTAGAGAAGAATTAGAAACCAAAATTGGAAACATTTACGAGGCTTATTCCAATTTTTGGGTAATTGTTAGGCCCAGATAATTATAACAAATTTGACTTCAATAAATTTAAACTTCCCAAGCCGAGAAAATAGGAGATAAAAATGGGCCCATAAATAGGGGTGTAGGTTTCCCCAAATTCTTCGGTTAACCGAAACCAAACCAAAATTCTTCGGTTTTTTATTCCTGCCTTATTCCTTCCTATTTTATTCCTACCCATAAAGTTTAAAAACCCGTTTAAATAATTAAAATTTAAAAAATAAAAACCTCATTTTTATAACGTAAAACATTTAATTTTGAATTAAAAACAGAAAATAAATGCAAATATATAGGCAAATCCAAATGTAGCATTGCCCATTCCAAAGCTATAATTGAAGCAAAACGACGAAGATTTCCCTGTCTATAACCAATTAATCGATTTGCCTTAAAATTAAAAAGAAAATTAATTTTAAAATCCAAAACAAACACAAAAATTCCCAATAAGTTTAATTTCACAAATTCCAATAATTAAAGTTGCGTGAAAAATAAAAATCTTTTTTAAAAGTAATTTTAGTTTTGGTATAGTCATTTGAAATTGTTTATCGTAAATTATTTTTGGTTTTGAACGATGTGTTGAGGGGGAAGATGTAGCCATTTTACAAAGATTTTAAATACTATTTAATTTTGATTAAAATTTTATTTCTATTAAATTTCTAAAAAATTAAAAAAAAAATTCAAGAAAATTAAGAAAGTCTCTTTCCTTTTTTCTCGCTCTCCTTTCTTCACTCTCTATTTCTAGGTTCAGGACGGTTAATCGCCAAAATCAGAGTAAGGTAGAAAACTATTGTATTCATTTTTTGACGAAGTTTACAAAGTTGGTCAAAAGTAGGTTGTAAAAACCAAAAATTTTTCAAGAGATTTAGGTATGGAAGTAAAACAAAAGTTTGGATGATTTTCCTAATCAATAAAGGCTGGCATGCCCGAAGCCTAAAAGGATTTTAAGAGTTACGAAGGTTTCAAGAAAAATTGCTCAAAAAACTCAAAAACTCTCTAACCTAAAGAAATTCAAGAAAAAAAACAACTCTAAAATAAACATTTATTTATCAACCAAAACATACATATATTTACAACGACAACAAACAAACATAAATATACAATTATGAGATACAAAATATTAAAAAATACAGGTATATCAACATTATTTATCAACTTCCTTCATTCATCGAAAATTACATCATTCTCCACACTTTTTGTTCAAGAATCATCTGGTCGCTTGATGATTCTGGCCACGTCTGCCGGAAGATGAGAAACTTCCCCCAATTGTTCCGGGCGCTCCACACGAATGGTTAGGCTTTTGTTGTTGTTTATCGCTTCCAGAATTGCAGGTCTTGCACTCTTAATGTCCGTCACCCTTTTGCCATTAACGTGCGTCATTATGTCCCCATAGTGGAAGTTGCCATCAGCAATTGATCCAGCCTGTATTTCGCTAATTGTGATTCGGCCCTGAAATTAAAAAGAACCCTCAAACCCATTAAACCAAAACCGATCGGCTCACCCGACTGTCTTCCATGCTCACTCCTAGAGGCATACCGCCTCGTCGCCATGTGATCTCCAAGTCCAGCACCTCCCCCTTGCCTTGTTCTCCTTCCACCCTCTTGATGTTGATCTTGTAGTAGCAGTCCCGGCGCACTCGGATTCGGAGCCTGGCTGGTTCATTACTGCGAGCACACACGATCCTATTGAAGTCATCTGCTGTACGGATCTCCTTAAAAAATTATGATAAGCATTAAAAGCCTTGCCTTCTTCTCGCAGATACCTCATCATTCAGGCCGATGACCTCATCACCAACGTAGAGACTACCATTCAGGTAGGAGTTGTAGCCCACTTTCTTAACTTTCGGCGGCCTGCTCCTCTCTTCGAACTCGATCTTGGGGTCATACTGCTTGCGCCTGACCTCGACGTTTATTTCGGTGACCGAGCCTGAAAAAATAAATGTCAATTACTTAGAGATTAAGCAGAATCGAAGGAAGTCCCAACTTACTTCGAACCGACATTGCGACTCAGAGTTGTTGAACAGCAGCGGCGTAGACGACAGTAGCGGCAGGAGACTTGTTGAGCAGCAGCGGCGTAGACGACAGTAGCGGCAGGAGACTTGTTGAGCAGCAGCGGCGTTGCAATTGTTGGTTGATCTGTGCGGAGGTTGTTTCGTTGGAAGAATAACCTGTTTTTATAGTTCTTGATATTCGCATTTCTTCTCCGAATTAGATGTATTAGTATAAAAGCAGTGGACTTATGCTCACTGCTGTTCCTGTTCCTGCCGCTGCTTTCTTCTGTGTCACTGCTTTTCAACAAATCTTCTGTTTGGCACTGATTTGTCATGTCAATACGTGGTTAGTTTTTGCCATCATAAATTTCTCTTAACGCCTATCTTTTCTTTTATTTTCAGGGTCAATCACCGAAGTGAGCGTCCAAGTCACTCGCCGGTCCACAGAGACCAGAATCGAGTTCGTCGAGGGAAGCAGGCCACCCAGGGTGCGCAAAATGAGCTTCGACTCCTATTTGTATGGGCGTGTCTACGTTGGCGATGAGATCATCCGATTGAATGATGAGGTATCGGCAAATCAAAAGTTAGACCACTTTTTAATGTTTATTTCCTTTTAAGGAAATAACAACAGCCGAGGACTTTTACCGGATCGTGGGAGTAAGCATCAGTGAACCTGAGAAATTAAGAATCCAGGTTCGTCGTGACACTTTCTACAGGATCACAATCAGGAAGTTAGAGGGAGAATATCAAGGCAAAGATGAATGGGAGCTGTTCGACTTCGAGATTAAATGGCGGCGAGGCGGTATGCCTCTTGGGGTGAGCATGAGAGAAGTTCAGGTGAGCGCTTTAGCGCTAAAAGCGAAATCGTTTTGTTGTTAATTTCAGGATAACGTCACAATCTGCGGCACTGAGGCTGGATCAATTGCCGATGGTAACTTTCATTATGGGGACGTAATAACGCGTGTGAATGGCAAAAAGGTGGATGACACTAAGGGCGTAAAAGCTGCAATACTTGAAGGAATAAACAACAACAACCTAACCATCAGAGTAGCGCGCCCGATTCCAAAGGTCAGCTCTGATAGTCTTCCAGCCGATGTGACAAAGATCATACAGAAAAACATGAATTTCCACCGACACAGCCATAAATATCCTGCTGCAATCACAGCAGCTGAACGCGATGCTCCAACATCATTTATCGGTCGCATAACAGGACGTAGTGGGTCGTCTCAAAGATCTTCTCGTCGTTCAAGTCCAGAAGGTCAGTTTAGTTCGGCTAATTAAATAAATAATTTCGAAATCCCTTTTTTTCCAGTTAGCAGTGCCAGAGTCACAATTCAACGCCCATCAAAAGAAGACGTGAAAGATATTCCAACTGATACAACAGCAACATTGAAGAAAACCCCACCGAGAAGGGGGTCACAACCAGATGATTCTTGAACAAAAAGTGTGGAGAAGGATGTGATTTTCGATGAATATAGGGAAAGTTATGCATAATGTTGTTATTTGTGTATGTATACTTGGATTTTTCTAAATGTGTGTTGCCATAAATTTATGTATGTATATAAAATTGTTTTTTTTGTTCATACATATTTATTGTGGGTATATTTGAATAAGTGTCTAAAAATAAATTTTACATTGCTAATTTTTTTCCAAACCTTAAAAAACATTTCCGTAGTTTCCCGTCGTCTCAATTAACGGGTAGGGGACGATTCAGTATCGCCGATTCAGTCTCGCCGATTCAGTATCGCCGATTCAGTATACGCCGATTCAGTATCCGCCGATTCAGTATTCGCCGATTCAGTATCGCCGATTCAGTATACGGGGAAAAGGGGACGATTCAGTATTCGTATATTTTCCGACATAGAAAATCCGTTTTTTCTGGCGATTTCTTTGTTTTTCTTACATTCTACAATCTAAAGAACATTTTAAAAGTAAGCCGAATCTTAACTCTAGACCCTTCTCATGCTTTTTCGAGCTTGGGGTGAAGTTTTGGTCTAACTTTTTTTCTTCAGGGAAAAAATTTTAATTAAAAAAACGAGTCAAATAAGCAAAAATTTATCAAAAAAACTAAAAAGTCATTGTCTCGTTTCACTCATTAGATTTGTGGCCCTAAACAGGGCCGTTTGGGTTGTGGCTGTTGACGAAATTCCAACATCGCTTCTATTCCATCAAAGACTGCAATCCCAAGGTTGCCAGGCAGAATCACATCAACAGCAAATTGTCCGAGCACGTCGTCGTAACACCTAGAAAAATGATTTAAAAAATAGAAAAAATTTTCTAAAGAAATTCCAAAAATAAAAGATTTAAAAACAAAATTAAAAAAAACAAAAAAATTAAAAAAAAACCTCGCAATGTAGAGTAGAACCCTCGTCGTTTTAAGTTTTTGTAGGAAATTAGAGAAATTTAAAAAGTTTAAGAAAATTTTAAAATTTCAAATTTTTTTTAAATTTATTTTCTGCCATTGAATAATTGCTGTTGGTTGTCAAGGTCACCAGACAACCACCTCAGCAGCAATCTGCTCGGCCAGATTCTTCGGGATTGCTACGGAACCTAGAAATATTTTTTAAAAATTTTAAAAATAAAAAATGGAGTGGACATGAGGAGGAAAAATTTCCCCCTTGAAACGGGAAAGTAAAAAATTTTCAAAAAGCCAAAAAACTAAAAAATAAACCATGTGTGTGTAATAGAGACCTCGGCATTCAGCGTAGAATTCTCGCCGTCTGGAGTTTTGAGGAAAATTAAAGAAATTTAAAAATTTTAAAAAATTCTAAATTTTCCATGAAAACCATTTTTTCTTTAATAATTGTTGTTGTTTATTGCTAATTGTTGTGGTAGATCACTTAAAGAACAAAGAAAATGCTTATACTAAAAAAATGAACCAGTTCCTTTCCGAAATTTCAGATTTTAGGGTAATTTATTCTACGAATACTGAATCGTCCCCTTTTACCCGTATACTGAATCGGCGATACTGAATCGGCGAATACTGAATCGGCGGATACTGAATCGGCGTATACTGAATCGGCGATACTGAATCGGCGAGACTGAATCGGCGATACTGAATCGTCCTTAACCGCAATTAACAGTGAAACTGTTACCGTTTTTTCTTCTCACACTCAACTGTCTGCTTTCAAAGGAATGTTCATAAAAAATAATCTTTGCAGAATTTCTTTAAAAATTTTTTTTTTAATTTTAGTGATTTAATTGCCTTAAAATTTAGTGTTTTCATTAATTTAATTATGAAGTCTTCACATTCAAATTCTCCATTGGTTACTGGAATTTCTCCACATCAAGGTGTTTTTAACCGATTTTCACTCCCTTGACACATTTTTTTTCAAGGTTCACCTGGAACACAGATTACTATTCGTGGTCAAAATCTTGGCGAAGATCCAAATGATATTGTAAGTGACTAAAGAAATTTTTTTTAAATTAAAAAAAAATAATTTTTTCAAAAGGTTGCCCTTATAATTTGTGGAACAGATTGTTTAGCAACTGCTAAATGGAAATCTTCTTCAAAAATAGTTGCTAGATTGGGTGGGCAAGCAAAGCGGGGTGTTGGTGATATTCTGATAGTTACTAGATCTGGTGGGAGAGGACATTCTGAAGTTCAGGTTTGTTTTGAAAAAGAAATTTTTTGATAATTGTTGGTGTTTTTGCGGACATTGCGAATTTGTCCGCAAAAATTGCTCGAAAATAAATTTGAAAAAAAACCTCTTTTTATTTTTCTTTTAAAGTTTCGTGTATTTATTGAACAAATTGGCCCTCTACAAGAATCTATAGTTTGGGTAGATGAATCTAAAACAGTTCCTGGACGAAATTTACTTCGAAATGTTGGTGAAACAAATGATAATGAGGATGCTTTAGAATTGGGTGTTGACCCGTTAGTTTTTCTTCTACAAATTTTTTTATTTTAAATTTTTAGACAGAAAAAATTGGATCATTCAACACTTTTAAAATATTTTCCAGATTCTTCTGGAAGTAGAAAAATGGATAATTTTAACCCTCGTTGGTATTTGTTGGAGAACTACAAAAATGCAAGGTAAATTTATTTTTTAGGAAATTTTTGGGAATTAATTCAAATAAATATAATAAAATAATTCTAATATAGGAAATTATTTTTTTGCAAAATTTATTAAGTAGAATTATAATTTTTTTCTAGTGAATTATTTTAATTGCATTTATCCTTTTCTTATCCCATTATATATATATTTTATTTTTAAATTTAAGCCTATCTGATTTAAAACGTGGACTCAAAAACTTGGAAGAACGAATCCAACGAGAGGACCAATCTTCAAAACAACTACATAAAGCTAGTCTTTTCCCATTAGTTAGCTGTGTTGATGCTTTAGCCAAACTTCAATCAAAAGTTCAACAACAAAAAAGAGCACAAAAAGAAGCTGGAGGCCAATGGCCAACAACAATAAAATTATCTGAAAAATTAGATTTGGCAAGGGAAACAGCAGATCAATTATTTAAAGATGTTTTGGCGAGAAAAGATGCTGCGGATTCAACGAGGAATGCTTTGTCTGTGCTTACACGTTTTCGATTTATTTTTTTCTTGGCTGAACAGATTGAAGATAATTTGGCGAAGGTTTTTCATTTTAATATTTTTATTTGAGTTAGTGAGTTATGACTGTCCTCTTTTGTCAATTTCATTGTCAGATAAAAATTGACATAGATATCTATTTTTATCCTCATTTTTCGTCTTCATATTTGGACATATATTTTTAAAGAATTTATTTTGGAAATTTGAACATTTTTTGGAAATTTTGAAACGCCAATTGAATTCCTAATTTTAGGGTGAATATGCTACAATTTTGAATGATTACGCTCGAGCAAAAGCACTTTTCAAGGACACTGAAGTTAGCTTGTTTAAAGAAGGTTTTCTTTATAAAAATATTTTTAAAAAATTTTTTATTTTTTAGTAATGGCTGTACTTGACGAAAAAATTGATAGGCTTCGAGGAATTATCAGAAAACTTTTAGTTGATATAACAACTCCTTTTGAGGAACAAAGCCGTCTGATAAAATACCTAAAAATTTTAGATCCCGAATCTGATCCAGCTTGGGATTGTATGATGGCATATCACGGTTGGTTGGAAAGTATGTTGTGGGAACTTCAAAGGCAGTTTCATGCACAAGGTTTTCTCTCTCAAAATTTATTTTTATTTTTCCTATTTAATAATTTAGAAGAACAATCACTTCTTCGTGAAGATGCAAATGCTACCTCTTCAATTTCTTATGATCTAGATACTCCCAGACCTCTTGGATATTTTCGTCAAGCATTTGTTACAGATTTATTGAGTTTATTAACAGACAAATTACACACATTTTGGAAAATTTCTCAAAATTTTGCTGTGACTGGTTCTGGCACAACTATTGCATCTTTATTGCCTGCTTCGCTTGCTGAAGCTACAGAGATTCAGGAACGCCAAATGGATATTGACGTAAGTAATAAAAATTTAAATATAGTCTGATTTCACTATAACCTTCACTCTTTGAACTTAAAAATTGTATCTCTATAGCCTGAGGTATTTTGATTGGGGCTTACGTTAGGCAGCTCGCCCATTCTGTGGTCAACTAAATTAAGATAACTTACATATCTTACCTTGAGAAGTACCTAATTTTGTGATATCTAAAAATGTGTTTAACTCTATATTTTTGATAATTCTAACAAATTATTTTTTTAAAGCAAATGCTTGCTAATACAATAAACGTTGCTTCTTGGCTTTTATTAAATGCTCTTGTCCCTGGATCTTTACCAGAATCAGTAACAAAGCAACATACTGATGATCAATTTGTTCAATGGCCATCAATAAATTCAACTGCTCAATGGAATGTTATGTTTTCTTCAATTAAATTATTAAGGTTTGTTGAAATAATATTTTTTTATTTTTCGAATTTTTAGAAATTCAATAAAAGCATTAATTGATTGTCAATTAGCTAGACATCATTTGCAACCACTTTTTGAGCTTTGTACAACGGTTCGTTTAAAATGTTTGGGAATGTTGGTTGAAAGAGGGAAAGAAGGTTTTTTCTTTGAATATCTTTTTGTTAAATTTTAATTTTCTTTAGCTATTATCGCACTTGGAACTCATGAAAATTGGCGTGTTGATTTAATTGCTGATGTGCCTAGAACTGCTTTACCTGACCGTTTTGAGGCTGAATTAAATGAATTATTGCCTGATATGAAATGTATTCTTTCTTATGGGAATTTTCCTGGTGAAACTGACCTTTTTGTTAGAGAGAAGTGGAGACATATGGTAGGAAAATATTTTCTTTAATTTTTCGGTTTTATATGCAATTTTAAAGTTAATAAAATTCAAAATAAATACAAATTAATAAAAAAATGAAATAAATTTTAAAAATCATTTCTATTACCTACCAATATTTATTTATTACCCAAAAATTCTCAATTTTAAGATTACTGATTTATTTACTGTTCTCTTACTTGGATTCCGTGATTGTTGTGATCATTTACTTAAATTAAAAAGCCAAAAAACTCGTCAAAATCAACAGAAAAAAATTTCAACGCAATCAACATCCTCAACAATAAAATCAATACAAAGGCCCACAACTCTTTCAGCAGATACTTCTTTAATTTCAAATGGATCTATTGAATTAGAAGAAAATAATGAAATGAAAAATATACAAAAACAAACAATTTCTCAGGTTTTTATTTAAATTTTGAGCAAATTATTTTTGTTAAAAATATATTTCTAATATTTCTTTAGGAACAATTAAGTAGGCGATTTTTAACAGTTATTGCCAATATTGAATTTTTACTTAACCATTCTTTATCGTCAATATGTCGTCGTTTGGGAGATAATGGACTTAAATTTTCTGAGCAAGTGTTTAAACATACAAAGGTTTTCTAAATTTGTTTTAACTCGAAAAATATTTTTTGAATTGAAAAATTGTGGGTTTGCCTTCTAATTTCCTTTTTTTCCTTTATATATGAAGAAAATTACAAATTTTTATTTATTTGCCCAACCTTTTGCCAAAAGGTCGGGCAAAAAATTAAGTGCCCGACCATTTGAAGTTTTTCAAAAAATTAAAGAAATTAAACGAGAAATATAGGAGGGAGAAGGGGATGATCGGTAGCAAATTTGATTTCTAAAAATTTAATTTTATTTAAAATTATTTTTTAAAGGATAAATTAGTAATTTATCGTTCTTCAATATTAACTCATTATATAAAAAATAAATCAACACAAATCCATTCAATTATTGAATATGCAAATTATCAACATCTGCCAGATGATGATGACGTTTCTGAATTTGTTAAAGAATTAATGCTTTGTACAGTTTTTGTTCAATCAGAAATGGCTTCTTATTGTTATAAATTTATACAACAGGTACATATTTTTTTAAACAAATTATTTTAATGAATTGATTTGTGGGAACAAATTTCAGTCCATTAAAAAATATCGTCCAAACTGTTAAATGTTTGAATAATATTTTTTCCCTATTTGATTTATGGAAGATATTTTGGTCGAAAAAAGTCTAAGTTTTACCTTCTAATATTTTTATTGTTCGTTTTTAAGAAAATTTTTCTGGATATTCTAAAAATTAGTAGAAACTTGCCCAAAAATAAAAGAAAATTGCCCAAAATTGGGTAATTTTGCAGGTATCTTCTCAACTTCCAGGTGCTCGGTGATCTCGTCAAAGTTGCCCTTGAACATTTATTTAATGTTTTGGCTCGTGTAGATTTTTCTTCTTCAAATCATTCAACACAAGTAATTGTTGATTTGACTGCTTTTGAGGAAGCTTTTCAAGGATTTGTGACTACGGATATGAGGTAAAATTTGTTTTTGTTAATTTTTTGTGGAAAGAGGGAAAAATAAAGGATTGGAAGTCCCTCTTCCAATTTGAGAGGACCTTCCAGGAAGAGGAACTTCCTATTTTGAAGGTCCTCCCTTCCTATATTTGGTGTGAGGGAAGGAAGGTGATTTACATATGAAAATAAAGGAGTTAAAGGGGATCCATTTTATCTGATTCCACGAATTTTTTAAAATTTCTTTTTGGTAAAAATAAGTCTAATTGTAAGTGGATGAATTAAAAATTTTCATAAAAAATTATTATTTTTTTTAATTTTAAGTAATGCCCTCAAATCAATTAGAGCACGTTTAATGAATCGTTTGGATAATGGGTAAATATTTTTGTTTAACTTTTGTTTTAAAAATATTTTTAAAGAATTTTCAAAAATGCTTTATTAAACTTTCGATCACGAATGGCGTTAACTTTGGATAGTTTACATCAATGCCAAACAAATTTAAATGATAATAATGAAGATGGAGGAGGAGGAACTAGTGTTGGTGGGGATAATAATAATAATTTGACTTAGAAAATTTGGTGATTTTTCAAAATTTTATTTATAATTTTCTGAGTGTTTGAAAATTCAGAAAAAAATATTTTTTTATTGTTTTGATACCTCTTAAATGACAACTTAGCCCTCCCAGACTTTTAAAAGTGTAGGGTTTCGTTCTACAATATTTTTAATTTTGAAAACTTTTTTTTTCACCCACTAAAATTCAACTATATTTTTGTGGGTGTATTGTTTTGAAAATTAAAATAGAAATTTTTTAAAATAAAAACAAACCAGCTAATTAAATAGTTCATGAAAGATTAAAAATAAAAAATTTTGTAGAACAAAAAGTAGCTTACTGACTGAAAATTAGGGAGCGGCTAAATCTTTGACTTTCTGTTTCTAATCATTTCTTTTTTTAAATTATATCCATAATTATATTTTAACTTTTCTGTTTTTCTGTGCAAAATTTTTCTTTTTAATTAAAAAAACATCTTGCCTATATGTGGGATTTTTCTTTTTAATTCTTTAATTAAAAATGTAACATGTATATTTAAAAATCAAAGCCTTATTGATAAGTTTGAATTTTTCTTTTAAATTCTATTTACTTGCCTCTCTATTTTTCTTATTTTTATTTAATTTTTGAAGTGCTTTTATGTTAAAGTTTTTGTATATTTTTTTAATTTTATCAATAAAATTGAAAAGAAAAATAAAAATAAAGGTTGATTGTGTAAAATTAAAAGAATTGATTGAAGAACAAAATTTAACAAAGAATTAAATTAATTAAGAGAGAGAAAAAAGTAATGAGAGAGATCATAATTTGTGAATTGACACACATAAAAACCTTTAAAGAGATTTAGTTAATTGATAAATATAAATCTCTCTCCTATAATCAGTCAACAAATAAATATTTTTATTGGGAGAAAGCAAGGCAGCAGATTTATTATTATCAAATTTAAAATAATAAGGAAGAGATTTAATTGCACAAGCAACTTAATTAATTAATTATTAAATTATCATAGTGTCGGAAATTGGGAGAGTTGAAGAAATTGGTGATATATTTCCTTAAAAGGATCCCCTAATAATTTTTTTTTATTTTCCTCTAATTCCCCAAGAAAATTTACATATTTTTCTTTAATTTTTTTTAAAATTGTCTAAAAATTATTTAAACTTTCCAAATTAAAAAAATATAACAATCTTTTTCAAATAAAAAAATAAATATTTTTGTTGTCACATTCTTCTCTCTAAATACATTATTTACATTTTTTAACTAAAAATATATGTATTTATGTATTTTTATATAAATTCATCACAAGCGTTCTTTATTTTCTCGAAATTATTTTAACTACCCCCCAACACAAAAAGCATTCCAAAATATTTAAATAGTCAAGGCTTTTCTTTCCTTTGATTAAATTTCTTAAATTTATTTTTCTTTTAAATAATTTTTTATTTTAATTTTTCCTCAATAATTAATGTATTCTAATTGACTTGAGGAAAAATAAAATCTTTTTCTAAAAACAACTAAAATAATGTAAAGGAAGGGAAGTCCTATTTTAATTAGCATCTATTAAGCAAGGTGGCTAAAACTTTTGTTTAATTCCAAATTTAATTTTTAAAATTCTGAAAGATTTTCTGAAAAAAATTTTTTTTAATTAATATTAACTAAAAATGAATATTTTTTGTTTTTTAACGAAAAAAAATAAATTTCCTGTAAATGACGTTTAGTTGAATTTACACAAATTTTGGTCGGAAAGAGAGTTGATGAGTCACAATTAATGTTTGTTTGTATTTATATTTATATATTTAGTGTGTTTATAAAGGCCGTATATTGAATGATTTTTAACAATTTTTCATTGATTAAATTATCCATAATTAACACTATCTTTGGGTATCTATCAATAAAATTAATCAGTCAGACAATAAAAAAATCAATTAACTACCATTCCAAATACTTTATTTATTCAAATAAAATTATTTTCCATAAGTGGGATTCGAACCTTTGTCTATTTTATTATAAATCTAAATATTATCCCACTACACTAAAATGACTTTTGTTTTGGGGTGGTTGCATTTTGTGTTGGGTTTAATTTGTTGTGTGTGGATCTTTAAAAATTTCGGAAGAATTTAACTAGGGTAGCACCGAGCTCCCCGAAACCCGACGAATTTTTAGGCAAAACCGACCCGAACCCCGAAGGCTCTTCCTCGGCAAACCCCGACACTCCCGCCCCGAAGGCTCGGAGTGCTTAATTTAAACCTTAATAATCTCTAGAGTTTTAGATGGGAGTTGACCTTGACCATCTTCTCTATTAAATAAAAATTAAACTTATTTAAATCTTCGAACGTCTCATGCCAAAAATTAGTTCCATTTTTACAAAAATTGCCTGCCCTAAAAACATTTTTTCTACATTGTCCTCTTCAAATCCAATATATCCCCCCTACTTTTTATTTAAATGTAAAATAGAGGTCGTTCTATATATTTAAATCGATCAAGCTTTCGCCTTTCGCGCATCTCCCCTTTTTTATTCCTTTCCATGTATTTTTAATGTTGAACATCTCTCCCCTTCCCTCCCCCCTTATTTTGTCTGTTTACATTTTATTTTTCTAAATTTGCAGCGATTAAAGTTTAAAGTAGAGTAGGTCGAGGTCGAGGCCTCGCCGAGGCCGAGGCCGAGGTCCTCGGCCATTTTCAAACCTCGACCTCGATTTTGCTGACCTCGGGCCTCGGAACCTCGTCTCGGTCCTCGGCCAGATCCTCGCCGAGGACCGAGGGAAAATATACACCCCTAAGAATTGACTTTTTTTGTAAAAAATGGAAGAAATCTGGCTCATTGGCCTTCCAAAATTCTCAAAATTTTCACCTGCGGCGCAGAAAAAATGATAAATCAGGCTATCCTAATCCAACTATATTTAATTTAATTCTTCTATATCCACCAAAATGAAATTATGAGACCCCTTAATCCAATCATTTCCCCAGATATAACGTTTCCTTCTATAACCCTCCTTACAAACCCCTGCTATCCTGCTTAATCCCGCAAATCTTCTTAAATCCTTAAATCCAATTAATTAATATCCTCCCTGATTCCTTTACTTCCATCAATTCCCATTTGATTCTCCGATATCCGTCTTGACTAGCGGATTGCGTCTGCGGATTTAAAATTAAAATTGCGAGTTGCGGATTTGCGGATAAAACCGCAAATTTTCGGTTCAATTTATCGGTTCAAATCCCTTTATAACACTAATATCTTTTAGAACCCCCTTAATCAATTAGACCCCTTTTTATCACCCGTTATCAATCACTCAAATCCACGTTTGCCCCACCACCTTATCTCAATATATCTCCTTAATCCTTGATAAATTTTCGGTTCAGTTTCGGTTAATTGAAAATTTCGGTTCAGTTTGCCAGTTTAGTTTCATGTTAATCAAATTTGAAATACAGTTTTTGAAAAAAGCTGATCAAAGCTTTGAAATTATTTGATCAAGGATTTGAGCTTCCCTATCTATATTGGGTCATCTCCATCATATTAATTTGTAATCATTTAGTAATTATTTGATAAAATTTAATAAATTTAAGTAGATTTTGAAAAGTTATAAAATTTTTTAAAAACCTCGGTTTTCCTCGGTCCTCGACCTCGGTCTCGGGTCAAAATTTGCCCCTCGACCTCGATCACGGCTTTTCCAGCCTCGGTGATCCTCGGCCTCGGCTTTTTCAAAAAACCTCGACCTCGACCTACTCTAGTTTAAAGAAAATCAAAATAAAATTTTAAATACTTTGTTAAAGAAAAAATAATTTTTATTGCAAACTTAAAAGGTGTTAATTTCGAAAATTGAAATTATTCTATTAAATTCGACCCAAGAGATCACCACAAGTAAATCAACATTCCTATTAGGGTCTGAATTTTGCGTGTTTTCTTTTTTTATTTTTTTGATTATTTTTTTTTCAATTTTTTTCTTAATGTAAATAACATTCTAAACATATTTGTATATTTATTAAGAGTTGAATAAACATTTCGGGCAAGTACTCGACCGAGTGACTTTTAGAAAAAATAAATATACTTGAAAATACTTTTATATCGTCCAATCCTTAATATATTTAATTTCTTGTTTGAAATTTTATTATTATTCACAAAAATAGCTAAATTCGGGAGGAAATAACCTTTAAAAAATTTTTTCAGATAAAATACAAATTAACTACTTAAAATTACCACTAACAACAAATTTTCTCTAATTCTCTTCAAATTACATGCTATTTCGCATTCTCTAACTTAAATATTTTAAATGGCTAAATTACTTCAATTTTCGCAGTTTTTTAATTTTCCTGTTGCCTTTATTTTATTTTTATTTTCAATCAACAAAATTGGATTTATTTGTGCCTTTTCACAACCACAAGTAGAACCGACTGGACAAAATGTTTGCACTTTTGAGGAAGAGTAAGGAAGGAAATTTTAATTAAAAAATATTTTTGTTAAAAAATTAGGGAGTTTAATTTGTACGTGGGGGGGGGTTTTAATTTTCTATAGCTTTGGGAGTGGTTAAGGAACTGCTAAATAAATCAGAAAATTTTTTATTTTTTTTCAAAATTCAATAGAAATTTTTTACTTTGATTTAACTAATATTTTTATAGACAAGAAAAGATGGCTATCAAGAAAGTTGAGAGGCCTGTAAAGATTGTTACTACTGTTTGGTTTGTTTTTTGAAATTAATCTTTGAAATTAAAGAAAAAAATATTTTTTGCGGACACTTTTTGCGGACTTTTTATTTTTCCTATTTTTAGGTGTCCAGACATTACAAAAGGGTTTAAATGTCAAATGAGCAAAACAGGATCGACAATTTCTTACAAATCTGTGCCTGAAATAAAAAAAGTTACCATTACAAGGTTGCTTTATTAAAATATTTTTCAAATTAATTTTTGTGGATAAATATCCCAAATTTTGAATTTTCTTTATTCGAAAATTTTTAAATTCTTAATTAATTTTAGGTGCTGCAATGGATATTTTCAAGATTCAGACAACACCTGCAAACGTTAGTTTTCTTTTTTTAATAAGAAAAAATAGTAGAAAATAATTGGGTATTTATATTGGGTATGTAAAAACATTTTTTGATTATTATTTTTGGAATGTCCAACTCTAATTTTTTATATAAAATTTATGTTGAAAATTAGCTTAAAAAACTTTTTGTCCTCAAATCTCCTCCGCGAATTTTCCTCAAAATTTTTTTTCTGAAAATTTTTAAAATTTTTCAGCCGTCTGTGATCTTCCTTGTCAAAAAGGACGGTGTACAGAGCCAAATCATTGTACCTGTGATGATGGTTGGAGTGGTGATACTTGTGCTTTAACTTGCCCAACTGGCACTTGGGGACAGCAATGTACACACAAATGTGATTGTGAACAAACAAAAAGGTGTGATGCTGTCACTGGGAGGTGTTTATGCCCTTCAGGTTTTTTAAAATTATTAAGGGTATTTTGGGCTTTCTTTTGGGTAAATTTATTGGAATTTTTTTTGGGACAAAATGTCCATTTTTTTATTTTTTATGGAAAATGGACGTTAAAAATTTTTTTGTTAATTTGTGACGATTTTTTTTAGATTATTTGAAGTAAATTTGAAACTAGGAACAAAAAATAAAAATTTCTTAAAAGTTTTGACATTTATAGAAGCCCTTTTCTACTTTTTATTCTATTTAAAAATAAATTTAAAGGTTATATCGGCAATCGTTGTGAAAATGAATGCCCAGAAGGAAAATTTGGCCAAAATTGTGAATCTAATTGTCTCTGCCAAAATGGAGGTAAATGTGACAAAGAAACGGGGGAATGTAGTTGTAAAGCTGGATGGTCTGGAAAACATTGTACTCACAAATGTGAAAAGGTTTTTTTGAAATATTTTTTAAACATTTTTAATTTGATTGAAAATATTTTTGTCAGAAAACCTCTTAAATAAATTGAAACAAAACAAACAATTTGATGTTAAATTAAATCTAAAAAAATGAAAATTAATTAAAAAGAATGTCTCTGCTGCGAAATAAAAAAAAATTTTTTTTGACAAAAGAATGGAGAAAATATAAACGAAAATAATCCTTTAAAAGGCGAATGTATTTTATTTTAAAAATAAACAGGAGAAGAATTTAAATAAATTTAATTTAAAAAATTTTTTTGAAGGAAAATCCAGAAGAAGGATGTCGTTATGAATGTAATTGTCAAAATGAAGGGATATGTAATGACAAAACAGGAATATGTACTTGCAATCCTGGATTTATGGTTAGTTTCTAATTTCATGCATTAAATTTTATAAAAATTTTTTGGGAGTTTCTGAATATTGGAAATTTTGAGGAATTTTGCCTAATTTTTTCAATTCTTATAATAAAGGTTAAAAACGAATTTTAAAATAAAACAAATTTTTTCAAGAAAATTTGAAAAAAAATTTATATTTTACTCCAGAACATCCTCTATTTTTATATTAATTTTTAATTAAAATCTAAATAATTTACCTACTAATTTTTTAATTTTTAAAGGGAGAATTTTGCCAAACCCCTTGCGAACAAGGAACTTTTGGTTTAAATTGTTCTTCTCAATGTGATTGTTTAAATGATAATAAATGTGATCCTAAAGATGGAAAATGTTTGTGTTATGGTTATTCTGGCAAAAGATGTCAATCTGTTTGCCCTAGAGACAATTATGGATTGGATTGTTCCAAGACTTGTAATTGCCAATCTGAGGCTAAATGTGAAAGATTTAATGGAAGTTGTATTTGTTTGCCAGGTTTTAGAGGAGACAATTGTACACAAAAAGGTTTTTCTTTTTATTGAATTTTTTAAATTTAATTTTTAAATTTTTTTTAAAAATTTCTGTGGTATGCTGTGCTTTCCAATTTCTTTAATTTCCTCATTTTCTCTTTTACTATTTAACTTTATTTATTTTATTTTCCTTTGTTGCCATGATAGCTCAGTCGGGAGAGCGTTAGACTGAAGATCTAAATGTCCCCGGTTCGATCCCGGGTCGTGGCATTTTTTTTTCCTTTTTTATTTTGACTAGTTTATATTAAAAATTGATAATAATTAATGTTAAAATGATAGTAAAATTTTTTAAAGTCAATTTTTAATTTTAAAAAATAATTACAATTTTATTTATTTTTTTTAGTTTGTCCAGTTGACAGATTTGGGACTTTATGTGAACATTCTTGTGCTTGTAATTTAAATAACACACATCTGTATATTTAATTTTAAATTAATTTTATTAAAAAAATAATTTTTTTAAAGTTGTCACCCACAAACTGGTGCCTGTATTTGTAAACCTGGATATACTGGAGGTGGATGTAATTCTTTATGTCCTCCACTAACTTTTGGGGAAAACTGTAAAAAACAATGTAAATGTGCTTCTTCGGCAGGAATTTCTTGTGATCCAGTGGATGGGAAGTGTATATGTCCTCCTGGTTATACTGGAGAAAAGTTTGAAAAATTTTTTTAGAAAATTTAGAAAAAAATTTTCTTTAAAGATGTGACCAAAAATGCCCTACAGGCTTCTATGGAATGGGATGTGCCACAAAGTGTAATTGTAAAAATGGGGCAACTTGCGATTTCCGATATGGATTTTGGTTTATTTTTAGATTTTTTGGAAAATATTTTGTTTAATAATTTTTTAGTAATTGTACAGAAGGTTGGAGAGGTCCAAGTTGTTCTTTACCCTGTTGGGGACAAACAGCAAATTTAAAATGTAAAAGTTGTGACTGCCATAATGATGCTGGTTGTCTTCCTTTAACTGGAAAATGTCAATGTGGAGCTGGCTGGACTGGCACAAAATGTGACAAACCTTGTGCTAAAGGAACTTATGGGATTGATTGTAAACAAAAATGTGATTGTGAAAATGGGGCTGAATGTGATAGGGTAAATAAATATATTTTTAAAATTATATTTTGATATTTGCGGAAAGTTTCTGAAGGATTGGTCATCTTTTGGGAATATAATATTTTTAATAGGTGATAGGGAGACTATAGAGAAAGGGGGAATTTAATAATTACATATAAAAGGGACTAATCTAAAAATAACAGGGTAATGGGATGCAATAATAAATAAAAGAGAAATAATAATGATTATTTTGAAAAACATTGTTTTAGAAAATTTTCTTTAAAAAATTAATTCTTTTCTAACTAATTTCTATTTTTTAGTTTTCTGGAAAATGTAAATGTTTAAATGGCTGGAAAGGAGATAATTGTGATAGTAAATGTGAACCAAATAAATGGGGTGGACAATGTGAATTTGATTGTGACTGTTCTGGCTTTGGTACATGTATTCAACATACTGGCCATTGTGTTTGTCAGGATGGAAGGATTGGGAAAAAATGTGAAGAAGGTTTGGTTATTTAAAAATTATTTTTTTATAATTTTTTGTCGACCACGGGGAATTGAGAGGTTGCCATTTTAGCCCCACATTTATTTTCTAACTCCATAAAGCTTAATTCTCCTCTATGATTGAATGCATAATATAATCGTCTAAATTTTTTCTCTATTAAATAGTTTGCGAGCATGGTTGGTTTGGAAAAGGTTGCGCCACAAAATGTAGTTCAATTTGCGGTAATAACGAAAATTGTGATCATGTTACTGGCTGTGAGTTTAATAAATATATTTTTTTAACTTTTAATTAAAATTTTAAAGATTGTTTGCAATGCGATGCTGGTAAAAGCGGCGTTTTTTGTGAACAGAGTTGTTCTTTAAATACCTGGGGTAGTGGATGTTCACAACAATGTAATTGTAATTCTCTTGGCGGTGATTGCTCTTCAACAGATGGAACTTGTGAATGTGCTATTGGATATTCTGGTGCTCAATGTGAACTTAAATGTCCAGAAGGGACATGGGGTTTCAACTGTAGTCAAAAATGCAGATCATGTCAAAATGGAGGAATATGTTCGGCAATGTAAGAAGAATTTTGAGAATTTCTTTAATTAAATTTTTGAATCGGTTCTTGATTTGAGGCGGGAATTGTTGAAATAAAAAGTTATTGAAATTAACGTGACAGGAAATTTATGGATAAAAATATATGGGACGGTCTATTGCAGTTCACTCTCCTGCAGAGCTTATAACGAGGCTTTTAAAATTGTGTCCAGACATTTTTGGCACTGCTTCGGTTGATACAAAGATTGACTTGCTCTAACATTTTAGATTTAGTAGTTATTGTTGCTCTGCGGTAGACTGGTCTGATCTCAAATATAATTCGAGAAATTCCATCTTTAGTTTTCGAAGATGACAGAGAAAATTAATTTAGATTCTAATTTTTTTTTCTAAATTTTTAGTGATGGAGAATGTAAATGCCCACCTGGGTTTGAAGGCGATTTATGTCAACATCATTGCTCTGATGGATTTTATGGCCTCAATTGCATGTTAAATTGTAGTTGCGCAAGTTTAAGTAAACGATGTGATCCTGTTACTGGTTCTTGTGAATGCGCGTCCGGTTAAATTAAATATTTTTAAAAATAATTTTAAAATTGTTTTTAAAGGATTGCAAGGAGATTTTTGTGATAAATATTGTGAACCTGGCTGGTGGGGGCCTGATTGTGTAAAAGAATGTAGTTGCCGAACTGAGACGTCTACATGTCAAGCAACTACTGGACAATGGTATTTTTGTTTTTATAATAATAATGATAATATAACAATAAAAGTCCTATTTTCTTACTTATATTGAAATTAACATGGAAGGTGAAAAAAAGAGACAACATTTTCTACCTTCCTTAACACCTCTTGTTGGGGAATCATGGATCGCGCCTTTGCTTTTTCTTGTTTTTTCGCTCTGCTTTCCTTTTGATTTTGTAACCCGCTAAATAATTCACAACTTTGAATTGGCTTTTGAATTAAAATTTCTTTAAAATAAAATTTTATTTTAGTCTCTGCAATTCTGGCTATTTGGGCAAAAGATGTGAAAAGACTTGCCCACCTGGAACATACGGAAAAGATTGTAAACAAACTTGTGGAAAATGTCCTGAAGAACAAATATGCGATCCTGTGGTTGGTTGTTGTACTCCAAATACTGGTTATTGTGGATTGGCTTGTATGTGGTTTTTTTATTTTATATTTCTATTATAAAAATGTTAAGTACCTTTGGTTTTAATATTTAAAATTTAAAAATAAATTAATCTAATAATAAGTCAAACCCCGACTGTTGAAGCATATTTTCACAATTCAAAATTTATTCTAGAGCATATCGAATGTGTAGAGATTTTCGGATCCTGCTGGTTCGGATATCCGGAAATTTTCTGTTTGAATATTGGATCCAAATATTCGAAGATCTCTAAAGGACAAATCTTTGTCTTGGCAAAGTTTAAACCCAACTTCTAACATAATGAGGAGGAAAGGAAGAGATTTTCTTTTTTTATAAATTTTTATTTTATTATATTTTGACGTTAACATTTTTAAAAGATGCTGAACAACAAAAAACAACAACATCAATTGCTTCTTATGTTTGGATGGCTTTATTAATATTATTTTTATCTTCTGGAATTTTAATTGTTTTTGTTGTTTATTATCGACGTAAATATCATCATGAAAAGAATCCTCCAGCTGTAGTGAAGTAAACATTAATTTTCTAAAGAGAACAAAATATAAAGGGCCAGCTTTGTATGAAAATTAAAAAATTTCTAACTAAAAATTTAGATCTGTTTTGAAAAAATTATGGCAGAAACCTCAGAGATTAATCGGAAAGTATGATTTTATCCATGGCCATGGCATGTCCCATCTCTTGTATAGCATTTCCTTGTTTGTTTAGAGAACAAAATATAAAGAAGCCAGCTTTTTTATATGTTGCTGTCTTCGGTTCAAGCCTGTCGATGAGTTTCTGGTTAATCTCTCTCACGATATGGGCCAGCATCCCCATTCTAATTATTACAAATACTCTTCTTTTTTTTAACAAAAATTTTCTTTAAAGATATAGCGGAGACGAATATTTATCTATTAATGGTGTTGGAGGGACAACAATAAATAACAATATAAATGGAAGGGAAGGAGACGATGGAGGCTTTACAAACAGACTTTTTGATAATCCAGAGGCTCGGGATTCTGGTATTATTGATGATGATTTAGCTATATTAGCACAAAAAGAAAAGGCAGAATCTATGCAAATGCGTGGAATGATGAATAATAATAATAGAGTTGAAAGTTGGTTTTTTAATTTAATTTAATTAAATTTTTTTGGAGAGTTTGGTTACCTTTGTAATTTTCATTTTCCTATCTAATCCCGTTCGATTTAAACTGAATTGCTCCTCCCTTCCTTTTAACTAGAATAATAAATATTATCGTTTAGGACGGGATTTCTTGGGGGAAAACTACGAAGATTTTCATTGCGGAAAAAAATTTTTGCGAAAATATTTTTTGTTTGATTATTAGGATCCTTATATTTTTACCAATATTAATTTTAGATTTGCTTTAAAATTTTGGTAATATTATCCAAATTCCTATAGCTAACCATGTATCATAATTTAAAATTTTCTTGTACTCGAACTGTACAAATACCATGTACAAATTTTATTAGGAGCTAATAAACACGTAGCTATTAGAGATCGAGCTAGGTCTGGGTTTTTCCTTTACCCAGAATCCATGCCCAGGCATTTTTTGACATCCCTGGGTTTTTCTTGGACTACAGGCCCAGGATCCGGCCCAGGTCAATAAATCAAACCCAGGAACAGGCCCAAGCTTTTCAAAAATCTCGATCTCTAGTAGCTACCCAAAACTTTTTCTTTTTCCCTTTTCTTTTAATAATTATTTTACTTTTCTTTTAACAGATATTTATGCAACAATGGATGATATGGAAGATGAAGTTGGGTATGCTACTTGTAGTGATACTACTTTTAGACCAAAAACTTCCACAACTCCTTCTTATATTCAAAAAAATAATAATTTAAATGGTGGAACAAAACTTTTAATTAAAGATTCGAGTACGCCTTTGCTTTCTTCTTCTTGTAAAAATTCTCCTTTACCTCCTTTATTTAATAAAAATAATAAATTAAATTCAAAACAATTGGATGAAGATGAAAATAATTTGGACAAAAATAATGGAGGCGGTATTTACTAACAAAAAATTTATTTTTTTTACTAACATTTTTTAAAAAATACTAACACAAAAGGGGAATTTTTTATAAAAATATATTAAAAAAAATTTTTTTTTCTTTGGAAATAGCCTATATTCTCTCTCGTTTCTTTCCTATATTTTTTCTTTTATTAAAAAAAATATTTTTTTCTATCTTATATTAAAAATTGGATATTAAAATTTAATTTTTTCTTTAAATTTAATAATGGGAAATATTTTTTTTGATTTTACGTTATTTAGGAATGGGCCGTTTCTAAGTAAATTCTAGCTTCGCCCATCCCCAAATAATTAATTTCATTTATTTTTCCTTAAAATTTAACTAATTCTCTCTTTTATCTGTCTTTCTTCTCTATTTTGTCTTTTTAATCTTTTAAATAGTATATTTTAAAAATTTTTTTAAAAATTTTCTCTGATTTTTTAAAAGTCGGAGTATTTTCTATATTATTTATTTCGATCAAATAATTTTTTTTCTCAAAATTAATTTTAATTTTACAAAATTATTTTTTCTTAAATTTTTTAAAATCTAGCTTCCTTTAAAATTTTTCTAATTTTCAGAACATTCTGATCAAGAAAATGCTTATGAATTACCTCTATCCAATACACAAATGAGAATGAAAAGGTTATAGAAATTTTGAAAGAATTTTTTATATTTTTCTGTGGCCATGAGAAGGACAACAACAATTTAATTAAATTAACATTTTTATAAATTATTTAAATGTACATACAGTCGGACCTCATTTAATTTTCGGGAATCGGGACGGCTTGTTCCCTGGTACACACACAAATTAGATTTATTACTTAAATTGCTCCCCAATTCATTAGTTACATAATCAAAATTGAAAAAAACGTATTTCTTATATTAAAAGTTTATTTATAAATGAGGTCCGATTGTATTTTTTATACTTTAAGGGGTTCTAATTTACAATAATTTTTGCCTATAATTCGTAATATTCGATAATTTAATTTTTAAATTTAAATTAGAATATCCCTCTCCTCTCCAAATATAATTTTTTTATAATTTTTCCCTAAATCCTTGTAAAGTCATTTAGAAATCTAAATTTTACCGTAAATGTCCTTATGCCTTAGAAGCACACCTTCAACGAAATTCATTGAAATAAACGCTTAGGGCTTTTATTTGGATATTTACGGTTATACAAAAAATTTTATTTAATCTGTGTCTTGTTTAGAATTAAAAAAAAATTTATTGCCATTTTAAATTATAATGTATACTTTCCCTTTTTTAATTAAAAAAAAATTAGTTTTTTTTTTCACATTTAAAAATTTTTTTTATTTATTTTCCTTGTTTTTACAAAATATTAAATAAATAAATATATTTTTTAAATCTTTTTTTTGAGAATAAATAGTTACTATTTTAATTTTAACTAAATATTTTTATAAATTTATTGTCCCTTGATTTTGGGTAGTCTATTCGGCTGGAAGAGGGTTTGTCTTCCTTTTATTTTTGTCTTCTTAGGTTTTAAATTTACTTTTTTATTGTTAAAGTTGGTGGTTGAGTGGTTAGTGTTTCGGTTTGTAGGGAGAGCATGTCGCGGGTTCGAATCCTTTATCTTGCTAATGAAGATAAACACGACGGTCTTCTGAAATAAATAAATTAATGTTGTAAAAAACGTTTTTTCCGAAGCAAGAAAATTTTTTTAAAAATTTTTTATTAGAAAAAAATATTTTTAATATTTTTTTAGTTATGTTCTTCGTCGAATTTTACGTCGTGGGATTCGTTATGCAACAGAAAAGTTGTTGTTAGCCTTCCTCCTCGGCCTCGTTATCCTCGTCCTCGGTATAATCTGGCTAAATTTATACCAATTAAATAGATAGGAGTATTTAATTAAATTTTTCATAAAAGTGAATTTCTAAAAATGGGTAAAAATTCATTACAGTTACTCTCTTACCCCTTATGTCAATGACTGTACATATTTTAAAGTTTTTTCCCTTTTTCTAAATGACCTCCAAAAACTTTTATTTACAACTTGGAAGAAGAGATATTTGTTTATTTAATTAATTAAAATTATTTTTTGTTTCTTGGACTGTTCTTTGTATTAATGACCTAAATTTTTCTTTCTTATATTAAAAGTGAAACACAAAAATACAACCATTATTCTAATTTATTTATTTTATTATTTAACGTTTCTCGAATAATTTTTTTCCAATTAAATCTGTTTTTCATGTTTATTTCTAAAATCCATAATTAGATATTTTTAAAAAATTTTAAATGTCAAAAAATCTCTAATTAAATGGACCCTCTAATTGAAGAATATAATGGCGGCCATTTAATTAAAATAAATACGGTAGGTTTGTAGGAGATTTTTTTGGTGATAATGAATTTTCTGGACACCTCACATATGTTGGGTGTCCAAACAATTCACCGAATATTCCAGACAATTTACCGAAAATTCCATACAATTCACCGAATATTCCAGATATTTTAAATATTTTTTCAAATACATCAAAAAAATTTTTTTTTCATTTTTAAACAAATATATTTAATCGATTATCTCTCTCATCTTTTTTTCTATTTGTTCTGATCACATAAATATATATTTTTTTGTTTTAGTCTATTAAAGCCTACAAATGACACACACTTTACATTTTTATATGTTTTTTAAATATTTTTTTTCTATTTTTTCTCCCTTTAGTTTAAAGTAGAGTGATTAATTTGTGTTGTTTTTACATAATTTTTAGAGAGAATTTTTTAAATAAATTAATTTTTTAATTAAACATTCATAAATTATTTTAGGTGAATTGTCCTTATTCCAGACAATTCACCGAATTATTTTTATATCGCCAATGAGTACTTTGTTCTTTTATTTTTTTACTTCCTGTCTGAATGGTGCAATCTAAAATATAAAAAAAGGAAAAAGATTCTTTCTTTATCATTTTTATCAAAAATTATAGTAAAATTAAAAACCCGCACTTGCTAATTTTTTCTTTAAAAATTCTTTCCCATAATCTCCTGGCAGTACGACAATTGCGGATGCGACGATTGCGGATATAAAATTTTTAAAAAGTTTAAGATTTTTTAAAGTTTTCAGTGCCACATCTGTCTAAGAATGTTTCGAAAACCGTCAGAAGTCTGAAGCTGACAGCCGAGACAAAAAAATCATTTCAATCATTTTTAAAATTAAAAAAAATTTTTAATCCGCAATTGTCGCATCCGCACGTGTGTCCGCAATTGTCGTAACACCCAATCTCCTCCGTACTTGTCCGCAAATTTTGTCCGCAAAATTTTTAAAATTTTTAAATTTTATTTTCTTAGTTTTTTTTCAGTGTTTTTTTTTCATTTTTTGATTTTTCAATTTTATATTTCATTTGCACTTTTCTTTTTTAAAATTATTTTTATTTTTAAAAATATTTTTATAAATATTTGTTTACTACATTGCTTTCCTTTTTATTTTTAATTTTCTCATAAACGTTAAAAATTAAATGATTAATAGATACAAATTACGTATTTAAAAGGAGAAGAATAATAGGTAGTTTAATTGTTTTTTATTTAAAAATAAAGTTTTGCCTTTTTAAATAATTTTCTTTTTAATTCGGTAATTGTCCGCAAGTCTTGTCCGCAAATTTTTTAAAATAAATTTTTTAAATTTTTCAGTAATTTATTTTATTTTGTAAAAAATGGATAAGAATGGAGGAGAAAGTAGTAATCAACAACAAAATAATCAACAACCTTTAAGCCAAAGAAAAACTCGATTTTTAAGAGGCAAAAAGACAGCAGCAAGTCATCAACTTCCACTTAAAGCTAAAGTTGTTATGTTGGGAAATATGGGTATTTTTGATATTTTAATTAATTAATTTTTTGTTTAGAAAAATTTTTTTAATTTAATTTTTAATCGAAAATTTTTTTGAAAATTTTCAAATTTTCTTTTCAAGGTGTCGGGAAAACCTCAATTTTACTTCGTCATGATGGCCAAGGATTTACTAGCAAATTAAGTTCTACTCAAGGAGCCTTTTTTATTTGTTCACGCCCGTTAGTTTTTCTTTAGAATTTTCTAAAAAAAATTCCATTGCATAAAATCCGCAAATTTTGTCCGCAAATATTTTTTAGTATTTGCGGATTAAATTTGCGGACATTTTCTTCAAACAGAAAAATTATTTTTTTTTAATTTTAGAAAAATAAATGATGGAAGAGAATTTGAATTACAAGTATGGGACACTGCCGGGCAGGAAAGATTTCGTTCAATGGTTTTTCTTTAATTTTTAATTTAAAAAATTTTTTTTAATTTAAAAGGTTCCCCTTTATTTACGCAATACTGCTGCAGCACTTGTAGTCTTTGATATAACAGATCGTCAATCTTTTAGAGAATTGGGTTTCTGGATTAAAGGTTTTCTTAAATTTATTTTTTAGCTTAAAAATGAAAAAAATTTAAAATGTGGACAAAACGGTCAGGTCACAAAATGGTCAGAAAATCGAATTTTTTGTACAGCTTTATTACCCCTCCCAGAAAGGTTTTGATTTTTTTACCTTGTTTAAACAGAAAGTTCCGGTTGACTGACCATTTAAGTCACTGACCATTTTGTCCACTGAACATTTTTAAATTTTAAAGTTTTGGAGCATAATTCTGAATATAGCAATATTTTATTATTTATTATTGGAAATAAAAGTGATTTAAATGGAGAACGCAAGGTTAGTGTGCAGGAAGCTATTAAATTTGCTGAAGAACAAAATGCTAAATATTTTGAAACTTCTGGTATTTTTTTTTAATTTTAAATAAAAATTTTGAATTTTTTTAAAGCTTTGAATGGTCGAGGAATTGAAACAGCAATGCAAGCAATTGCCGAAAGTATTTTAATTGAGGTTTTGGTTAGATTTTTAAATTAAAGTTCGGGAAGAATATAAATTTACCAAAATCCGCAAAACATTTTTGCAGACAAAATTTGATATCCGCAAGTTTTTGCGGACAAACTTATTGAAGACAAACCTTACAAACTTATTTTTGCGGACAAACTTATAATTTTAGAGAAGGAAAGATAAGGAAGGCTCCTCCATATTTCTTTTTATCCCCCTTTTTTCTGGGAGGAAATTTGGGTTGAAAGAACCTCTAGAAGGGAAAGAGATTAGAATCTTTTTTTTATTGAGGGAATCTTTTCTTTTTTCTTTAAAATTAGAGGTGTAGGATTAAAGGGGAATTAAAAGGAAATGTCCTCTCCTATTCAAAAACTGAAATGGGAAGGATTGACTTAAAATTAAAATATTTTCTTTTTTTAAAGTCAGAAAATCGTTCTTCTTCTTCCAATTATTTTGGTTCTTCATTTAATTTATTACCTTCAGAAAATGGAGAAGATAATGAAGAAGAAATAAATAATAATAATAAAATTATTAAACAACAAAAGAAACAAAAAAATTCTTCTTTTAATTTAATTAGTTGTTGTAGTATTTTATGAAGGGAGGAAGAGGGGAGGAAATTTTATTCAAATTTTTTGAACGTATCGTTCTTTCAAATTTTGATTTTTTTGCAATTTATTTGTGCCTTTTATTTTTTAATTTATTAAAATTAATTTTTTGGTATTTATTCGGTAAAAATCCGCAAAAATTTTTGCGGATAAAATTATTTGTCCGCAAATTTTTGCAGACAAAATTTCTAAGGATTTTGGAATTGCGGATTAATTATGAGGATTTAATAATTAAAAGAAAAATGTATTTTAGAGAGTACTGTACAATTACGGTAGCGAATTGAAAACATTTCAAGCTTAAATACATTATCTAACTTCGATGAAAAGAATTGTTTAAAATTAAATTCTTTACGGACACCCATTAATTCCATATAAACGAATAATTTTTCCAAAATATTTTAAATGATCGCCAACTTGGAAATGAACAAAATATGCATTACTAGAAAAGAAATTTTTGATAAAATTTTTAAAATTAATTTTGCCTGCAATTTTGGTCTTCCCCAATAGGCAATCCGTCACAAATTTTAAATAAAGAATTATTTAAATTCATTTCTTCTGTTGGATACCAAATTTCTGTTGGGTGATGAAAAGGTCCATGAGAGTGTAAAGGGATACATCTACAGAAATTTTATAAAAAAATTTTCAAGTTTTATTACTTGTGTGGTCGTCTTAGTCTTTCGTAGCAATAGGGAATGTGTGGCACCAAATCTGAATTTAACCCCGTTATTATTTTAGTGTTCCTAATGAATTTTTGACCATTCCGTCCCTAAAATAATATGACATTTTGTCCCAAAAAAGTTTTGACCATTTTGTAATAAATATATTTTGACCATTTTGTCCTTATTAAGATAGGCATTTTGTCCCTAATTGGTGTTGAACCTTTTTGTCGTTAGTCTCTGACCATTCCTTATTTTCTACAGTATTTCTAAAGTATTTAGAAAATAACCAACCATATCTATGCACAATTCTAAAAGAATTTGGAACAAGACGACGATGTAATTTTGCATATTCAATGTTTCCAACTCGTGGCTGTCCAAACGTCACTAACAACAATTCTTTAGGCTAAAATATATTCTTTAAATTTAAAGACCCATTAGAGTCTCAAAATTGGGGGTAAATAAAAACTCTCCCCCACAAAACCCAGACTCTATTGAATATAATTAGTTGCCTTTATTGTCCGATTATTTTCCATCGCAAATTGAGCACTCGCCAACGAAGCAATAGCTCCACCTAGAGAATGTCCAGTAAAAAGAACTTTCAGTTTTGGATAAGTCTAGAAAGGAGAGGAATATTTTTTAAATAAATTTTGAGAAAAAACTTTTTTCAATTCTGCCAATTTTGTACCAAAACCAGCATTCCAAATTGCCTGAAGCGACTCATAAAAATAATGCTGAACAGAACCGCCTGCTGGAAATTCCTTTTTGGGGGCTAAAATTTTTCAAAAAAAAATTTTTCCAAAATTTACTACCAGTCATCGATTCAATAATTTCAACAATTAATTGAGTTTGTGTTTGAGTACCACGAACACTAAATATAATAAAATGCCTTGAAATTGCAATAAATGCCCAACACTTGAAAATTGGGAAAATAATATTTTCTAGGCTTTTTTAGGAGAAAATTCACCTCGTCTCTAAAAGCGTCACAAGGCACTTGAACACGCAAAACAAGTTTTGCTTTATGTTTTTCTAAACAAGGGCCTGGATCAGGTGAATAAGCAGCTGCTGCAAAATCTAGAGAAGGAAGGGTTAACCAACTTCCATAATTTACTGTCCAATTGTTTTTGGGAGAATCGGTGGGAGAATAAAAATCCAATTTAGAATAGTGAATTTCAGATATTTTGTTAGACAATACCAATTGAGGTAAAAATAATAAGAGAAGCATTCTAAAATGTTTTTAAAATTTTAAAATGTTTTATAGAAATATAAAAATTAATTTTTAAGTTAAATTAGAAAATAAATTTATCTTTAAAAAAATAAACTTATCTAAAAAATAAACTTATCTTCAAAAAGGTTCGAACCAGATAGCCAATGGACACCAAATCTAAAATTTACCCACTACACCATCAACAACTAATCTACTTTAATTTAAAATACGAATTAAACAAAATTAAAAGAGTAACATTTTTGTAGTTTTTCTTGCATAACCACATGATAAAAATGAGAAAGCGAAATTTAATTATAGAAGAGAGATAAGAAAATAAAGTGAATGAAGTAAAATTCCATTATAATAAACCCTATACTTAAGGAAAATTTTCCCATAACAAAAAATATTAAAGTTTAAATTGATCTTTACTTTAATTTTCCTATAAAATTGAAGCAATTGAAAAGAATTGAAAAGAAAAAATAAACATACAATAATACGAAACTTAAACAAAAATAGTAACATTAGTCAGACAGACCTCACTATAAGATAAACATGTTTATGATACTACCATCTCAAGTTAAGATAAGGTTTTTTTAAATTTGTTTGACCACTGGATGTAAAGAGGGCTGCCAAGCGATACCCTCCTATTTAAGAACGCTCACTATAAGATAAAACTTTTCAGCCAATGGGTGTTGCATCTTATAAGTGAGGTCAGTCCAAAGGTAGATAATATTCTATTAATTTGTTGTTCTTTATAAAGAAGACTAATTTTAGAGCAAAATTTGAATAGGCACAAATCATCATTAAAAAATTTTTTTATTTAAAAATTATCCATCAATTATAATTCCCGCCGCAATTGTTTCACCATTAGAGCGAAGAGCCAACCGCCCCAATTGTTTATTTTTGTTAAAAGATTCAACAGAAATGGCTTGTTCAGTTTTAATTTCAACTATAGCAGATACATTACGAGGCAAAAGTCTGGTGAAAAAAGAAGAAGAGAATATTATTTTGTGAGGTCTAATTGAATTTTTCTCCCAAAGATTATTTTTTATTTTCCCCAAAAACACAAATATTTTCTACCGCGGATGCTTCTTTTCCAATTCTTTTGATCCAGGATGTATTGAATTTAATTTACTAATTACACAAGGAACACGTAAAGAATGAACAAAAAGTTCTGCATGCGCCCCTCTCAAAATAGGCATTCGAATATCAAAAGTAACTAAACGAGCAAGAAAATGTTGGCAAGGATGTAAAAGTTCCTTTGAAAAAAAATTTTTTTTAGAAATTATTTTTATAAAAATATTTTTAATTTTTGTTAAATAAAGAAAAACTCGATTATTGGTCATACATTAGGACCCTACTAATGAGATACCTTCTTGGAGCTGAAAATTGTATTTTATAACAAAGTGTTTTGTCTGGGGGATATCGCCTTTTGTTAGACTGCTCTAGCCCAAATCCGTTGGTTGGGTGAGAGCTGTCCCCAAATCTCACCCAAATCGAATATTTAGCATGACTTATAGTGAAGTCTGCCTCATTTTATACATTTAATATAACACCGAGGCACTAAAGTTTACTGCCCAAATATAGTCCTTAATATGGTCCTTATTTCAAACGTTTTTATCCGTAAATGTTTAGATAATATTTTTATAAATCTATTAAAATCTTCCAAAAAAAATATTTAAAAATAAAAAATTTATACCGTCCCTCCTCTACAAAAAACATTTCCAGGATAAACAGAATCAGGTTCAAAATTTCCACTTAATGTAAGAGTTATTTGATCTCCCGCAAAACAAATCTTTAAAAAATATTTTATAATCGTTCTGATACTTTTTCGTTATCTTCCCCCATGTCTTTCCCTTACTTTAACATTATTCCTTTTCCAGCTAATGCTTAATTAATCTTAAAACATACTATAAGTGACATGGAGTATTCGGAATAAAAAGGGGAGAGAAGAAAATGCAATTGGGAGAGTAGGGGGAAGATAACGGAAAAGTAATAGTGTCTTAAATATAAACCTGTTGATCTGCTGGCGGTGAAATATTTTTTGACGATTGAGAAGTAGACGAAGAAGATTCATCAATTGATAAGGCTAAAATTAAATTTAAAAAAAACTTTTTTTTATTTTTTTTATTAAAATTCAAGGTGTAATAAGAAAATTTTAAGGAGGAGAAGTCAACAGAAAAACTTTAATATTTATTGTCTACCTCTCTTTCATTTACCTCGTCATTTTTCTTAAAGCAATTATCAAAAAAATGCTATATTTGAAAAGAAAAATAGAGACAATAAACGTAACTATTTAAAAAAATTCTTTTAAGAAAATGTTTTTAGCTTTTTATCAAATTTTGCAGGCCTCCTGACCGCACTTAACCCCATCCTATATACCCCACCCCACAAACCTTTAACAAAAACAGCAATCGCCTCAGGCATCAAAAACAATTTATCACCCGTTTCTACATGCCCTCCCTCAACTTTTGCACTAACACAAAGTATTGTTGGAGAAGTACGGAGAATATCATTAACAACAATTCTAAGGGGTTGTTCGGCTGTTGAAGTTGATGTAATTGGCAAAGAATCTAAATTCAATTTAAATTAGAATAAAAATTTCTAAAAAATAGGAAAAGTTAATAATCGTAAAATTGGGGCCGTAAAAGAAGAATAATAAAATCAAAAAAAGGAAAGTCCTAAAAATATTTTCAGAAAGTTTCATCTAATTGACTTAATTAAAACTAAAAAATATAATTAAAGGGAAAAATAAAGATAAAAAAGCAAAGGTTAACACTCGAGGCTAAAAAATTGTATCTTATAATAAGGTGTTATGAAATAGGGGGTATAGCATAAATAGGAGTAGTCTTCCTTAAGCATTGGGTATATCTTATAGCTAATAGAGATCGTGATTCTTGAAAAGCCTCGACCTGTTCCTGGACTGTGGAGTTTGATTTATTGACATGGGCCGGATCCTTGGGACCGGGAGCTCGATCTATAATAGCAAAGTCGACTTTAAACTTAACAATATGTTCACCCAAAATTTAAAAAATTAAATTAAACAAAAAATACCCAAAGCTTCAACAAGTGTAGGACAATCCTTTCCAAAATACCAAACAGCCAAAGGATGATCAGTTGGTGGACATTTAACCAAATTAATTCCAAAAAGTCCAGAAACAGGCACAAATTGAACAAATTCAAAGCCAGTACGTTTTTGAAGAAAAACAGAAAGAATAGAACAAAGTTCATCATAACGTTCTTTGGACCAATCAGCAGTGTCTAATTTGTTTACAGCAACAATTAAACGGCTAACACCTTTTTTAAATAAAAAAATAATTAAAAGGTAATTAAAAATATTCTTAAAGAATTCCTGAAAAACTTAAAAGAGAACTTTTAGAGTGTTCGAGAATTGAAATAAAAAATAAAACTGCAAAATTTTTTGAAAATATTTTTCAATGTACAAATTATTTTTATTTATTTATATCACATGGGTGTGTCCGTCAAAAAATAAAACAATTTGAAGTTTTTTTTTGACCATAGGAAAATCTGAAAAACAGACACAATATTTTCTCGAAGTATCCTAACTCTAGTAGATAAATTAAGAATTAAGTTCTTAGCCTATAAAAAGTTCTCAACCCCAAAATTGACATCGAATAATTAAAATAAACAGAATTTGTTTGGCTTTAGTAGGATAGTTTGAATCTAATAAACATAAAAAATAGCCAAAAATATACCAAATAAAATTAAAAAATATAATTATTTACCAAGTGCTCTAACAAGCAAAGCATGTTCTCGTGTCTGACCGCCCTGATCAAAACCCGTCTCGAATTCTCCACGTGTTGAATTCACAACTAAAAGAGCAGCATCTGCTTGTGTAGCACCACTTATCATATTCGGAATAAAATCTTTATGGCCAGGAGCATCCAAAATATAAATTTTTTTACCAGAGGGAGTCTCTATACTTGTTTTTGCAATATCCTTAAATTATAAAAATTTAAAATTCTTTTAAATAAAATTTAAAGAAAACCATTGTAACACCACGAGAACGTTCCTCTTCATTTTGGTCTAAAATCCAAGCAAAAGCAAAAGAAGATTTTCCTAACCGAGAAGAATCTTGTTTATAACGATGCATTGCACGTTCATCAACATTTCCTAACTTGAATTTAAAAAAATTTATTTTTTAATAAAAAAATTTTTTTCTAATTTATTTATCCCAAAAAATTTTATTTTTTAATTTAAAAAGAATAAAAAAAGTTTTTTTTACTATAATTTATTTTACCCTTCCCTATTAAAAAGAGAAAAAAGACAAACTAAACGCCTTTTCTCTAGAAATATTTGAATACTTTAGCGATTTCCACTATCGGGCCTCGTGGTGTAGCGGTTATCACGTCAGTCTTACACACTGAAGGTCGCCGGTTCGAACCCGGCCGAGGTCAATTCTTTTTAATTTGCTCAAATAAATTTTTTTAAAGAAACACAACCGAACTTGGTAGAGAAGGTGACCAATCAATGTACTTTTACCAGCATCTACATGTCCAATAATAACCAAATTCAACGCAGATTTTGATTCTTCTGGGCGCGTTCTTTTCCTAATGGATAAAAAAATAAAAAAAATTTATAAATTAGATTATGGTGTGAGGTGAACATAGCACCCCAAATTTTTGTGGCTTTTTTATAATAAAATATTATTAAAGAAATTAATGAAGTTAGGCATTTTTAAGGAAAATTGATAAAAAATTAATCTTTAATTTTTTATATTAACAAAAATTGTGGCCTATATCAGCAATCATTATATTATCAAAAATCGTGAGAATATTTTAAATCTAATATATCCGTACCAAATTATTCGAACTAATAAAGAAAGCCTTTTAAGACACAAATTTCTAATTAAACTCAAAATTACTTGCCTGTATTTTGGAACAGCAGCTATAGCCATTTCAAGATTACTCAAGGTTTGTTTTGGCGTTAAAGCTCTGCTTGGAGATTTTGAATCTGAACGATCTTTTGAATAACCAGCATCTATTTTTAAATTTTCAACGGTTGGGGCAATTGCCAAATTTTGCTTAAAAAATAACCAGTGGGTTTATTTGAAAATAAATTTTAAAAAACCTTAATCTGTTCGTTTTTAGAAGGAGACTTATTTTGTATTGCTTCAACTGATTTCTGCTTTTTTGTTGTTGATTTGTCAGTATATTGGATAGGTTGATTAACTAGTTAAAAATAAAATTGAATAAAAAAGTGGGTATAAACCTTCAAAATTAATGGGTAATATTGAACCTGACTGACAGGTAATATTGAACCTAATAGCCCCATTTTTCTTCCCCAAGTGTTTGCAGAATGGTCAGACTTCTTCCTTTCTTCCATCCCAATTTTCCTTTCTTCCATTCAAGGGGGAATAAAAATTAATTCCTTTTGATTGTTTGTAAGCAAAAATATAGAAAAGCAGTTGGAAATGAAAGCATATAGAAAACTTGGGGAGGAAAACCTTGGGTCTGTCAGGCTCAATACTACCAATTAAGGAAAGGAAAGCCTTAAAAACGTCCCTATCTCACTAAAACCTCCAAAAAATATTTTAGGTCTTCAAAGAACTAGCTTTTTCCCCCAATTTTAAGTCATAAAAATTAAACAAAATAATAAAAAATACAATTTTGCGGCTCTTCTTCTTCCTCGTCATAATCATCATAATCGTCTCCATAATCATCGTCGAGCTCTTAATTTAATCAAATTAAATAGCTTAATCGAAAATTGAAAAAAAAACCTTCAGCGATATTCAATTTGCGTACATTCCTGTGTCTAGACATATTTTTAAGTTGAAAATTTCCAGACAAATTTCCAAAAATATTAAAAATTTTACGTAAAAAATGAAAAAAAAATAAAAATTGTTTATTTCAACAATTAAATTAAAAAATTAATTTCCAAAAATAAAAAAATTTTTTTTATTTAAATTTAAATCCAAAAAACATCCAAAAATCCAGTTATTAAAAAACACTTTCATTTCCCTTCTCTTTTGGTTTACTTTGTTCTATCTTTTCAGCACGTAACGTTTTTTGAATTTGTTGTTCCTCATAAAGTTGCTCAGCAATTTTAATTTCGTTCAAATAATGGACAATTTGTTTCTGTAAAAGATTATTAAAGTTTTTAATAATTTTAAGATAAATAGGAATCAAAATCAAGTCCCAGGGATAATGTTGATAAAATTTTTTGGAACTATTAAAAATGGAGACAATTAAAAATCTCTCGAGATCTTGAAAAGTCTCATTTTCAATAACTGAGTAACCTAAGTACAAGCTTAAAAACAAAAAATAAATACCCCAAGTTCAACTTGTTTTTTCCTTCGTTCCAACTCCCATTTTGTAGTGATTGAAGGCTTCCTACCATCCACAAAACTAAAATCAGGTCCTCTATCTAGTGGCCGAATAACAGGATTGTAATAAAGCCTGAAAATTAGTTTAAAATTACTTGATAAACAAATTAATGATTATTAACGACAAATTAATTTTTAATAAAAACTAACGGTTTTTTCCACCAACAAGAACCATATGCAAGTTCTGGAACATTTGACATCAACTTTTTCATTAAAAACATTTTGTTCTAGCAATTCAAATGTAAAACATGTAAATCAAAAATGTACAAATATTTGTGAGGATTTCTCATCCAAAATAAAATTAAAAACATGTAAAAACTTTCCATATTTATAGGGCAAAATTGATAAAATACAAATAATTGGGTATTTTCTAGTTTTGAATTTGGAAGGCTATTCAAATGCGAAGCTTGGTCCGCCTTCCTATCATCCCTTTCCTGCCAATTTCGTCTTTCTTCTTCCCCCATCGTTTTCTGTGCCTTATCAAATTTATCTTCGCTTGGATCATAAAATCCTGCTGGGACTTGTTTTTCAAAAGGTATTTCATTATTATAATCCATTAAACGATGTCTCTTCATTTTATAGGCCTAACCAGATCAATAATTATTCCAGCAGCTCGAAGTTCTCTTCGTTTTTGTAGAGAAGCAAGTCTTCGAGCTTCGCTAATTGCTTTTCATGAGCTTTGCTTTTTTTCCTTGTGTGTTGGCTAGACGAGCACGAGCCTCTGACCATATTTCCAATTCTAAAAAATTAAATGAGCTGGTGTTAAAAAGGTAACTTTGCGAAGGTATATAAATTCAGAGACTATCGAAAAACGAGTTTCCTTTGCATTAATAAAGTAAAAAGAAATATTACGGAAATGAGGACTAAGATAGGGTAAAAATTCAGAACAATTTAATAAACAAATTCTAGGCAATGCCAGGGAATTTAGATTAACTCTAGAAAAATAACAAAAACCAAAATTAGATACCATCTTCATCCACCGGTTTAGTTTCTGGTGTAGGCTTTAGCTTCTTGGCCTCTTTTAATGAATCCTCTTCTTCAATACCTTCAGCACGACGTTGGGCTTCGTCTAGAAGATATTCATATCTTTAAAAAAATTAAAGAAAACACCTTTAAAATACTACAAAAAAATTTTTCCAAACACTGCGCAGCAGTTCTTCCCACAATTGGAGCAATTGTACGCCATTGTGTAGGCATAATTTTAGCCAAATGGAGAAGTTTTTCGTCGTCTTCTCTGGACCATTCCGTCTTTTTAATTCGAGGATCAAGCCATTCATACCACCTAGCTTTACAATGCGGATTTTCGATGCAGCAGAGGCAATTCGGCTCCATTGATTTTTTCCATACTTCATAATAGCTGCTTTAAGAATTTCATCCTAAAAATACTTCTTAAATTAGTTCGAAAAGATGTTTACAAAATAACCTCTGTATTCTTCCAAACGCCACCTTTGATTATAACGCGAACATTTTTTATTTGCAGTCAAAATAAGTTTAAAATCTTAAAACATTAGGTAGTTTTAAAAACGGCAAATAGAAAAATAAAAAATCTGCAATAAAATTTACATATATTTCAAACATTGCAAAAAGTCAAGAAAATTTATCAATAAAAATTGAAATAAATTATATGTATATTTATAAGATCAATAAATAGTCAAAAATTAAACCAAAAGAATTTCTAAAAGCAAGTATATGACACACCATCAACTTGAATACTAAGAGGTTGTCCAACCAAATCATAGTTCGGAGGTGAATCTTGCTTTTTAACAACCTGAAAAAAGCTTTTATAATTCTTAAGTTATTTTTTAAAATTCCTTTAGAAAATTGTAATTAAAAGAATGAACGAGATTATTTTCATTTTTTATTTTATAAAGTAAAAAAGCATACATTGACGCCATGTGCAAGATCTGAAGCTTGTACAAAATAATTAATAGGTTTATGATTTGCCGCTCGCGTAATTGAATTTGGAAAAGGTTCCAGTTCAAATTTCGTTGTACCAATGTTCATGCCAAGTAAACGGCCAGCTGGACTAAAACCACCGCCAAAAATTGCACCGCCACTATCACCAGGCTCTGTATGAATCGTTGCCAAAGCAAAAGGGCCTAGATTAAAAAATTATATAATTAATCGACCTCAATAAGTTTGATTTGTATAATTTTTAAAATAACCTTTAGTATAATAAACATCAAGGCCTATGGTTTCTAAAAATTATATAATTAATCAACCTTATTTAGTCTAATTTTTAAAATAACCGAAAAAAGGTTGTAACGCAGCTGAATAAATACATCCTATGGAATGACAACAAATTCCTTCCGTATTAGGACGACCAATGATTATCACATCTTCACCAGGAATAAACTTGTCAAGAATAGGCACAGATGAGATGGGCAATGAACTTTTCAAAATTACGAAGTCTAAGCGATCACTGATGAATCTGACTGTCGCCTCCGTTGAACCTTTTCCATTAAAGTCGTAAATAGTAACCACTTGACCAATTACATATTCTTTGTGAGTACCATGACGGAAAGTTGCAAAAAAGCAAGGCTCTAAGCAAACAACGCAACTTTTAATACCGTTTTCTTCAATATATAAACAAAACTTTTCAATATCAGCAACCTTGGGGAACTGATCTAAAAAATTTAAAAGTAGTTAAAAATATTTAGAATCTAGGGTATAATTCTTATATTTTTAATTTACAATTATTTGAAAATTTTAGCCCTAAAAATGGAAGTCTGGCTAAGTTTTCCCTAAAAAATTAATAAATATTACAAAGAGCATTTCCAAATAATGGCGGCGTTGGACGAGCCTTTGCAGCTTTTCTTGATTCTAAAATAATATAAAATTAATAAAAAAATTTTAAAAATATTAATTTTCTCCCAGGGTAAAGAATGAAATCTTATTTCAATAGAAATAAAAATTTACCTCCAGAAGAAGCAGGGCTAATTTCCATACGGCTATTATCTAAATATTACAAAAATCATTTAAGTAAAAATCATTTTTAATTATCAATATTTTCTTTATTCAATAAATATCTACAATTTGACAAGGGCCTATGGTTTTTCGGATTTTAAGGACCTATATCTAGGCTCGTAGGCGTTTCCACAAAAAAAGAGTGGTACTCTTCGATTCAGCTCGCCGAGACGAATCGAATGGTATATAAATTGCCCCGTTTCTGAGTGGGCCACCGGTAAAGTACAGCCGAGGAATATTTAAAGAGAACCAAAAAATTATTTTTGGAATTCACAAAAATCAGTTTAGTTTTACCGAAAAATAAATCAGTTAAGAAAGAGATTAAAGCAGGGGGTATCATAAGAGTTAGTCGAAAATGAAGTTAGAAACCTCAATAAATTTAAAAGAAACTAACCAGGAGTGGTACTAGCAGACCGGTTAGGCAACTGCACAAGCTCAAACGTTTTGTTTTGCCATCCGCCTTCAGGTGCCAAAAAAATTTTATTGGTTGGATCAGTTCTAAATAAAGCGGCAAATATGCATATAGAATTAAATAAGCATACGAAACAACGTATTTAGCGCCAGCAGTCACATCTAAATATTTCAAACCAAAAACACCACGAAAAGCATCATCAATAGAGGAGATCAACAAGGCTCCATTGGAAAGATTAACTCGCACAGGTTCACCATCATTTGGGTCACGGACTTCAATATATGTAGCTGCCATTTAAGTTTTGCAATAAATTAATTAATTCTCTGAAAAAATTATAACCAAGAAAATTAGAAACAAAAAATCAATTCCTCTATAAAGTTCAAGCTATAAAACCGGAACAGGATCATTGAGTCCCGCCGTTTGAGTCCCGCCGACTGAGTCCCGCCGTTTGAGTCCCGCCGTTTGAGTCCCTGGCCGTTTGAGTCCCTGGCCGTTTGAGTCCCGGCCGTTTGAGTCCCGGCCGTTTGAGTCCCGGCCGTTTGAGTCCCGCCGGTTGAGTCCCCACCCAAAGGGGGACGTTTGAGTCCCCGCATTTGTTTTTCGGATTTGGAGGGATTAAAGAGGATATAGTTTCATCTAGAGTAATTAAGGGAGATAATCGAGAGATTCTGGCGTGATACTGAGTCAATACGACATTCTGGGTCCGTGTTACAGACCCCTGAAAATCCAAAAAAGGGGTCAAATTCAATTTTGGGTAAAAAAATTCGACCCTATACGCAGATCGTGCCGGCTTGATATTTTTCCTTACTTTTTTTGAGTAGCTCGGAATGGTCATGTTTCTCTACATTTTTGATGTTTGTGATTTTGTCGTAAGGAAAAATGATGAGTTATTTCTTCTTTCTACAAAAGACAGACGGACACGGACAGACAAAACACGGACGAAGACGGACAGACAAAACACGGACGAAGACGGACAGACAAAACACGGACGAAGACGGACAGACAAAACACGGACACGGACAGACAAAACACGGACGAAGACGGACAGACAAAACACGGACACGGACAGACAAAACACGGACGAAGACGGACAGACAAAACACGGACGAAGACGGACAGACAAAACACGGACGAAGAAATTAAAATTAAATTTCTTCGTTTCTTTTTCTTTCTTCGTCTAAGAAATTAAAAGAAAAATGTCTGTTTTTCCTTATGGCAACCATCACAAACATAAAAAGTTGGGAAAAATATCCAGTAAAAAAAGTAAGGAAAAAATATCAAGCCGGCACGATGTGCGTATAGAGCCAAAAATTCTTAATATACTGATAGCTCATTCGAAAGGACCCGATGAGGTGAGTCGAATGACACCAAAATCATCACGAATTGATGATTCTGAAAAAATTGCGACCAACTGAATCTTCTCTGGGAAAACTTTTTCTACTGCTTCTCCAGTAAAAAACTACTATTACCTAATACCCGATCCGGCAGAATTTACCCGGATAAAAAAATCAAAATGTGAAAAAAGGAAAAAAATATTTTTTTAAAATTTTATCAAAAAAAAATCTTAAAAACCATTGTCTTGTCTCGCTTCACTTATTAAATTTTGGGTTCGTTTTTGTTGTCGACGTTCTTCTAATTTTACCACCTTCGTTCCTTCGACGATCACGTGCTTGAAAATCGCCAGTTAGAAACTGACGGAAATTAAGTAAAAAATTTAAAAAATAAAAACTTGAAAAACAAAATAAAAATTCCAAACCTTTTCGAATTTCCCATCGTTGTAGCCTTGGGATGAAGTCAAGCACGTGGCGGTCATCTTTAAAAAAGAAAATCTAAAATTAAAAAATAAAATTTAAATTTTTACTTACACAAGATTTTCGTCCTCCTTGAGAAAGTTCAGTGCCCAGATGGAATTGTGAAGGTTATCGGTTAACCAATTAACAAAATTAGTTGACAAAAACTAGGAAAAATCTAAATAAAATGAACATAATAATGAAAAATTCTAAAAATAACTGCGGGGACTCAAACGTCCCCCTTTGGGTGGGGACTCAACCGGCGGGACTCAAACGGCGGGACTCAACCGGCGGGACTCAAACGGCGGGACTCAAACGGCCAGGGACTCAAACGGCGGGACTCAATCGGCGGGACTCAAACGGCGGGACTCAATGATCCCCTACCGCTATAAAACGTTAAATCCTTCAAAACACATTAACAGTAAAAATGGACAGATCGCCAACAAGTGTAAAAATGTAGAATTTGCCAACAAGAACAAAAAATTAAATTTCTCACGCGGAGTGATAATTACAATGGCGATATTTTGGGAAGGTTCTTCATAATCGAATCTCGGAAAATTATTTCGTCTTATCAATATGATTAAAATATTTTTTTCTTACATTTTGGTGGAATGATTTATTTTATATTTTCTTTGAAGGAAATTTAAGTTTATATAATTGGTTAAACAAAGACACAATTATTTTAAATTTAATTATTCTTTTTGTTGCTTGTCTTTAATATATTCTAATTAAAATTATTTTTTTTAGATATTTATAGTAAAAAATGACTCAACCAGTAGCTGATATTGCTGTTATTGGACTTGCAGTAATGGGACAAAATTTAATTTTGAATATGAACGATCATGGATTTGTGGTATATTTTTTTAAATTTTGTTTGAGTTATGGTTCTTCTCTAAATCTTTTTTTTCGGTGATTAAGTTTGGACTGTTAAATCTTCCAGAGTTTAGTTTTTTAACCTCGACATAGTTTTTATCAGACCAGGACGTGAATTGGATTTTGCTATCAATATCCGTCCGTCTCCGCGGATATCCGGGTGTATCCGGATATTATCTGTGTCCAAGACCAGGTCTGGTTTTTATGGTAACCTGGACATTAACTGTTTTTACTGGCAACCTACCTTTTCTTGCTGATTTTTGTGCAGTTTACATCCCATAAGCCTCGACCCATTTTCCTTTTAACTCCTTTTTCTTATAAGGATAGAATAGTTAGGATTAAACTCTATCAATAAAATCATCCCTCAAAAAATATTTCAGAAAAACTCCTCTTTAAATTTATTTTTTCTCAAAATTTCTATAGGTTTGTGCATTCAATAGAACAGTTCAAAAAGTCGAAGAATTTCTTGCAAATGAAGCCAAAGGGACTAAAATAGTTGGAGCAACATCTTTAGAACATATGGTTAAGTAAGTTGACTTTTTATTTCAAATTTAAATTTCTGAATTTTTAAAGACTTCTCAAACGGCCTCGTAGAGTTATGCTTTTGGTGAAGGCTGGAAGTGCTGTTCAAGATATGATTGACAAAATAGTCCCACTTTTGGAATCTGGTGATGTTATTATTGATGGAGGGAATAGTGATTATCATGATTCTAATGTAAGGTTTTCTTTTAAAGATTTTTTGGGGAAATTTTGAGTTTGGGGCGGTTAGGGCTTAATGACAGTGTTTTTTCGGTTTTGTAAACACCAATTTTTTGTATCCGTCCAAAATCAAATGTCCTAAGCAGAAGTCCGTAATCTTCAAAATTTTGGAGCCAACAGAAATCTGAACCTTCAAATCAGGCCTGGAAAGTTTTGTTTAATAACTACAATTATTGGATTTAATTAATTTTACAAGTTTGGAAAATAGTTAGACCCAAAATTGACCTCAAAACTGCCTTTAAATAAATAATTTTTAAAATATTTTTTAATTTTATATTTTTCAGAGAAGATTTGAAGAATTAGCAAAGAAACATATTTATTTTGTTGGTTCCGGTGTCAGTGGTGGTGAAGAAGGCGCTAGATATGGGGTTATTTTTATTTTTTAAATATTTAAAAATACAATTTATTTTTGCGGATATACGCATTTTACGTACTTTCAATTTTTCTAATTCTAATCCTTTTTCAGCCTTCTTTAATGCCTGGTGGTTCTCCTGAAGCTTGGGAACATTTAAAACCAATTTTCCAAGGAATTGCAGCAAAAGCCCCAGATGGCCTTCCATGTTGTGAATGGGTGGGGACTGCAGGCTCTGGACATTTTGTCAAAATGGTTCATAATGGAATTGAGTATGGCGATATGCAATTAATTTGTGAGGCTTTCCATTTAATGAGTAAAGGATTGGGACTTGATTTTACAAAAATGGCTGAGGTTTTTTAATAAATTTAAATAGAAATTTGATTTTTTAAAAGATTTTTGAGGATTGGAATAAGGGAGAACTCGATTCTTTCTTGATAGAAATTACCGCAAATATTTTACGTTATCGTGATGAAGATGGAGAGCCAATGGTGCCGAAAATACTTGACTCTGCTCAACAGGTTTTGTAAAAAAAAATTTGTTTTACATGTTTCCTATTTTCCAAATTAATTAAAAAAAAATTTTTAGAAAATTTTTTAGAATTTCTAGAAAATTTTTTGGAATTTCTTTTTTTTCGGATAAATCTCAATTTATGAGCTTAAAATGCTTCAATTAAAGGAATTTCCTCATTAACTATGACATTTACTACCTTACTTAAGATCACCTCTCACATAAGAATTTGTGGTTCAGTGGTAGTGTGTTTGGTTTTGTTGGAAGTTTCTTTGGTTCAATTACCTCCGCCTTCGAAAAGTTGTCAACCTCCATTAGGGTTGGCAGTGTGGAAATTCGATATGCTTTTAATTTTATAGTATCTTCGAGCCACCTTTTCGTAAATCATAAGCTTTCGGGCTGTTCAGCATATTCCTGATCGCTGGGTAATTCTAAATGGGTAATGACCTTTTGGGAAAAACCATGCTGAAAACAAAAAAATTTATTTTTCTTCAAAAAATTTTCAAAAAATTATTTTAAATTTTTTAGAAAGGTACGGGTAAATGGACAGGTATTGCTGCACTTGAATATGGAATTCCTGTTACTTTAATTGGTATATATTTTAATTTTATTTTTTAATTAAAAAATTTATTTTTCTAGCTGAAGCGGTTTTTGCCCGTTGTTTATCATCTCTAAAAGAACAACGTGTTAGTGCCTCAAAAGTTTTACCTGGACCAGAAAAGAAATCAAAAGAAATTGTTAAAGACTTGGAATTATTTATTAATAATCTTGGACAGGTTTTTTTTCTTTTTAAAATTTTCTTTTAATTTTTAAAAAGGCTTTATATGCTTCCAAAGTTGTCAGTTATGCTCAAGGATTTATGTTACTTTCTGAGGCGAGTAATCATTTCAATTGGAATTTGGATTATGGGGCTATTGCAATGATGTGGAGAGGTGGATGTATTATTCGTTCGCGATTTTTGGGACGAATTAAAAGTGCTTTTGAGAAAAATCCGAAGCTTGTAAATTTACTTTTGGATGATTTCTTTCTTGATGCGATGAAAAATGCTCAGGTTAATTTTTTTGAATTTTTGAAATTTTTTGGAAAAAAATTATTTTTTTTTAATTTTTCGAAGCCTAAATTTTTTTATTTTTAGAATTCTTGGCGTGAAGTAATCTCTACAGCCGTTCAACTCGGTATTCCAATGCCTGCATTTAGCGCTGCATTAGCATTTTTTGATGGTTATCGTTCTGAAGTTTTACCAGCTAATTTATTACAGGTTTCTTAATTGAAGAAAATTAAAAATAATTTTTTTTTAATTAAAGGCACAACGTGACTATTTTGGTGCTCATTGTTATGAACTTCTCTCTAATCCAGGAATTGCTTTACATACAAATTGGACAGGAAAAGGAGGACGAGTTACATCGAATGCTTATTCTGCTTAATTTTACTAGGAAAAGAATTTTCTTTTAATTTTTGTAATAGGTTGTTCCTTATATAAAATCATATCTTTTTATTAAATTATAGAGAAACATTTTTTATTTTTACAAAAACTTCAAAATTTCAATTTATTTTAATAAAATGAATAAATTCTCAAAATATTCTGAATTTAGAACAAAAATAGGCTAACATAAGTTGTCTGTCCTCCAGTAAAGTTTTAATGACATTAGTATATCATTCCGGAAATGAGTAACCAATCATTTATTTAACTAACTCACATATTAATTGTAAGACGAATTGATTTAGGATGATTAGAATTTTATTTAAAAATGAGGATTTGTTTATAACTCATCATGAGACATTGTGAACTTAGAAATAATTTTTTGTTTGAGCCTGATTTAATTGAAAGAGCTCAGGAAAGTGACTAGGAAGAAGTAGAAAAGGTTCTAGATGTATTTGTAAAGGATTAAGCTTATCAAAAGTTTTCGAATTATAAATCCGATCTCTTTGAATCCCCTGTTGATAGCTATTTTTGTCTTTGTTGATGAAAAATGTTGATGAAAAATGTTGGGGAAAAAGAAGGAAGATGATAAAGATTTGGATAGGCAGGATCTAGCGTCAGATGGGGGTTCGTCTAGAACTGAAGGATCTGTGCTTGACAAAAAATTAAGGGGCGCTGAAAGTAAAGTGAAGACTGAAGAGGAGTAAGAGTAAGAAAAACTTGTTTTATTTTTTATAAATCTTTCCCTATTTTTAGAGATGAGATGGAAACGGCGCTTGGAGCATGAACAGAACTTTTTTCTTATGCTCCCGGATCTGAGGACACAGCAATTTCAACGTCAGTAAAGGAAAAAATAGCGGTTGAAGTAAGCAAACGTTTGGGAAGTGGATCTGCTGCTGGTGGAAGGGGTAGTATGAAAACAGCTGTGCCTAGAGATGAATTGTAAGATGATGAGGCAGGGTTTGAAAATGCAAAGACAGCTGTGCCTGGAGAGGGAAGGTATGGGAAAAAATTGTCTTTGTAAAAATTTTTAAAATTAAAAAAATTTTTTTCAGTGGAGCTACAAAAACTGCAGCCGCACCAGATGTCAAAGAATCATTCGTAGAAGTAAAAGAAGGAAGAGGAGGAGGGGCAAAGACAGCAATTAGTGGTGATGATACAACTGGAGAGACAAAAACTGATGAAGAAAAGAAAAAAAATGAAGAAGAGAAGAAAGAAGGAAAGGAAGAAGCAGCTGAGGGAGAGGAAGGCTCAGAGGAATAAAAGAATTTGTAGAAGTAATGAAAGATGTTGAGAGAATGGATGAAAAAAGATTATAATACATATTTGTAAAAATTAATCTTTTCTTTCCTCCAATCTTTGATATTTGTAAAATATATGTATTGTGTTAATTTTTGGTTGAAAATGAATTAAATAAAATTTTTTTATTCAAAATCAAAATTCTCAAATTGTAATGAATCGTAAAAATTTAAGAGAATGAAACCGAAACTAGTCTGTTATCCGTTCAAAAGATTTTTAGGCTAATCTAATTTAAAAATTTTTAAAAAGCTCTACGACAGCCAAAAATTGCATCGCAAGGACAAGCAGGTAATTCAATATAATTATTTTGTTCTCGATGCAAGTTTAAATTAAATGAGCATTGAAGAATCGTTAAATATACTAGAAAAAGGGCAATAATTAGACTTCAATCCCACCCACACAATCCAGCTTACTAAAACTAAATTTATTTTGTTAAACGTTGCTTTTTAAAATTATGAAGTCGAATTGAAGAGATATGAATTTCACAGTTGTCTCATAACTTAGCAGTCCATTGTATAGAGAAAGTTCCACCAATTGTCCTATCTTATAATTACGGTGGTCGCCGTGTGCGAATGTCACGAAGTTGAAGAATCGTTAAATATACTAGAAAAAGGGCAATAATTAGACTTCAATCCCACCCACACAATCCAGATTACTAAAACTAAATTTATTTTGTTAAATAATACTTAAAAATTATTCTACTCTAATTGCATTGTATATTCTCGAAACTCCAACAAAATAGTTGTGCATTGTGAAATGAGCTGCTTGTTCAATTGCTTAAAACTCGACACGGATCCATTGTAAACGTAGTGTATAACGCGAAGCAGTTACTAGCTACAAAACCTTTTTAATCCGCACAAATACTTTATCCACCCAGTTTTTCAAATCTCAAGTCATACCTTAAGCGCATCCATAACTCTACGAATACCAACAAAATAATTCGAAGCAGAATAATGAGCAGCCTCGTCTGTGGCTGTATATTGATCGTATGTTGGAAATCCAACAAATAAATCCCAGGTTGATTCCAATAAGACCGTCTGGAGACCAAACAGCAGCTCCAGAATCTCCATATGTTGTTGATACATTACCCAAATAGAAGGGACCAATAAAGTCATCATCATTATCTAAAATTTATTAAATTTTTACTTTTAGAAATAATTTTTAATCAACTCAAGAAAGTTTGTTTTTCTTGTATGTGCAATATTCCATTCCTATAAGAAAGACATTCAAGTTCGTTGCCGTAACCAATTAAAGCGATGTTTGTTCCAATAGTTAGATTATAATTCAAATATGAATAAAATACTTTGTATTGATTTGAAAGGGCCGGCAAGAGATTTATCTAAATATCTTCTAAATATTATATTTAATTTTTAATATATTTAGAATAATATTAGATTACCAATAAAATTCTTTTTTATTGGATAAATATAGCACCAAATCGATATGAAAGGCAATCAAGACGTCTTGATTGCCTTTCATATCGATTTGGTGCTATATTTATCCAATAAAAAAGAATTTTATTGGTAATCTAATATTATTCTAAATATATTAAAAATTAAATATAATATTTAGAAGATATTTAGATAAATCTCTTGCCGGCCCTTTCAAATCAATACAAAGTATTTTATTCATATTTGAATTATAATCTAACTATTGGAACAAACATCGCTTTAATTGGTTACGGCAACGAACTTGAATGTCTTTCTTATAGGAATGGAATATTGCACATACAAGAAAAACAAACTTTCTTGAGTTGATTAAAAATTATTTCTAAAAGTAAAAATTTAATAAATTTTAGATAATGATGATGACTTTATTGGTCCCTTCTATTTGGGTAATGTATCAACAACATATGGAGATTCTGGAGCTGCTGTTTGGTCTCCAGACGGTCTTATTGGAATCAACCTGGGATTTATTTGTTGGATTTCCAACATACGATCAATATACAGCCACAGACGAGGCTGCTCATTATTCTGCTTCGAATTATTTTGTTGGTATTCGTAGAGTTATGGATGCGCTTAAGGTATGACTTGAGATTTGAAAAACTGGGTGGATAAAGTATTTGTGCGGATTAAAAAGGTTTTGTAGCTAGTAACTGCTTCGCGTTATACACTACGTTTACAATGGATCCGTGTCGAGTTTTAAGCAATTGAACAAGCAGCTCATTTCACAATGCACAACTATTTTGTTGGAGTTTCGAGAATATACAATGCAATTAGAGTAGAATAATTTTTAAGTATTATTTAACAAAATAAATTTAGTTTTAGTAATCTGGATTGTGTGGGTGGGATTGAAGTCTAATTATTGCCCTTTTTCTAGTATATTTAACGATTCTTCAACTTCGTGACATTCGCACACGGCGACCACCGTAATTATAAGATAGGACAATTGGTGGAACTTTCTCTATACAATGGACTGCTAAGTTATGAGACAACTGTGAAATTCATATCTCTTCAATTCGACTTCATAATTTTAAAAAGCAACGTTTAACAAAATAAATTTAGTTTTAGTAAGCTGGATTGTGTGGGTGGGATTGAAGTCTAATTATTGCCCTTTTTCTAGTATATTTAACGATTCTTCAATGCTCATTTAATTTAAACTTGCATCGAGAACAAAATAATTATATTGAATTACCTGCTTGTCCTTGCGATGCAATTTTTGGCTGTCGTTGTGAGTTTCATACATATCATTCAAAAACAATTTCATAAAAATTCAAAAAATATTTCTTTTGTCGTTCACTTCGAATCAAATCGTCTCTAATATTTTCATCATCTTTATTTGAAATTCCAATCATTATATTTCCTGTAATTTTATCCAATGTAAAAGTTTCAAGATCTTCACCAATTTGAATTTCACGGAGAAGTACTTCATCTTTAAAAGTTTTTAATTTTTATTATTTTATAAATAGGAACCAAGGACTATGAAGTTCCTATTCCCGAAAATCTGAATTTATTTTTCAATGTCGGCACGTCCTTTAAAGGAAAAAGAGGTGGGCTGGAATCACGATTTCAACCATCCGACAACTTTTATTCGTTCTTCGAAAAATTCTTATCACCAGATTCTTAAAAATGGGAAAGTGAGATTTCCGACTTAGCCGAGTTCTGACACTTTCGTCCGTTCAAATCCATCTCTTTTGGGAACAAACAAATGATAAATGGACTCCTTTCACAAATAATTAATCCTTACCATTTAAAATATCCCAAACAATTAATTCATTTTTATCAGATAATCTTCTTTTATTATTAATTTTTTGTTTTTGTTGATTAGTAGAAAGTGTAAAGAGTAAATTTGTGTCCGTTAAAATGGAAATTTCACATCTGCTACGGCCTAAAAATTAAAAAAATATAAGAACGATTGAAATGAGATCTAAAATAATTTTTCCCCAATCGACCCAAGGTAGATATGTAGAAAAAAATTAAATCCTTTACTACAAGGTGGCAAGGGCGAAGCCAGGGGGCTTCTGGGGCTAAAGCCCCCCCCCCCCCCCGAAATGGGGAAAGGGGAAAAATTTGAGGAGGGGATTGGGCAAAAAAGTGAATTTTTTCCGCCTATGACCGTCCAAATTCAAAAAAATTTCGCCGGCGGCGCTGAAAAAATAAAAATCGAGTTCAAAAAATTTGTGTTAAGAACGCCAGAGCAAACGCCAAACTTTTGGCGCTCCCCAATTTTAGCCCCCCCCCTGAAATCGACCCCCTGGTCCAGTACTCAATCGGGCAGATTCACCCGTAAATATAAATTTCAAAAAATTTCCTTCTCACCAACAGGTAAAAGTTTTTCAACTTGAGAATTATTGTTAAAATGTCCATCTTCTTCAAATTTAATTTTTTGCAAAATTCTTCCATCCAAAGTTTTCCAAATAAAAATTCTTTTCTTTCCAAAGTTAAAAGAAATAAATTGTTCTGCTGTTCCTTCTCCAAAATTTTCATTTTCAAATAATGTTTGTGAATATTTTATTTTATTTAAATTTTCCTCAAGTTGTATTAAAACGCCTGTTTCTGCTTTAAAAAGAAAAACTTTTCTTTTAATTCTTTTTTATTTTTATAATTTTCTTAAAGGAGTTGACTCCTAAAGGTCAATTTTCGGTATTAACCACAAGTTAACCTTCTCCCTTTTCTAGAAGGTTATTTTGTAAACTGCCCCAACACATTTTAAAATCCCAGGGATATTTTTAAGAAAAATTATTTTTAATTTAATTTAAAATAAAAAAATACTTGCAATCCACAATTGTTGTTTATTCTCCCAATTTTTAAATATGGAAACACCAACAAGTCCAACATTTCGATTTGTTGTTGTTGATTCTCGATATAAATGTTTAGGCAAATCAGAAAGAGTTATTTGAATACTTTCCAATAATTCCAATTGATTGTTTGGTTCAAGTCTTAAATTTTTGGGGATTAAAATAAAAATTTATAATTTAAAAAATTCCAGACATGAAATTTGGTGTTTAGGATTTTAAGTTATTGAACGATAAGGCATTAAAGTATAAGCAGAATCCCAGCTAGATGAGAAAAAAGTGGGAACGTAGAACAAACAAGCTCAAAAACAAAGAGATAAATTAAAAGGGATAAGCGGGGAGAAAAAATACAAAAATATACAAAGGGGTCTCAAAGACGTCTCAAAGACATAAATATTTTTAAAAAAATTAAACCTGCTTTTAATTACTTTCCCATCCAATCCAACACTAATAAGCATTCCTTTATGTTCATCTAGCCAATGAAATTGCGTAATAGCCCTTGAGTGTAAACCTGCTGTTGGACCGCCGCCATTCCATAAAACTTTGCCCACATTTCCTTCCAATGTTGAAAGTAATAAAAATTCTCCGTTGTAAAGACCAACAATTAATATCTAAAAAAATTAAAAATTTCGGTATTTTTCCCTTATGTATCTTACTCCTTTTCCCAAAAATTACAAACAGTCAAGGACCATTTAAAATATCCGGGGATAACGAAAATGAACACGGGGATAACGGAAAGTATCAAAATTTCAGAAAATTTTCAAAAAATTAAAAAAACCTCTCCATGACGACCAAAAATTGCATCACTCGGACAAGCAGGTAATTGAATCCAATTATTCTGTTTCCGGCGTAAATTCAGAAGTAAATGGCCTACATGTTCAGAACAATGAGAATCATGTTCAGGTTCAGTAAAAAGAACGGCTACACGAGAGCCTAATCCACAACGAATTACAAAAGGTTGACAAGTTGATGAAAATCCTTCGGTCTTTAAAATTTGAATTTTTTTAAGTTTGGTTTTTTAATTCTGCCAGTTACACTGTTGACAAGGGTTTAAAATCTATTAAAAGAGAAGGTGAACGTGGTAGCTAGGTAGCTTTAAGAGATATTTTTGGGTTCACTAAATTACTGAACACCAGACTTGAGGGTAATATTGAACCTGACAGACCCCCTTTTTTCCTCCTTAAGTTTTACCCTATATTTTTACAGAATGGACAAACTTTCCTATCTCCCATCCCAATTGCCTTTCTACAAATCCTACAATCAACCACAAACATAACAGTTTTTCCTTGCTTCCTCTTCCCAATTGCCAAAAGTTGTTTCATTTTTTATAAATTGAGAATAAAATTTATACTCCTCTTACTTTTTTTGCATATACTTTCACTTGTATAAAATTAAATAACCCTTTTTGTTTGATTGCTGGCAAATATAGAAAGGCAATTGGGATAGGAAAAAGGAAAAAGTCTGACCATTATGTAAAAATATAGGGGGAAAACTTGGGGAGGAAAAAAGGGGGTCTGTCAGGTTCAATATTACCGACTTGAGTAGACCTTGTAGATTAAGGAGCTGCTAGTTGGTGAAAATTCTTCGCTGACGAATCCCCGGATCCGTAATCTCCAATATCAAGATACGAATCCTTCAATCATATAGGAAGAACTATTCCTTCCTACGCCTCTTAAATGCTGCAAAATGAAATCATCCCCAAACCTATCCACTCCCCTACTCAATATTATTAAAAATAATAAACCTTAGGTAATTCAGTTTCTCTTAAAAGTTGTAGAGAAATTCTTCTTTTTTGTTCCCTTTCAAAATCATTTCCCCAAACAAAACGTTCATAAACTTTCAAAAGAGGCAATTCTGCAGAAATATTATCCAATTCGTTTAACAATAAATTGACCAAATTCGACGAAATTCGAAGAGAATTAGCTGCTGAACGATTCCATAATAAATATTCTTTGTCTGTTTGTGTGCCACGTTCAGGTGCTTTCAATGGATCTATTGAAAAATTTTTTTATAAATTAAAAATGTTTGAATAAACCTGTTCCTGTAGCATTATAAACAATTTCGTCACTTTGAGTTCCTTTTGTTAATCGAGAAGTAGAGGAATAACGTTTTCTATGTCCTACATTTCCGTCAAAATCACTTTGAAAACGTACTGTGCCCATATTTAAAAATTGCCAAATAAAATAGTTAGATGGGACACAGTCGTCAATGGCAACTGAAAAAGCAAAAAATCGTTAACAAGTTAATGGACAATAAAAAAACGGTCATGGGTCATAGCTAAATGTGGATGATTTATGTCATTTAAAGAGTTCACGAGCTGAGCAATGACACCAGAATTATCTCGCGGACTCATAAATGGGACGAGATATAGGGCTCGAAATGGTTATTTTTATTTATTTATTAAAAGTCCAGTCCAAAATAAGGCAAAGAAGAAATATAAAAGGCTATTTATATATGTGATGGAGGGTGGGAAGTAGAGAAAGGTTAAGTATTTACAAGTTTGAAATATATACAAATGTAGGTTAAGGAAAAGAATGATAAGGAACTATAAAGAGAAATAAATTTAAATAATGTTTTGGGGAAATGTTGTAAAATGAAAAAGAAAAGAAATATTTAAAATGTTTTGAGGGAATAGTTTAAATAAAAAAGGGGAAAAACAGTAAAATAAATAAAAATAATATTTAAAAAATTAATAATAGATAATCTTAAAATCTGGATTCAACAGAAGGTAGGAAAGGAAAACGAAAAAGGAGCAGTGGAGATGACAGAATCTGGCTTTGTCCAGTTCATCAAAACAAAAAACTGTCAATTAGTAAAAAACTGACATCTGTTAGGGAAAAAGACTGTTGAAACCTTTGATAATATTGTAACGCAAATTGCGCACTACGCCTTACCCCGTTAATAATTGAAATGTTTAAAAAAATTTTGTGTTGTCGCTAGAGGTCGGCAAAATCGCATTTGCGGGATCCCGCATGCGGGAGTAACTTTTAAAAATGTCTGCGGGAGGGACTCCCGCGGGAATAATCCCGCAAAATCCCGCACTCCCGCAAAATCCCGCAAATCGAAAAAAGTGCGGGATTGCGGGAGCGGGATCCCGCAAAATCCCGCGCGGGAGTCCCTCCCGCGCCGACCTCTAGTTGTCGCAAATAAAAACAGACGAAATGCGATATTTCTCAGTGGTCGACATTTTGAAGTTAGATATTTTGTATTTATTCCAGGCGATAAAAAATCAAAATGTCAAATATCCGAATTCGGGACTTTTTCTTATTTTTAAAAATTTTTCGAAGAAACTGATTGCTTAAAGATTTCTAAATAAAACTTAAACCATCGTGTAGAGCAGAGGATTGATAACTTATTACCAATTTTTTGTTCTGACCCCCATTTCGAAAAATTACAGGGCTTTAAAGTTTTCTTCTTTTGGAGCGGTCAAGTCTTCCCTCATTTTTCCTATTAAAGAGAGATTTTTCTCTTATTAAGGAGAAGAAGATTTCATCCTCAATTTTTTCTTTCTTCTTTTCCAGTTTTGGTTAAAGAAAGAGAAAATGAGGAGAGGTCTTTTCATTTTCAATCCTCATTATGTGAGGAGTTTTTCAATTTTAAATAATAAATTTAAAAAAATTTAAATTTTCTTTTTTAGATAATTAAAATGCTTTCTCTACCAGATGAAGTTCAATTTGATGTATTAAAATGTCTTAATTTCAACCAATTATTCTCTGTTCGACAAACCAATTTTTACTTTTGCAATTTAATTAATAAATGTGAAAGAGGCTTGGCAAGAATGAAATTCACAACAATTTTCCTCAGGGTAACCCTTTTATCTCTTTTATGGCCATTTTCTCCTTTTTAGTCAGCCTCTTTTTATCCCCCCTTTTTACATTGCCAATTTTTTAATCATTAATATAGTAATTTTTGCATGCGGTGCTGAGAATACTAGTACCATGCTTCAGCTTCGAATCTAGAACTCAGAATTGATAAAACACAAATTTCTCGATGAAATATTGCTGGTTGATTTTTCTCTTGAAGTACGGGCCAACATGGATCGGCTTGGAACTGGAGCTACTATTTGAAAAAATCCACTGACCTTCAAATCCCCTGACTAGATTAATATTATAATCATCTCATAAACTTAAATTTGAAAATTTTTATTGATTTAATTTAGTGAAAAACGTTTAAACAGTGCTTTTTGTGTGTCATAGTTTAGTGAGTACCGAAATACCCCGGTTTTTTGATTGATTCCGTTCCTTTTTGCCACCTTTTTGAGAAGCCATGCCACTTTTTGCTTATTTGGAAAGGGTCACCCTGCTTTACCTTGAAATATTTATTAACTTATCTTTCTTTCAATTTTGTCAGATTGAAGAAACTCGACTTCCAAATTTATATAAATTCGTTGAACTTGAATCTGGAATTTTTAAAGTTACTTTAAATGATCAACTTAAGGACAAGGTTAACTTAATTTAAAGTTAAATTATATTGATTTTTTCAGTGGCAAGCAGCTATAAACAAATCAATTCCATTGTTTTTATATACACGTTCTGGACCTGATAGAAACTTTATTGTTATTCAAAAAACATATTCCGGTTCACAGGACGAAAAAACACCTTATCTCTTAATATTGCCAAATATTCCAAAAAATATTGAACAAATGATTACTGCTCGCTGTTGGTTGGAACATCTATTTAAATGTGCTTTTGATATGGCAATTTTTGAGTGTATATTTAATCCAGAAATGATCAATATATTATTTGACAACGACAAATCAATCCCTCTTCAATTTAATATTTATTTGACAAATATTCTTGCTAGAAATAAAAACTTTGAAAATATTTTGAACTTTTCTTTCAATCATTTATCAAGTTATATACTTCACATTAGTATTAATGACGAAATTACAGAACAACATACAAATATTTTATTCAATAAAATAATAAATGAAGGAAATAAATTTCCAGAAATTTCGTTACATAATTCTAATTTTGCAAGGCTTTATGATCTTATTATAGAAGTAAATTATCTCTTTATAAAAAAATAAATTTAATTTTTAGTATATAGCGACAACGAGAGATTGTTCAAAAATGGCGCCTGTTATTGACTTATCAAGCAATGCTAATTACACAAATCATAAATTAAGTGAAAGAGCAGAAAAGGTTGAAATTAAACAAAAGGGGATTAAAAAATATACAAGTTATGAAATTTCCAATATTTACAATTCAAGAGTGAGATTTTCATTTTGTAATCAAGAATGGAGTCGTGTTGGATCACATAATTCATTTAAAATCAGAAAAATGAAAGTATAAAATTTGTGTTTGATTTATGGACAACAACAATTATTTAAAAATTGTTTTTTATTGATTTTCGATTAAATTATTTTTTGTTTTATTTTTTTCATTTCTTAACAGGTTAAAGCCTTCCAATTTATTTTTTAATATTTTTAAACACATTAAACACATCCGGTTATTAACCGGTATCCTCGGTATGACCGGTTTTCGACCCACGCTTTTTAGTTTTTGATTGACTATCCTGTTTTTGGCTAACTAAGGCCGGGTTTACATGGAGTTTAGAAAATTTTTTGGGTTTAATTTTTGATTATATATTGATCTTATATAATTACGTATTAATTCATAATTTTTTAAATTTTATTGGTACCTTTAAAAAAATATTTGCATCATGTCAAGCTTCCATTTTTCTTCAAAAGTGCTTAATTTAGTTGATACGAGACCAAAAGCTGATGAATTGAAGGTTTTTCATTTTTATAAAAAAGACATTTAGCTTACCTATTCTCTAGGGAGCTGTCAAATTGGACCCAAATTTGAAAGAATATTTGCAATTTGGAGATGAATCAATAAAAGAATCAAATATCTATCAATCTAATTGCTTGAATTCTACAACGTTTGCAACATTCAATAGGCAGGTTGTTTATTTTAAAAAATTCTTTGACAAATTTTCAATTAATTTTTGTCTTATCATATAGGATTGGACACAACCGGTTATTAACCGGTACTCCCGGTTTTGAGTTTTAATCGTTCTTATTTTGTGGGATTTTTTTAATCAACATTTTCATAAATTTTCGGTTTTTAGAATTTCATGAAACGTTTAATTTTTGGCAAAAATATTGAAACTTCCGGTTTTAGAACCGATCATACCCAAACCTATTCCCATGCCTTTATAAATTTATTTAAATTAAAAATAAAATTTTTCAAGGACCAGTCATTGTCAGACTTTATTTCACAACTTTGCAAACAATTTGGAATAGAACTTGGTTCTTTTAATTCTGGGGACAAGGAATATTTTGGTTTAATGTTTGACGATAAAATTAATTTTGTGACTGAACAAAACAAAAATATGATTAATCAAGTTATTTGGAGTTTTTAAAAATAATTTTCTTTATTTTAAGGGATTTATTCTTAAATTAACCGCTTCTCCAATAAATTATGCAGAATATTTTTTGAAAAATTTGTCTTCAAAGAATTTGTTGTCAACGGAGAATTTGTCTTTGTTTTCCTCTCTCTGTCAAGATTTTGTGTTTATTGAAGCCTTTACTTGTTTAGAGGTTATTTTTGAATGTTTAAAAGGTTTTTTTGTAATGTTGTTTTTTAATTGTGTTTTCGCGGAACGTTTTATAATACCTAAAAACTCATTGAAATACCAAATTGTTGTTCTGTCAACGGGTAGCAAAGACATGCCCGGCCTACCCTCCGGAGCAGCACAAAGACTGTTTTTGAAGCGAAGATTCAGTGGGGGGAAATCTCCTATTGTTTGAAAAAAACCTCATGTTGTTAAGAGTGTACTACATAGATAAATAATGGATCATACCATGTTTTCGTTCTGTTTCTTATTAAAAAATGAAAGCAATTAGAACATTTTAAGAGACAATAAAATTTTATTTAACAATGGGGAATTTTGACACAGAAACATCTCGTTCTTGGTTATGTTTTTAACATAAACTCAATTCTTCTTAACAACTCTCTATTCTACCAAAGCCTTTAGAAACTAGTTTCGTCCTTTTCTTTCTACTTTTTTTCAATTTATTTAATTTTTAGGGCATCCAGCGACTTATCAAAATAATCGAGGAAAATGAAAATTGTCAAAGGTTGCCCAAATCTGTTTTAATTTTATTTAAAAAATATTTATTTTTTCAAGTTCATCAACAATCTATTTGGGCCTATTAAATATACTTCTCCAATTAATGCAACAATTTCCTCAAATATTTCCTTGGCCGGAATCATCTACTCAATTTGTTCGTAAAATTACTTTTTTTGTTAATGGACAATCAAAATTAGAACAAAATGGGACGAGAGCTTTGGCTTTGGAAATGCTTTTGGCTATTTCTGAACATTGGTTTGGTTTTTAAATGGGGAATTTTTTAGATTCTGTTTTGCCTTATTTTTTGCCGGATTTTAGTTCAGATGATTTTTCTTTAAGAGGCCTAACATAAAACTAAAATTACATTAAAAATGCGTTTATTTTTCTTAAACCAAAATTTTTATTATTCACAATTTTTGGGCTTATTATTTAATAAAATTCGCATTTAATAGAAATTCTTGTTAAACCGATTTTTATCCAGAATTCTGATTTAATATATGAGAAAATTTAAATTAATTTCAAAATCCTTTTTAAAAATTTCAATTTTTCAGTGAACATTTAAATGAATGTCTAAAATCGGAAATGCCTGTAGATTTATTAATTAGACATTTGGACAATACAAACGAAAGAGTGATGATTAGTTCAATTTCTTTAATTAATTCAATTTATGGATTGGCTGATCGAGAGGAAAGGATAAATATTGTTAAGGTTTTTTTTTTAAATTTTTTAGAAATATTTTTTGATTAAGGATTCGAATTTAAATTTTTTTTTAATTTTGGATTTAAATTTTGGATTTCTTCAATTTTTTACTAAATTTTCTTCAAAAGAATTTTTCTCGTTTTTAAATTTTTATTTTTCTCATATTTTGAATTTTTTGTTTAAGGATTTTTGTTTAAGGTTTTGTTTTTTATACGTAAGGATTGTGTACATATATAAACCAAGAAAATTTTTTCTTTGTCAAATTTTCATTTAATTTAATTTTCAAACAGACAATAAATTTAAAAAATTAAAGTTATTACATGAAAAAGGTTTTTTGTTTAAGGTTTTTTGTTTGAAAAAGGTTTTTTGTTTAAGGTTTTGTTTTTTATACGTAAGGATTGTGTACATATATAAACCAAGAAAATTTTTTCTTTGTCAAATTTTCATTTAATTTAATTTTCAAACAGACAATAAATTTAAAAAATTAAAGTTATTACATGAAAAAGGTTTTTTGTTTAAGGTTTTTTGTTTGAAAAAGGTTTTTTGTTTAAGGTTTTGTTTTTTATACGTAAGGATTGTGTACATATATAAACCAAGAAAATTTTTTCTTTGTCAAATTTTCATTTAATTTAATTTTCAAACAGACAATAAATTTAAAAAATTAAAGTTATTACATGAAAAACCATTTATTTCTGCAATTGGACGTATTTTGGATAGAGAGGAAAATTTAATTAATGAACAACAATTAAATATTAAAATTTCAAGTCAACCAATACTTTCACAAATTTCTCCAGAAAAATTAAAACTTTATGAACAAATTGCTCGTTTTCAACAAATTAGATTTGATGAGGTTTTTTTTTTAAATATTTTTCAGAAAAAATATTTTTATTCTTTTTAATTTAGGTATGTGCTTTGGCTTTACGGACTCCGACAGACAAAGAAATTGATTTTCTTAAAGTTTGTTTTTAAAAATATTTTTAATTAAAAATTGGTCTTTTTGGGGGGTCTTTTTAATTATTTTGGAAATTTTGGGAAAATTGTTATTTTTTCCCTTTTCCTTCACATAAAAATTGCCACGTAAAAATTTACTAAACGCAGCAATAAGTGAGTCTTCGATTAGTGATTTAATCCAATTTTTTATAAAAAATTTTCTAGGGAAGTAAAAGGGGAAATAAACCAGGAATTTTATTGAAAATTTTATTTCAACCACTTTGACGTGTTAAAATTAATCTTATTTTAAATACATTCAAGTCATTTTTAAATAATTTGGCATAATCTCCAAATACTTCCCCATTCTTTTTTTATTTTTTCTGAACAAAAATTTTAAGAAATTAATTTATTTCTTTTTTAAATTTTTTAAAGGCTCTCGGTAACGAATTTGGATCTTTTGATTCTTCCAATTCAGCAGAATTACTTTCTAATGAATTTTGTGATCAACAAATAATTCAACAAAAAGAGGATTGGTTAATATTCCGAAAAATGGTTTTTTCTTTAATTTTTTGAATTAAAATTTTTTTTAAAAGGTTCAAAAAACTCCTCCAGGACTTTTATCAATATGTGCAATAATTGAGTATTTTATTTTAATTAAAATTTTATTCAAAAAATTATTTTTTAGTTTAACACAAACAAAGGCTTCCTTTTCCAAGGAAAATCAATTAGAAGAAGAATTAATATCTTCTAATTTGGCTTGGAATAAATTAAAAGAGGTTTTTTTAATTTTGGTTTTCTGTTAGTTTGGGGGTTTTTACTAATTTTTTGTATGGTATTTTACCAGGAGTATTTTTATTTAAAAGTTAGTTTTTAGTAGAGGCTTAAAAAATTCTTGTCAAACTAATATGCATAAATATTAGAGATCGAGCTGGGTCTGGACCAAGGTTGAGTTTTTACAGGAAAGAGTCCAGGCCCATGCATTCTTTGACCTTCCTGGGTTTTTCCTGATCCGGCCCAGGTCAATAAATCAAACCCAGGAATAGGCCCAGACTTTCAATAATCCTGATCTCTAATAAATATTTTAAACAATTTTATTTAATGACTGGATAAGTTAAAGGAATATATGGAATTAATTTGAACAACGAACACGTTTTCTTTGTCTTTTGTGATTTGAAATTCAAATATTTTTTTTTCAAATTCAAATCACGATTTAAATTTTGTGATTTTTGTAAATGTTTTTGAATATTTTTTTCTTGACCATGTCTAGTCATTAAATAAAAATTGTATTTCTTGGCGCAATTTTTGGTTCCAAATGTTGGTTATAAGAGGGATTTATAAAATTAAGTCTTTACTATTTCCTTCTAGTTTTTTTATAAAAATTTAAAAAAATTTTTTAGTTAAATACACACTTTATTATGAGACCAACAGTTTTACCTCAAATTCTCGTTCATTTGACAGAAATGTTAGTTCAAATTTTGGGGATTTGTAGTGATTCTTCCAGCGGTTAATTTTTTTTATTTTTTTTTTTGAATTTAAAAAAATTTTTAAATTTTAAGTTGCTCGCCGTTTTGGCCTTTCAAAAGTTCCTCGTTACTTTCGTTTAGTCCTTCAATTAGAACGGCCTTTCTACGATTTATTTAGAATTCTTGTTGAGCTATTTTGTCGAACATGGAAGGATATGAATGCAAAGTTTGAGTTTTTTTTGTTTTTGGAAATTGTGGGACGAAATGTCTCTTTTGTTTTTGAGAGTTTTTTTAGATTTAATTTTATTTTTGTGGATCCAATCGGTACCAAGATAATTTTTTGATTAGTAATTTTATTGGTAATTTTCCTCCTTAAAAATTTTTTAAATAGATTTTAAAAATTTTCAGGGGGAAGGGAGGTAAAATTCCCAAATTTCTTTATGCATTTATTTTTTAGTGAAGATTTTTTAATGTTTTTTTTTAATTTTTTAATTTAAAAATTGGTAATCTCGGAATTCTCATGTCGCTGTTCTCTTTTATGTTAATTCTCAAAATTTATCCAAAAATATCTTTTTTATAAAAATTTTTACAAATCTATTAAAAAAATTTTTTTTCAAAGATTCGATGAAATCAACAAAGTATATAATGTTGTCCAAGACCAATTTGAACGTTCACTTTTTGGAAATCCAAATTCATTGGAACAATTAGAAATTGAAATGCTTCGCAAACGATTTTCTTATTTCAACATGCAAAAGGTTGGGGTTTTTATTTTAAAATTTAAGGGGTGGACTATTGAGGATATTGAGTGTAATATATCCCTTATTTAAGCGATACCACTGATTTAAAATTGAGGGAAGACTTTTAGTTTTTGGAATTTTTTTGTTGTTTTAAAGTTGAATTTTTTGTTTTTGAAACTAATTTAAAATACACCTGATTTAGATATAAATTCCTCTTAGGTGTGCTTTTAAAGTGGGGTCTCTAACTGTGTAACATTAAACAAAATTTTCTAAAAAATAATTATCTCTTTTAAATCCTCCAAATTATCATCTCAATATTTCATTACACAATAATATATAAAAATAGCTAACAAAATAAAAATTAACAAAATAATAGACCCAATAAATAACATTTTATGCAAAAAATTGTTCTTGTCTTTACATTCATTTGATTTTGTTTTGGTTGTTGATTTTTGTGTTGTTGTTATTTCGATTATTTGTTTGTCTGCTAATTTTTGTTGTTCTAAAATTGAGGAGGGGAGAGCATTTTTAGTTTTTGGAATTTCTGTTGTTGTTTTTTCTTTATCTACTAGTAACGCATAATCACTTTTTGAGAATACTAAGGGCATTTTTGTTGAAGTTTCCTTATTACGAATAATTCCAAGTTTCCTTAATCTCTTGATAATATTTTGATTATAATCATCTCGTCTTTTATCTCTAGTAGCTACTATAGTCATTCTCGTTGTTTCTTTAAATTTTTGTTCAATTTCTTCTTCATTGTCATATTCAAAAATTTTATTTATTCTATCTTCCATCTCATCTATCCTATCATAATCTTCATACTCACTTGCATCATTTTCTTGATTTTGTTTTCCTTTGACTTTCCTTTAAAATTAAAAAAAGTAATTTTTTAAATAATTTTTTTAATTTACCCGAAAAATAAAAACAATAAACCCAACATATAAAATAAGTAAAATACTTTATTTTCATTTTTAAAGTTAATTATATTAAAAATCATTTAAGAGAAAAAAAATTTTTTTAAATTATTTTATAAAGGAAAAAGGATTTTTAATTTATATATGTCTTTTTTATTCAAAATTGAATCATTCACATTTTTTAAAGAAATTAACAAAAGAGAAAGATTTCTTGATTTTGTTGATACATTTTTAAAAAATAATTAAGTGAAAATGAGTGAATAAACAAAAGAAAATATTTTTTTCTCGAAAAAATATTTTAAAAATAAAATTTGGATATTTTAAATAAGTGTTTCATTCGTCAAAATGTATCCAATAACGATTTTTTAAATTTGGTTGGGTGACGGATGTATTAATACCCCTATTCTATATATGATTATTTTCAGTTCAAAGGGGTAAAACGAGATCCGGTTGTATTTAAAATTTTTTAAACTAAAAATAAAATAAATTTGATTGATTCTATTTTGGATTTTTAAGAATTTTTTTAAAAAAATAAAAGATTAATTTTTAAATTTAGCTTTGAATCTACTTGATTTTTATTTTTTAGATTTGGAAATGTGAACAACGAGAACAAGAAGAATTGGAATTAAACAGTGAGGATATTCAGTTAATTAAATTAATAGAAAAAATAATTTTTAAATTATTTTTTTAGACCTTTAAAGGACCATTTACGTCCAGAAATTGAAAATTTAGCAATTCACCGAAGAATTGCTTTGCTGAAAAAAGGAATGAATTTTCAACGTGTTTTGCCTTTAAAAACAATTAAAGGTGTTTTTCTGTTTATTTAAGTAATAAATGTTTTCTCTAGAGAATCAGACAATTCTTTCTCTCCCTTCTTCTGTCTCTGTTCATAGCTCACCTGTTCATTCTTCTGGTTTATTAAATTCGGTATTTCGATTATTTAAAAATAGAGAACAAATTCAGAAAAAATAGTGTGTAAAACAAGGAGAAAAAAACTTTCTCCAGAAATTTTCAGAATTTTTGTTTCGAACTAAAATCAGAATTCCATACGAACATGTGTTAAACAAAAAATATAAAACACAAAACATTTTGTTTTTCAAAACATGTTTTTCTGCATGTTTATTGTTCAAAACAAATAAAAACATTTAAAAACATACAACCATTTGTTTTTTAAATCAGCCTCAACAACAACAATATTGGTTTTGGTGTTTAGATGAGAAAGAAAAGTTTTTTAATGTTTGTGATTCCCATTTAAACAATGGAAAACATTTTGAAATTATTTCTGAAGCGAACAAGTTTTTTAAAAATAAAAACAAGTTTATTTAAAACAAGTTTATTTTTATAGAAAATTATTTGTTTCTGAAATTAAAAACATTTTAAATGGACAACAATTAATTTCTCATTTAAATCAGCAACAACATGGGGTTGGGAAGTTGTACAAAAAGAGTCAGAATATTTTACGGTGAATTTGAAAAAAAAATTATTTTTGAAAATTTTTTTTGAAAATAATTTTTGAAATTATCTTAGGTATGGTATTTTTATTGAATTTAACAATTCTTCGGAATATTTACTCTGTGCACAAAATGAACAAGATTCTGCTGATTGGTTTGAGGCATTAAATTGCTTATGTTGGCCACAAAAATCCTTACAAAATTATATTAATATTAAAAAAGAGGTGATTTTGAATTTTCTTTTAATTTTAGAAATGTTAGAAAATTTTAAAAATTAAAAAAAAAAAATTTTTAATTTCAGGTTGATCAATTACTAAATTTACAAATAAATATTCGTTTAATGGATGTACCCAAATTAGAAGAAAAATTAAAAATACCAGAACTTCCAGCAGATTTTAATTGGATTTCTACTAACAATATTTAATTATTTTAAAATTTTTCCCTCAATCTTTTTCTATTTATTTAATATAGCTATTTAATATTCACCCAAAAATTGTTTTGATTTTTATTATTTATTTACTTTTAGCTTCTCGTGAATAATTTAAAAATAAAAAGAGAAGAATTTCCGCTTTTTAAATTGAAATTTTTGGTTATTTAGAAAGTAAAGTTATTGAAATAAAAAAAAATAAAAATGGGTAGGATTGAATTTCTAAAATTTTTTGAATAATAATTTTGAAGAGACTCAAATGGACCCAAAATAAATAAAATGTTTTGTTTTTTATTCAAAACAAGAAGTTTTTAAACAATGTTTGATGAAAACGTTTGATGATGTTTATCTAAAACATTTAAACAAGCTTATTTTGTAATGTTTTTACAAACATTTAAAAACTTGTTTGAATTTTAAAACTGTTTGTCCGTTTGATTCAAACAAGAAACATGTTTATTTAAATGTTTAGAATTGTTTATCTAAAACAACATTGAGATTAAGTTATTAGAACATGTTTGTTTTAAAATGTTAAAAAAAAATTTTTTTAACATGTTTTAATTTTTTAAAACATGTTTTAATGTTTTTTAAATTATGTTTTAAACATTTATGCGATAACTAATTTCCAGGCAGATTTTCTCCAGTTTTTTGCCATATTCGGTCCTGCTACTAAATATATATTAAATTAATAAAATTTAATAATTATTTCCTAATTTAAATAATAGCTTAAACTAGCAATTTTTAAAATTTAAATAAAAAATTATTAAAATCCTAATAATATTCCATTTAAATACATACTAAATACATAAATATGAGGAAAAATAAAAACTGGCATTTATCGTCTATTTATTGCTACAAGTGAAAATTATAATTTATTCTCTCAATTATTTTATAGTTAAATAAATTAAATTATTTTTAAATACCAGTTTATGTTTAAGTTGGAAAAAACAAGTTTTGAGTTTTTTATTTTTAACATGTTTTTATAAACATGTTTATCAAAATAAATGTTTAGATTTGTTTGTTCTATTAAAAACAAGTTTATTAAAACATTTGTTGTTTTATTCTAAACATGGTTTTATTATACGGAAACAAGTTTCTGTCAGGTTTATTTAAAACAAGAGGTTTATTTTTATAAACATGTTTTATTTAAACAAGTTTATTAAAACAAGGCCAACTTGTTTTAATCGTCTCTCACCATGTTATTTGAGTCTCAGTTGCAATTTTTAAATTTCAGGATTTTCTTTAACTAAAAATAATTTTTAAAAAATCTTTGGCCTAAAATTAACAAAAAATTAATTTTCCACCTTTTCTTTTAAAATTCTTTATTTTATTACTAAACAATCCCAATTTTCTTCATTTTTCTTTAATTTCCCAACCACCATCTCACCTCGTTTTGCGCCCACCGGTAGAGAAAAGTAGTCAGAAAATGTGAAGAAGAATAAAAAAATAAAGAGATGCGGGACAACAAAATTCAATTTGCATAATCCGCCCATTTTACGCCTCTTCCCTTTCTTTTTTTATTCCTCTCACGCCACACTACTTAATACTTAACCAATTTTTTTTGTGGACGATGATGGGTTAAAAATGTGTTTGTTGTTGTTGTTGATGGTTTTTAGTATTGGGAAGGAAAAAAAGGGAAGGTAAAAAAGAAAGGGGCCCCCTTTAGTGTGGATTGAAAGAGGGGAAGAAGAATTGCTGTGTTGGCAGCTGACCCTAACACCCTTCCCTCTTCCTCCCCTTTCCTCCTCATCAACAAAACCCCATTTATGGATGGCGTCAGAAGAGGAGGAGGTGAAGGAATGCCGCTGCCTGTAGGAAAAAAATAAAATGGTAGTATCAGTCAATTTTGTGTCGTTTTTGGCCATTTTCTGTCCCCTCTTAAACCTCTCTAATAGTAATCCTTTTATTTTACCAGTCAATGTTTCTATTCATTACTGGGATCAAAAAATTTTTTACTAAAAATAGGGGAGATTGATATAAAAATTTGGAAAATTTGTGAAGGAGAAGACATTGAAATAAGGGAAATTTGGAAATCCTATAATAAATCCCAAATCTTATAATAAATTAATTTATAGAATTTTAGAAAATTTAAAAAAAATTAAGATGATTGGTTAACTTCTTATTTTATTAAACTCCGCCCCTTTTAATGTTTTATGTATTGTTCTTTAATTAACAACATTGTTTTTATTTCTCTCACCTTTGTTTGTGTTTCTCTCACCCATGTTTGTTTGTTTCTCTAAAAACAACAAACAAATGTTTATCTAAACAAAGTTTTTAGAAATGTTTCCCAACTTTTATTTTAAAACAAAAGAGAAAATAAATGTTTTTGTTTTGTATATTATTCATCTTTTCTTTCTCTTTTTTAGACTCCGCCCACTTTTATTTTATATCCCGAACAAACCGTTATTTGGCTCTTCTTCATTGCATCAACTGCCAGTAGTGGAAGGGGACATTTTCGTTAATATTTTGCTCTGAAGCAACAAATAAAAATATTTTTATTTTTTTTTATTTAAAGAATATTATTTTCTAAATTGAAAAAAATTTTTCTGTCCTTTTAAAAATTTTTTTCTGTCCTTTAAAAAATTTTTAAAAATAAAAAAAAGAAAATTAGGGGGAAATAACGGCCTAAAATTATAAAAAAATTCATTAAAAATATTTTTAACTAAATTTAGAAAAATAAAAACTTAAATAAATGAATGAAAAGCTTTTTGGAAGAATGTGACTTTGTGAAGGAAATAAAAAGAAAAACAAGGTCCCGCCCCTTTTTTCGACTAAAACCCAATTTGAATACATTCATATGCGCATATTCATTTTGCCCAAATTTATTTTCCCTCCCTTTATTTTGCCAAAAAATTTAAATGTTTTTTATTATTCAGTAGAGACCCTCTCTCTTTCCTCTATATTTTAATCTATTCTTTTCTCTAATTTAGCAAAACACATGCAAATCACTGCCGGCAGCCAAACATGAATAATAATAAAAATGCTAACAATGGAAAAGAAATGGGCGGGGCTAAAACAAGTTTGACAAACATGCAAGCAAATATTCAGAATACAACAAACATTCCAACAAACATCCAAACAAACATCACTACAAACATCCAAACATCGAAAACATTTCCAACTTTGTCAACAACAACAACAACTTTTCCTCAAACATTTCCTTCAATCCCAGTTATCCAACAAACAACAAACACACAAACATTACCAACTTGTTTAGATTATCAAAAACATGAACAACAACAGGAATTACAACAAGTCAAACACGAATTGTTTAGTTCGGAAAGAAATGTTGTTAACAACAATAACATAACTTCTCTAACTTCAATAGACTACAACACAACATTGGTTAGACATACAGACCCCTCCTCTTCTCAAACAAACACTCAAACACCTGTAATTATACGTTGCCCTACAAATGATAATAATGATAACAATATTTATTCTAATCAATTAAATTCTTTTGATTATTTTAATCATCAATGGATGCCCCATATAGGGATTTGCCCGTCTATGGCAGAAATGACCGGTGAAAACATCGAAAATAGTAATGGGGCTATTAGAGTCTTGCAACAACACCAACAACAATTGCCTCAAAATGCTATAGAAGCAATCCAGGCAACTTTAAATATATTTTTAAATTAAAAATTTTTTAATTTTAAAGTCTTCTCCTCCTTATTGGTGGTTAGATCCACAACAACAAATGGCAGCGGCAGCTGCCTCTCATCCTCATCAACCTTTTCTTTTTGCAACGGAATGGGCAACTAATCCAAGTTGTAGCAACAACGACCCTGCCTATCAAGCAGCTGTTTCTGCCTATCAAGCAGCGGCACAATTAATTTCTAATCCAAACGATTTAGAAAATCCTTACCAATCAGCCTTTGGAGGAATTAATATTCTACAACAACCCCCAACTTTAATTAACCAATTCCCCTTTTCTAATGAAGAACAATTACAACAATGGGCTGATGGTTTACAATTTAATAATAATTTTCCTTTTGTTGGGCAAGGCGTTATTTCTAGTTATGATAGTAATGGGGCAGACACTATACAACTGTCTAGAACAAATACAGAACTTAATGAAACACAAGTAAGGTTTTTATAAATGTTGTAATTAAACTTGTTTTTAATAAGATACATAGGTATATGTTTTTCTGTTGAAACTTGTTTTAATTAAACTTGTTTCTCAAAAACTTGTTTTAATTAAACTTGTTTTAAATAAGCTTGTTTTTAAGGTTGTTTTTAAGATTATTAAAAAGAAACAAGTTGTACAAAACTTGTTTTATTTATTAAAACTTGTTTTGGTAAAAACAACATTTATTTTTATCGAAACATGTTTTTCTCATGTTTTGTTCATTTTACAGTTTCAAGTTTTAACGTTTATTTTTCTTTTCCAGCCTTATACTCTACAACAACAACATCAATTACCAGCACAAATAATAGCTCCACCTCACCTTTCTTCTTCTTCCTCCCCTTCTCCATTTCTCACAACTACACCCTCAACTGTGATCGTAGAACGTAATGAAGCTTTAAAATTGCAACAAGCAATAATTAAAAGTTCTTCTTCCAATCCTTCCTCTATTAATTCCTCAACATTTGTGTCAACTTATTCAAATACCCCAACAATTACTGTCGAGACATCCAGCCAGTTTGGACTTCAACCAATAACGGGTGAGAGACTATTAAATCATCTTTTTTCCCACCACCTTTTCTTTGGGGATAGAGGGCTGGAAAAGAGTGAGGGAAATGTTTGCCCTTTACATAATAAACAAGTTTTAAAAAAACTTGTTTTAAATAAACTTTAAATAAAATAAACTTGTTTTTAAAAACATTTTAATAAACTTATTTTAAATAAACATGTTTTAATAAAAACAAGTTTTGCTTTAAAATAGAATAAATAAACTTGTTTTCTGAACAAAACAAACTTGTCTTAAAACAAGTTTCGATGTTTATTAAAAATGTTTTTGTTAAAAATGTTTTACTCGTTTCTATTAAAACAGATGAAAAACAACAACAACAAAAAACATCCTCTTCTTCCTCAACTTTATCAATACCAAATTCTTCTACAACACCAAATGAAAGGGCACCTGATGAAGATAAAATACAAAAACAACAAAAAGAAGAAAGAGAAGAAGATATTATTCAGCAGCAACAAATAAATAATCGAATTATTGGGTTTAGCCCTTTAAATAATAATGGAGAATTGGGGCCAGATGAACAATTTCCTTCTGAAGAGGTTGGAAATTGATAAAAATTCAGAAAAAAATAATTTTTTTAAATTCAAAAGTTAACACAATATTTGGATGGATTTGCTAAACTATTTAAACAAAAGAGAATAAAAATGGGGTATACTCAAGCAGATGTTGGGCAACAATTAGGTGACAAACATTGTTTTTAATAAAAATAATTAAAACAAACAATAGGTACCTATTATGGACAAGTTTTTTCACAAACAACAATATGTCGGTTTGAAGCATTGTAAGTTTGGAAAACTTGTTTTTAATAGAGAATTTGTTTATTTAAGCATGTTTTTATAAATGTTGTTTTTAAAACAAGTTTCCAAAAATTTGTTTTAAATAAACTTGCTTTAATAAAAACAAACTTGTTTCACTAAAAAATAAACTTGTTTTTTCTACAACAAACATTTTAAGGCAGTTATCAGTCAAAAACATGTGTAAACTCCGCCCACTGCTACAAAATTGGTTGGAAAGGGCTTCAGATTTAGGACCGCCAGAATATGCAGGTGGAGGGTGTAGTTATGATTACGATTCCAAACCTTCAACTTCTTTCGGTGTTAGTGGGGGAGGTGCAAATCCTCCTTCCTCATCTTCGGGTTCTTCTTCCTCTTCTAGAAGAAGAAAGAAACGAACATCTATCGAGACACACATAAAAACACGTTTGGAACATTTCTTTCAACAGGTACAAAGACAGGTTGGGGTAAATAAATTTTTAATTTTTATTAAAAAAATAAATTCAATTTTTATTTAAAGGGAGCAAAGCCTAGTGCGCAAGAAATTTCGGACATTGCCTCTCAAATGAATTTAGAGAAAGAGGTTGTTCGTGTTTGGTTTTGTAATAGGCGACAGAAAGAGAAGAGAATGACTCCACAACAACAAGTAAATATAGAATCAGAAAAACATGTTTTTTTTGTTTTTATAGATGTTTGATGACGATTCTGAATCTAGCAGCAACAACAATCCAATTACAACAACATTACCTTTAAACAATCAAAACATTGATATAAACAATCCAAACAATTATTTACAACATTATATGATTCAACAACAACAAAGTTTTAATAACAACACTCAACAACAACAAATACTTGTTTTAGAAGCAGAAGATGAAAACAACATTAATTTAAGAAAGAATGAAACAAACACAACAACAAACACACCAAATTGTCTACCTTCTCAACAAACATTTGAAAACTTACAACAACAAACATCAAACAACAACTTTTTCTTTTAAATAAACTTGTTTTTCTTAAGTTGAGTTTCCAACTTGTTTTATTTCAAGTTTATTTTCCAACTTGTTTATTTAAACTTGTTTTATTCCAACTTGTTTTCCTCTACTTATTTTATTAACAATATTTTACCGGTTTATATCTCTATACTCATGCATATTATTTAATATATTCCAATACGAGAATATCCGCAATAAGTTTTATTAAAAATGTTTTATTGTTTTGTAAATAATTGCTTTCAACATGTTTATTTCTTAAACGAGCTTTTCTTTTAATAAAATAAAAAAAGTTTTTAGCGCAAAAACATTTTTGTTTAATAAATACAGCTGTTTCATATATTAATAATTTTATCTTAAACTTAAATCTAACAAAAATATTATAGGGTATATATTTTTTATTTAGAAAATAGAGGGGTCTTTTTCCAAGAAAATATTTTTTCGTTAAAAATTTGGAAAAAAAATTTTTTTTTATTTTATTAAAAAAATAAAAATAAAGCATCTTCCTTCAATAAAATATAGACTGCTACAGTATACCTATAAATAGAGGAATAATTTTTTTCTTGACAGAAAATTTATAAAAAAAAATTTTTTTTTATAAATTTTTTATAATTTAATTATTAATAATTTAAAAATTATTTTAAAAAATTCAAATTTCTAAGAAAAAAAATTTTTTTTTAATTTTAAAATTAAAAATTCAATTAATTATCAAACAACGTACATATTTTTTAAATTATTTTTAATTTTAATTAAATTTAAAATAACAAGTTTATATATTTTGATTATTATTTATTATTGATAACCACTTGCTGCCAAAAAAAATTTATTTTCGTATTCCCTTTTATCTCCCCGCGTGATCGGATTAATAAACACACATTATTTAGTTGGGGAAAGTGTGTTAGAGTATTTCTCTCTCTTTTGTTTTCCTCTCATAAATTAAAAAAGATTAAATATAAATTTCTGGCTATGAGAAGAATTGAAAAAAAGATTTTCTTCTTTTATTGTTTCAAATATTTGAAGAGAAGGTCAAGAAAAGGAAAAAAATTTTTTAGAAAAACGGTCAAGAGGCTGTTAAAAACATGAAAGAATTTTTATTTTTTTTTGTAACGTCCTTGAAGGGATTGGAAAAAAATTTTTTTAACGAAATGGGATATTTTGAAAATTTTTTTTTGAAAATAAAACGAAATTATTTTTAAAAATTCTAATTTGATCAAAAAAAACTAGAGTTGGACGATATCAATATTTTAGGAAAAATTCGATATCGATATAGGAAAAAGACCGATATTCGAGATCAGTATAATCTCGACTCGTCAAACTCTATAAAAAATTAAAAAAAATTTTTTTGTTTTTGCAAATTATTTTTTTTAATTTATTTTCAGACAAAAAATAAAATAAACAGGAAGTTTAAAAATAAATTTAAATTTCACAAAAAGAGATGTGTATAACTAAAAATTTTTTTTGAAAAATAATTTGAAAATAGAACGATAAAGTTTTTTAATTTTCAAAAAATTTTTTCGTTTTTAAATTTTCCATGCAAACCCAAAAAATAAAATTTAAATGAAAACTAAATATCATCATTTTTAATAGTCAAACATCAAAATAATTTTTAGAAAAATTTAAAAAAAAATTTTCAAAAAAAATGTTCCCTTCACACTAGGGTATAGGCTGTAAGGAACATGTTCTCCCTTTTTTCTATTTTACCTCAACAAAAAAAAATTTTTTTTTAATTTTTAAAAATTTATTTAAATAATCTCCACTCCTTTTCACAATACAAAAAATAATTTCTTCCTTCCTCTCTTTCCCTCTTTTCAAGAATGTCCAACATTTTCAAAAGAAGCATAACGAATAGGTTCTTGTCCACTTGTAGCATTCTCCCTCTTTTCTAATTGTTCCATTTCCCATTTACGGTGTTGCAAAAAAGAAAAACGTTTTTGTAAATTTTTTTCTCGAATTTCTTGTTCTTTTAACTAGAAAAAATTTGGAAAAATTAAAATTCAAAAATTTTTCAAAAAACAAATTTTTTTGGGATATTTTGTCCATTTTTGAAAAATATTTTTATAAAAAAAAATTTATCTTATTTTGTATTTTAAAATTAAGAAAAAAATTTTCTTTAAAAATTTTAAAAATATTTTTGGAAAATTCCTTTCCAAAAAAATTTCCGAAACGTTAACACAAAACTTCAAATTACCAAAATTAAAATTTTCCCATAAATTAATTATTTTCTCACACTTTTTTAAAACAAAACAAAAGAATTTAATACGTAACAGAAAATCCCTCCTCCTTCCCCTTTTTATATAATTAGCATAAACCGAAACAATTTTTTCAAGTGATTAAAGAGGAAAAAAAGGGCCTTTTTTATTTTTAAGATAAATTGAGTAATTATGAGAAAGCGATATGTCCCCCATTTAAGGGACAACTTATTACAAGATACAAATTTTTAACCCCGAATAGGTAGGTGAGGTCCTACTGTATTTATAATTTTAATTTTTCAAAAAAAAATTTTTTTCAAAATTTTTCGAGACAAAATATCCCAACATTTTTTCACTCAAAAAAAAAATCCCCTCCCCACCTCAGTAGTCAATGAACTAATTCTTTTCACAATCGCCTTTTGTTCGTTCTGTTCCAACCTTTTAAAAGTTTTTAATTCCAAAAGTGCAGTTTCTCGTTGTTTAGCCAATTCTTGAAGTTTGTCTGTTAAAGACGACTCGATATTCTTTAAAAATAAAAATTTAAATATTTTTCTTTCTCCAATTCCTTACAATATATCCTCCAAGCTTTAAACGAACTTTCTTTTCCAATTTTTGCATTTTTGTTGCTTGTGAAGTCATCCAACCAAAAAGAACCTGGAAAATTAAAAGGAATTATTTTTTTTCCAAGGTTCTTAAAAAATTTCAAATTGAATGGATATACAATTAAAAAAAAATTTTTTTTTTGAAATTTAAGAAAGATTAAAAATAAAAAAAATAAAGATTCGAAAATCATAAAATATAGGAAAGAAAACAAAGATTTACAAGTAAATATAAATTTATATTATAAAAGAGCCAGATTAAAAAAAAAGAGTCGATACGGGTATTTTTACTCAGACACGTCCGCGGACACGAATTTTGGTATCCATGAAAAATTAAAATTAATCATAAAATATAGGAAAATTCGCGGGCATACGGATATTATCCGTATCCATAGACAAGTCTGTTTTTAATTATTTTAGAAAAAAGAAAAAAAAATTAGTCAACAGATGTTGAAACTTTCCAGAAATCAAAAATAATCCCTCTAAAAATGAACAAAATTTAATTTTTTTTTAAATATTTTTTTTAAATCCCAAAAATAAATATTTTAATTACCTTATATAATATTTATTTACTTTCCTTAATTTTTCTTTTTTAATTTCCCGCACTTTTTCTTCCTTTTTAATTTTATTTGTTTATTTAATACACTCAAAATAGGAGTAAAAACAAATTGGTGGTGCAGAAAAAAGTCCCAAAAATCTCTTTTGGGAATATTCCTCTTCCCTTCAATTTGTTTTTAAAAGGCCCCCCAATATTTTTAAAGAAAATATGACCATCCCTCCAATAAAAAAAATTTATTTCAAGGAAGGCGTCGAAAGAAGCCTTCTCTCTCTCTTATTTATTTTCCAGGCTAATAAACCCAATTATAATTTTACTTAATTTTAAGGCATTTCTTTTTTTTTTGTCCTTTTAAATAATGCTAAAAGAGAAGCAAATATTTAGGGAATTGGTGGGTAGAAGAAGAAGGTTTCTAAAGTCAAATGCCAAAAATGCATTAGAAAAAAAGGACAAATAATAATGAGAAGAAGGGGGGATTGGACTAATAAAAAATAAAAAATATTTTTGTTTGAAAATAAAATCCAAGAAAAAAAAATAAAAAAATAGCTTGGATGACAGATAATAACCGATCATGAAGAAGAGAGATAAAGAATTTAAAAAATTTAACTAAAAAAATTTTTCATTCAATTTTTTGAATTTTAAAGAGAAAAAAGGAAGAGGAAACAAGAATAGTCTTAAAAAATTTATTTTTCTCTGGAAGGGGTGTATGGGATAAAGAAGACTTCTTTCAAAAAATAATTTTAGATTTTTAGAAAATTTAAAATAGTTTCACAATTATTTTAGGACTATGTATAAACTAGGACCTGGAAAAAAGACTTCCAAAAATTCAGATATTCCAGGAGTTTCTTGGTTCGGATATCCGAAAAGTTCTCAGATTCGCCAACCTCAAGTATAGATTTTAGAAAATTAAAAGTATTTCCAAAATTATTTTAAACGCGATCCTCCAAGGGAAAATAATTTTAGACTACTCTATGTAGACTTCATAAATAATTTAAAAAACCAAAAAAATTTCAGACACCTCTCCAGAGAAAAATAAATTTTTTAGGCTAATCTTGTTAATAATTTTAAAAACTCCCAAAAAAATTCCCTTCAAGAAAAATTTTTTTTAATTAAAAAAAAATTCAAAAAAATTCACCTTAAACCGTTCAGACAAAACTTCCAATTGGTCTCTTTTTGACAAATTAGAAAGTCTAGTAAATCTATTTTGAAACTTGACCAATTCACCAAAACAATTAGCAACAACTTGCCACATTTGACTATCCAATTTTAATTCAATATCTTCTGCTTCAGCCATTTTAGTTGCTTCAATATCAATCATTTTTTTGGCTAATTCCATTGCTTCTTTTGAATAAATTTGTTTTGGAGGAGGTTCTTTACCTTCTACATCCCATTCCATTAATGAATACATTTCTGATTTTATTAAATCATCCGCCTGGAAAAATAAATTTAAAAAATATACAGTCAAAATATTGTTAATTACGGACACCCTTTAGGGTTAAAAAATTTGTATCTCAAAATTAGATATATCTTAAATTAAATGTAGTGTTTAAACAGCATTCTGGACATAAATAGTTTTGTCTGGTATTGGGTGTATATATAAAAAAATAAAAGAGTTGAATGTATCGAAGTTTAACAAATCCAAGGACCCTCTTAAAACTGAAATCTGGTCAATTTTGGTACGATTCGAAGTCCCATTGAATTAGGGATGGTTTGGACTTGAGAAAAAGTCTCGAGCTTTCAAAATAAAAGAAATCCGGGTTTCCGTTACCCTATCCATCCCTAGTCGGAATATAACAAAATTGACTTGTTGTTAGTATGACAAAAAGACATTTTATTATGGATTTGCGAGAGGGGCATAAAGTTAAAGCTCCTGAAAAAAAATTTTTTTTTGACCTCTAAATTTTTATTTATTTTCGAAAAAAGGAAAGATTTTCATTTAAAATTATGACCATTCAAAAACAATGAAAAAAGACAGAATTGTATACAGGTTAAAAATAAATTGGCGCAAAAAAAGGTAATAAAATTCCTAGAAATAAAAAATAGAAAGAATCTCCCAAATGTCCAGAATCTATAGAAAATAAGACAAAAGAAACAAAAGTCACACAAACATAAATTTTAGATTTTTAATGAAATGAAAAATCATTCAAATCTGACTAATAAAATTGTCAACATTTTTTATTTCAATAAAAACTCTCTTTTATTTCCAAACTAAAAGAATTTCTTTTAAAAAATTTCCAAAAAAATTCTTAAATGTCCACAAAAAAATATCCAAAAAGAAGACAAGTCTACTTTCTCTCTAATTTCCAAAAAAAATTTCCAAAAAAAATTTTTTTTCTGAATTAAATATTTTCTCTCGTTTCTTTTCTTTTCAATTGTTTTTAAAAAAATTGAATACTCCCCGAAAAAAAAATATTTTTTTTAAAAACTAGATGCCATTATAATATATAGAAAATAAAATTAAAATGCCATCATTATATAATAGATATATGTCAACACAATTAAAGTCAATTAAAAAATAAATTAAAAAAAAATAAAAATAGAGGCAGATGTGTTGTTGTTGTTGTTAATATTCTCCCCCCTCCCTTCTAATTTTTAAAGAATCGTTTAAAAATTAAAAATCTAAAAATGTGTTTAGTGTGCCTTTCTTTAAAAATAATAATAAAAAAAAATATCCAAAAAAAAAGACAAATCCACTTTCTCTATTGAAAAAAAAAGAGAAAAATCATTTTTTCCCTAGTTTTGTTAATTTGAATAGAAAAATGACAAAGAAAGGAAAGAAAGAAAAACGTTTAAAAATATAAAAGAGATTAAACTGTCAAAAAATAATAAAAGAAAAACACACACCAACTAACTAATCTTCCCCTCTCTACTCTTCACTTTTCTTTAAAAAAAATATAAATTATATAAAGAATATATCCATGATTTTTAAGAAATAAAGAGTGCCAAGTGCGCAACAAATGATGGATTGATGGGTGAAAAAAAAGAGAGAGAGAAAATGGAAAGAGAAAAGAAAAATTTGAAAAAATCTACAAAAGTGTTAAAACAAAAAAGGGATAAAAATATTTTAGAAATTTAAAAAATATTATTATTAAATTATAAAAAAGAGCAAAAAGAAAAATCAAAAAAAAATTTTTTTTTGATAGATTAGTCCGGGTAATGAAAAAGATAAAATAATTAAAAAGTTTCTAGGGTTAATCTGACTCAGCCTCCAATACATATTTATCCAATTTTCATTGTTTTTGAATAGTCAAATATTAAAAATTGACTCGGAATTATTTTTATTTGTTAAAAAAAGATTAAAACTAAGCACGATTTAAAAGGACCGATCCAGTTTACTCAATAAAATCCCCAATCAAACTCTCGATCTATTCTAACCCTTCCCCATAATTTTTATTAAAAAGAATATTTTTTTAACCTTATGTAAATCTGTTCCACCTGCTCCACGCTTCTTATATTCAATATTTAATTTTGATGGAAGAGGTAATTGTCGTTGAAAGGCTTTTGTTCGTTTTTCTAATTCAAGTGCTTTCTTCTTTTCGGCTATTGCTTGACGACGCTTTTCAAGTTCAGCGGCATCTTCAATCCATTCCTAAAGAAAAAAATTTTTTCAAATAAAAATTTTGAAAGAAATTAACAATCTTATGGGTACTGAAAAATTATTTAAAAATAAAATCAGCTAATAAATACATAAATAGGCAGTCTTTAAGGACTCAAAAACTGTCCAGAATCGTAACATTCACGGAAATTCTTTGGAACCCGAAAACATTGTTGATAGGTTTAAAAACAATTTTAAAAAAAATCGTCATAAAATTAAGAAACGAATTAATCAACAAGATTTTTTAAGATCACAAAAAATGAGACCCACAAAAAATATTGCAAGTCTCCCTCAAAATAATTTATTTTCTGTTGAACCCAAAACATAATTTTGAAATTCCTCAATACCTATAGGATTGTTAACTCCCCAAACTTTTTTAGACTTTAAAACAAAAAATTAAACCTCTCTCAATCCACCAAAATCATCATCTTCATCCCCAACTTCAGTCAATTCAAAATCATTTTTAGGTTTAGGTAATTGATAGAATTGTTGTTGTAATTCTTTTTTTGAAGGTCTAGTCTCATCAGAAATTGGGTTTATATTTAATTGGTCTCTAAATGGTGTATTCATTTCTGTTGTTGTTGTAGATGCTCCACCTGGTGTTGAAGAAGCTAATGTTCGTTGAGATCCGGGAGTTTCTTTAAAAAAATAAGAATTATAATCAGAAGTCAAAATCAAGTCAGAATTTCAAAAAGAGAGGAAAAACAATTATTTTTAATTAGGCAAAGAAATTATGACAAAAATTGGACATAATTATTGAAGATTTGAATCGGCTGATTTAAAATAACCATAAAAACAGAGAAAAAATTTTGTACTTTCTAGAATAAAATTTTTGGGAAACATCATCAGTAAAGTTTTTAATAAATAGGGAATGTCTGTTATTCTGGCCTTATTAAAACAATTTTTTAAACAAATTATAAAAAATTAAAAAAAAAACTAACGTCCAACCCCAACATTCTTTGGAGTCGCTGCCATTGCAGAAAGAACAGTGTTTGGTGTAGAAATTGGTTGACGTTGACTTCCCGGAGCGCTAAAGTCGTGATTGTGAAGAGGAGTGTTGAGACCTCCTTTAAGCGGTGTTTCGACGTTTATAAGAGCTAATAAATCATCGGCTGCCTAAAAAGAGAAATAAAAAAAATTTAGAGGACTTTAGCGGCATTATTTTGATTTGTTACATATTTTCTCTTATTTTATATCTGGCAATTAAATCGCTCAAGAGGGATAATTTGGGTAGTTGTTTCATAAAAATAATTGTCAGTCCTAGACACTTATGATAAAAATATTTCTTTTGAAATCTTTCAATTTCCCCGAGCCTCTTGATTGATTTAGTTGCCAGAAACCAAGAGAAAATAGGGGAAAATGAAAAATTAAGCTTCTAAAGTTCCGAAATCTCGAATCGTTTTTCAAAAATTTTTAACAAAAAAAATACCCTAGCAACTGTATCAACATCACCAACAGCAGCTCTTTGTGTCCTAGCCGAAAATGCATTCATTCTTGCAGATTCGTTATAATCATGTAGAAGAGTACTTTAAAAATAAATTTTTAATTTAAAAAAAAATAATTTTCAAAAAGAAAACCTAGAAGGATTATCATCAACTAATTCTCTAACAGAATCAGATACATGTCCAATTTTTATTATATCTTCCAATTCTTTATCAGAAATTTGTGGCTCTGGTAAAATGAGTTTGCTTCGCTTCTTTTCATGTTTCTCGCCAAATATTGATTCGGGTAAGTCTTCGTTTCTAAAAAAGTAAAATATTAATTTTAGGTTAGAAATTTTAGAAAAATATATTAAAACTGAATGACTCTATTTTATTTTACTTTACCGAACGTAAAAGCAAAACTAAAGAGACATTTTATCCCATAAGGAAAATTAGAAAAAAGATTGGAAAAATTTTGCAATTATATTAACTCTTTGAATTTATTTATAAATAAATAACAAACTTTCTTTTCTTCAGCTTGTCCTTATCAGCCTTCCTATCATCCCTTTCCTGCCAATCTCGTCTCTTTTCTTCAACCATCGTTTTCTGTGCCTTATCAAATTTATCTTCGCTTGGATCATGAAACCCTGCTGGGACTTGTTTTTCAAAAGGTATTTCATTATTATAGTCCATTAGACGGTGCTTCTTCATTTTATAAGCCCAACCAGACCCAATAATTATTCCAGCAGCCCGAAGTTCTCTTCGTTTTTGTAGAGAAGCAAGTCTTCGAGCCTCGCCTAATTGCTTTTCACGAGCTTTGCGCTTTGCCTTCTTTCCTTGTGTGTTGGCTAGACGAGCACGGGCTTCTGATAACATTTCCAATTCTGAAAAATTAAATGAAAGATGGTGTTAAAAAAGGAGAAAATTTCGGCGGGCAATCGTCCTCAAAAACGAATTTCCTGGTATAAACAAAAAGTATTGAGGTATTGCGGAAAGGGGGCACAAGTTAGAAAATCAGAACTTAAAATCACAATCAAATGTCCGGAAATTTAGATAAGGAGACATTTGGAAAAATAACAAAATAATACCAAAATTCATTACCATCTTCATCCATATCAATAGGATCAGGCCTAGCCGGTTTAGTTTCTGGTGTTGGATCAACATCACCAGGCTTTAGCTTCTTGGCCTCTTTTAGAAAATCCTCCTCTTCAATACCTTCAGCACGACGTTGGGCTTCGTCTAGAAGATATTCATATCTTTAAAATAATTTAAAGAAAATACTTTTAAAACTAACACAAAAGAAACCTTTCCAAACACTGAGCAGCAGTTCTTCCCACAATTGGAGCAATTGTACGCCATTGAGTAGGCATAATTTTGGCCAAATGGAGAAGTTTTTCATCTTCTTCTCTAGACCATTCCGTCTTTTTAATTCGAGGATCAAGCCATTCGTACCAACGGGCTTTGCACTGTTTTGCGGATTTTCGATGCAGCAAAGAGGCAATTCGGCTCCATTGATTTTTTCCATACTTCATAATAGCTGCTTTAAGAATTTCATCCTAAAAATACTTTTTAAAGCTAGTTCGAAAAGATGTTTACAAAATAACCTCTGTATTCTTCCAAACGCCACCTTTGATTATAACACGAACCATTTTTTATTTGCAGTCAAAATAAGTTTGAAATCTTAAAACATTAGGTAGTTTTAAAAACGGCAAATAGAAAAATAAAAAATCTGCAATAAAATTTACATATATTTCAAACATTGCAAAAAGTCAAGAAAATTTATCAATAAAAATTGAAATAAATTATATGTATATTTATAAGATCAATAAATAGTCAAAAATTAAACCCAAAAAAATTTCTAAGCGGCAGTATATGACAAACCATCAACTTGAATACTAAGAGGTTGTCCAACCAAATCATAGTTCGGAGGTGAATCTTGCTTTTTAACAACCTGAAAAAAGCTTTTATAATTCTTAAGTTATTTTTTAAAATTCCTTTAGAAAATTGTAATTAAAAGAATGAACGAGATTATTTTCATTTTTTATTTTATAAAGTAAAAAAGCATACATTGACGCCATGTGCAAGATCTGAAGCTTGTACAAAATAATTAATAGGTTTATGATTTGCCGCTCGCGTAATTGAATTTGGAAAAGGTTCCAGTTCAAATTTCGTTGTACCAATGTTCATGCCAAGTAAACGGCCAGCTGGACTAAAACCACCGCCAAAAATTGCACCGCCACTATCACCAGGCTCTGTATGAATCGTTGCCAAAGCAAAAGGGCCTAGATTAAAAAATTATATAATTAATCGACCTTAATTAGTAATCTGTATAATTTTTAAAATAACCTATAGAAGAATGCACATCAGGGCCTCGTTCTAAAAATTATATAATTAATCAACCTTAATTAGTCTAATTTTTAAAATAACCGAAAAAAGGTTGTAACGCAGCTGAATAAATACAGCCTTTGGAATGACAACAAATTCCTTCCGTATTAGGACGACCAATGATTATCAAATCTTCACCAGGAATAAAACTGTCGAGAACAGGCACATCTGACGCGGGCAAAGAACTTTTCAAAATTACGAAGTCTAAGCGATCACTGATGAATCTGACTGTCGCCTCAGTTGAATCTTTTCCATTAAAGCCGTAAACAGTAACCACTTGACCAATTACATATTTTTTGTGAGTACCATGACGGAAAGTTGCAAAAAAGTAAGCCTCTAAGCAAACAACACAACTTTTAGTACCATTTTCTTCAATAAAATAACAAAACTTTTCAATATCAGCAACCTTGGGGAACTGGTCTAAAAAATTTAAAAGTAGTTAAAAATATTTAGAATCTAGGGTATAATTCTTATATTTTTAATTTGCAATTATTTGAAAATTTTAGCCTTAAAAATGCAAGTCTGGTTTAAGTTTTCCATAAAAAAGTAATAAATATTACAAAGAGAATTTCCAAATAATGGCGGCGTTGGACGAGCCTTTGCAGCTCTGCTTGATTCTAAAATATTATAAAATTAATAAAAAAATTTTAAAAATATTAATTTTCTCCCAAAGTAAATCTGATTGCAATAGAAATAAAATTTACCTCTAGGATTAACAGGGCTAATTTCCATACGGCTACTATCTAGATATTACAAAAATCATTTAAGTAAAAATCATTTTTAATTATCAGTATTTTATTTATTCAATAAATACCTACAATTTGACAAGGAGAACCTATAACGAAAGTCAGAAAACTAGCAATTTATAAAGAATTAACTAAAAGAAGCCAAAAAAGTTTAAAATTATACAAAGAGAAATATTTTAAATTCCGATTACAGATAGCCATAAAAATTGTTCATAAAAGAATGAAAAATAAACCTGAACCACTAGAATATTACAAACTTATTTTATAAAAATCTTTTTCAATCCCGGCAATTTTTATTTAAATATATAATTTGATTAAGGAATTTCTAAAGAGAACCAAAAAATTATTTTTTGGATTCACAAAAATCAGTTTAGTTTAACCGAAAAATAAATCAGTCAAGAGAAGGATTAGAGACGACGGGGGTATCCTAAAGTTTAATCAGAAATGACGTTAGAACATAAATAAATTTAAAAGAAACTAACCAGGAGTGGCACTAGCAGACCGGTGAAAACCTTTATAAACAACATGTAAAGTTTTCTTCTCATCTTCTTCAGTTAAATGAAATTTCTTGTTGCCATCCAAACTATAAAAAAAATTATAACGAATTCCTTAAAATTATAAAAACATACTAAACAGCTCTAATTTTTTTTTCTTTCTCTTTAATTACTAATCCAGAGGCACCAGGGCACACTGACTGCAAGTAATGAAGTCTTAACGGTTCGGTCTTGGGAATAGGAACCTCCTTTTCAACATTATCAGCACAGCATAAATTCAACTAGATTTGGAATTAAATTAATCGATTTTTAATAAAAATTACATAACGCATATCCATTTATAAGACAATGAATGAACTTAAACAAAAAGCAAAAAAGTAATCCAAAGCTAAATCAGCAGCCAAATTAACGACCAAAATCCAAAATTTAGATTAAAAATTTTTGAATAAAAATGGATAAAATAAAAATTGTCTATTTCAACGATTAAGTTTAGAGATGAATTTTAAAAATATAAAATTTTATTTGAAACAAAACAAAAATAAAATTAATAACCAAAAATTAACAAAAAAAACATTTTAATTAACTTCCCTTTAGGTTTACTTTGTTCTGACGCTTCTTGAATTTGAAGAAAAACAATCGTAGCGATTTACGCCATTGAGTGGGCATAATTTTGACCAAATGAAGAAGTTTTTCGTCCTCTTCTCTAGACCATTCCGTCTTTTTAATTCGAGGATCAAGCCATTCATACCACCTAGCTTTACATTGCTTTGCGGATTTTCGATGAAGCAAGGAGGCAATTCGGCTCCATTGATTTTTCCATATTTCATAATAGCTGCTTTAAGAATTTCATCCTAAAAATACTTTTTAAAGCTAGTTCGAAAAGATGTTTACAAAATAACCTCTGTATTCTTCCAAACTCTGATTTGACTTTAACGTGAAACATTTTGCTATATGTTCAAAAAAAACAAGAAGGTAAAAAAAATGTAAAATTTCTTAACAAGACTCACATTTCCCTAATAATTTCGAAATTCACCAAGGGATAATGCAAAATATGAGAGCGGTGAGAGATAAACGAGAACAAAACCTCTAACCGGCCGATAAACAAATCTGACAAAAGACGACTCGCCAATAGAAGCAGTTGGACATCCGGTCCACAAGAAAAAATCAGGACATTCTGTCCGAGAAGGATTTTAAGAACAATATTTTTACCCGAGAAAATATTTGCAGCAAATACAACATTATATATAGTTGTGTTATACAATATTGTTCTCTTACTTATAACCTTCATACTCAATTTCAATCCTTCATCGCCTCCCTTATTTCTTCTTCCGTCGGCATCTGTAAAATTGAAAAATATATTCACACGGAGAGGTTGCGAGGCGTCCGACCTAAAAACGGTCTAGACCGGGCTCATTCGATGTTGAGGACGGTAGCCAAAAAATGTCGGGTTAAACTAGGCCGGGTCCAGTCCTATTTTTAATTTAAATCAAAAATATTTTCAAACCTTTCCCATCCGCTCAAGTTGAGTAGTCTCATCTTCTGTGTCCACATCTGCTGTTCCCAACTCTTCAAACTCTATGAGGAATTTGTGTTTTCCTTTAGTTTCTTTGGTTGTCGGGCGGAAGAGAATTATACCAGCTTGGATTTCAAGTTTTCCAGTTGATTTTCCTCTTTTGTCCACAGCCTTTTCCAATTGCAAATGTAGAACACCGGCATAACTACCCTAAAAAAGAATAAATTCTAAAAATGGAGGAAGAGACAAAACAAAGAAAAAACAAAAAAAAACCTTTGCTGCATGGTCCACAGCACCAAACAGAGTAAGCAATCTCTTTCCAGCAAAGAATCCAAATCCACGATTGAAAGGTTGATGGGCACGCACAATGAGTTTAAGGTTGAGTCTTTCACATGTCGCGTATACATCCTGAACGCTAAAAAGTTTGGAGCATCCTCTCGGAACGTTCTTCTCAAAAGTTTGAACATCACCCTTGAAAAACAAAATTATTCTTAGATTAAAAAAAGAAAATCTCCTCACACTAGGATCAGCCCAAAGCAAATCCAACTGCAAAGAATCTTCGGTTGTTATATCCAAAGGAATTTTAATCTGAAGAGAGAAATTATAGAATTGTTAATTAAAAATTTAATAGAAAAACCTTTGCAAGATCGCTAAGTTTATTTAATTTTGGCGAAATCCCTCCGTGCATGCAAAGAATGTGATCTTTAAAAAAGAAGAAAATATTTAATGCTACGGAAATCTCTTTCTCTCAGGAGAGGAAAATGCTTAGAAGCCCTTAGATTTTTAAGGGAAAAGCAAAGTCAACATCCCTGGGAGCCAATTCAGCATCATATGCTTTAGACAGAGCTTCTAGAAATAACTGACAGGTGAGTTATTTCTAGGACCAGGTGAAACATTCTCACTTGTTAACAAAACAAAAATTATCTCACCAGCAACTAGCGCAACAAGAGGAAAGCATCTAAACACTTTGTTGAAGGCTTTGTATACAGCAATGCTATCCCCGTGATTGAACCTGGATTGTATCTCTTCGTAGAATCCATACACTGAATTGCATTGATCTAAGAAAAATTAAAGTTTTTCTATGTTTTAAGGTTTTTAATGACTGACCAGTTTCGTGATTGCCGCGAAGTAGATAAATCTGAAAAAATTAGAATACTGAGAGAGAAGGAAGGAAAATACTTTTAACCTTATGCGGGAATTTGATTTTCAGACAAATCAACAAACAAGCAACCTCAACCGAACGATTACCGCGATCAACATAGTCTGAAAATCGATAAGAATTCTTTCTTTTAAACTTCCCAAACTCTCTCTTCTCACCTCCTAAAAACAAATAGGCCTTTTCACCAGGCGCCCCACAAGCATTGAAGATTCGCAAAAGTTGTCGCCAATCCCCGTGAAGGTCTCCAACAATGTAGAGGGGCAAATGTCGAATTTTTATAATGCAGCTATCATCCTTGTAATGTTTCTTGATTGAATTCTCAGCAGTCAGACAAAGCGTTGTTATCTCACTTGGGTGGTATACAATCTATTAAAAATGAGTGAAAGGTTTAAATTCTCCCCTAAAATTACCCTTTTCCTTGTGTAGCGCAAATGTTTATTCAGAAACTTGTCCAAAATGAAAGTTGGCTCCTTGAAGCTGTCTCCATTGTTGAAACTCGTAACAACACTCTTTGCGGCAGCAGAAGCTCCTGGATCCAAAGCTGTATCTGCGTTGTCGTCTTCCATTTTTTACGAAGACGTTGTTGATTGTTTTACTGGTGAGAAATGGACAGTGAGAGGTAGAAATGAAGGTGGATTATTAAAAAACAATTTTACAGTACTTTTATATGTACTGCTAGAATAATCGAAGGTTAAGTAATCCCGCTAGCATTCCACTCACTTTTTCACTTCCTAACATTTTGTCGTTTGACATTTTGTAAACTAACCAAAATGAAAAAAACGTTTTGCCAAAGAAATTTTTTTAGCAATTTCTCAAAGAGGCGAGTTTCTTAAAAATTTTTTGTAATTTTTTTTATTAAAATTTTTTTTATTAAAATTTTTTTTATTAAAATTTTTTTTATTAAAATTTTTTTTATTAAAATTTTTTTATTAAAATTTTTTTCTAAAATTTTAGACACATTTATGAACATATTTTTATCATGGGCTTCTTCTCGTTCAACAATGTTGAGATTTATTGCCCTTTCACTAAGCTACACAATTTCATTATTTATTTTTCAAAAAGGACTACTTGTAAAACGACATGTTCTTCCATTAAAAAGTTCTTGTTTAGACATTGTTAGTGAAGAAAATTGTTGGATTAAACCAAAATACAATAAAAGTATTCTTTTAATTATCGATGCTCTTCGATTTGATTTTATTTTCCCTTATGAAAATTGTATGGGAAAACAACAATTAAAAGGAGATGAAAAATATTATCATGGACAAATGGTTTTCTTTTTTAATATTTTTTTAGTTTTATGAGCTTTAGTAGATTGTAGAGATCTGCCTGGATCTGGACTGAGGCCGGGGGTTTTTCCTGTCTTTTCAAAGATTCCGATCTATAGTGGATTGGGGACCGATACTTGCGGTCACTTTTATTGGTCCGCAAGTGCGAATCCGCAAATGCAAAAAATACCACTGATTGTGTGATTAAAAATTATTTTATTTTAATTTCTATTGGGCTTCCTTTTAAAAATTATTTTATGAATTTCCCCTCCTTTTTGCTCTTTTTTAATGTCAGTTAAGGGAATTTTAGAGTTCGCATTTAAAAAAAATTTTTTTTAATTTAATACTCTATTTTTGTGTAGAAATCGCATATATTTTGTACATATTTAATTTTAAATTTTTTTCCTAATATAGCCAAAAATTGCCAGACTTCTTCGTGAAGAACCTGGAAATGCTCTTTTATTTCCTTTTATTTCGGACGCCCCAACAACAACATTTCAAAGAATTAAGGCTTTGGTTACTGGAAGTGTGCCTGCATTTATCGAGGCTGGAGACAATTTTGATGGAACAAAAATTTCTGAAGACAATATTTTGGATCAATTATTGAATAGTGGGAAGAATGCTACACTTTTAGGAGATGAAACTTGGTTTTTTAAATTTAATTTTATTTTTCGTAACGAAAGTTTAGGAGATCTTCGGATATCTGAAACTGAACCAAAGAAACGAACCGACAAATCCTCGGTTCTTTGGTTCGCTCCAGAACCGACAACCCTATTCACAAACGGTGCACAAATCCAAAAAAATCAAAATGGCTGATTAAATCTATAGCTGAATCCTTAATCCTCGTTTCCTCCTCTACATTAATTCATGAGTATTGACCGATTTTCCATTAAACTTTTCGTTACTTAAAATTCATCCTTTAATTTTTTTCTTATTTTTAAAGGTTACAGCTTTTACCAGACCGTTTTCATAGACATTTTGAAAAGCCAAGTTTTGATATTATGGACTTAGATACTGTTGACGATGCAGTTATTGGTATTTAATTTAGGTTTTTAAAAAATCGAGATGACTTATTTTCGATAATTCTTTTTGAAAACGGTTAGAATATGGTTATTTGTTGTAGTTCAAGTTTTGATTCCTTTCCTTTCAACTTAATTTTGTAATTATTTCTGATCCTATTTTTGACCTTTCAGAATTTATTTTTATTTAATTTTCCTTAAAAATTTTTTTTTAAATTATTTAGCCAACATTTTTGACGAAATTGACCGTTCTGATTGGTCTTTAATAATTGCCCATTGTCTAGGCGTTGATCACGCCGGTCATCGTTATGGACAGGCACATGCAGAAATGAGCAGAAAATTGTTACAAATGGACAAATTGGTAGAGGATTTGACTGAAAAAATGGACGACGAAACTATTTTATTTGTATTTGGTGACCATGGAATGACTTCAACTGGAGATCATGGAGGGGATAGTATAAATGAATTAAGTACTGCTTTGTTTGCATATACTCGTCCAAAAGGAAATGAATCAGAAAAACCTTTCTCTGCTGAATTTGACTGTTCTGGCAAATTTTGGTGTGGTGTTGACTCGGTTTCTCAGGTTTTTATTTAAATTTATTTAAAAGGTTTAGGGGTTGGTTAGAAATTTAAAAAATTCAATTTTTTTAAATTCTGTAGAATTATTTTAGCCTAAAATTCAATTAAAAAATTTTCCAAGGCCTTAATATTTGAGTAGATTTTATTAAAAATTATTTTATCACATTTAAAATTAGTCAAAAAAATTATTTATATTTTTACAAAGCAGGGAACTACACATTCTTTAAGATTTGAACAATATTTTGCATTATTAGCATATTTCCTTCAATTGGTATCGAACCTTTCCAATTTCCTGTAATAAACTGAAAGCTATCCCACTATTCCCAAAAAAATTTTTTATTTTCTTTTTTTCTTTTTAGGGTGGAAAGGCTTTACTTTACAATAAAAAAATTTTTAAAAATTAATTTGGAAAATATTTTTAAAAATTTCCTAAAATATTTTTTTAAAGGTAGATTTGGTCCCAACATTATCCTTACTTCTTGATTTACCAATTCCATATCCAAATATTGGACAAATAATTAAACCTATTTTTGGAAATGATTCTTCTAATTTATTTCAACAAATGAAGTTAAATGCTTTTCAAATGTTTCGATATGCTCATGAATATTCAAAACATCAAATTGATTTAAGGGTATTTTTTTATAATTAAAAAACTAGGAAAAATTATCGAAAAATCCGGAAAAATATCTAGTTATGTCCCAATATGAGCTTTTTTCTAAAAAAATTTTATTTCCCTTTTTTAATTTGGACAATGTACACTAGTGATGTTCGGGAGAATAAAAAACCCTGTGAAACGGGAGTCGGGTCGGGAAATGTCCTCGGGATCTGGAGGCCAAAACTTGGGAAAATTTCCCAATTCGGGAGTCGGATCGAGATACCCGAACGTCACTTACCGCTGTTCCCCCCATTCTCTCAAAATTATCAAAATTGGTTTAAAAAAAATTTATTTTACTTTATCTCTTTTTTTCTAATTTTTTAACCCTTACACTTGAACAAAAGAATGTGAAACATTAGGTTTATGGATTCATAATTTTTTAATTTTATGGAATTGAAAATTTTTTTTTAGTTTCCCTTAAAATTCTCTTTCATTTATCCTCATTTAATAAAACAAATTTAAAAAAAATAATTTTTAGGATAATCTATCAAAAATTTCTCGTCTTTATGAAAGTACGATAAATACAGACGACTTGACACAAACAATAAAAAATTTAAGCAATTTAATTCGTTCTTCATTAGACCAATTTTATTTTGAATTGTGCCTTGTTGGAATTTTTTCTTTGGTGGATTCTTTAGCCTTTAATTGTTTTTTGATTTTTAATGCAAAAAATACAACGCCTTTCTTCCTTTGGATTTTTCGTTCTGCAATGCTTCTATTACAGGTTTTTAAAGAGAATTTTTTACATTAGATTTTTTTTTAAATTACAAATTTAAAAGTAGACAGATTTTAATTTTTTATTTTCTACCCAACTCTGTAAGCAATACAAAAGGATCTCGAGTTGAAATATCCCTTGGTGCCTCGTTGCTTTTAAATACCCCTCGTTTTAGAAGCGACTGCCATTTAGAATTTGAGATTAACTTTTGGGTAGTTCTATCCTCCTCCTTTAGCCAAATAAATTTTAGAAAGCGTGTCTAGTAGAAACGAGGGTTAACTAAAAGTGATAACTAAAACCGAAATCTGACTGTATCAATATTTCCTAAGATATTGAGGTAGCAATATAATTGATATAATAAATATAATATAATAATATTGATATAATAAGCTCTAGACTTTTTTTTTAATATTAACGCAATTAAAAATTTTTAATTCTAAAATTTTCTCCAACATTTTTTTAGCTCAGTCTAATTTTTGCAGACAAACCCGGTAATGATCAATTAATATATACAACTACAAGTTTATTTGTTTCTCTATGTTATTTTCTACTTGTATTTTTATTTGGATCTTCAATCAGAATTAAATTTAAATATTTTATTTCTTTTTTATTTTCAAATTTTCAATTTTTTGGACAACTAATTTTGGGTTTTCTTGCATTTTCAAATAGTTTTATTATTTATGAATCGGATGTTTTACAATTTTCTATTCAATCTTTAATTTTAATTGCTTTAATTAAACAGTTAAATATTTACAGGTTAATTTTTGAATTTTTTAAAAATATTTTATTGAAAAAATAGAATAATTTCCTTACAATATATCTTCTTAAAATATTTTTTTCTGGGAAATTGTTAAAATTTTACCCCTATTTTTGAGTGAAAATGTTTTTTTATTTATGTGGGTTGAGAATTTAATTAACAAAATTGGAATTTCTTTGCAAGAATTCTTTTTTTAAATTATGCAGTAGAATCCCGCTGATACTTCACTTCCGGGACGGTTCTGATTTGACGTATGAAGGAGAACTCAGATTTTTTTGAAAAAAATATAATAAGGGGAATTCTTATTTGAGAGGGATTCCACAATAATAGATTTTATTGAAGCTTAACTAAAGTTGAAACTTTTTCAAAAATTGAAATAAAATTATTTTTTTTTTTTAAATTTTTCAGAGAATTCTCAATCTATAGACTTTCATTTAACTTCAAAATTTTTATTTTTCATATAATTGTTGTTTTTCCATCTTTATTAATTCTAAAGCAATTTGAAAGTTGCAGAGAAGAGCAGGTTAGAATTTAATAGAAAAATTTAGTTAAAATTTTGAACAGAAGAATTCTGGTTTTCTGAAAATTCTGAAAAAATTTTGACAGAAAATTCTGATTTTCAGAAGAAATTCTGCTCAAAAATTTTGGTTTATATATGAATTCTGAAGAAATTTTGATTTTTCTCCTGGGATTCTCATCAAAAGAATTCTGATTTTTCCCCTAAAATTCTGCCCGAAAAAATTTTGATCTTTATTCAAATTAAAATTTTCAAGGTTTTATGCTACACTTATATATTTTCAACAGACCAATTACTTCCTTGGAGTATTTTAGCAAGTTTTGTTTCAACATTCTTTTTATTGGAAGATAGATGGAAAGCATCAAAAATTACTAGATTTTTTGTTTGGCCATTACTTATTCTTCTTTATTTACATTGGATTTTTGATTCTATGGTTATGACAATGAAGGGAAAGGTAAAAGAATTTATGGATGTTGAGGATGAAGGGCCAGATAGAATATGTGAAGTAGAGCTCGGACCGAGACAAGATCCCGATCAGAAATCTCGGTTATCGAGATCGATATTTTTTCGTGATCTTGATTCTGGTACGTCTCTATCAGTCCGGTTTCTAGTGTGAAAGGAGCTTTTATGTGAGCAGAATAATGTAAAACAGGGAGTCCTCCATCCCAGGGGATGTTAAAAATAGGCTAAGATAAATTGTGATACATAAACGGATAAATTTCCATAATCATCCCGCTTCCTATAAATCAGACATTTATTTTTTATGTCGCTAACATCCCTGTCGTCAAGAGTATAGGATGAATAGAACATGTAAAAAAGGAACATTATATGGGAAGGAACATTATATGGGGTGAAGAAAAAAATTTCTAAAAATTCATGAAGGGAACTTGCGTGAAAGGAATATTTAGGACAAAAGGAGGGTAACGAGTAAAGGAAAAAAATAATATTAAATTCTTTTTAGCTTTCAACTTCTCAATCTGTCCATAATACAATTAATTTATTCGAGAATCTCAGTCAATTATTAGCAAAATCAATTTTTTCTGTTACTTTAGTACACTTTTTTGCGATAAAATTATTTGGAGATGAAAATTTAAATAAAATTGATTGGTTAAAGTCAATATATCAAATGATTAGTTTACCTTTAATTATGTTGATGGGGGCTGAATATGGATGGAGAACAGCTTTTTGTTTATTTTTATTTCCGGTGACAGACTTTTTCTTTAAAAATGGTGAGTGAATGAATATATTTGGAATTATTTTTAAAAACATAAAAAATATATAGAGGGTTTCAGAAAAAATTTTTTTCTTAACTCTTAAAAGTAAGGTTGTCGGATAGTTGGAAATCTTATACGGATCCGATATCCTAACCGAAAATTTCCAGATACCCGGCCTTTCGGATCCGGTTATCTCGATTCGACAACCTTACTTAAGTGAGCGAATGATAAATATTTTTTACAAACTTTACTGGACATGGGATTCCGAGTATAATCTTCTAACCCGAGTTAATAATTTTTGGAATTTCTCTCCAATTTAAAGCTAAGTGTATATTTTTCTCCAGCCCCGACCCTCAATTAAAAAATTCGTAGCCCCCAATTCCAAGCCGTCCACATTGCGGATTGCTTGTTTTCGCAAAGGAACTTTAAGGATTATTTTTTAATCTAAATTTGGATTTTTAAATATTTCGAATCCTAACAAAAAAAAATTTTCTAAAAATTCATTTTTCTAAGAAATCAAAAATTGGTGTTGGTTAATGAGTTTATTGGCTGCTTATTGTTTTTATGCAACAGGAAATCAAAGAACTTTAAATTCAATTCCTTGGCGTGCAGCTTTTGTTGTCTTACCTGGAAATTTTGCTTTTAAATGGGTTTCTGCTTCTTTTATTTTGACTGCAATGTTTTTTGGACAATTATTGGCTTCTTTAATGGCACATATGAAAGAAGAGGAAACGGCCCCTTTTTATTTAATTTTGTTTTTGGCAATTAAAGTAGGCAACATGTTTCTTGATTTGTTAAAATTCAAAAAAAGACCCGTTGGAGGGAAAGGAATTTTTATTATTATCCATGAATCTATAAAGGACCAAATTTATATAGGGTGAAGGGAACACAAAATATGTAGTGTGAAGAGGACATCCTATGGGGCGAAGGGAACAAACATGTAGTGTGAAGGTCAGGCTTGGTAATGGACACGGATTTGGGGGATATCCGGATATTATCCGTATCTACTACCAAGCCTGGTGGAGGTAACATTGTTAGGAGTGAAGGATACATTTTATGGGATGAAAGAGTATATTTAGATTGAAATAGACTAGAGGTTTGGAAAAAACGAACAATTTCGAATCCGATTTTAGCATTTTTCCAATCTCCAAAGGGAACACGCAACATTTTTTGTGAATTGGAGTGAAGGTGTATTTGGTGTAAAGGGCATGTTAGTGATAGAACCCGTTTCCTTCAGAACCCGTTTCCCGGACCCAGTTTTTTAAAAATTCCTATCTCTAATAGAGATATATGTTTTCATGCCACATATTTTGCTGATAAAAATTGTAAAGATGTAGGACCAGTTTTTTCTTAAAACTTCCAAAAGCCTGTCCAAAATTTCAAAAAAAAATTTGGTATCAATAAAATATTAATTTTTCAATTTAAAAAAGGTATTAGGCTCAGTTCTAGCCTCTCTTCTTCATCACAAACATTTAATGTTTTACAAAGTTTTTGCTCCAAAATTTGTTTTTGATGCTGTGGAATTGCTTACTTGTTGTGCCTTTAATTTTATAATTTATTTGTTGACAACGAGTTTTTAAATTGATTGAGATATTAAGAAAGAAAAGATATATTTATTTTTTTGTGATTAACAGACAGACATCTCACTTTTCTAATCCCATAATTTATAAAAAAAATTTAAAATTATTTTTTAATTTATTTTTAAATAAATTGACTAAATGAAAGGAAAGATTAGAAAGTTTTTAAAATTTTTTAAATTAAAATAAAGAGAGAATAAAGAAATTGTCATGTTGTGTGAAAATTATCCTTCATTTGCATTATCCTATCATATCCTATTTACATATATTATTCTATCAAGGATAATATCCTATCATTTATTTAACATCATTTATTAATTTAAGAAAATTACTTTTTTAGAAAAGATGGTCAATTTAATTTTTGGAAAAGAAAATAAAGTTTGTGTAATAGGGCAAAATTTTTAAATACTTATAATAGCCAAAAGAAAGAATATTTTGAATTGTGTATTTGAGGAGTGCTTTGTTGCCTAAATAAAAACAAATCAAAAAAATGTTGCCTAGATTAAAAATTTTCAAAAATGAAAGCATAAAAGATTCAAATGGGTATATTTAAAAATCTTTTCTTTAACTATAGTAAAAAGGATTAGAAAAACTATAATAAAAAGGATTCCCTTGTTTTGTGAGACGGCATAATTTTAAAAGGTCAGAACAAGTAATATAAAGTTGGGCGATTTTTTGTAAAATAAAAAACAATTTTATTCCAAACTCTAAAACAGTGTAATCATTTAAGTACTAGCATCTTTGTTTTATAGCTTTATATTTAGAGAATTTTTTTACATTGAATAAAATAAGTTCCAAATTTTTAGAGCAAATACAGTAAAATAATTCAAAATGGGATCATCGTCATCATCTTCATCATCATCATGTTCTTCTTCATCCTCATCGTCGTCGAATCCTTCAACTGACTACCATTCAAATTGGACATATACTGGCTGTTGTGTAGGTGTTTTTAAATTAAAAATTTTTAATTTATTTTATGCGTACCCATTACCCAATTTAATTTGAGTAAACGGCAACTCGCATCAAATAGAGTTCTCCAATAACAAATATCATTTTGAAGCCGGGTACACTCTTGGGGACAAAAAACAGCAAAACTATGATATACATATGTATGTAGACTAGGGGGTATTAATTAGATAGCTCCTCCACTCAGAGGCCAAGCAAATTTGAAGCTGTCTGGGTACTTATTGGGTTTATATCAGGGATGGGACGGGTTGAGAAAAAAGTCGGGTCGGGTTTTCAAAATTTTCTTCGGGTGGAGGTTCGGGTTTCGGGTTGAAAAAAAGTCCGGGTCTCGGGACGGGTCAGTTAAAAATTTGAACAGTTCAATAAAAATTTTCAGATTTAGCATCTTTTACTTTTACAGGATTGTAGTGCCCACTTTTATGAGGTTTCAGAAATGGAGTGGAAAACTCATTCTATGGGAGAGCTATTGTTGGCTGCTTCGGCCGTTTTAGGGTATTTCAATTAAATTACTATATTTATAATTATTAAGTCAAAATCTTTATATTAACCTAACACTTAACATCCAAGTAAATCATTTATAATTTAGGGAGCTTCGTTTAAGTGGAGCAAGAAAGCCATCAGAAATGCCCAAAATGGACTTTACACATGAGGCTGTTCGTCTATTTATTCATTGCCGCAAGTGTGGTCGTGACATGGATCTTACCTGTGAGTTTTCAAAGTCTGGAAAGTAACTGCGCTGGGGCCATTATGGAAAACATCTTTGGCGCAAAGGTTCGAAAGAATTTAGACAACGTTTGTCTTACAACAGTATCAGAAAGGTCTTCAACGAAATGTGGCAAAACGGTTACGATTTGATTGTTCGAAATTGTGGCCATTGGGCAAAGGATTTCTATAGAAGAGTTTGTAATTTGGCTTGAAAGATTTTAGAACAAATTCTAAATCCAACATTTAAAGAAATACCCACAATTTTTCAATAAACAAAATTAAAGTGATTTATTATCTATTTATATTTTTTAATCCTCAATACATACATCCTTCTCATTCTTATCACAATCAGTCTTGCATCGACTCCCTTATTTCTTCCTCTGTTGGCATCTTAATAAGGAAAATTGAAATGATTTTAAGATTTAAAAATGTAAAGCTAGGCTTATTTCGAGGGAGTAGGCCACTCGATCCCTTTCTGCCTCCTTTCCTTTTTATCTAAAGAGATCAACCCGGAAGGTCAATACCCCATCCCCTTAATATTCACAAACCCGACTTAATCATGGGTCACTGTCCGACACCTTTCCTTTTCCAAGCTAAAACCTCTAAAAATTCTGAACCTCAAATAGGCCATAAGTTTTTAACAAAAATATATACCTTTCCAAGTATCTCAAGTTGAGTTTCCTCATCCTCTTCAGCTTCCGGGAAATTCTCATACTCCTCGATGAATTTTTTCTTTCCTCTAGTTTCTTTTGTAGCAGGGCGGAAGATAATAATGCCTGCTTGAATTTCTTTTTTCTCAGTCGTTTTGCCTTTCTTGTCTTGAACATTGCCCAATTGTAACTGTAGAATACCGGCAAAACTTCCCTAAAAATTAATTTCACAAATCTTTTAGTTATCACGCACGAGACACCTTCACAACATAGTCCGTCGCCCCAAACAAGGTAACCATCCTCTTTCCCGCAAAAAAGCCAAAACCGCGATTAAAAGCCTGATGAGCGCGCACAATGAGTTTAATACCGAGCTTCTCACAGGTCGCATAAACCTCTTGTGGTCCAAACCAAACGGAACTTTGTCGAGCTTCATTATACTCAAACCCATCTACATCACCCTTAAATGACAGAACGTGTTTAAAATCATTACAAATTAAAGAGTACACCTCAACTGAGTCCCGGACCATAGTTTTTAGATCATAATTTTTTTATCAATGAATCGAAAATTTTGATTCTTTGGTTTCATATAGCCCATTTAATGATCTATCTATTGGTACCAAAAACATTAAAAACTATCCACCACTTATTGAGTTATAGGGCCGGGACTCAGTTGAACTGCCCCGCAAATCAAACTCACATTAGGGTCAGACCAAAGAAGATCCAAGTCCAATGGATGATTCTCTGGGAAGAAACTTTTGGGAAGCGAAGTATCTCGCTGTTGTGCAATGATGTCCCTGGGAAGTTTAAGCTTTGTAAGATCACTGAGCTTATTCAATTTTGGCGAAATCCCTCCATGCATGCACAGAATGCTATCTGAAAATGGGAGGAAGATTAAACTGCTTAAAATTAAATTTGCCCTCACCAACAACCAACGCACATAGGGGAAAATATCTGAACAAGCTATTGATGTGTTTATACACAGAATCGGCATCGCCCAAATTGAATCGAGTTTTTAACTCTTCTCGGAATCCGTAATATGCATTGATGTAGTCTTAAAAAGGAAAAATTACTCTAAAACTGATACCACAAATTTACCTGTTTCGTGGTTGCCGCGGAGCAGAAAAACCTGAAAATTAAGAAAATGGAGTAGAATTAGCATATAATCTTGCCTTATTTGGGTACTTCATCTTCAAACAAATCAGCAAACAAGCAACCTCCAGAGAGCGTAGACCGCGATCCACATAGTCTAAGGAGAAAAAATCATTCATTAGGGGAAAGGTCACTAAGAATCCTATATATAATTTTAGAATTCTTGTCCGTTCGGTTTTTGGGCGCAAAAGGTGTTTGGGCGTAGTAAACAAAAAAGGATAGAAAGAGAAAAAGGGGCGGAGCATTGAAAAAAGGGAGCACCAAAAAAACAAAAAAGTACAAAAATGTAAATTAAAAAGAGAAGGTTTTTAAAGGTCAAGTAGAATACATAGTAAATAGAAAAAGGATAAAAAATGTTTATTTGCAAGAAAAGGTCAAACATGGGCAAATTAGATAGAGAATTAGAATTTACATTTTTTTATAGGAAAAAGTAATAGTTTTTGATTTATACTTTGAGTTTGATTTATACTTAAGACATACTTTTGATTCATACTTTGAGTTTTTACAAGTTTTTCATTTCAGATAGACAAACTTATTGTATAAAAAAACATTTATTGTTTTTCCCTTTGACAATGTGCAAGAAAAAGATCAACCAATGCGTAAACAAGAGTGTCAATGGTAGATAAGAGTTTAGATTTTGTGATGACAAAAGTGGTGTTAATGGTTAGATATAAGTTCAGACAATTAGTATATAATAGTTGTGGCAGTGGGTAGATAAGAGTACAGACAATGGGCATGGGCCTATGCAGTATGAATCTTGCCAACTTTGCCAATGGGTAGATTAGAGGCCAAACCAGTGCGGTGATATGAGTTCTGGCAATGGGTAAATTAATGTTCAGGCAAAAGGTAGATGAGAGCTTTGTCTACAGGTAGATAAGATCCAGCCAATGACTAGGTAAAAGTTCGGGCACTAGGTAGATAAGAGTACAGGTAGTGAATGGTTAAGAGTTTTGACATTGGGTTGCGTAGAATTTTGCCAGTGAGTAGAAAAGACCAGGACAATTTAGATAAAAGCTCAGACACTGGGAAAATAATAGTTCGAACACAGTGTAGATAAGAGTTCAGTCAATGGGTAGATAAGAAATTTGTCAATGTATAGATAAAAGCTCAGACACTGGGTAAATAAGAGTTCAAACAATGTGTGGATAAGAGTTGGCACAGGGTAGATAATACCCAGACAATGTGGCGTTAAAATTTCAGATACTGAGTAGGGAGGTGTTCTGGTCATGCGTAGTTAAGAGTCCAGACACTGTTTGGTCAAGAACTAGACAATGTGTAGATAAAAGCTCAGACTCTGGTTATATAAAAGTACAAACACTGGGTAGATAAGAGTTCAGACAATGGGTATATAAGTGTTTTGGCAATGGGTGAATAAGACAATGTGTAGATATGTGTAGATAAAAGCTCAGACTGGATTGACAATGTGAAGATAAAAGCTCAGACTGGATTGACAATGTGAAGATAAAAGCTCAGACTGGATTGACAATGTGAAGATAAAAGCTCAGACTGGTTTGACAATGTGAAGATAAAAGCTCAGACTGGATTGACAATGTGAAGATAAAAGCTCAGACCTACTCTCTGGGTAGGTAAGAGTTCAATACTGGCTAGATAAGAATTCAGGCACTGGGTAGATAAGTGTTTTGCCAATGGGTAGATAAGATATAGACAATGTGTAGATAAAAGCTGAGCTTGAGTGATAAGATTTCAAACACTGGATAGATAAGAGATCAGACGCTGGCCAGCTAAGAGTTTTGTCAATAGGTAGATATGAGTTTTGTCTGGGAAGTTAAGATCCAGACAATGTGTAGATAAAAGTTCAGACACTGGGTAGTTAATTACAGAAAATGGGTAGATAAGAGTTTAGACAATGGGGAGCTAAGAGTTTTACCAATCTGTTTTTAATTGTATAGGCAATGTGTAGATAAAAGTACAAACACTTGGTGATATGAGTTCAAACACTGGGTAAATAAGAGTTCAAGCACTGGGTAGATAAGAGTTAAGACAAGTGGGAAGATAAGATTTTTGCCATGCGTAGATAAGAACTAGACAATGTGGATAAAATTTCAGATAATGCGTAGATAAAAGTTCATCACTGGGTAGCTCACTAATGTTACAGATTATGGATATGTAAGTTTCAACTAAAGGTAGATAAACGCATCAACAATGTAGACATAGAAAGTGGAGTGCATTGTTTAGGCTAGCGGAGAGGCTCGCCCGAAGGGCGCGCCTCTCCGCTAGTTAATAATAACATTTCAAATGAAAAGTCAACCCTTAAGACCTACATCCAGTAGACCTACACCCTCTTCATGCCCCGATCTACAGATATTCACCCCAATCCCTCGATATCCCCCAACTCCACCAATACCCCCTTATTCCCGCCAAATCCCTCATTATCCCCTTTAACACATTAGCTCCAACAAAAATGCTAACCCCCAAGAAACAGATAAGCCTTATCGCCCGGCAACCCCAACACATTGAATATCCGCAAAAGTTGACGCCAATTCCCATGGATGTCGCCAATTATGTATAGCGGTAAACGCTTGATTTTTACAACGCAAGACTCGTCTTTGTAATGTTTTTTGAATGCATTCTCAGCAGCCAAACAAAGTGTTGTTATCTCGCTAGGATGGTAAACAATCTGAAAAATAAATTTTTTTTAAAAATCATTCATTAAGGGAAAGATAGCTAAGGATCATGATACTTGTGTAGTTTACCCCCCATAAGCCCCGCACCTTTTTTTGAAAAAGATAAGAGAAAGAACTACAAACCCGTTTCTTTGTATAACGCAAATGCTTCTCCAAAAACTTCTCAAAGATGAAAGTCGGCTGCCTTCCGCTCATAGTACTGTTGGTACTCACAGTTGGACCTACACTTTTACGAGCAGTGGATGCTCCAGCACCCCGACCAGAAATTGAACGAGCCGTCCTTTCAGTGCTATCATTAGCGGTGTGTGTCGATTTAGCTGCGGGCATATCCACCAAATCCTTCTAAGAAATCTCGGCAAATGTTGGTTGGATTAAGTATTAAGGGCTTTTATAGTAAAAAGAGCATCCGCATATTTCTCATTATAAAGGAGAGATCTTGGTACTTATCGGCAGATTATCAACTTTTAAATAAAAAAATCACTAAATTTTATTTATCTCTACTATTTATTTGTTGTAAATTTCCAAAAGAATTTTGTTGTTGTTGTAAAGGTAAAGTACTACAGCAACCAATTTGTAATTCAAGTGAAGATGTTGGGAAGAATATAAATATTGTTGGAATTAACAAAAGCTGACGACAATGGTATTTATTGACAAAAGCTATTTATTATAGTTTAAAAAATTTTTTTTCCATTTCAGAAATTTCTAATTAATTTTTTTTAAACTTGACAAATAATTTTGTCAAAATTTTTAATTTATTTTAAAATAAAAAATGAAATATGTAAATATTAAAAAATTTTTTTTAATAACCGATTCGAAAAAAAGAAAGTTGAGAGAAAGTTGAGCACAAATTAGAGATCGGACCTGGACAAGAACTGGACAAGATCTCGATCAAAAATCTCGGTTATCGAAATAAAGAAATTTTCGAGATCTCGATTCTTGTACGACTCTCTCAGGCAGATCTCTAGTACAAGTTATATATTTTATTTCAATTTCGGCAATATTCATTGAGGGAGATTATTTTTAATTTTTGGGAGAATTTTGTTAATTTTGTTAATGTCACTATATTTTTTGAAGAGGAAAAAATCCTTTTAATCAAAAACTAAAAAATAAATTTAAATAAGATTAGGTCATTTGCTTCAAGTGAAAATTTGAAATTTGTTTCCTTTTCTTGTGAAACGGCATAATTTTAAAGGTCAGAACAAGTAATATAAAGATAGATTTTGTTTTTTCTTTTCTTTCATTTATTCCAAATACCTACCTCCAAAAATTTTAAAATTTCACATTTTTAGGAATTTATTTTAGAGCAAATAGAGTAAATATAAAATTTAAAATGTCATCTTCCTCTAATTTTTCAACGGATCATCATTCAAAATGGGAAGATACTGGCCGTTGTGTAAGGCGTTTTTAAATTAAAAAAATCCGCGGGAACTCAGATATACCGTATTTACTCGATTAATTCCGTACCCTCGAATAATTCCCCACCCTATATTAATTCCCCGTGCCACGGATGAGTTGAAAAAATAATCCCCCTCCCCCAAAAACCCTACTACACGTTCAAATTTCAAAACTCGAATAATTCCCCTCCCTTGAATAATTCCACATGCCACGGATAGGTTGAAAAAAATCCGCGGGAACTCAGATGTACTTAAGTCGTATAAAGAATTTAATAAACGATTAAATCGTAAAAGGATTAAACTACACCTAAATTAAATTTACAGGATTGCAATACCGACAATTATGAAGTTTGTAAACTTGAATGGACAACCCATAATATGGGAAATGTTGGGCGTGCAGCTTGGAATGTATTTAGGTGCTTTAATAATTTAAATTTTAACCTTATAAGCCACAGTATATTTCCTTAAGATGTATACAATAACGCCCAGATTCCCTCGAAAGGTTTCGAAAAAAGTTTTTTGTTGATTAATGTCACTGAAAATTAGTAAACCCTTCCGAGGGATGGGGAATAGAGATCGGACAAACGGAAAAATCAAATATCAAATCAAACTATTTGATATTTGAAAGTATTTGAAAAAATTTGATTTTCTTCAAAACTCATCATTTGTTTGGTCCGATCTCTAATGGGGAATTACTTGCGGAAGTGAAATCCATCCCTGGAGTTTTAACGTTTAAACGTGCATTTGGTGGTGATGGATTGTTTTCAACCCATCCCTGACATTGGGAATTAATTGAGAAAGTGCGGTAGCTCGATGAACTTAAGAAAAATGGACCTGCCATAAATGTAGTTCGAAGAGAAAAATCTAACCATTATGTACATTTTAATGAAAAAATAGGACGTAGTACAAACCTTAAAATTACGAAATTTATTTTAGAGTTGGCTTGTTTTTTACTGGACTTGCTCCACTAGCTGTACTTGGTGCAGCAGCAATGAGAGCTAAGGATTACACGCACGAGGCTCTTCATTTATTTGTTCGTTGCCGCAATTGTGGTCGTAATATGCATCTTACCTGTGAGCTTTTATCTTCTGGAAAGCAAATGCGTTGGGGCCATTATGGAAAACATCTTTATCGTCGAATTTCAAAAGAAGTTGAACCGCGTTTGTCTTACAACAAAATCAAAGAGATATACGATGGGATGTGGGATAAGTACAATTTGGTTTTTAAGAATTGTTTTAATTGGGCAAAGGATTTCTATGGAAAAATTTGTAATTTGAATTGAAAGAATTTTCGACTAAAATTTTTTAAATTTCATTTAAAAAAAAATAAATTTCAATAAAATTTTTAATTTATATTTAAAATTTTTCTTGTTTTCCAACCTTTTATATTTAGAAAAGGTTTTCAGGATTAAATAAAATTTATTTTAGAAAAAATACAGTAAATACATATAATTTTTGTAATGTCATCATTTAAATCTTCAACGGATAATCATTCAGAATGGATAGATACTGGCTGTTGTGTAAGGCACTTTTTTAAATTAAAAATTTATATGATGTGTTAATGATAAGATTAAAAGTTTTTTGGTATTTGTTTCGAATCCAGGGGCACATGTACTTAAAATGTATTACTTACACTTACCTTTAAACTTTTACGGGCAGAAGGAACATATACCAAGCATTTTTCAGCATCTTTTCTTGTCAAGCCGAAAAAGACACTTAAGGACATGACTGATTTATCAAGTCGAGATCAATCTGTTCAATTACCCTAAATACATTATATTCCCATTTAATTTTACAGGATTGTAGTGCCAACTTTTATGAAATTTGGAAAATTGAATGGACAACTCATTGTATGGGAAAGGCTGGTCGTGACGCTTGGAACGCTTTTAGGTGCTTAAATTTTAATTTTTAAATTTTAATCAAAATTTAAAAATTAAACCTAAACTAAAATTTTTTATATTTAAATTTCTAAATTAAACCGAAGCACACCTGATTATTTAATCTAAAGTTGTAGCTGACCGGTATGGAGGAGTACCCCAATTTTACGGTCATCACCAGATTAGCTTCCAGTTTCGGTTTCTGTTTACTCACCGCCAACAACTCTAATTTGGTACTTACTCCCTTTCCCCTCCCCTCAATCCGCGTTTTAATTTTCCATTTCGTACTTCAACTAGCTCGCGGACTGGGGGATGGAATGAGTACCCTCCAATTTAAACCAATAGTTTTTTTTCTTCAGAGCTACTGCGGTTATCTTCACATTCGGATTAATAAAGAAACCCAATGCTGGATTTAAGGATTATACTCACGAGGCTGTTCATCTATCTATTCATTGCCGCAATTGTGGTCGTGACTTGGATTTTACATGTGATCTTACAACTTCTGGAAAGAAAATTCGTGAGGGCTGCTACGGCAAATATGTTGATATAAAGGAATCGAGAGAATTTGAACAGCGGTTGTCTTACAACAAAATTAAAAAAGTGTTTGATGGAATGTGGGATAAATACAATTTGTTTAATCGTAATTGTGCCGATTGGGCAAAAGATTTTTATGAAATTATTTGTGGATTGACTTGAAAGATTTTGGACTACATTTTAAATTAAATTTAAAAATAAATACATATTTTTTCAATCAACTTTGGTGTCTCTAAGTACATAAATACAAATAAGATTAAAACAATTTTTCTGTTGGTCGTGCTTTTTCGTTAGCCATTGGACGGGGAAGTTCCCTAAACGGTAACCTTACTTGGCCATATCAAACGGTAACCTAATTTGATTATTTGAGGACTTTCATTATAATGTATGAATCTTCTATACCTTAAGGGAGCAATTAAAAATGACTTCTAAAATTGATGTTTTTTCAGTTTAAAAAATAAATATCAGTTATGTTCCGGAAAAATAATTATTTATTCCGGAAAATACTTCAAAAAATCCCCTTTTCCACTTAAAATTCATATTGTCCAGGACCGAAGATTTTCAAAGACTCAAGACAATTTTTTTCTCATAGGGCAAAATTTTGGTTTATTTTCATGTCTTAAAGACGAGCGAATATAATTTCGAGGAGGAATTATTTTTTAGCACAGCAGGCAAAAATTTTGAGAATTTTGGACATCTCTATTAAATCAAGAATCTCCGCCAAAAATTTTGTTATTTTTGTTAAAGAGCTATTTGACATATATATGTATTGACAGACAAAAATTGGTCGATCTCTAGATAAAAGCTTCTTTTACATACATTAATTTTCAACCGGACAAGAACATATAAATAAATAAATATATTGATTAAATGGCACTTTAAATAAAAAAACCATTCTCTATTTATTTAGTAAATTTCCAAAAAATAAAAAATATTTTACAGCAAGTAGATTAATAATAATTTAAAATGTCATCATCCTCCAATTTTTCAACGGATCACCATTCAAATTGGACATATACTGACCGTTGTGTAAGGCGTTTTTAAATTAAAAATTGACGATGAGATTTTTATATTGAAATATATTAGATATTACTACTGGGGCTGGGCAAAATCCCTCCAAATCTCCGATATCCCCCATAATGATCTGTAATCTTATTGAAATGAGGGATTCAACAGTGCAGTGCTATGCTTTGAAAAAAACAATGCTAAGACAATTAACTATTTTATGGGGGGGGGCTATTTTAGAGGATTTACGGTATGCATTTCTATATTTCCTAGTCTATTTTTCCCCAAATTTTTCTATAAAGTCGAAAATCCATCTGTTCAATAAAGGATTAAATTACTCTTGATAATTTATCAAATTTAATTTTACAGGATTGTAGTGCCGACTTTTATGAAGTTTGGAAACTTGAATGGACAACTCACTGTATGGGAAAGGCTGGTCGTGACGCTTGGAACGCTTTTAGGTGCTTAAATTAAATTTTCTTAAATTTAAAATTAAACCGACACATGATTATTTAAACTGGGTTATTAGCAACCTGTTATTAACCAGTTTTTTTTTCGGTTTTGGTTCGGTTAGCCGACTGCCATCAACCCTAATTTTAACCAGCCTAAATTATTCTTAAGAAATGCTGCGTCAATCTTCTCATTCGGAAGATCAACTAGACACAATGGTGGATTTAAGGACTATACACACGAGGCAGTTCGGATTTCTGTTAATTGTCGTAATTGTGGTTGTAACATGTCTCTTACTTGTGAGCTTTCAAAGTCTGGAAAGGAAATGCGGTGGGGCCTCTATAAGAAAATCGTTACTCAAATGAAATCACGAGAATTTGATCCTCGGTTGTCTTACAATATGATCAAAAAAGTGTTTGATGGGATGTGGCAAAAATACAATTTGTTTAATCGTAATTGTGCTGATTGGGCAAGGGAGTTCTATGAAAAAATTTGTGAATTGACTTGATAAATTTTTGGAATAAATTTTAAATTAAAATTTAAATACATACTATTTTTGCAATAAAAATTAATTTATTTTACCGTAAAACTTTGAATAACTACCCTGGATAGTTTCGACCTTCCGCTAGAGAAAGTAATTAATTGAGGGAGGGGAATTATATGAGGTTTGAAAATTGATGGGGGTAATTATTACCTATATCAATCTATCAGTGGAGGGGATTAAAAATTAAAATCGAACAAGAAAATAATTTAATTATTAATTAAATAACACTTTAAAAAATCCCTAAAATTTTAACTGTTCTATTTTGTAAATTTCCAAAATAATTTTGTTGTTGTTGTAAAGGTAAAGTACATACTACAACAACCTATTTGTTATTCAAGTGTAGATGTTGAGGAATACCGTAAATCCTCTAAAATAGCCCCGGGGGTTTTTTTTTTCGATCGACCTCTAGAGGGGGGTTATTTTAGAAGGGGGGTGATATTTAGGGTAGTGATATTCTGGGGTGATCCCGTTTTTTGTTCTTGGTCATTTTAGTCATCTCTCTTAAATTTTGTGTTTTGTTTATAGGCAAAAAAGTGTCTGAAATTGACCAAAAATTAAAAAAAATAATAAATCGGCAACAATTTTATATGTTTTTCAGTCTGTTTTTAAACAAATTAATTTTTAGACAAAACAGATTGGAATAGAATTTTTCTGCTACTCCTTTGTTTTGTGAGATGGCATAAAATATACTACCTAATTTCATTTATTCTTCCTAATCGCTTTCCGAAATTTTTTAAAAAATTTTTCTAAATTTTTTTTATTTTTCATTTAAACAAATTATTGTCTAAAATTATTTCTGGAGGAAAGCTACACAGTTTAAAATTCCAATTTAAAGTACCTCTCGTTATAATATACAACTTTTTCAACCCCGAGGCTGTATTTAAAAAATGATGTTCATATCAATTTCCAATATTTTTGCTTTAAAAAATGAACGATATCTTGGGTGTCGATATTTTGGTTGCCCATTATTAAAATAATTTTTCGGTTAAATAAAATTAACCTAACTTGACCAACAGAGAAATAAATATTTTAAAAATTTAATTTTTTAAAAATAAATCGACTTTAGAAACCCATCAAAGAAAATTCCATTTCGTTTAAAAATTATCTTTTTACCTTCCATCTCGGCATTATCAAAAAAAATTATTTTTAGTCTCCGAAGAAAAAATGAAAAACATTGACCTGTATTAAGTCAAATGTATTTTTTTGGATGGACAGAAAACTTAAGAGAAATTTAAGAACATTATGTCTAGAAGAAGGAATATTTTGATGAGAGGGAATATTTTAAATATTAAGTTGAGGGAAAAAGGAAAAAGATTAAGCCATAAATAATAAAAAAAATAAAAAAAAAATAAATTTAAAATATATTAAAGGTCATTCATTTTGTTTAAGCAAAAAAGATTATAAAAAAATTTTCCCTCCCTCTTTTTGTTGAGACGGCATAATTTTACAGGTCAGTCCAAGTAATATATAAATATAGACGAATTTTCTGTTTTATAAAAAATAATTTAATTCATTCAAAATCACTCAAAAAATTCTAAAAATTTCTAAATTTCCCTTACTTTTCAGGTTAACAAATTATTGCCTAAAATATTTTGAATCTTGAAAGCTACAAAATTTAAAATAAGAATTTAAGAGCTGTTCACGATCTGGTTATAACCGAAATTTTTTTTTATTTTTTGGGAAAATTTTTGTTGAGAACTAACTCGTTAATTTCAAAAAGTTAGAGGTTCGAATTTAAGGTACCTCTTGTTATAAAATTTTCTACCTAAGTGGTATAGGGGTTGAAATTATTTTATAAAAAATTCCTCGAAAAATAGAATAAAAATTAAAAACTTTGAATGACGGAACGGTCGTGAACAGCCAAATTAAAAAATATACACTATTTCCTCTAAAATAAGCTCTCCCTTCCATAATACGTTATACTAATTTAAAGAAAATTTGAGATCAGTACTCCTGTTGATTTTAAATTTCATAGGGTCTGAAAATAACATTAAAATCGAGCATCAGTACTCGATCATGTTATATTTTTGGGTAATTCTTCGGTTCGTATACCCTGCTCTTTGTGCCCCCCTTTTTTCCTTACCATTTTTTCATTTTTCCTCCCCTTTCTCCCTTATTTTTCATGAGGCAAATATTAAAAAGGATTATGAGTAAAAAGGACTGAGTTTCCCCTTTTTTTCTTACGGCTGTAATGTGGTGTACCGAGGTAAAAGTTCGGGACGTGACATAGTAAGTCAGTCCTTTTTACTCATAATTAGGGTTGTCGGTTCTTGAAAAATCTTCGGATATCCGGAACCTAACCGATATCCGAACCGAAAAATCATCGGTTCGATCCAGAACCGACAACCCCACTCATAATCCTTTTAATATTTGCCTCATGAAAAATGAGGGAGGAAGGAGAGGAAAATGAAAAATGGTAAGGAAAAAAGGGGGGCACAAAGAGCAGGGTATACGAACCGAAGAATTACCTATTTTTGTACCTTTTTTTGTACCTTTTTTAGACACCAGGGTTTGTTTTAGAGGAAATAATTTAAATATACTAATAGAAATTGCAATGTCTTCATTTGATGAATTTAATTCTTCAGCTGATTTTCATTCGAGTTGGACAAGAAAGGGTTGTTGTGTGAGTTTTGTAAATTAAAAATGATATTCGAGACGTGATTCATAAAATCACGTATGCGAGTCTTCTAGTTTAGTATACCGTGTTAGATTTCCAAAGCTATTAACGTTTGCGGGCTAGTGTATTTATTTTAAAACTAAGCCCATTTCTTGTATACTTAAGACTCATTCCCTTGTTTGTATATTGTTTTAAGTTTTGCTTCATTTAAGATTTTATATTACAGGGTTGCTCATCTGACAACTATTTTGCTCTTACAATTATGTGGCACACTCATTCCATGGGGGAATATCTTCGTGGTGTTTGGGATGGCGTTAGGTATTTAGTATAGTTAAATTCTATGAAAATCTATAAGGTTAAACGGTACTTATGGGCTTTCCCAAATCAATTTTGCAAAATTTTTTGCAGCCCATGTAAAGAAAATTCATTACAACTTACAAGATCTCCCCTCAAGCAGTCCGCTTCTTTAGAATCCTTGAATAAAGCAGTGATATTAATTTATTAACCATTCTTGATTCGTAGATATCCTTGAAATCATCTGATATACTCAATATGCCTCCAAATACCATGACTAGTTTATGTTCCAAAACTACGAAAATTTTTCACCGGCACTTTCCGGTACTGTAGCAATCAAATTTGGAATTTTCGTTACTCTTCCTGTAACGGAAAAATACATATGCCGGACTCTAAGAGTCTAATCTGGATTCTCGGACCATTATGAGACCATTATACATACTTATGAGGGCCCAAATACCTATCTGCAAAAACTGTTTTGGGTAATTCTTGCGTTCGTACCCCCCACTCATTTTTACTTCTTCAAAGTATTAAAAAATGGTCAGCCAGTCGTAGGTTATAGAACTCGTCGAGCAGTATCGAATGATACCAGAATCAACCTCAGATCTTAACTTTGGGCCGAGATACAGACCTCCGAAAATTGAAATAAAAGGGTGGACCAAGCTCATTTTTTGGGATAAAATTCGATTAAACAAATAATGGCTCATTCGAAAGAGCTTGTTGAGTTGATTCGAATGACATCAAAATCAACATAATTGAACAAGATTTGACAAAGTTATGACAAAGTAATCCTATTGTAGTCGTGAGACGCTTTTGCAAACCTTTCTCTTTGCGCAGGTTTTTTGTCTATATCTTGGCCCAAAGTTAAGACCAGGGGTTGAATTTGGTGTCATTCGACACGGCTCGACGAGTTCTATAAACTGAAAATTTGATTAACTGACTGACCATTTTCTAATAGTTTGAGGAAGGAAAAATGAGTGGGGGGTACGAACGCAAGAATTACCCTGTTTTGTAATAACCTACAAGTACCTCTGAATCACTAAACAAATGTTAATCATTTTAAATTTATATAGAAAATTTATGGAAGAGGCTACATTTGGCTTCTCAGCAAAGTTTAATGGTGGATTGAAGGAATATTCACATGATGCCATTCTTGTTGGTATTAGATGCAAAAATTGTGATCATGTCATGTTTCTCACCTGTGATCTTGGAAGGAATGGAAAGGAAATGCGCTGGGGCTACTACGCGAAATATCTTGATACTGTATCTAGGCGCATTCTTAAAGCGAAACCGTCTGTGCATTACAGCCAGATTGTATCGGTGTTCAATGGAATGTGGGAAAAATACGGCTTAATTAATTGGAACTGTTCGCATTGGGCAGGAGAGTTCTTTAAAAAAGTGTGTGATTTGTGTGATTCTACGGAGGAATTAATTCTGCCAGAATAAATGACTGATTTTGAGGAATTTGAGGAAAAATTTAAATTAAAAAAATATATTTAAGTAAAAAGTTTTTCGATTAAATTTGTAACAATTCTTTTAAATTAAATTATTTTAATTTTACAAATGTAAACATTAATTCTCTTTATATTTGTTGGATAAATATAATTTTCTTCAATTTCAACATATTTTTATTTATGTTTTCCGGAAAAATTTAAATAATATTTATTCCGGAAAAGGGAATTTTTCAATTAAAAGTAATATTCCGGAAAGGAATGTTTAAGGCAAATTAAATATTTATAAATTAAATTTTCACTCAGGCAAGAAAATATAAATATATTAATTATTAAATGGCACTTTTAATAAGGAATCCTACAATATATAAATTTATTTTTCTCTATTTATTTGTTGTAAATTTCCAAAAGAATTTTGTTGTTGTTGTAAAGGTAAAGTACTACAGCAACCAATTTGTAGCATAAGTGAAGATGTTGAAGAATATGTAGGAATTGACAAAATCTGAAAATAAACAATTGAAATTTTTCTGAAAAATTCTCTGAAAGTAAAAAAAATTAAATTTTTCTAATCAATTCAAAAAATTTTTTAAAATTTTTTCCAAAATTTCCCAAAATAAATAATTTATTTTCCAACCGATTGAGAATTATTTGTCGTTGCTGCTGTCACAATCCCCGGAATTTGCAAAATTTGTGGAGAAGTAGCTGGCGGATTTGGGGAAGTTACATTAGACTGTACAATTGAAGAAGTAACACTTGTCCTTAAACGGGAATAACTACGAGTTTCTGCATCTTCGGGTAATAATAATTCTGCCATTAATTCATCTACATTTGCCAAACCTTTTTAAAAAAATAAAAATTTTCAAACTTACGGAAAAAATGTAAAAATGGCGAGAATTCAAAGATACATGACTACTATAATTTATTTTTCTCCATTTCCCCGAAAATATTTTTTAACTTCTGGCAAATATTTACTCAAGATTTACTTTCCAGAAAAATACATACAATTTAAATTTAAATGCAGAAATATTTTCAGTAATAAATAAGAAACCCTTCCGGAAAACCGACAAAAATATCTACTGCAAATAGCAAAAACTGTGTTAATTTGACGAGTTTTGATTAGAGAACGAGAGGTTTATACTTTTTAATTTTACCATTTCAAGTAAATTTAATTTAAAATTTTTGGCACAATTTTTGCTGTCCCGAAAAATTTTCTCCAACAGAAAATTATCCCAATAAATTTTTTACCAAAAAGTTTAGCCAATTGTGCTTCCTCCACCAAATCTCTTCCAATAGCCATTAATGGTGGTAATAATAATAATAAATTAGCCAGGCGATTATTTAAAGAAATTAATTGTTGATTATTAATTTTATTGGTTACTTGATATTCAAATGCCAACATTATTTGTTGTCGAATTTTTTCTATTTCTAATTTGGCTGGTTCTTCTATATCTTTTGCCACTTTTTAAAGAAAATAAAATTTAAAAAAAATACAATTTTTAAATTACTTGGATCAAAAAAAGCAACAGCTTTTAATGCAACAAATTCTCCATCTTCTAAATGGAGACGACGCATTGGGGCTGTTAAATGGTCTAAAATACGAGCAACAACACGACTGAAAAATAAATATTATTTATGGGTGATAATGAAAATCAGAATTATAAAAAATAAAAAATATTTTAATACCGAAAAATCAGAATTTCGAAAATACAAAAAAATCGGAAATTAAACCCAGAAAAATTAAAGCAAATCAGAATATCAAAAGTTTAACCAGAAAATAAAAATAACAATAATTATGTACATATAATCAGAATTAAATTCGGAAACACAAAATCAGAATTGATAGAAATCAGAATTAAAATCATAAAAAGACAAAAGCTAAATAAAAATAGATTCTGATTTAAAAAAAATAAATTCTGATTTCTCTGAAAATTATTCTGATTTTTAAAAGGTAATTCTAATTTTTCTAAGATTAATTCTGATTTATTTAAAAATTCTGATTTTTACTTGTTCAATTTTATTGGTATTTTTATTCTGATTTTAGTATTGACCAGAATTAATTTTAAAAATCAGAACAAAATCAGAATAAAAAATAAAAATCAGAATTAATTTCAGAAAAAATCAGAATTTATTAAAATTAAAAACCCACTTAACATCGGGCAATTTAGGAGCATCTCTAGGCACACAACGATCATTAGCTAACCAAATAGCGTCATTACTTTCACAACTTGAAATATTTTTAGAAGACCTATAAGCAGCACAAATAACCAAATGTTGAGCTGAAAAATGTCTGAGCAAAGCAATTTGTGAAAATAATGAAAGGCGTCGAAATTCTTCTAATTGTTTGGCCCATTCAACTAACAAAATTAATTGGTGGTGCATCTAAAATTGAATTTTATTTTTAATTTTTGGGAATTAATTGAATTAAAAACTTGTCATTTCAACACAAAAATATTAAAATAAATTAAAAAACAGTAAAAACGAAAGTTTATCATTAAAAAAGGCCCCGTAGTCATAAACACTTCCGGAAATTATTATAAAATAGGGGATTTTTATATCGACAAAAAATATGAAAGTTAGCAACTAGTTATTGACCAAAGATTAGAGACCGGACAGTGAGGAGATATGAATTTAAAAGAAATCTTGGGAAACGAGAACAGAAGATTGACTGACCCGAAATTCCAATCCCATTTCGGCTTCCCAGAAAACCCAATAAAAGTAAAAATTAGAAGAAGGAGTTTTATCGACCACGTTAAAAATTTTATATAAATTAATTTTTTTAATTTTTACCGAATCCGTCACGTCTCCAGTCGTTGCAATTTTACAATTATTTTTCAATTCCAATTTATTATTCATTTCTTTTTCATTAATATTTTCTTCCTTTTTAATATTATTATTAGAAGACAATATTTTTTCAGCATTCATTAAACGAAAAATAATTGCTTTATTTTCTGCTATGGCAGCATTTTTTAATTTTAATTCTTCATTATTTGTTGTTGATGTTGGTGATGATATTGGTGTTTGAATATTTAGAGAATTATTAAGTAAATTTTTGTCGTCTCTAGAAAAATTTTTGAAAAAAAATTTTAATAAAAAAATTTGGAAGTTAGAGGTGACAGGAGATGAATGAGAATGCAAGGAAAGGGTTGATAAATAATATAAATTTTTTTCTATTAAAAAATCCGCCTTGAGGATAAAGTTATTCTTTAAATTACAACAAATCGATTAGTTGCAGAAATCCGCAAATTTTATCCGAAAATAATAATTTTGAATTTTCTAATTGGGAATACCAGACAAAATGGAAACGAAAAAAGGAAAGGAAAAGATTAAATAAAAAGGAATACCCATTTTCTGTATTCACCAAAATTTTCATGTTGTCACAATTACTTCTTCGAGTAGCCGCAATTCTATCACGTTCAAGTTGCACAGCTTCAGGGCGCATTCCGTTTATTAAACATTTTTCAAATCGACAACGACGACAGGAATTGCGTTGATCTAAAATATATGAAAAAGATTATTTTGATTTTTGAGGAAATCCGTAAATTTTGTCCGCAAAAATAATGCGGATTTTTTAATTTTTAAAAATTCATACTTTTATCAACAACACAATTACTGTTGAAACGGCACACATAAATATGTTTTTTGCGAATAGTACGGCGAAAAAAGCCTTTACATCCATCACATGAAACGCTTCCATAGTGTTTACCTTTAAATTTAATTTTTTAACTTGATGAAAATCTGGTTTCTTCCTAAAAATCATTCCAAAAACAATTTCAAATTCCAATAGACGAAGGAATTTATCCCAAAAAATTTTTCTCACAAAAAATTCATTTTCTATTAAAAACAAACCTGTCGCTCTATCCGAACAAATTAAACAATCAGCCTGAATTTGTCCATTAGCACCAATTGGAAGACCTCCAGACGCTTTTCTTTTTGCCCTCTTAACAGTTCCATTTTGCAAAGTAGAAGGAGAATTTACAGGCGTTGAAGGATTTCCCATAATTAAAGATCGTTGGAATAAAGGGAAAGAAGTATTGGTCAATGCCGCAATACTTGCTAGAGAGGAACAACCAGTTGAACTTCCTAAAAGAACAGCAGCATCTGACAATGTAAAGCTGGCTAAAATAAACATTAAGATTATTGAAATATTGAAAAAAAAAGTATGTTGAAAAATTAGGAAGAAATATATTTGCGGACAAAACTTGCGGACAAATATTTACATTTGCGGCAATTTTAAAAATGTCCGCAAAATGATTGTTGTCTTAAGAGGGGATTTTTTAAATTAAAATTAGCTAAAATACTATTTAAAAAACTGTTTGCGTACAAAATTTATCGACCGCTCCGCAGAAAGAACCACAAGTTTCAAAAAATTCCCGCATAATTTTAAAAATTTAACTAAACTAATTTACAACCCCTCACCTTTATTTAAATTTACAGGTAAAACTTCTTTATCAGGTATAGTCAACTTCTCCTCCTTCCTCCCAGTCAAATTATTTGCTTCTTTTATTTTCTGTTGTCTATTTAGCTCTAAAAATTCCTCAATATTCTTTTCATTGCTTAATTCAATTTTGATCATTTTCTACCTTTTTAAAGAAAATTTATTAACCATAAAATGTCCACACCTTTCAATCTTTTTTAATTTTATTTTTAACCCGCCTAAAAAAGTGGGGGATACACCCCGGCGCAAGCCCATTACGGCGCCGGACCATAAATTTTGGACAAAAATCTCGAATCTCAAACGATCCAAGATTGTTCGATTAAGCTCGTCTAGGTTCACAAAACCTTGCCAGGACATTCAGGATTCAAAATTCTTTTAACTAAAGTTATGCCCCTACGCCGCAAATTGACTCGCGCCGTAATGGCCTTCTCCTAAGTAAAAATTAATGTTTTTATAAATATTGATTTGAACAAAAATAAAGATAGTGGACAGAAAAGACTGACATTTTTTAAATATAAAATATATGACAGTTAAAAATTTGTAAAACGTGACACGATATATTACTACAAACTTGAATAAAAATAAAGTTTAACTCCGAAAGACCAACAAAAAAGTTATGTCCGCAAATTTTTAAAAATGTCCGCAAAAGTTTAGAATAAAAATTTTGATTATTAAAAGAAGAAAAATGAAATGGAATTCAATTATTTGGTTTAATAAAAGGGAAAGAATTTTAGAAAAAAAATTTTTTTAAAGATTTGACCAGGTTGAATAAACTGAAATGATGTCAAGAAATTTAGAAGAATTGTTTAAGAAATGAATAAAAATTAAAAAAATTTAAAAAAGAAAAGAGAAAAGGAAAGAAAAATACAAAGAAACAGTTTTTGACCAAAAAAATTTAGAACAGAGAAACCCAAAAAATACAAAATTTTATTGTCCGCAAGTTCCAAAAATATTCGCAAGTTGAAATTTTTTTTAATATTCCCAAATATTTTCTCGAATTGTTAACTGGCTTGTTGATATAGAGAATATTCATTTATATTTTTTAAAAACAATTATTCTTTGAACAAAATAATTTTCTTTTTAAATTCCCTATAAAAATTACAAACATTTTCATTTTTATTCTTATCTTTATTTTTCTTTGCTGGAAAATCTTTTCATTTTTTTTGTATTTTAGTTTGTGTGAACAAACATTTTAGTTTAATAAAAATTCTCTAAAGCGACAATCATGCTATTTAACGGTAAATAAAGAGAGGGAAGTATTTTTTCTTTTATTTTTGCGTAACATTTTTGCGGACATTTGAACTTTTGCGGACAAGGGTAACCCCATTTCTCACCTTTGGTCTTCCAAAAATCCCAAAATTAAGTGAAGTGAGAGCCCTACCCATTATTTAAATATTAAATACCATTGTCCATGAATCCATTAGAAAATTGAATAAATCCAGCGCCTCTTCTTTAAAAATTGTTTTGCAATATTTAATGTTCTGGTATGAAAAGAAAAACTTTATTAGAGCAATTAGCATTAAAGTATTTTTAAAAAAAATTAAAATTTTCACTATTATAATTTAAAAATATTTGGAAATAGAAATAATCCAAAAAAATTTTAAAGACTCCAATAATTCAATAAAAAATTTTTTATAAATAGAATACACAGAAAATACCCATTTTAAAGCACAGAAAATATTAATTAAACATTAAATATATTTTCCTCTATTTCCTTCCAAAAATTCTCTTACATCAAGCAATTTTAGCCAATTCCTTATTTTTCAATGCAAAAGCTCGAAAAGCATCTTTGACAAGTTGTTGACAGGTTGTTTTGTTTGCATTGAGTCGAACATTTACCATACTTTTTAAATAAATTTTAATTAAGAGATTAAAAATAAAAAGAAAGAAATGGCAGAAAATCCCTAAAATCATTTTTAGTTAGTAAAAAAAATGAAGCAAGCTCATGCCTCGTCCCCCTTATCATGCCTTCACTTCCCTTACCTTCATCACCCTCCCTTCCCCCAAGAATTGTCAACAAACCGTCGACTCCCCTAGAATTTTTTTCTACATTTTACAAGCCTTGAAATTCCATCACAAAATTGTTAAGGATCCTTATTAATATTTAAAATTAAAAAGGAAAGAGTAATGTGAACAATGTGAGTTAAACTCCAAAAAACCCCACCCGATCTCAAACGTTAATTAAGAACTCCGTTCACCGATATTCTTATCCCAAGGGGTAGGATTGTTGAAGCATACATGATAGGGAAACTCAGAATTCTCCCGAATAGAGATGTCCAGGACTTTTGGTTTTGAGTCTTGACTTAAGACTTTTTTTGGGGGGTTTTTTCGGTCTTGGTCTTGGGATCTTGATCTCAAGTATTGGAAAATTTTCGGTCTTGGACATCTCTACTACCAAATACTTATATAAATACTACCAAATAAAATTTAAAAAGAATTTTAAGAGTAAATCTACCTATTATCAGCCTCCATAGAATGAGCCGCAATTTTGCCAACAGCATTAATAGCCACCAAAAGAAAACCAATAATAATCAACGAAAAAAGGAACGGAATAATTGCCATAGCCAATAACCAAATTTCCAATCCTTTCTTCACCTCACTATCACAAAATTCAATAAAGCCGTCGGAAGTTGGAATGAAGGTTGTGTCGGTGAAAGTTTCGTTGGTAACTGCCACTAAATCTGTGAAATTGTCCATTTCTAGGCTTACAAATAGAGAGTGGCTATCTTAAAATGGGAAAAAAATTTTAAAAGAAAAATTTTAAAAGAAAAATTTAAAAAACGCGCAAAACAAAAAATTTAAAAAAAACATGAAGGACATTACGAGTTTCACAATTTTGTCAGTTTCTCTCGTTAATGACGTTTTTAATTGTAGGTGTTTTGTAATATGTAAAATTAAGACAAAATAAATTTTAAAAAGAAAGTAACGGTGAACAGAGAAAAATAAAAAAAGAAAAGAGTTGAGGTAAAATATAAAAACATTCTAATAAATTTCAAAGTGTCAACTAGCAAAAAATAATTCAAAACATCTAATAATGGAAAACAATAAATTTATCAACTAATCACTTTTCTTTTTAATTTTAGCGTTTTCTTATCTTCAAAATAATTTTTTAATTTTGTAATAATGGAAGTAGTAGTAAATGGTGTGTTTATTTATTTATTATTTCTTAATAAATTAATTTTTAGATCCCCTAGCCGAGCCTTGCCAAGTTTGTGGGGATAAATCAACAGGTACTCATTATGGCACAATTTCCTGTAATGGATGCAAGGCATTTTTAATTTCTTTTTTTTTAAATTTAATTTGTTTTAAAGGGATTTTTCCGCCGAACAATTTTGAGAAATCAAAAATTTACTTGTCGTTTCGACAAAAATTGTATTATTGACAAAAACTTTCGTTGCGCCTGTCGTTATTGTCGTTTTCAGAAATGCTTGAGGTTTTTAATTATTTTTAAAGTTTTTTTATCTAAACTTATTCTCAACAAAGTCAGTGTAAGTAACCTCATTTTGGAGAATTGAGCAAAACTAAAATTTGACCCTGCAGCAAAATAAGATTTCCAACTCCTCTATCAATATAAAAATATTATCAATAGACTCGACAAGATCATTAGTGATAGGTTTGATATATATGAAAAATCTTTTTGGGAAAATTCTGGGTAATCTTGGGATTCGATATCCTTCCGACTAGATTTTTTCGAAAGGATCCGCCAACTCTACTAGCCCATGTTCAGTCAACTAATTTTCAGTAAGAGTTACAAAAATAAAAAAATTAAGTGCTGGAATGAAACGAGAAGCTATTCAATTCGAACGTGATTCAATAAGCTCTCCAAGTTCTCCTAAAAAACGCCGGCAAACTTTGGATTATGGGGGGAGTGAACAATCTCTTTCGCCCGGAGTTGAAAGCAAACCTTCAATTTATTCTACATCCTCTGGAATTGAAATGAGAAATTTTATTTCTGAAAATTCTGCTAATAATTATTCAAATATTATTTATTTGTTGATGGAATTGGAGGTTATTTCAATTTACTTAAAAATCTTGGGGGACTCATTTTTAGGATAAAATTTTGATTTTTTTCTTGTCGGAAAATTCAAACCTTTAAACGAGGCCAAATTTTTTTGTCGATTCAAACTAAAATTTTATTTAGTTTTTTTTTCATTCTTGAAGGGTGAGGGAGAAAAAAAATCTTATTTTTTTTAGAATCATCTTCCTCTAGATTCCTCTAAACAATTAAAATCAAAAATTTAACGTAAAAATTTATTTTATATTTTTCAGGCACGTGTAAATCAAGAAATGTGTTTGCGTTACCGAAACCTTTCGAGTGCTTTTTCTGGTTCCCAGTTTGACACTGAAGGTACTAGTGGCCCGTCTGTTTCGCCAGTTTTTTATCCTAATGGGCCTTCAGCATTTAGTTCACCTTCAGGTTCGAGACCGGCTTCAATTGAGGTTTTTAATTTTATTAAAACGGCAATATCGATTTTTTAGAAAAAACGGGAATACGATTTTTTAGATCTTGAAAAGAAATTACGGAATTTTTCTGGGTTTCTTTATCCGTGTAAAAACGGAAATCCAAATTCGTGAGACTAGGTCGTAATCAAGTGGAAAAGTGGGAGAATCCCTGAAACGGAGAAAAAAAGATCGGCAGAGGAATGTTTTCAAAAATGATTTTTACCTTGTGAAAATTTTTCAGGCTACGTGCCTGAGTGAGACTAACATAAGTTGGGCGAGTCAATTATGTTAATTCCTTAATTAGGGGAAATTTTTTTTGGAAAATTGTATGTTAATTTCTCTCGTTACCTTTCCTTCTTTTGCTTGTTTATATTAAAAAACCCCTATTTAATCAAATTTTATTTTTAAAGGATTTGAATGAAATTTCCCGTACAACACTTCTTTTAATGGTTGAATGGGCAAAAGGAATGCAAACATTTTCAGAACTTCGAATGGAAGACAAAGTTAATTTTTTCTTTTAAAATTTCCTTTCAAAAAATTTTTTCAGGTAATTTTATTAAAAAATTATGCGCCTCAACACCTCATTTTAATGCCCGCATTTCGATCACCAGATACTACAAGGCTTTGTTTATTTAATAATTCTTTGTTGGGAGCTGATCAATCTCAGGGAGGAAATGAACAGTTGGGATCTTTTGCTGCCTTTAAGGCCGCAAATATAATGCCTAGAGTGTTGGATGAAATTGTTTGGCCAATGAGGCAATTAGAGGTTTTTTTTGTTAATAAAATAATGATTGTCCGCAAGTTTTGTCCGCAATTCAAAAATATTTTTAAGCAAAGGCTGTTTCGGGACGGAGATTTCGTTTTGCCCTTTTTCTACCTCTTAACAATTGCGCCCTGCTCCTTTTAGGTGCAAATCCAGCTTACCTACCCTTACAATAAGGCCCTACCTTTACATTAAAATCTTTCTCCCGAATGCGGGCAGACCTCAATTCATTTTTAAAAATAATTAAAAAAAATACAGATGAAAGAAGAAGAATTTGTTTGTTTAAAAGCTTTGGCATTTCTACATCCAGAAGCTAGAGGATTATCACAACATGCGCAACAAATAATACGTGAAACTAGAAATAAAATACTTAAAGGTTTTTTAATGTAAAAATATTTTTAAAATTTAATTTTTTAAGCTCTTTATTCAATCATTTTGGCATCTAAACCGGTAGACGAGGCTCCAAGTAGATATGGAAATATTCTTTTGTTAGCGCCAGCTTTAAAGGCACTGACTCAATTGTTAATTGAAAATATGACTTTGACAAAGTTTTTTTTTAATTTTTTTAAATTGCCGTAAAATCTTATAAGTGGCCACTTTCTTCCAGTTGGATGACCCCCTTTAATAGAAAGACCCTTTGAAGATGATTGAAAAATATTTTAGGGTAGTTTTATTGGTAGGAAATTGAAAACTAAAACATCATTTCGAATAGCATGGGCGGTGTTTCTCTAATTGTAGCCGGCCGAAATTTCGACTTGTTCGAATTTCCAGTTTTTGGATTTCAGTCACTTTTTATTTTTGACAGCCCAAAGTAGTAGGTAGTCCACCCCCAATATTTTTCCCCTAAAAGTTTAAGCAAAATTATTTCTCAAATTTCAAAAGGTTCTTTGGCCTCGCTGAAGTAGATTCATTACTTTCTGAATTTATTCTTGATGATGTTGGGGCTGACAGTGGTGGAATCTCGACTGCACCAAAAACTATTAAAGAACAATTAACATCAACAGCCCCATCGTTTGTAACAATGGCGGGTAGTAATCGTGCAGAAATGACAACAACAAATGCTGCATGCAATGTTACAAAATCATTCAATAAATTTTGAATAACATTAAAAATGAAAGTTTTTAAAGTTAGAAATAAGAAAATATCAGGTTTATATTGTTGAGTATGTGGGCGCGTGACATTTTAAAAAATTGTGGGGAGCCCTGGTCCGCAAGTTTTTTGTCCTCTAGTTCCTTTGTATTATTTTTGTATTCGTTCAAAAAAAATTTTTTTACAATCCCTTCCCCGTCCTTTACAATCCCTCCCTCGTAAAATTATTTTTTATATTTAATCAGACAATATATTTTTGCATGTCTTATTTTTAGAAAGTCGTTCTGGTAATAGTGTCGTTTCCCAGCCCCATTTTTTCCTCCCCAATTTTCTACCCTATATTTGTACGGAATGGTCAAATTTTCCCCTTTCTTTCATCAAATTTGCCTTTCCATATTTTGCCTAAAAACAATCAAAAAGATTAATTTGTGATATTTAAAAAAGTATTAGAGTAATGAGAAGTATTAGAGTAATGACCTTTGGCGCGCATATGGGTCTATTCCAAAGCTTCCAGAACAATATATCCACGCCACTGTTAATCATTCAAAAGAATACGTTGATAGCGAAGATCCTAAAGTCCATACACAGAACATTGAATCATTGTGGTCAACTTATAAGCAAAAATTCAGACATCAAGCTGGCAACAACACTGGAACCTATAAAAGTTATCTCCCGGAATTTCTTTGGCGAAAACGATTTGGCAATATTGAAAATGTTTTTTATAATTTTTGGCATCATGTCTCACTTTTTTATCCTTGTGAAAGAAATGAATAAAAAATTAATCTTTTTGATTGTTTTTAGGCAAAATATGGAAAGGCAAGTTTGATGAAAAAAAGGGGAAAATTTGACCATTCCGTACAAATATAGGGTAGAAAATTGGGAGGAAAAAATGGGGCTGGGAAACGACACTATTACCGTCGTTCTTTTCGGAATTTTAATTATAGTTACAGACCTTGACATTAATATTCTATATTGTTATTAATCAATATCAAGATTCTTCAAGTCTTTTTCTAGATTTTTGAATTTTCTGGCTAGCAGGGATAAGTCGGGATTCTAATTTCTGACGTTTTCAACTATTTTCCGATCTCCAAATTTTCATGTTTCAACATTCGGGCCAGTCCTGATTCTCGGCGCCTTTCGGCCGTTCCGACCTATCTGCTACTTATTTTGTTAGTCACATTTTCTAAATCCTACATACTTTTATATAAAATATGTCTATTTGAAAGAATTTTTTAAAGACTATTTTAGCCCTAGTGTTCAGTTTCAAATATTTAATTGTGATAAATAATCAAAAAAAAAACAAATTCCAAAAAATTTTAAAACAAAATTCATAAATAACATCATTTAAATCAAAAAACCTATATTTTCTCTCCATTTTAAAGAGGATAAGCAAGTCGATCATTCTTTCGCTTCTTAGATGGCCAATTCCACGTAATAAAATGTTTTTCTCCCAACAAGCGTCTCATCAAAATGTGTTTTCCTCCTTTAGTTTCATACAAAAGTCGATTAATATTGTCCATCTTCAATTTATGTTTGACACTAAATGGGAAGTATGCTTGTTGGTAACTGCTTCGGTGCCAAGGGCAGTTGTTACGCACTTGGAAAAAAGAAGAGACAACCAATTGTTTGCAAAGAAGAGAATGACGTCCGTTGGAAGGGTTGAAAGGCTCCAATGCGCGTGTGAATGAAGTCATCTAAAATTCGAAAAAAAATATAGAAATGGTCCAGTTTTCCATCACAAGATTTGTGTAAACTACAAATTCATCTCTGTCTCAGTAAAAACTAGATTCCTCTAGCTGGGATTGAACCCGCATCTCACCACACCAGAACCTAATTTTTTCCCACTACACCATGTCACACTTGTATCAATTTTCAAATTCAACTCTTTTAAATAATAAAATTAAATAACCTTGTAAGGACAAAACGTTAATTATTGGCCACAATCCAAATTATCTTCTTGATCAGCAATTAATTCAAAAAATTAAAAAAATATAATAAAATTAGTATAAATTAAAAAATTATTTTTGGATATATTAACCACAAGAAAAATTTTTATTTACAAATTTATTCTTAAAAATATTTAATTTAAATGTGTGAAAATAAATAAAATACAAGCTTTTAAAGGTATTTGTTTCTACAAAAATCTAAAAATATAAAGATTAAAGAAAATTCAAGAAAAAGAGTATTTTTAATAATTAAATCAGGCATCTACAATTATTTTAGGACAAATTAGAGACCGAACTTGGGGGATCGATCATGGTCGATATTTCAAAAAAAAATCTCAAGCTCGTTAGCCAAAATTTCTGAACTCAATCCGGTCTCTAATAAATACCTTGTAATGAACTTGAAATTGTATTTCCTAGCAAATGCCTGACATTCGAGAAAAGTAAAAAATATTAGTTTTAAAAATTGTTTTTGAAACAAAATATTTTGTGTAGGTATTCTAAATAGAAAGAATGGATTTGATAGTGAAATCTTTCTTAGAAAAAATATTTTAAAAACTAAAAAATAATCAAAAACAAATCCAATCTTAAAAAACAAAAAAAAAGCTAACGGAAAGAATATTTTAAAGAAACACATAAAAAGACACTTAAAAATTGTTTGGACGGAAAATCACTCGGGAATTCTTTTAAAAAAGGAAAAAAGCCAAAAAACTTTTTAAATGTTGCCTTAAAAAATTTTTTTAATTTAAATTATCCAAAAATAATTTTGTTTTTCAAAAAAGTTTTTTGGCTCATTTCCATTAAAAAACAAATTATAAAATTGGATAGATGAAATGAGTATCTGCAAATTTAGAGGAAAATAGTTAGATTAAAAAAGGGGAGAGTTATGGCATGTAAAAATTATTATTTTTTCTAATCGAATTTCTAAAAATACAAAATTTCACATTTATAAAATTAAACAAAAAAATTTTTTAAGAAACTCGACAAAAAAATAATTTTATTTTTTGGGTCTAATACTATATTTAATATAAAGTTTTAGTTATATTTAGAGAAAATAAAAACGTGAAAATGAGATACATACGTTAGGAAACTCTATCAAGAGAGGGGGAAAATTAAGAATTTTCATTTATTGTCAGAGCTAGGCCAGATTTTAAAATATTAGAAATAATTCACTGAAAAGTTTTTAGGAGGCACCGCCGCAGAGAGTCTCAAATTCCCCGACTTTTAGAGACATTCAAAGAATAATCACGAAAACCCCCAAAATAACAAATCTGGCCCAGACCGAATGCCCAAAAAATTATTTTATTAAAAATAAAATTATACTTTTAATTTAAAAGTCAAAATTTCATTTAGTGATTGCTGGATCTGCGGGAGCCGTTTCTTCTACAAATTGTTCAGGAGTGGAGGGAAGGAGTGAAGCAATTTGCTAAAAATTTAATTTTAAATTCAAAATCCCTAAAAAACAAAAAAACCTCTTCATCATTTCCAATTCTAATTTTAACATTTTCACAAGTATGAGACAATCCTGGATTTTCTGAATTCGTGAAAGAAGTTTCAGAAATATGATTTTGTGTTTTATTGAAGTTTTGCAGTCTCAAAGAAAATTTTGTTGCGTTTTTACAATTTTCGATTTGTTGTTTTTCTTCTTGTTCTTCGAATTGGTCTAGTGCAATCTTCAAAAAGTTCGAAATTTAAAAATGTTTAGATTTCAACTTAATGAGACAGTCTCACATTTCTTCAAAATTTTTAATTTTCGCTTAAGGCTACCATTATCGGTTTGTCTGATATTTCATTTTTGAGTGATTTAATATTCATAAAAAGAAACTTGGACAGGAATGAAAAGAGGAAAGAATGGGGAAAAGGGAAAATTTGAAGAAGGGCTGGGGCAAAAAAGTGAATTTTTTGGCCTACGGCCTCTGAAATTCAAAAAATTTTCGCCTGCGGCACTGAAAATAAAAATTTTTGGCGCAAAAAAGTTTCCCCCCTTGCCCCCCCCCCCCGGAAAAAAAATCCTGGCTACGGGCCTGATTCTACAAATATATAGGAAGAAACTCGGGGAGAAAAAAATGGGGTCTTTCAGGTTCAATATTACCGATAGCTCCATTGATAAAAAGAAGAAAACAATGAAAGCTTAGAAATTTCAATTAAAAAAACCTGAAGTTGTTTTAAATGTGCATTCATTTCATTCAAAATCTCCTCCAACGGCTCCTTTTGTTTTAAATTAGCCAAACAAATAGGCATTGCCAAAGCCCAAGAAGCGCTGACCAAAGAATTAACACGCGCTTCCAAAACACGAATATCCACATTTGGGGCAGCCATTGAACACAACAAAGACTCAAAATTAGGCATCAATCTTCCACTTGCCTCACAAATAAGTTTGTCAATTTGAAGGGAATATTGATTCGATTTTTGCTGTTCTAAGGGAAGCATACGCTCAGTTAGGGAATGACAAAGGCGAAGGACGGCAACACAATTAGAAAGTAATCCAGCAGCAAAATCGTCAATCCATTGATTGTCGTTTAATGTCTTAACTGAAAACAAAGATTATGAGAATTTTTTTTAATTGCTGGAGTCTAGAATGGGAAAGATAATCCTTTTCAATTTAGGAGGCAAAAATCTACCTAAAAAGCACCCTAAGTTCTAGACCCATGTCTGCCTTGTGGTTTTTAAATAATAATTGTCAAACTACAAAGAGGGGAATTTTACCCATAAAATTCATTTCCTTGTAATCAGAGGTGGGTCAGAATTCCGATTTCCGACTTTTGAGCCAGTTCCGATTTCCGACACCTCTGACTACCCACCTCTGCTTGTTATAGGCCTAAATGAAACCAAAAAACACGTTTAATGAAACAGTAAATATTTTAGGCAGAGACCAAACCAAAAAAAACAAAAAAATAAATTTACGCATATTCGGCCCAAGTTGAGCAACATCCTCATTATTTGCACTTTTTATATTTGAAAATCGAGAGGGTCGCGTCTTAATCATTTTTTTATAATTATTTCTTCTTTGACAAGTAACAACAAGCATCCAAAGAGAAAAAAAGAAGACGGCAACCAACACAACAAAAGCTAATGCAACAACAAATTCCATAATATTTGGTAGATTGTAAGAAAGTTTTGGAATAAATTTGAATAGTAAATGGCCATTAACAAGCAAAAACGATCTAAAGCTATAAAAATATATGAAAAGATTAGTACAAGTTTTTACCTAGCAGATGTGGGCCGGAACAGCCAGAGGTGTCTGAAATCGGAAGAGCCGGAAATCGGAACTGACTGAGATGTCGGAAATCGGAATTTGGACCCACCTCTGCTACCTAGCAAAAAATTTTCACGCTAAAAAAACTCAAAAAATTTTGCAAAAACTCTTTTTCCCTCATCCTTTTGTCTTTCTCCTTTGTGGATAAAAAATCATTAAAAAACACAATGCCAAAATTAATTATAATTGGTAATAATATTTTGCCAATTCCATATTTTGCCAACATGTCTAAAAATTGACGGTTTGCCAATAAGTTTTGTGACAAAATGAAAGTTTTTACTCTCATTGACGAATTAATTGTTGTCAAAATATAGTGATTCGTTTATTAATTCAATATTGATTTCTCTGTCAAACTCTTTTCTTTTTTCATGTCTTGTACTGTCTGGTAAAACTTTTCCGGATCCGGAAATGGATTTTGGACTTTATCTTCTTGCTGGATGGATCCACCTGATATTTTTACAGATTAATCAAGTCCAGAAATAGTTCTGTAAATCACAAAAGATTCTGTTTTAGTAATTACTGTTAATTTCATTTTTCTCTTGAGTTTTTGTCCAAGTATTGAATTTTCGAGTTTATTTTCTTATATTTTAATCTTTCCCATTTTGGTTTAATTGTTCTAATTAACACAATTAAAAAAAGGCTTTTATCAAAACACACACCATTTTTATAACAAAAAAAAACCAAAATATTTTTCATAAACAACTCTTTTCTTTTTTTTCCATTTAAAGCGCCACTTGTGTGTTGGGTAAATTATACGAGACATACAAGTGTTTTTGGTTCTCTTCTACAAATATAGGCAGGTATATATGGATGTCAGCCATTACTATCCTTTTAAATTCAATAATATTTTCTCTTTCCAAATACTAATTTCGCCGACTTTTTTTTGAATATAGGCATGAGATGAGCCATTTATTGCTTTAGCTTTTCTTGGCTTCTTAGAAAAGAAAAAAGTGACAGAAAAAAGAAGAAAGAACGCGTTGTTATCCACGGTTAAACACACACTATTTTTACCTAAGCAATCCCTCTTTAAATGAATCCAAAAAATTTTTTGTTTGGTTAATCAGCAGACCTGTAAAATTTAGCAAAAAATTTTGTCTAGCCTAAAATTGGCTTTCTCTAAAATTTTATTTTTGGCTGTTTTGGAGGGGGGGGGGGGATTAACGCGAATATATTTTTCTTCTTTCTTTTCATTTTATTTAAAAATTTTTTCAGACTTGAGTTGTAATTTGACTTTTTTTGTATAATATTAATTTTAAAAAATGAGAGGAGATATTTCTAAAGCTGACAGCATTCCTGCTGACGCTCAAGCTGAAGCCGTTTCTGTTGAAAAGCAACAGGTTTGTTTTTAATTTTTTTTTTAATTTTGATTTTTAAAATATTTTAGGAGCTGTTGTTGATGAATAAACTTGCTTCGACTGGTAAACTTCCTCCAAAGTCTGCTGGTTCGTTCCTTCAAAAACGGTTGCAGCAACGAGTAAGGATTTTATTTTGTTTGGGCCAGGAATTTTAGGGGTTATTTTCGTTCTAATTGATCAAGGGATTGATTTTTATGTTATTTTTTACTATCGTGTAAGACGGGGTGACGTCCGAGACTGCCTAATTGTCCGAGTTTTTTAGACCAAATGTGCGATATTCGAAGGGTAGATAGGCGGGATGAATAATAACTACTCTTATCAGGGAAAAAGGCTTATACTCCTTCGGTATTCGATTTCTTTATTCTTGCAATTAAACAGACCATAAAGTTAATATTCTGATTAAATCATCAGAAGATTCCAATAAAAGAAGAAGAAAAATCGAATTTCCCTTTAAATATATAAAATACTGATTCAAATTCCTGGCAAACGTTTTTTTTCTTTTATCTTGACCTTAGCAAATTACTTCAATCCTCGTTTTTTAAAATTAAAATCTAATTTTCTTCAGAAATTTTTTGACTCCGGTGATTACAATATGAACAAAGACAAAAAGACGACAACTGCTGTAGTTGGGCAGCAACAGCCTGTGCCCGCTACCGTTGTTTCTCAGGCACCGCCAATATCTTTGGCAGCGGCTCCAAAATTGGCAGCAACAATTGAGGAGAATTTGCCAAAGATTCACCAACAAGATGAATTAATGCCGACTATTCGCCCGCCTGCTGGGTCTTTTTCTGGATGTTCAATGGATGCTGGAGATGAAGATACTGATGAGCATTTACAGGTTTTTTTTGAATTAGGGTTTTTTTTAATTATTTAAAAATTTGTTAAAAATATTTCCCTATAATGAGTTATAAATGTTAGGTGGTAAGTCCGGGGAGAGTTAAATAGCATCTAATATTTGGAGCCAAAGGTTAAGGTTAAAAAATGCTGCAAAATAAAACTCATTTTTGAGTTAGTCTCTGAGGCTCTGTCAAAGGAGTTTGAAATTCAGTCCACTATCTCTTTTTGGTCCATATTCTTTTTGTCAAGCACCCCAAACATTTCTGTGGTATTGCCAAAATTACCCAACTTGGTTAATTCTGATCTGGACATCGAACATATATTAGGGCCGAAGGGTAGCACTTCTTATTTGAAAACCCAAAAATTATTTTTTCAAATCTAAATCGAGTAGCAAATATTTGCGACTTTTATCATTTAACAGAAAATGTCCGGAAGTATTTTGCAGATTTCTGAGTTAGCAAGCATCTAAAAAAATTTTTTTTCTTGTCAGATTCCACGTCCAGACACTGTTCCGCAACGTAAATCTTCTATTCTGCATCCATCAGCTCATAGCAAGTTAAGTCCTCAACCACATATTCATCATGAACATACGGACGAATCGCTTTCTATGCCGCCACAATAAAAAGAAAAATTAAAGTGAATGGAAGGTTTTTTTGATGATTTAAAAATGATTGGAGAAAAAATGAGGAAAATGAAAATATTTAATTTAAGGAGCGTGTGGTTCACGACTGGTTTTAAAACCTGGGAAAAAGTATTTTTTAAAAATTGTTTTGGTCAAAAAATATTATTTGCTAGGTCTATAAAAATTTAAAAGACGGTGTTTTTTAAAATGGGAAGATTAAAAAAAATTTCTTTTTACCAAAAACAAAATTTGGATTTTAAGGGACTAATATATTCATCATGAATATAGCCGCTGAATTTTATTTTTTAGAATTTTGTTAATTCCAAAAAAGATAACAAAATCTTTTCAGTTTCTTTGACTAAAAACAAAATAACAGAAAAATGTTCTAAAAATTAAGGGAGTAAAAAATTGGCAAGTAAATAGAAAACGGTCGTGAACTAACCCTAAACTTTTTTTAACCTATTTTTAAAAAAATTAAAAAAAAAAAAGAAAAATTCACATCGAATTGATTTAAAATATTGGGCACAAAAATTTTTTTTTTTAATTTTTGTGGATTTTAAAGGAGTTTTTTTGTGCCCTCCGTCCTCTCTAATTTTTTTTTCTTCTTAATTTTAAAAAATGTGTATACTTCAACTTTTTATGTATTTAATTAAATTGTTAGATTTAGAGTAAAAGGAGAGAAGGAATTGTGGTGATTTTTGGGAAGTTGTTTTTAAAGTTTTTATTTTTGGGTTATTTGGGGGGTTTCATCTCTTCATTCTAATTTTTTTAAATTTTAAAAAGGGAAGGGATTTTTGTTCCACAACAGAGCTGCGCCGCAAAAAAACGTTTCAACGTTTTTTTCTTTCGATTTTAGATTTTTGAGGATTTTTTTTTGTTTTGACGCAGCTCTGTCCCCATTAGTTTATATTAGTTAAAAAAATTCGTAGCATTATTCCTGTAATAAAGCACAGTTGTTAGGTAATGTCTTTATTTTTTGTTATTCTTCGGACATTGCCATTGCCAAGGACATACACAATATATGTACATATCCGAATTCGATAATTTTTATTTAATTTAATAATTAATTTTTGAATGTTGACAGCGAATATTAAACCAAAAATTATTTTGGTTAATAAATTTTCATTTTTACAAACTATAAAAAAATAAAAATAGAATTTTCCGGTAAAATTTTAAATTTAAAAATCACAGGATTATTAGAAAAAACATTAATAAATAATTAGCTGACTGAGCAAATAATTTTGACTTTATTATAGTTTATGTTTCTAATAAAGCTTTATAGATTTAAATAAAAAGTTGATGAGGATTGGAGGGAGAGGCGTATCCAGTTTTCTGTTTGAGTTTGTTCTTTGTTAATCTCTCTGTTTGAGCCATTTTGTACTTCAACTAAAATCCGGACTATGGATGTGCGCCATTGCGTTTTGGCGCTTTTTTGGCCGATTTTGGCATTATTGCGTTTGGTGTGTTTTAAAAATTTGAAAAATTGGCGTTTGGCGCGCCACGCGAAAATTTTGGCGGGAGGGAATAAGTAAATAAAGATTATCTTTATTTGGATACATAAATCAACCAGAGCCATAAATGCTTAGTTAAATAAAATTAAAAGAATCGAAGAGTTATTTTGGGCGAGAGGGAGAGCGGCTTTTTTAGATCTAAATTTGCCGCTTGAAAAAAACTTGTGTTTTTAAAAAAGTTAATTTTTGAGCAAATAAAATGTCACGTTTCTTCAAACAATAAACGCTGTTTTTACATTATTAATATTTTATAGCGAGTACGTTTGTGTCCTTTGGTTCGAAGCACGCACCTCCATAAAATTTAGAAAATTAATTGTTAACCCAAGAGATCAACATTACAAAGATCAAGGCATTTTGGAGATCTACACTGGTTGAAAAATATTTTTATGGGTTGTTTGATTAATGATACGTGTATAAACTAAAAATTGAATTTAGTATTAATCGAAATTCGGAGCTTACTCTTTCGAAAACTTTTAAGATCGCTAAGCAGTGATCTCCAAAACCCTCTGAACGAGTGACTTTTTAATGGATTTTGAGAGATGATTGATAAATAGAGTGGTCGGCCATTCGATTAGAGGTTTAATGATACAGTGCTGTTGTAGGCTAAGAATTTGTTGGTTGATTGTTGACACACAGAAAGACTAAAAGCTTGCTTATCACTTTGCCTAACACCTCTAAGCAGTTGATCTCCAAAATGTTGATCTCGTAGATACTCTTTAAAATATTATTTTTTTTATACTTTTTTGTATTTATTTGCTCAGATTTGCTAAAAAATATTTTTTGGCAATTTATAAATTTATTTTGTTTGTCTTAAGAGATGAATAAATACTCCTTGGTCAAAGGGTATTTTATTCAAAAATTTAAAAAATTTAAATAATCATAAATAAATTCTAAAAAATGATTTTTATTTCATTAATTGTCGTCTTAATAGCTGCTGAATTTAATGGTACTTTAATTAATTAAATAATTAAATAAGTAATTAAAAACCTCGCCCAGTATTATATTTTCTAAATTATTTTTATATTATTATTCCAAAAAAAATAAAACTTAAACGAAGGGAGGACAACCTTGTAGAGATCGAGCTGGACCTGGACCAAGGCCTGGGTTTTTCTTGTACCCAGAGTCCAGGTCCAGACATTTTTTGACCTTCCTGGGTTTTCCTGGACTACAGGCCCAGGATCCAGTCCAGGTCAATAAATCAAACTCCAGAGTCCAGGAACAGGTCCAGGCTTTTCAAAAATTCCGATCTCTACAACCTTGATTAAATTTATTCAAGTCTAATATACATTAGATCGAAAAAAGTCAAAGAGAACGTATTTTTGTGGGCCACGGGGCAAGGGGATCTGTCTAAGGGATACACTTTATTTAAGATTTATTAAAAATTAGATTGCTGACTGTAAGTGATGTGTATGAGAATCGAGGTCGATATATCGAAAAAATCTCGATTCTCGAAAGCCGAGAACTTTTTTTAGATCTCGTTTCGATACTGTCTTAAATTTAAATTTGGACAAGAAATACTTTTAACCAAGAAATTTAGAAGCAAATACAAACTGCAAAGATGGTGATGGCGCGGTAACCTTTTTGTCCAGCCTTATAAAAAACACGGGCAAACCTGACGGCATTCAAGGGACAAAAGTAAAAGCAAATAGCTATTACAACAAAACTTGTTCCAACACAAATGCAGCGGCGAAAGTAAAAAAAATCTTTTTTGAAATTTTTAATAATTTTTTCTTAGCGTTGCTACCCAAATGATGATACAAATATTAGCGTTTTTAAAATTGTTTGTAGCAATGTTATTTGTATTTGTGGTAATATTGATAATCAATGTTACTCTGCGACTAAAGATAATACTGGAGATTTAGACTATATGTTCTATTCTCATAGTAAATAAATTAATATTTTGAGTTTAGGGTGTTGCGAAAATTGCGGATATAAAAAATATAAAAAATTGTTAAAGCTTTCATTAAGCTTTCATGCTGGTACTCTGCAAATAAAACGCTAACAGGCGTGCATGCAATTGAAAAAAATTCCCGCAAGCGAATTAATTTTAAAATCCGCAAACGCATTCCGCAAGTCGAAAAAACACGCGATTTCACGCAATCCGCAATCTGGGGATATAAGGAGTAATCTGGGCGCTTGTCCAGTTTATGCGTCCAATGAAAGTTTATGCGTCCAATAAACAAAAAATTGGATTTTTCTTGGTGTTGCAAAGTTAGGGTATGGCTCCAAAACATTTCTTCATGTTTGGGACCTACGGCCACCTGGTCTGGGACCGTCCCTTGCCCAATCCCTCGAAATTTCGGAAAGTTATAGCCAATTTTTTAAAATTTCGGAAAAACAATTATAACTTTCCGAAATTTCGAGGGATTGGGTAAGGGACGGTCCCAGACCCAGTGGGCGTAGGTCCCGAACATGAAAAAATGCTTTGGAACCATATTCCAACTTTGCAACACCAAGAAAAATCCAATTTTTTGTTTATTGGACGCATAAACTTTCATTGGACGCATAAACTGGACAAGAGCCGTAATCTGTAGATATAAGAGGTAATCTCGGGATATAAGGGGATTAGAGGGTATAACTTTAGCTACCTATCTGCAGCTATGGCGCTACGGATAAAAATCCTTAGCATTGTTGCTACCAGCATCAGAGTGCCGGCTGGGATGTCGGCAAACTGACGGTTTCCGAATCTGACGATTTCCGGTTTCCGTTTTTTTATTTATATCAATATATTTGCAATTATCGTATTCGCAATCGACGAAACACCTTTGAGGAATAATTTAAATTTAAAAATATTTTAGAAGGCAGCATGTTTGTCAATCCAAATGTTAATGCAATTAAATTGTCATCACCCGATAACAAAAAACATTTTTCTTATAAGACTAGTGCCCCAGAACACATGCAGTTAATTCCAGGCGAAGACACATATCTTAACGGGAATAAACTTACTGGTAAAAACCTAAAATATACTACATAAATACATAATTGACTAAAACCAAAAGTCTTTCTGTCTGGGCTTGGTCTAAACTACCTAATTTTTAACATCCGCTTCTACTTTATTACCGTTTATTGACTAAATCAGATCTCGACGAGCTGAACCGAACTATACCAGGGCGTCCCGGATTTAATAATTTTGGTTGTTGTAAAGCATATAGCTATTTAATTCCTAAGGCTATGCAGTAGGCGGCGTGGTGTAATGGCTAACACATCAGTCCGGTCTACTGAAGATGCTGGTTCGCTCCCAGCCGCCCAATATAGCCTGTTCCATAACGAGAGTTTACTTAACAAATTTTTTATTTTAAATAGTTGGTTGTACACCTTGTCATAAACTTAATGGCCTTAAGTGTTGAACAATAAAAGAAAAGAAAAAAATGTAGAGAAGGCACGATAAAGATAAAATATTAACATTTATTATTTTTTAGACAAAAAATGTGTTAAATATTTACTAAACATTTTTTTGGAATAATATTCAAAGAACACAATTTTCTAAAGATAAAACTCGACTCATATTGAAAGCATTTTTATTTTAATTTAACATTTTAAATTGTGAGCTAGTTCAGGAATGTTGTGTGTCGTCCTTTTAAATTTTCCTTCACGTCTATATAAGAAAAATTGGCGTCGCCGTTTTTCTTATTTCTCCATATTTTGGAAAAAATCGTATCTTTTTTTAAAATCGAGCTAAAAATTTGATTTCTGGCCAAAATATAAAATGGAGTATTAAATATGATTGATCAAAAAATCAAAAATTTTGACCGAATTAAATAAGAGTTATGAATTTTTTAACAAAGTACTACTTTTTCTTAAAAATTACTAAAAAATAAGGTACTTTTTTGTTAAAAATTCTCATAAATTTATTTTTAAAGTGAAAATTTCAAAAATTATATAAAAAAATAGAGAACACTTAAAACTATCGAAAAATCTTTGCGGGACGGGATCCCGCGGGATAAATCCCGCAAAATGCCGCATCCCGCAAATGAAAAAATGCGGGATTGCGGGACGGGATCCCGCAAAATCCCGCGCGGGATCCCGTCCCGCACCGACCTCTAGTCCCTATTTTACAAAATCAAGAGCCTAGATGGCGATTTTTTTAAATTCAAATTTTAAAAATGAATCTTACACGGCCAGATCCTTCCGTCCTGCCCTTTTGACACCTAGTATATTGAACTTATAAGTTAATAAACTTCTGTGAAGCTTGGAATGAGTGATTTTCAGAGGTTGATCGATGATGTATTAATTATTTTTTTTTGCATGCTGGGAGCGAATATTAAACAAAAAATTTCTTTCAGTTAATAAAATTTTAAATTTTACAAACTATAAAAAATAAATTTTGGGAAAAATTTCAAAAAAAATTACAAAATTATTAGAAAAAATGGCTAAACAAATAAATTTTATTAAAATAGAATTTAAAAAATCGAAGATTATCTTGTCTGGTACACCCCGCAAGATCAAACCCAAGACATATTACCCGAAAGATCAACTTCAAAAGGTCAATGTCTTTTAGCGGCATTAATGTTTCACTAGATTTTCCGTTCTGGTCAAAATTTTAGTTGTGGTTCAGGCCGAATTTTCGGTTCAAGTAAGGCCTCACACGCATGAGCTCGAAAAGCACTATTCAGAATACCACATCTGCAAATCGAAAAAGTGTTGAACTTCGAGAATGATAGCTCACAGAGCTGTCAAATCCCGCTCTGATTTTTGTTTCGCTGCAGCCATTAATACAGCAAAATTCTGGAACTGTACTCTTAAAGGTTAGCAAAAAACTAGTGTTTAAGGGAGCTGTCTTTTAGTGACATTTGATATCTAGAAAGATTAAGGAGGTACCCTCTAATAAGTTGTTATTTTGGGTTGATCCCATTTTGTTAAGAGAGTGCAGAGCTCTTTGATCTAGAACTTTTTCCTAAAAATATTTTTTTTGTGTTTTCTTTGTAAAAGTTTATTTTTGAGTAAATAAACTGTCACGTTTCTTCAAACAATAAACGTTGTTCTTCGTGTTAATAACTTTGATAACTTTTAACGAGTTCGCACCTACATTAAATGTTAAAAAATAATTCCTACCCAGGAGATCAACAACAAAATTAACTTATTTTTGAGGATGGTTAGGAAAGCAATATTTTTTGGGGGTTATCCCATTGAGGATTAATAGAAAAGTGTAGAGGGGAAGTGGAATTGAATATTAATCTAAATTTGGGATTAATACTTCGAAAAATTGCGACCTCTATAAATGAGATTTTTGAGCTAGTTAAGCTAAAAGAGGGTGAAAGCCTATCTACAATTACTAGCAAATTTTAAATTTCCAAACATTGTTCAGCTAATATTTATTCTAGAATCTCATTTAGATATCATCTTTATTGAACTAGGTTTACTAACAAATGTGTCATTGAAAGTGTATTTTGAGAGACTTTCTAAGGAATTATTGATAAATAGAGCGGAGAGTTCCGATTTACGACGTTTTTTCCTTCCGATTTCCGAAAAAATTTTTGATTTCCGATTTCCGAGTTACGACTTTTGAGCCAGTTACGATTTCCGGCTCTTCCGAGTTCCGACACCTCTGACTATTCCGATCCACCTCTGTTGTGGACTAAAAATATACTGGTTGATTATTGACACAAAAAAACTTAAAGCTTATCTTAATCAACTGTAAGCAGTTGATCACCAAGAAGTTGATCTTATGGACACTCAATAAAATATTCTGTCTTCTTTCCTTTTTTATTTGTTCAGATTTGATAATAAAAAATTTTTTTTGGCAATTTTAAAAATTTAAAAATTTATTTTATTTGTCTTTAGAGATGAATAAATACTCTTTGGGCAAAAGGTATTTTATTAAAAAATTCAAAAAAATTAAATAATCATAAATAAATTTTAATAAAAAATGATTTTTATTTCCTTAATTGTCTTCTTATTGGCTGCTGAATTTAATGGTAATTATTTAATTATAAAATCTCGCTATAAGATAAACCCAAAACGGGATAAACCTAAATTTAGGATCGTGGCAAATCTCTGTCTAGCTATCGCAAAGAGAATCCATCATTTTCTTTCCTTTTTGGCTCATCCAAGTTATTAGTAATGCACGGGGAAACGAGAGGCGGGTCGCGAGATGACCTCGGGAGTCGAGATCGGGAGGCCAAAAACTCGGGAAAATTTCTCGATTCGGGATCGGGATACCCGAACATCACTACAAAATACAACCAAAGACCCTACTAATAAGGAAAAGGAAAGATGAGTGAGCACCTCTTCTAACGCAAAAAATGAAAGAAAAAAAGAGCGGATTCTCTGTGCGGACAAATATAGAGCCAATGGACATTTGCCTAAGATCGTTTAAAGTTTAGTTGGCCACTGAATGGGGGAGTCTGACTTAGAGATACCCTCTATTTAACCTCATTTACCCCATTTCACCCTCAAGAGAGCATCTTATAATTGACGTCAAATTGTGCCACAACCAAGATTCCTTATACGCTCTAAATCTAGAGAAACGGTTTAGTTGGATTATATCCAGGCAGAGGTGAATCGGAAATGACGAAGGTGCCGGAAATCGGAACTGTCGGAAATCGGAAATGGCTCAAAAGTCGGAAATCAGCCTAATTATTCGGAAAGTGGAAGACGGAAATCGAAATTCCGATTCACCTCTGTATCCTGGGATGTAAAGGGAGTATATAAATTTAATCACAAAATACTTTTAAACACCAATTTAGAAGCAAGCACAAACTGCAAGAAGGGTGAAGGCGCAGTAACCTTCTTGTCTAACCAGCTCGGTAACATACAAGGAATAAAAGGAAATAGCTATTATAACAAAACTTGTTCTAACACAAATACTGCAAAAGTAAAAAAAAAGAATCTTTTTTTGAAATTTTAAAAATTTTTTCTTAGCGTTGCTACCCAAATGATGAATCAAATATTAGCGTTTTTAAAATTGTTTGCCCCACAAATATTTGTATTTGTGGTAATGTTGATAATCAATGTTACTCTGCAAAAACAGTTAATCCTGGAGATTTAGACTATATGTTCTATTCTCATAGTAAATAAATTAATATTTTCCTTTTGAGGTGTTGTGAAAATTGTGGATATAAAAAATATTAAAGTATCAGTCTGTTATAGAGAAAGAGTTTACAAAAGTTTAGCCACCGGGCAGGATTCGAACCTGGGACCACCTGCTAGTTGTTGCTAGGCGCTTTCGCTCACTATATGCAGGAGCTCTACCTCTGAGCTACTGGGGCATCGACTAATGCTGGGTGAATCATCCTTACAATAGAGATAGGCCTGGGTCTGAACCAAAGACTGGGTTTTCCTGTATCCAGAGTCCAGGCATTTTTTGACCTTCCTGGGTTTTTCTTGGGCCTGGGTTTTCCTGGACTACAGGCCCAGGATCCAGTCCAGTTCAATAAATCAAACCCAGAGTCCAGGAACATGTCCAGACTTTTCAAAAATTCCGATCTCTAGTCTGTTTCAGAGTGCCGGCTAGGATGCCAGGCGGCACTTTGACGGTTTCCGACGATTTTTGGGTTCCATTTTTTTATTTTTATAAATATATTCGCAATTGTCGCAACACCATTGAGGGAATAAACAAAAAATTATTCAAGGTGGCAGCATGTTTGTTAACCCAAATGTTGGTTCAATTTCATTATCGTCACCTGATAATCATCATTTTGATCCAAAGACTAGGGCCCCAAAATTCATGGAATTAACTCCAGGCACAAAATCATATCTTAATGGGAATGAGCTTTCTGGTAAAAAGTTTACTTATGCTAGTCGACTTTCAAATTAAAAGTTTTGTTATCTGACAATGAGCTTGGTCTACCGTATTTTCTCGATTAATTCCCCTGGGCAGTTGATCCCATCTGTGGGATGGGGGGTAAACTAATTTTTTGGTCAAAGATTTATTTTCTATCCTGCCCCACGTTAATGCCGTCGAATTTTTATGTACGTGAGGTTTTATGTACGAGTCCCAGTAAATAAAGCAAAAATGAAAACGATCATTCGGTAATCGGTAAAATAAGCAGTTTACGTTTTAAGGGGTTAACACCCTTAGATAACTCTCAGGATGAAGCCAACCATTTGTTATTTTTAGGGGATGTGTTCTGCCGCCTTACTTCACAAATTCTAGTTAAAACTAGCCTTTAGACTCACGGTCTAGTCCCTATAATAAATGCCCAGATAAACCTCCTCCCTATTAATTACCCCATCTAGTCAGAAGTCTAAACCCTTTTTAATTATTTGTGCACATACGGTACACAAATTTCTTGCCGGACAAATACATACGAGAGAAAAATTTATTCAAAAAATTTCCAAATTCTTCAAAATTTAAATTTATTTTAAATAGTTGCTTGTACATCTTGTGCTAACTTTAAGCAGCTAACGTGTTGAACAATAAAAGAAAAAAGTAATATAAATAAGAAACGATGGAGAAATGATTATATGTATTTGAACAAAAAATTGTGTTAAAAATACTCTATATATTGTCAAAAATAAATAAATTTTCGGAATAAAATTCAAGAAATAAAACTTTTTTTTTAATTAAAATTCGACGCTTTGTGAAAAGAATTTTCTTATTGATGGCACAAAATTAGCAAAAAAACAAAAAATAAAACCAGCCAAAATCGAACGCTAAACACCAAAATTTTTATAAATTCCAAAAATCCAAAATTAACCCCTTTTTTACGTCGTAGGCAAAAATTTTGAAATTCCTGAAGGCTGTTGCGCCGAAACGCAATTGTCGCGTTTTTATACAAAACCGCGAAACTAATTTTTTATTATATTTTTTTAATGCCGCACCTGCTTTAACCCTTCTCAATTAAAAGAAAATATTCTATTTTTAGCCAGCTGCAATTTTCTTAAAAATAAGGCCTTAAAATTATACGAACCCCTTTTTTTTAATCATCTTTGTTCTTTCATATATAAAAAAAGGGTTTGATTTCTTTTTCAACCAAGTTTTAATGTTTTTACCTATGTATTTTTTACTAAGAAGTTAATCATCAAATTTATAAAAATTCTTTTAAATTGAATAAAATTTTGTTGGAAATCTTCCTTTGATTCGTCCAACTTCAGGAGATTAAACAAAAATCTTCCATAAAATATCCCTAATTTAACCCTATAAAATTAGGTGAAATTTTATACAATTTCTATAAAAATATTTAATATTTTTTATATTTTTCCATTAATCATCATTGTTTTTATATTTTTAAAATATAAATGTTCAAATATTTTTTCCCTGTCATCTTTTCAATTCTTATCTTTTCCCTCTAAAAATGTATTCATAATTCTATGTTTTTGACCCTATTTAAGCTGATTTATATCCATTATTTTCAACTTCTTCACCCTTACTTTAAATTCCCCTTTAATATTAAAACTTTCGTATTTTTTAATATTGGAATAAAAAATTAATATTTTAAATATTTGGTTAAAATTATTTGGTCTAAATCATTGTTATATTACTGCAATATAACAAATTTAAGTAATCCTTTTTATAACAAGTAATCCTTTTTATAAAAAATACAGGAAAGTCCTCTATGCTATTTGTTTAGTAGTGATAAATAAACAGTTGACTGTTCCTGGGAACTCCCCGGATGACTCAAAACCTATATTAGAACAGAAAATTTTCTAGGATAACCGGAAAATTCAAAATTCTGTAGACGTATAGAACGTTTTAATTATTGTTTAGTTCTTTAATAAATGGCCTTAAAGAGAGAGTTTGTTTTAGAATACAAGAAAATGTTTTCTGAAGGTGATTATTTTATCTACTAAATCATTCTTAGTAGGGTTTCACCGGAAGTTCCGGTTCCGGTTCCGGTTCCGGAAAGTTCCGGTGTTTTTTTGGTTCCGGTTCCGGTTCCGGGAACCGGAACTCAAATTGGTTCCGGTTCCGGTTTCGGCTCCGGTTTACAAATCGGTTTTGGGCAAACCGGAACTTTTTTACACCCCTAAGGATTTGTTTTTTTTTTTTAAATTTTAATAAACTACACGTACGTAACTACACGTACGTACTCTCATACTTGGTAATAAAAAAATCGAAAGAAATATGTTTATTTTCTTTCAATTGCCCTTTGATGAGCGGGTGGCCGAGTGGTTAAGGGGCTAGGCTTCACTCAAGGTGTTAATAATTTTATGTTGGGTTCGCTTCCCGGTCTTAGGACAGTAAATCTTCAAATTTTTCATTCCACAAATAAATTACTATTTTATAAGTTTAATTTTGTTTTAAAAATTATTCTATTTTTACATGGAGTAATTATGTTTTTTGCCCCTCTAAAAGTTTTAAAATTTCTCGTATGACTAATAAATGGTGAATTTTTTTGCTTACAGCCTTCAGAAATTTTCAGAAATTCCGCCTGCGGCGCTGAAAAGAGAAGAAATCTAGCTTCTTATCCTCAAATATTCTTAAAATTTTCGCCTACGGCTCTAAAAAGAAAGTTGAATGGTATATCGGAGGATTTGGAGGATTGATGTGGATTTTGATTATATAGTGTGATTTCAAGGGGCCTAATATCCTTCTATACTTCATTATCCACATAAAACGTATATCCCTCCTTATTCCACTGATATACCTTAAACCCCCTTACAATTCTCAACCTTTACATCGCCGATATCACCACTTATCTCTAATCCAAATATATCACTTATCGCCGACAAATTTACGGTTCGGTTTTGGTTAACCGAAGAATTTGGTGAATAGACAACCCTACTTAAACTACAAATTTTTTTAAAATTTTCTAGCAAAAATTTTTTTAAAGTTCCGGTTCCGGTTCCGGGCCGGAACTTAGAAAAGTTCCGGTTCCGGGAACCGGAGCTCAAATTGGATCCGGTTCCGGTTCCGGTTCCGGTCGAAAAATCGGTTCCGGTGAAACCCTAATTCTTAGGTTGTAATTGTTTTGATTTTCTAGCCAGTATAGAAATCATATAACTAGGTAAATATAAACTAGACTCAATACAAAAAAATAAAATATATAGTTTCAATTTATCCAACTCCAAAAAGAATACAATTCAAAAAAGATAAAAATAATGTGGATCTCAACGGTCAACAATGTTGAGTCCTTGTGGTGAATTTTTAAATAATAATAACCGACAATGGAAGAGGAGACCTACAAAAGTAAATAAAAAAAATTTAGCTTATGTTAAAAAATAAGCTAAACTCTTATTTTTTAACATTAATATTCATTCGATTAATTAAATTTGTTTATATAAAATTTGATGAGAAGGGGAATTCAAGGATAAGTATATATTATATTCAGGGTTCTTATATGTGCGGATTTTGCCTCATTTTGTAGTTTTTTGATAGGGTGATGAGGATTATTTTTAAAAATGCCTATTTGCAGTTTTTTGTGGTCTTTTAGAGATTATGAGGATTTTCTATATTTTCTTGTAGTTTGAGGAATAAAATTCCATTTTTTCTCTTACACTTTTAAAAAATCCGCAAATTTACGCCTGCAGCGCTAAAAAAGATGAATTTTGGCTGATTTATATTGATTATATTTTTTAATAATTTCTCTATTTATTGGAGTTTTTCTGACAAAATAACGAAACATTTTGAACATATTGGGTTGGGGTTGTTGTAAATGTCAGAAAAAGACAGACTATTTCACATTAACATTACATAATCACAACGTGTAAATCTAGTGTTATGCTCTTGCTGTTTTTGTAAATAAAGAGGTAACTAGGGGATGGGGAAATTAATGATTAAAAATCGTTAAAATAATTTTCAAAAAAAATTTTAAAAATCGAAGAAATTTTGTCAACAACTAAAAAAGGGTATTGAATACACAAAATTGATTGACTTTATTGGGCTCCCGAATAGGCATCAAAAATCGTTATAGATTTTTGATGCCTATTAATTATTTAAAAATTGCTGTATTCGCTTAATCAAATAAACAATTATTCACATGCAAAAATAAAGTTGCCCTTTTTTTAATTATAAAGGTCTCCCGACATTCTCATCAATTCTCGACTTATCTTATCTTTGTTATTCACTTTCTGTTTATATTTTGACCCTTAAAGTGCCCCTTAAATCCCCCAGCCTTCTCCTCATTATCAGCTTTGGCCTAGCCGCTTCTTTCTCTTACTGTGCTTCTACTACCGGAAAGTGATTCACCTTTTTTTGACAAATAATATTTCTTCTGCCTTACATATTTAATAAAATAAAATTAAAAAATAAAATAGTTTCAATTTATCCAACTCCAAAAAGAATACAATTCAAAAAAGATAAATAATGTGGATCTCAACGGTCAACAATGTTGAGTCCTTGTGGTGGAAATTTAAAGAATAAAAAAAATTAACGCAAAAACGTTAAAAAATAAATATATACTCAATCTGAGGATAAAATTGGTAGAAATCTGGCTTCATGGCCTTCCAAAATTTTTAAAATTTTCCCCTGTATAGCTAAAAAGAGAAGCCTTAAATGTCTAAAATCTTGCAAATGTTTACTTTCAAATTGAATTTTTAAAGTTTTCTATTCCCTAATCTAAAAACCAATAAAAGTAAAAAGTTCACGACTTCAAATCACTACTTCTTCTCAAATCAATCCTCACTTTCTTCTTCAATTTTCAAGATCCATTTGGACCCCGTCAAGTATATTGACATATTCTTGAGCTTTCTCGAGTACTCGCTTTCTAACTTTTTTCAAGGCGGCATCTAACATTGCCTCCAGATTTAACTCTTCATTGCTTGAATTAATTTATAAATTTTTTGTTTGTGTCTGAGGATAACTTTTAAAATTTTTTAATTTGTTTGCCAACGTGTATCCTCTTGTGAGGACAAAAAATTTGCGGACACTTTTTGCGGATTTTAAGTAAATGTCAAAAAACAAAGTTCGGGAATCAATAACCTAATATGGTACTTTTCGGTTATGAGGTTACACATTTACAAATTTTAAAAAGTTCTCAAAATGGTCAATATAATTAATAAGAAAACTTTGTTGGCTGTTGTGCGAAAAAAGAGTGCCGTGGGGTCAACGGTGATGAGTGACTGTTAGGGTTCGTATAATATGGTACTATTATTTTTTGCTATATGTCTTTTTCAAAAAAGCTTGGAGCAGATGGAACTTATAACCACCTGCGCGTAAACCACCGTGTGAACTTTGTTGATCCTGTATCTGGTGCTTTTTTTGCGTAAATTTATGCGTAAATTATAAATAAAATATATAATTATATTGACCATTTTGAGAACTTTTTAAAATTTGTAAATGTGTAACGTCATAACCGAAAAGTACCCCTAATATTTCTAGATCCAAAGTGTGAGCAAATTGCTGTTCGCAAAACGGAGATTCTCTTGCGGATTTTCTTGGGGATTTCTTTGTCGATCTTTTTGCGGACTTTTATGGAATTTTTTGAGAATGATAAAAAATGTTTAAACAAAAATCTAAAACAAAAGAATGTTTAAAACAAAAAATTTTTAGACGCTCTATTTGAGAGGACGTGAAGAATCAGATGACATTCAGGCTTTAAGCGGAAATTAAATTTTTAATAAAATTTATTTTAAAAACTCCACAGCGTCAAACAATGTTTAAGGCAAAAATTAAATTTTCTCCTTTCTCCCTTTTATTTAATCAGATTTTAATTTATAAAATTTTTGTCTAATTTTTTTAAAATAAAATTTAAAATTATTTAATTAGTTGTCTTTGAGGGGACGTTTAAATAGTCATTGAGGGGAAGAGTAAAAAATCATTAAGTAATTTGAAGAAGCAAAAATGTATTTTTACTTTTTAATTGTTTTATTGTTGGCTGTTGGATTTAATGGTATTTTAATTAAATTTTATATAAAGTTGAACCCTATTCAATATTGTTGACCATTGAGTAAGGGGCCTAAGATACACCTAATTATAGGATAATATTTTTTCAGACCCAAGGTTTTCTTATAATGAGGTCCGACTGGGACACGCCCATAACGGCGCAAAGCATAATTTGCTTTAAAGTTCCGAATCTACCAAATCTAGTATTAAACGATTCCTCTCAATGAGCTAAAAGAAGGACACCAAAATTGATAAGGGCCAGAAGTTTTCCAACTATGGCTTTGCGCCGTTATGACCGCGCGCTTGGGATCTACCCAGTCTGATTTTATAAAAGTTAGGAAGCCTGTAGGATAAATTTTTCTGGTGAAAGGATGGATTGAGAAATTTCCAGTGGAAAAATAAAGATTTTAATAAATTTCAGAAGGTAAAAATTGTTCCACTAATCAAGGAAGTTTAACTTTTCTGACAAGCACGATAAAATTTCCTAGTGCCCAAGGCGTTTCTGACAGCTTTAATGGAGCTATAAGCAACAGTATTTGCAAAAACAATAGTTTACAGACGGTAAATGAAGATTTTTTGGAAATGTAAAATTTTCAATCTCAGATTTGCTATAATAGTGTGGAAAACAAGCAAAGTATCGGAAAAGTCGTTTGTAGTAAAAATATTTGTATCTGCAATTATGACGACAATTATTGCTACAAGGCAAATAAAACTAGTGCTTATGTTCTTGACTATATATTTTATTCTTACAGTGAGTTATCTTCAAATTAAAGTTGCTTGTAGTGCGGTTATTGTAGTGCCGTCAGCGATGAAAAGTATAATCCCATGCTTCTTGGGATCACGCGCGGGATTTTGCGGGATACCGTTCCCGCAATGCCGGATTTTGCGGGAGTAATGGATTTTGAGGGATTATTCCCGCGGGAATAATCCCGAATAATCCGTGGCATTGCGGGTTACCGATCCCGAAATGCCGCACTTTTCACAATTTGCGGGATTTTGCGCGAGTGTGTGATTTTGCGGGATTATTCCCGCGGGATCCCATCTCGCAAATTTTTTTAAAAATTACTCCCGCATGAGGGATTCCACAAATACGATTTTGACAGTTACTTAAAAAGACAAGGCAGTCATTGTACAGTAGCTTGGTAAATACAGGATACGGACGCTGTGTTAGCAAAGCTCCTTGTCAGCAAATCTTGTCTAAAGACATTTTGTATTTAAGACGGCTACATTTACATTAACCCAAATACTGGCGGACAGAAACTTGAAAGAACTGTTGAAAAAAGAACATTTGAACACAAAACAACAGCCAATATGAAATTAACTCCAAACACAACTAGCTATATACACGGAAAAGCGCTTCTGGGTAAATATCTTGTTAAGGAAATTTAAAAATTTCTTTTAAATTTTTAGTTGGGTGCACAACTTGTGACAAATTACACGATAATAAAGCGCTTCTTAAATGTTGAAAATTAAATGAAAGATAAAAAACGTTAAAGATTTTGTAAAAAATAAACGAAATTTGAGTTAAAAAATTTTTATGTCTGTAATAAAATAATGGGAAATTTTTAAATTTGTCTAATCTTTATTTTTAATATTTATTTTCCATTTACAATGTTCTGTTTGTAATTTGGTTTAACATAGTTTGCCAGACTTTGAGCATATAATTCTAAACGTTGAGTCATCTAAATTTAAAATTAATTTAGAGTTTACTGGTCTCATCTCCAATGTATTTTAAAACTTTTCTCAATGTCTTCCTACTATATGGGGGGGGGGGTCAGAAATCCAATATCCGATTTCCGAGACCTTAAGCATTTCCGAGAGACAACTATGCTTTTAACCATCGTGAAGTCCAGCAACTTTTCATATATGGGATGTGAAAGACTGGTTCTAGACTAGACAAGATCTAGACTGGCAAGTCTGGACTGGTGCCCTCTAAAGGTGGCTTTTGGACAAGACTGGTTCTAGACTGGACAAGCTAGAGTTGGTATATTTTGAGGCATATATCTCGGCCCATAGTGTCGTCCCAATCGAAATTTTGATGTCATTCGACTCAGCTCGTCGAGCTGAGTCGAATGACATATAATATGTCCCAATCGGAATCTGTTTAGTATTCCGAAATTATTCCGTATAGTTTATAGTTTAAATTTTAGACTAAGACTAGAAAAAAGTAAGGATTATTCCATTGTGTCTAAGCCTTCCAATTTTCTATCTTAAGCTCTCCAGACCACTCTGATCACAAGAGTGTCAAGAGTGGAAAATGATAAATACTATGTAAAGTTTTTACTTTAAATCCCCAGCTGTCCTGTGTTTGTCTACACAAATTTAAATCAATTTCTACCACAAGAATACCTTCCTTATTTCTTGATAATCCCTAAAAATGTTTAAATCATTCGATTTTAATAATATTAAAAATACAGGTGTTCTAGAACCGTCAGGTGCTGCTACATAACTACTACCATAAAAATGTCCAAAGTCCTTGTGGGCTAAAAAATTTGGTTAAATTATTAGTGAAAGGTTCGGCTATATTAGAAAATATTAAATTTAGTAACTGAGAGGTTAAGTATCTGGCCCTGGAAAATTGAAAATTCAGTAATGGAATAAGCAAAAATTTGGAAATTGTGACTAGTATTTGTTAGAAATTTGCCGCTTTCATCTACCTAGAATCTTGTTGATTTTGATATGATTCTCGTTTAAAAAATGGGATAAAGGAAGCAATCCAGGTGTTGTGTCCGCACTTGCAGAAAGAATATAAATGAAAATAAATAACCCAGCATTGGGTTGGATGGTGGCACAGTCGGTTGTGCTTTCGGTTTGGGCTCTTTCCGTGATGGTTCAATTCCATCTCCCATCCACAATTTTTCCACAGCATGAACACTCGGACATGACACCAGGGGTTAATGTAAAGTGATACCTTTATTAAGGTTACAGTCTAATTAGGGTCTTATAACAAAATTCATGGGCAACGTCGTTTGTGTATGGATGACTCGATTTATCTAGGTAGGAATCAAAACCCTCGAATCTAAGACGAGATTAGACTTAAGGGTCATTGTAAATTGGAGTTTACTTTAGTAACAAGATTGCATTATGTGAAGAGTAAAAATTGGGATATAGTTAGATACTGTAAATGCCACAACAGAAGCCCTGGTATTTTTCTACGGGTCTCATTGAGTGGTCTTCTAATAGGGCATAGAAGCCCCTCTCAATATGAGATGGGCTTCTATCACCACATTTATGATAAGTCCCCAATTTTATTTTATCAATTTACCAGGCTTTCCATTGCCAGAAGTAAATTCATTTGGAAAAACTTCTGTCCCCACTCTATTAATTGCGACAGTAAAAACATGATTGGCTATAGCAGCATTTCTCGCTTCAATAGGCCATAGAGCTTCACTAAGTCCGCTAATTGTTGCTGACGGATTAAAAATTATTTCTGCCCCTTTAAATTGGGAAGGTTAGGAAAAAAGAAAATTCAAAAATCAACACCGTTAAGGGCATACATTAACCAATTTTGTGGGTGATGACGGCCATAACAAATATTTACAGCAATTTTGCCTTTAAAAAATGAAAAAAAACTCATTATAAACTCAGTCCAGAATCATTTCCTGAAGTTGGGAGTGGTACTGTTCGACTCAGCTCGCCGAGACGAATCGAATGACAGTCACGTTTCGAACTTTTACCTCCGGTGAATTACACTATATCCAAGATTCCAAATGGCCATAGGCGGTGCCTGTGATTCGGTTCCTATTCCTATTTTTGGTTTGAATTTAGTTTCGAATTTTGGATATCCGTAAATTTCCCAGGATCTACCGACTAGTCCCTACTTTTTTCTAATTTCTAGAATTCTCCAAATATATTCTCAAGGCTGAACTACATTTTTATAACTGACCCGACTCGATTTATTTTTCGATCAGGCCTATCTGTTTCCGAGTGAGGTAGCTGTCTAAAGCGATACCTCAAATTTAAGATATCGTATTTCCGTAAATAAAACGCTCTATTTTTCAACTGTTCCCCAAGGTGGGGCTCTATTTCAGGGTGGGGGTCTACATCAGTGTGGGGTTTTATTTTCGGAAATCTGTTTCCGAGTGAGGTAGGTGCCTAAAGCGATAACCCAAATCTAAGAGATTCCTAATTATAAGATAAATTTTTTCATGGCTTTAAACGGGTATTTCATAATGATAATCTTTATTAAAAAATGATAGTTAATTAATAAACTAGCCAAAAGCAGTTTCAAAAACTGGATGCCCCAATAAAGATTCCATATAATATGTTGACTCGTTAAAATCACCAACTCGAGGAATATGATTTTTTCGTGTTTTGCCAATAACTGTTCCAGTATGTGAAATTATTACACTTAAGAATTAATTTTATTAAATTTTCATAGAAAAATGTTTTACGCAGTATTCCAAATTAGATCATCCTTATCTCTTTCCAAAATAGGAGAAATAATAACAATTCCATGCTTTTTGGCCAACTTTAAATGAAATTATAAACTATAAAAGTTTATTTAAAATATTAAAAGAGGTCGATCGGAAATGACGAAGGTGCCGGAAATCGGAATTATGATCGAACTCTGCATATTAGGACAAACAGGCTACCATATAATACTGTTACATTTGAATTTCTCTAATACGACACACAATCAAAAACTCTACCTTCATACCTCAATTTATGTCGGTTCCAGAGGGGTATTTTTTAAAAAAAAATTCGATCCCAAGGGAAGTAGGCATGAATGTTGACTTTATAAAAGGTGAAGAATTCGATCAGTAATTCACTTCAGAACGTGAGCACGGTCAAATTCCGAGTATACCACAATCCTCCTCTCACAAATCACCTCCTTTTACGTCAGCTAAATTCGACCCCGAGGTTTATGCTGTTAGAGAAGTTCAAAGTAGGGTTGAGCGGGATCGGGATCCCGGTCGGGATCGGGCGGGATTATCCCGGGTTTTTCCATCCCGATCCCGATTTTTCTGATGCCGCTCCCGAAATAAATATCCCGATCCCGGCGAAACCCAATCCCGAGCCGGGATCGGGATGTGCATCAGATCCCGATGCAAATCCCGATTTTATAAATTGACTAGAAGTCTGTGAAATGAAGTTAACAGAAGTAGGGGATGCGTGAAAGTAAGAAAAATTTTCGCCTGCGGTGCAGAAAAGGGAAGAATTTTGGCTTCTTGACATCCAAAATTCTCAAAATTTTCGCCTGCGGCGCCGCAAAAATAAACAACTGTCTTTACAACTAATGAAATATTGAGTGATTTGGTGTGATATCGAGGGATCAAGAGAGGTTGAGGGGAGTATCGGTGGATTTGGAGTATAGAAGGATATCGGTGGATTTACAGGATTAAGTTAGATTTGAAGAGAAATCGAGGGCTTAAGAGATATTACTACATGAATATATCACTTAATCCCTTAATCTCAGTTCTTAATCGTCCAAATTTGAACGTAACGCACTTACTCGTGAAGACTTGCAAGTTTAGACTTGAATGCCCTTGGCCTTCCAAAATTAAAGATATTGCCTGCGGCGACAATCCTCATAGGCTTGTCCTAGTCCGTAATACACGAAACCCCAACCCCCTCCTTTTATTATAATAATTTACATTGCTTAAAAATTTAGTTGAAGGTCCATCCTCCGCGGACTCAGCAAATTCAGTCCTTTATAAATTTTTGATTAAAAAATATTTTCTAAAATACCAAGGGAGTCTTTCCCGCGTGCAAAAAGCAAAAGGCATTGCTAAAAATAAATTTTATACAAAGACAATTCAATTACTAACGCCAGGCTTCCTGCAAGCAAATAATTTGTGCACCTGCTTCGGCTGCCATATCAATCATTACACCAATCTAATAATAATTGGATATTTATTATTCAAAAATATGAGTCTTTCTCTAGTATATCTGTATTGAGGGACTTAATAATTATCCAAATCCGAGATCCTGCAAATGGAAGACCAGTATTTAACTATAATATATAGGTTTTCAACCAAAGAGATTCCTGGTTCTAGTCCCGTCTTTGATTGCCACTTTATATCGATATTCTCGTTAGTAGTCGGTCGAACTCAGTGGTTGGGATTTTAAATTTGCTCGTACTCGTATTTTTGTACAGGCATTTTTTACCTCGTACTCGTACCCTCGTACTTGGCTTATTTTATTTTGCTCGTACTCGTAACTTCGTACACAAGTACGAATTTTGGTACGAGCTTCCAACCACTGGTCGGAGTACACCCCTAATTTGCTAATTTTACCCTTTGATGTATTGCCTCCCTTTGTTGTATTATAGGAGCACTTGTTGGCAAAACAATTTTATTTTGTATAGCAGCAACTCGAACCTATTAAAAATTTTTTCGAAATATGTATTAAAAATCAAAACCCCACTCTTCTAGGGCGACGGCATTGTTCTTCTAATGCTTTGATTTGAAAGCCTTTAATTTCAAATCCATTACTCATAGATGCCTCCAATAAATCATTACTCAAAGAAAGTTGTCTTAAAAAATAAATCTTTCAGAAGAAAAATTTTTTTCTAAATTTTAAGGAGAGCTGCAACAATTCCCACTTGTCAAACTCCCCATTAGATAGCCCTTGAGGGTAAAAAACCGCATCTTATGGTGAGGGGTATATAGTAATACCTAAAAGTCTAAGTCAGACCAACATTAATCCTTCGAATTTCTAACAGTTATTGCTAGGAACTTCCGCTCACCACATAAATATCTGCTTAGCTATCAGTCTGCTATCACCTTTTCTTGTTAGTAGAAATTAATTAAGCAAAGGCCCTCGCCTTTGAAATTAAGGGCTCTCGCCGTGTAAGTGTTTTAATTGTTAGCCAGAGGGATCTCTCTTCTTCCTTACGCTAATAGGAGGTTTGTGCTAAACAAAGATGATAAATCGAGGTCTAATATTGGAGGTATTCTATAGTGAATTCACTTACGGACAACGTCTCCCATAAATTAACCGCGTAACTTCCTCTAATTGTGAATCTGTCCATTTTGCACGATTCAATAAAGCTTCGAGTCCCTATAGGGAAAATTCAAATTGCTAATTGTTCTCAAAGTATTTCAAAAAAACACCTCAGAACTGCCATTATCATCAGCTTCGTTTTTCATATGTTTTTCAGTTTTAATAAATTAGCGTGAAAATATTGCAAAAATATATTTAAGTAATCGACTCAAATTTAAAACAAACCTACGTATTTACTCGATTAATTCCCCTGGGGAATTATTTTTTCAACCCATCCGTGGTATGGGGAATTATTCAAGGAAGAGGAATTATTCGAGTTTTGAAATTAGAACGTGTAGTAGGGTATTTGGGGGAGGGGGATTATTGTTTCAACTTATCCGTAGCAAGGGGAATTATTCGAGAGAGGGGAATTATTCGAGTAAATACGGTAATTAGAAACTCGTTTGAGGGAATAAATGGACATAAAATCGAATCTAGATAATAAGTCTTATCAAATCTCGTTAAAAAGTAAGAGTTTAACAAACGTTTAGCCACCGGGCAGGACTGAGTTACTAGGGCGATGGCTTTATCTTTTCTCCATATATAACGTTTAACCCCTGTCTAAGCGTTTTGAATTCTGCTAGGTATCGTTACATATCTTTCAGGACTGAAGAGAGGAGATATGCTATCGAGAGTCGGTATTATCTTCGACTTATAAATCAGAGAGCTGAATCGAAAATAAAACCTGAAAATTGGCCTTTCCGCAGTAGAATATTAGGGTATTGAATGGAATGACCCTTGAAATTTTTCCTAAGATTTATATGGTAAAATTTGTTTTCCCAGGGTTGGATGCGAATCCTACTAAATTCAAATTAGTTCTCCATTTCTAAGAGAAATAAATTTTCAAAGAAAGGAAAAAAAATAAATTTTTTTAAAGAAAAAGTAGTTAAAGTTACTAATATTTTTAAAAACGTCAAAATGAAGAGGTAAAAATTATTAAAACATTTGCAAAACTATAAGGTTTAACAAAAAAAACTTTTTTTTTTAAAAATGAGAGGAATCGATTACAACAAACTAATATGTTTTATCGCTTTTAGTAGTTAAATGATGGAAAGTAAAGGACACTTTTCTTATCAAAAGGTCAAAAAAAGTAAAAAAAAATATTTTTAAAATAAAGTCGAATGACTTTTCCAAAGGTGTTTGTCGGGTAACATCGGATACACCTCAAGGTACCGCAAGCACAAGATATCACCGAGCTATAACTTCGTTCAGAATTGTCGAATCCGAGACGCCCTGGTATGCGGATATCAGTGACCTACCAATTCCTAAAACACAAAATGCTCCCTCTAAATGTCTAAATATTCACATTAATCCTCCGATATCTCCAACTTAAAGGCATATCTAAGATGAAAGATCAATTGAGTAAGTACTCGATGGGTTTTTGGACAAGGATTCTTCGGTAAGAGAATTTGTCTGAGAGGAATTTAATTGAATTCTAGAAAAATTATTTCTTAATTTTTGGTAAAAAATTTTAGTTTTTGAAAATTTTAGATATCGAAAAAAGTAAGCCCCCCCCCTCCAAAATAAGCCCCCCTCCAAAATAAGCCCCCCCCCCCTCCAAAATAAGCCCCCCTCTAAAATAAGTCCCCTCTAGAGGTCGATCGAAAAAAATAAGCCCCGGGGTTTATTTTAGAGGATTTACGGTATTCCCAGAGTTTATTACATCATTTCCGAGCATTATTTATTATTCATTGCTTTTATTTCATCCTTGACATGTTAATATCCCCTATAAATACGCATTCCAAATGGTCTGGATATCAGAGCTGACCAGAAGAGAGAAGAGGTGACTTCTGTCCGATGTTGAAATCTAGCATTTCGAAGTTTTGCCAATTTTGTTTTGCCAAAAAAAATAGTGGTAGTAGTTTTGTGATGGGTTGAGAGAAATTCAACTACATTTCAAAAAACATTGCGAAATTTTCTAGATAGACTAGACAAAAAAAACTAAATGGGACTAGGCAAAATAAATAAATTTTTTTACAATTAAAAAATTATCTTTCCTCACGTCTCTAGCCATTGCCTCGCTGTTATTTAATTAAAAAAATCAATTTTAAAAATTCCAAAAATCCCCTGTAGGCGCTAGCATAGGCATCTAAATGCCTCTATATGAAGAAAAAGAAAGCGTTGCTGTTAAAGACTTATCACACGCATTTGTCAAATTTTAAATTGCCATGAACATGTGGAATTATAAGAATGTTCAAAAAGAGGGTTTCTTTCAATTTCTCTATCGCAAAATTTCCAAATAAAGGAAATAAACTGATTTTTTGTCAATCAATCACTTATGACCGGAAAAATTTATTGCACTCCTTATCTACTTTTTTAGCCCTCCTATTTATATACACTTAAAGACTCCCTAACTCTTCATTTTATTCTTTGTTTACTTCCCAACTCCATTATTTAATTTTAAAAATTAAAAAAATTTTTTATTTATTAATATTAAAGGAAAAGAGATCCGGCTAATTAGCAGTTAAAACCCCTAGGTTAGAAAACAAAGGTGCCGCTGGTTAAAAATGTTGGGTCGGATTCAAGGGCGCAAATCAAAAAAATTTCCTCAACCGCACTCAGCAATAAGGTTGGCGGATAGTCGGATCCGGATATCCGAACCGAAATTTTCGGATATCCGGCCTTTTTCGAATCCGGATATCCGGATCCGCCAACCTTACTCAAAAAACACGAAATTTAACGCAATCCACAATTTCAGTCCTTAATTTCTTCAAATAATAATTAAAATTTTAAATTATTGTTATCGGCTCCGGATATTTTAAAATCTTAACTCCAGCTCCGGAGCAATTTCGGAGAGATGAAGTATGAGTGACTTGATACTCAAACTATGTGAGAGGGGTATGTCCAACAAACCCTAGTCGGGTTTCAGATGGGGTTAAAAAACTTTTGGATCGGGTAACCCTTGATATCCTTGTTCAGTTAGTATATCACAAGGCCAAGCGAGCGATATCGGCGAAGTTGTAAAACTTTTTACAATTTATTTCCTCCGCATTCCTGCTACCTCTACTTTTACAATACTCCCTAAAATCGGAAGTGTGTGTGTGTGTAATGAGAGTGGCATTGTAATACTCGTGTTAACGAGTATTTTGTCCCCTCTCCTTTCTAATGCTTTATATTTCTAACCTCTTCCCCTATTCATTTTATTGATAATAAAAAAAAATTTTTAACAGCCTTGAATATTTCTAAAAAATAAAAGAAAATCCAAAAGAGAAAAGAAATGAGAGGCAAAGCAAAAATGCTTCTTCTGCCTTTCAATCTTGTTTGTCTTGCTTTGATTCTGGCTTCATTTTTTGATAAAAATGTTGCTATAAATGAACCTAGGTTGATGGCAACAATACAACAAAATCTTATTTATGCATTGTTCCCAGCCGATAGATTCTATCTAACTCGATACAATTTCAATGAAGGTAAAATGCTTATTACAGAAAATTTGACTCCTCAGATTATCACTATATAATTCTGGATTCTATCTGCAGTTTTTACTAGGGTGGACCCTGACTTTATCAACTCTAACAATCCATCTGCCAAACCTTGCGATCGCGATTTTGTATTTTAACCGGAGGAATACTAGCTGAAGTTAGAAACTTTGACCTATGGATAGACCTATGATAAGAAATCTTTAGGTAGCTCTTTGAGTATAAGATCAGAATTTGAATATCAAAATCATAGGGATACCCAAGAAGTCCTCAATTATCAAGTTTTGACAAACAAATTTAGATTAAATAATGCCCACGAGTCATTCATTTCAATGGTCTCATAAGAAAGTCGATTAACATAAGAGCCTGTTAAGGACATTCAATCTAGATTTTTTGTCAGACATTCTAATAAATAGCTAGAGAAAACCATTTTAGAGCGCGCGATGTCGCTTTGCATCTTGCGACATTTAAACGAGAAAAGAAGCAATCGCGCGAGAATTTCTCTTCTTTTTTTCAGTTGTCTTTCCTTTCACAAGACGCGCGCGTTTATTAAGTAAGCATAGCATTATTAAATTATTGAGGAGGATAAAGATTGCCCGGATAAACTAATAATGATAGCATTATCCCTGTATCTCTGCTTATGGAGCGTATTATGAAGATTAGAGTTTCACCCGGTTCCTGTTCCGGGAACCGAAACTCAAATTGGATACGGTTCCGGTCAAAATTTTGGTTCCGGTGAAACACTAATGTAAATCCATTATTAATATAGAAAAAATCTGCTTCCCAAAAGGGATTCAGGAGAATTTGGTCTTTTCGGGATAAAATATAAAATGTGACTTTTCTATTACCAGAATCGAATATTGAAAATAAAAAAACCCAGCATCCATTACGAGAGAATCCCTACGTATTAACCAGATGAGAGAATCCCTTGAGATTTTTAGATCAAAAATTAAAAATTTTTTTAAGTGAATGGCTTCGAAGAGTGGCGCCTCGAACAATTAGTTAACATTGCTGATAAGGATAACACCGGAATGCCTCGAGGGAGTACACAATCGAATGATGCGCTTATTCATGATGAATGGATTTATATTGAAAACCCAAAAAATATAAAGCCAAAATACTATTTTCTACAAATCAAGGAAGAAGAAAAAAGGGGAATTTATAAGGCGAATTTAGAGAAACTTAAAGATAGTGTTGAAGTGTTTAAAAATGCGGTGGAAGGTATTATAACTAAAATTAAAAAATTCAAGAGTGAGCACAATTTATTCAACAATAAATGTACACCCGAAGAAGTTAAAAATTGTTTGAAAATTGGTGGGAGTGAGGAAATTGATCAAATTCAAATGGAAGAGATTGCTCGATCTGAAGAGGCACTCGAGAAAAACAAAAATGATAGAAAGGGGAAAGGATCTAGATATTTTCAGAAATTATGTGTATGTTTGGGAGAACCTTCTACCTCCTATGATAAACATCCTTCTTCTGATGAGGATGAACATTCTCTTCCTCCTCCAAGACATTCAAAAAACATCCAAACAGATGAACAATACGAGGAATTAATTAAATTGGTGATTGAAAGTAAAGTGTTTATTAGAAATTTACATTCTGAGGGGGGAGAAGGCTCTTTGATTGATATACTCTCTTTTATGGAAAGACATTCTGAAATGAGGGATTTAAAAAATATTTTTGAATTATCAAAAATACAAACTGAAAAATTGGATGAAGCTATCTATAAAAGAATTTATGAGGAACACAAGAAAGAATTCAAGTCTAAACGAGCAATTGTGCAAGGTGCTGGTCCAGTCGGTTTATATGCTACCTACAAACTTTTTATGGGTAATTTGAATTGGTTTAAAATTGTTTTCTGAAATGAGAAACGTTAAAAACTCCTACTAAAATTCTACATAGGAAAATAGTTGTCGCCTATAATGTTTATATAGGCTTCGGGAAAATTTTCTTTTCATATCTTTTAAGGTTTACTCAAAAAATTTTTTCCTTGACCTTTATTTTTGTAACACTATTTATTGCTATTAAATGATAAACCGGCAATTTTCAATCTATTAAAGAACTATTTTTAGAAGGAGTGAATGTAACCCTGGTAAATGATCGTTCCGAAGATTACATTCGAAATCGAGTTGTCTTTTTTGACCGAAAATGGATGTCACAATTACGTTTCTTTTTGGGTACTGAATTTGATAAATTATTTTTTGACAATGAAAACGGAGAAAAATCTTTGGGAAGTATACTTGATGAAGATATTGGGTTTGTTAACATAAAAAATATGGAAACTTTTTTAAAGGACAGGTTAAAAGTTCTGTCAAGTTATATAAATGAAAAAGAAGAGGAAAGAATAAGACAAGAAATTCAACAAGGAGATCAACCTGAAAAATCATTTTTGAATTTGATTTATAATACATCAGTTTTGGACATAAATACAGAATATGAAAAGCCTTTGGCCGTCGTCGCTTCTTCGAATAAGCCAAGGGATCCAGGATCCTTTAATTTCAGTCATTTAAAGGAAATATTAGCAAATTATGAAGGAATGAAAATTTTAGAAGAAGAAAAAATAGGAATTCCTTTTGATTTGTTTTTCTGTGCTGGGGGTGCAAGAGACCAAATACGGACTAAATCTATAGGTTAGAATTATTTTATATATGAGAAATTTTTATTAAATAGTATAGGTATATATGTATCAGAGATCTAACTAGATAAAGAATAAATTCCCGATGTCGGGTAATCGGGATCATAGCTGCACGAAAATAAAATTTTGCCCTCAACGAAACGAAAGAAACGAAAAAAATCTCAATTATGAATCTTTAGATTTTAATGCTAGATAAGAAGTTTTTCGAGATTGTACATGTCTAGATGCATCAAATATCTTATTGAATTCTCAAATATTAGCCTCCAAATACTTTGCTATCCACTTAATCCATTATATTTCCTGATATTCCCGACTAGCATGTAAGAAATATATCGGGTGATTCGTAGTAATTAAGAGGAAGTGTGTGGATATTATTAGGTGAGATATAGGTGAGAATTTAGGGGCTAAACGATTTAGAGGCAATATTGATATTCTCTCGGATACCCGTATTACTCCACAAAAATATTCTAATGCTCTTTGAGTTTTTTAATATTCTAATATTAAAAATTTTTTAATATTCTAATGCTCTCCCTCATTCTCTATCCATTTAATTTCTCTATCCCCCCAAATTTACTTTCAAAAATGCCCATTTAATTGAGGTGGTAAGGCGTGGTGAGCAGGGTCGGTCGGAGGCAGAGGTGGGTCGGAATTCCGTTTCACCCATTCCTGATCTGGAACCCAGATCCCAGGTATCCTTCTATATCACCTGATATCCTCCCCCTTGATCCAGATCACTTCAAAAAACCAGTAAAAATGACCTTAGGCGGCCTGCTTCTACTAGAATTTCTATTAAAATATATTAACGAAATTTTAAATTTTAGAAGAGCCAAAACAGCTAACACAATCCATAAACTACGGAGTAGCAATTTTTGACAAGGTTAAACATGATGTGAAAGTTTTTACAGACAATGCAACTTTCTATCGCAATCCGATGAAAGGCATGCGACCTCATTTAAAAAGACAAAAGATAGATAAATTGATAAGTGATGCTGATTTCATTTCTGAACAACTAAAAAAACGTTATGCCAACATAAATAAATTAATCATTCATGGAATGGTAGAGATTAAATCTTCTATAAAAACAGGGGAGGAAAAAACTTTCGCGGTAATAATAATAATAATATAAAGGAAATATTATAGCGAAAAATTCGTCAGACGAACAAATCGTTGTTCGTCTCTTTGAATCAAATCCAACATTGCATATTGCATCTATAACACCATTAGCACTTGTAAAATTTATTGAAGAATTAAAAATTGAAAGAAATTTAGAGGAAAATTTAAATAAAATTAAAAAATTTGACGATATACACGATAAATTACAAAAAAGATGGGCTAAAGCTCTGTTTGATTATACATTTTCTGTTAGACATCCGGAGAGATTTGGAGAAGTAGTTATTGAAGGTGCTGAGTATACGAGTTCCCGTACACTTTATAAAGGCAAAAAGGTATCCCTAGTACAGCAAACTCTTGAATACGACCCTCACAGTGCTAATACAAGCACTTTTTATGTTGGAATTTATGGAGTTGAAAATCCTGTAAAAGAAATTCGTGGAACAAAAGATTCAGCAATTATTGCAGCTATAGGCGATGCAAATACAAGCGCTCATTTTATGACATCTAGTGGGACTAGTACAGGCAAGTTTTTATATTTAAAAAAAATATTCGTGCGTTTTTGAGACTTTTTCAGTCAGAAAAGCATAAATATGAATAAGGGTAAGCTCCTAATAATAATAGTCGGAAGGTCGCAAGTCTTTAGATTCCTGCTTGTTGGGATCAAACATTCAAGTAGGGCAATGTAAATTGGAGATCGGTCTTGATCTGGATCCAGTCTGGATTTTTCCTGTCGCGAAAGGCGACAATTAGAATTTAATTTTTTAAGTTTATTTTTCTAAAATTGTTTTTCTTAAAAATTCCAATCTTTGGTTATTTTTCAACCGCATCTGCTGTCTATTAATTCTTTTATGTTTAAGAAATTTTTCTATTTCTAACTTTTTTAAATCAGCTTTCTTTTGTTTCCTTACGAGCATCTGTTTAATTCACCTTTTTTGTACCAACCGCCATTCATTAATTTCTATTTTTTTGCCCACTTTTGGAATGTTGTTTATTTTTAACTTTGTCTACCCGCCTATTTCTTGGCCTATATAATCTCCCTTCCAAAACCCACATTAGCTTAGCTTAGCTTCATTCTGTTAAGCTCTGCTCTGTTGGTTCCATTCCTTGGTTCACTGTTGGCTCTCACCTATTGCTTTGGCTTTATTATTGCTTGTGGCTCGTTTTATTATTTATTGGATTGATTTAATTTGGAAAATAAATATATTTAATTTGATTGGAACTTATTTGTTGGATTTAGGCTATTAGGCTGAGACTTATTTGTTGGTCCCTAGGCTTTTACTATATTTCCTGGATCCAGATCAAGAATCCTGTCCAGGTTACTAACCTAAATCCAGATCCAGGATTTTTGAAAATATCGATCTCTAATGTAAATGAAAAACAAAATGTATAAGGAATTAGAAGTAGGAGAATTTAGAGGGATCGGTTGAATAGGAGAAGCATTGTGTGAAAATTATTTTACTAAATTTTATTAAGGTCGATTTGGAGTCGAAAGAGCAGTTAATGCAATTAAACAATTCTATCAAAACCCACACCAACAAAATTTACGCAAAATGATGAATTCTGCGTTGAAAAAAGTGAGAAGACGGGTGCTCGAGAAAGCAAAGGAATATGTAAAAATACTTGACGGCATAAAAGTAGATCTTGACGATTAACAAAGTGAAGAAGAGGAGTTGGATTAAAAAACATTTTACGTTTTTTGGGTATTTAAAAAGACATTTTTGGTTATTTTTTCGGTATTTGGGTATTTTTGAATTTTATGAACCATTATAGTTAGATGTAATTCTGAAACAATGGTTGGAGATAGGATATCAAATCTTAATGCTATAAAGGAATAGTCGGGCCAATAGCTCATTGTGAGAGCACCTGCAAAGGTGTGAACCGGGCCACGCGATTACGCCTTCGACTCCTACCCGATAGCTAAACTTTGCTACCCTACTTCAGATATGAGGGGTGTTGGGACCTAATTCTAAATCAAAACAATTTCGTTTTGGCTCATGGTCTTAATCCTGAGGGCTTGGGAAAATTTTCGGGTTTGAAACACCTTAACCGACAATTATGTTATGGCATTCTTAGTTTGAACTGCTTTAAATGGATTATTAAACAAGGTGAAGGAAATTAGGTTCATAAAACTCAAGAATTATTATTTTTATTTTAAAACCAAGTTAGGTATTCTGATTCAATGTATATAGATTAATGCTGCAACTAAGTATTTTGTTCTTCAGCATTTTTAACCGTTAAGAGATCCATATTATTTACTGTTTTGAATTTTTTTATTTTTTAAATTGCATAAATTGAAATTGTCTTTTACTTAAATTTGATTTTTTGAGGGTGAAAAAGAAGTTTCCCCCAAGTGTCCCCGGTTCTCTTTCAAGCTGTACTGGGAAACCTGGTCGCAGCCCGGGTTCGAATTTAATAGTAACCGAGCTTGAATTTTTGCCTTTGCAATATCACCACAAAGGTAATAACTACAGGAATAGTTCTTCTAATTTTCAATTTTACTTGTTCTTGTCTTTTGATTGATACTACTTGCGGCTTTGCCGATTGACTATTCGGCGTGAAGCATACATATTGAGGTTTTTATTTAAACTTTTCAAGGTTTGCTCGAGGTTGAGAAAGCAGTATCAGCAGTCAAAAAATACAACAAAAGCGGCGAACAAATGGATTTAACAGAAATGTTAATGGAAGCATTGAAAAACACCGAGTTAAATTAAAAGTTGTATAAGAGAAGAGTAAAAATTCAAAAATTCTGTAAATTCAAAAAATACAAAAAAATACACAAAATAAAAAAATATAAAAAATACAGAAAAAATACAAAATTTACAAAAAAAAACCAGAAAAAGAAAAAAAAACAAAAAGAGCAAAAGACGATGTATTTAGCTAACAATCATATTTTAAATTTAATTGTTCAAACAAGCATTCAAAAAATAAACAAGAAAAAGTAAAAAAATCCTACACACCCTTTATTTATTTTAAAAACTTTTTGGGGACTATAGTCAATTCTACCAAAAGTATTCGTTTAATAAAAGGAAGATAAAAAACAAAAAGGAGTGTGCAAAAAATTGTAAATAAAAAAATGATTTATTCAACAAAACTGTATTCACTTTATTTATGACATGCTCATGGATATGAATCTTGATATTGGGTTGTAGAAACCGGGAGGGATCGAGGCTGCCAAAATTTTTATGGAACTATCAGTCTCGCTAAATGTCCGGTTCCACAAACATATATTTGGTTTCTATTAACAAATTTTGGTTATTGAAAAAATTTTAAATTTTCTTTAAGTCATAGGAAAGAATTTTTTGTTTTCAAATTATCAATCATTCAAAATTTCTCTTTTTATTTCTCGTTCTAACCCTTATTTACTTTACAAATACAAAATCCATGTCCATGAGTATGTCTTGTTTATTCAACCTTCTTTATAATTTTCCATTTTAATCGGGCATAAAATATTTTAGTTTTATTTGGTCTTGAACCTTCGACTTACTTTTCCATCTTTCGTCTTCCGCTTTTAATTTTCTTGGTTTTGTTTCACCCCGGTCTTCCGCTTTTAAAACAATACACAGGCAAAATAAATGAAGGTAGGTACATAAGTTTTTGAACATTAAACTAGCCTTCTGAAATTTACTGTCACGGAGGGTTTCAACTTTTGAATATTATTTGTTACAAAATAGCATTTTCCCCCGTAAAAAAAATAAAATTGCAACTAAAATTTTATACAAATCTACGAATAATGTTTAAAAAATGTTGAATAAAATCAGAAATAGTTTTTAAAAACAGGTTGTCGGTAGGGTAGTACGGTGTTAAAAAATATACAAGGGCTTGGCCATGGATGATATCTTAATGACCATTTGGAATGAATATTTACAGGGGGCAATAATCAAAATTTTTAAATAAATAACGGGTGTGGGGGTGAAGGACAGGGACAAAATACAGTCCATCCAAAATATGTTTCTTAGATTAAAACACACTGTCCACTTGTACAATATTAATTTAAATGTCGATACATGTTATCTTAATATCTTTCATCTCTACGTGTTTATTGTTTCTTGTCTAATAACTACAACCCTTATCTCTAAAATTTTTAGTTTTACTCTAATGTATCGGACGGATGGAATGTGTTTTGCCCACCAGGATATCTTTTTGAATGTTTTTTAAAATTTAAATAAAAAATAATCGTTTAGGTCTGGATGAATACAGCGTGTTTTTTTTCTTTTTCTTGTTTTTTACTTTTCTGTTTTTTTTAATTTTACATTTTTTACATTCTTTGATTTTTCTTTCTTTTAATACTTTTTAATTTATCCCAGGTTTCTTCAAAACTTTCATTAACATTCCTGCTAAGTCCTCCTGTTCGCTATTTTTGCTGTATTCTTTAATAACAGAAACTGTTTTCTCAACATCGATCAAACCTTTAAAAAATTTAAAACAAAATTTTAATAAAGCTATCCGATTTTACTGCCGAAAATTTATTAATAGCTTAATAAACTAGTTTCGATTAGTGCTTCGCAAATACATGGTAAATAAGGTAGTTTCGGTTGTTTCGAAATCTACAATTCTAAGCATATTTTCTGATTTATTGTTAAAGGGGCTCCCTACAAGTTTCCATTGAGTACATTATGTAAGGATGATTCACCCAGCAGCATTTAAAACGCTTAGGCAGGGGTTAAACGATCTAAAAAGGAAAAAGAGAAAGCATTAGTCGATGCCCCGGTAGCTCAGAGGTAGAGCTCCTGCATATATTGAGCGAAAGCGCCTAGCAACAACTAGCAGATTCAATCCTGCCCTGTGGCTAAACTTTTGCAAACTCTTTCTATTATAAACGAGAAATTTGTTTCATTTCAAGTCCTTATTTAATTTTATTTATGTAGTAGTCTTTAAAAACTTGCCTTTATTCACTTCAAATATATATTTATCGTTCATATTCACAAAAATTCCTGAATCTTTTTTTCCTTTAAATAATTTAACTGCATTTTCTTTTCCATAAATTTGTAGCAAAAATGGTTTACCAATTATACTGTTTTTGTCAAAATAAAGAATATGTTCGTAATTTTTATTTTGAATTGTATCAACATTATTTCTAGTACTTGCTTCTTCTTTTTCTTCGTTTTCCTTACTCAATTCAATTATCACCTTCTTTTTGTCGTCATCTTTGTAAACTTCATCCAATACATGATAAAAAAGAGCTTTAAACCATCTTTCTTTTAATTCAACAATAAACTCAACATATTTTTCCAACATTTTTTTACGTTCAACTTCCAGGTCTCCTTCCATAATTTTATCATTTTCAAATTTTATCTTTTCTAACTTTTCTTCCAATATTTTCTCTTGTTCGTTTCTTATTTTGTCTAATTTTTCATCCTTCTCTTTATAGTTATTGTCTTCAATTTCTTTTATTTTAAACATAATTTCTTTTTTTTCGTTTATTTTTTCTTCCAAATTTTTTGACACATCTAAACTGTCACGTTGGTTTTCCAATTGTTTTATTTCCTTCTCTATTTCCTTATATAACTTTAAGGATTTTTTAAATTTTTTACCTTCTTCAGTATTTATGTCAATTCCTCCATTCGCATATTTTTCTTCTAATTTTTGTAATTCTTCTAAAAATATCTTATTCTCTTCGATTTCCTTATTCATTAAATCTTCACTGTCATATTCTTCATTAAACATTTGAGAACTTTTCCTGATTTTCTTTTGTTTCCTTTTAGATTTTCCTTTTAATATCATTTCTTTAATTTTTTTAAATTTTCCTTTTCGTTCTTTATTGTTTCCCATTTGTATATCTTTTAGTTCTTCCAACATTTCATCTCTTTTGTCCACTTTTTCTTCTAATTTTTTGGAAACCTTTAAATTTTTACGTTTCATTTCAAAATCTTTTATTTCCTTATTTATTTTCTCAAATTTCTCATTTAATTCTTTCAAGTCTTCATTCAAAATCTTCCTTTGTTCGTTTTTTACCTCTTCTAATCTTTCATTCAATTCTTTATTATGTTTGTATTTCAATTCCTCCATAATTGCTTCTTCTCTTTTCTTTTTAAATTCCTCATAATTCATTTCTTTCAATCCTTCCCTTTCATTTTTAACTTCTTCAATTAATTCAACAATTGTCATAGGTATATTTGAATCAATTTGTATTGTTGTCTCCGTCTCTTTTATTTGGACAGAAATATTTTCGCTGTACTTGGAATTATTATTATACCAAAGGCTTCCATTGTCGAATGTTTTATAAACTTTGCCTGTTCTAGTCAACCAACTTTGAGAATTATTTTCTACCACTTTCATGCCAAAATAAATCAACCAAATAATATAGAAATAACGGTGTCTAATTTTTTGAGAAAGGAAAAGCGATTTTCCAATCAATTTTTGAAAATTTTCGAATATTATACTCGAATTCATTCTAATATTTATGGAGAATTTACTTTCCTTGAAGATCCTTTTATTGTGAACTTTTTTGTTGAGGATAACAGCCCCATATTTAATTTGTTTAATAAAATCACAGAAAAATAAATCAAACGGAATTTCAACATTTTTCTCTTTATCAAATTTATCTAAAATAGCCATTGGCCTTTCATTAACAGTGTTAATCTCCAGAACTTTTTTATCAATTATCAATTTCAAAACCGAATTTTGCCCTTTTTCCCGTATAAAATTTGACAAAACGTTTAAACGTTCTTTTAGCGCATTTTCAAAAGCTTTTAGCTTTAGAACAATTTCATTATCACCCAATTTTATTAATGAATCTTCTTTCTCAGGAAATAATTTATCAAATTCAGTAGCCAATATGAAACGAATTTTTGACAAAAATTTGTTGTCAAGATGTATCTTATCGTCTAAACTTTTAGAGTACCCACTCACAGCAGTTACATTCATTCCTTCTAAAAATTAATTTATTGAATACAAGCTCATTTATTTCACAGGAACGAAAACTAGACTCAGATATAATATCAGGCACAATAGATCGCAAAATGCAATCAGTAGATCTAATATTCAGAATAAAGATTAGACAATTCAGGCTCCCATGACCAGCAAAAATTATTAAAAATACCCATAAAGAGTTCAAATGCAGCATATAAACCAACTGGACCAGGGGCCTATACAAATTAAAATCTACATTCTACATCTACAGCCTACATCTACAAATTATAAATGTATATGTATAGAATGTAGATTATAGCCGATACAAATTAAACAAAATTTGTAGATATAGATGTCGCCAGAATTATGTAGATTTTTGTCAGAATTATGTAGGTTGTAGCCTGTTTAATACAAATTAAAATCTACATTCCAAAAATCTACATTTTTTATCTACATTTTACGGAAATTTGGTAGACACTAAAAACCTCCTCTCAAATCTAGTTTTTTATTTTTTACTTGTAAAAATGGATGATCAACTTGAATAAAATAACTTGAATAAAATTGAGATCTGATACAGATTATTAAGTACTCAATTATAATCAAAAATATCTTGTGTATTTTCAATATTATCACCGCTGTCTTTGTAAAGAATAGCTTGCATCTGTCCTCTACTCTGTAGAGCGTCGTTTGCTATTATATGACCCTCGCATTTAATACTAGCCGGAAGACCAAGAGCAGTCTTCTTTTCAAATATAAGTACCTTTTTATATTCTAAATCAGCTTTTAATATATCTATTTGAAGCAATGATCGTTCACGATCGAGATCGTCAATCTATTTTTTCAAATAATTTTCTAATCTTATTTATTTTACCTTTCTCTTCCCATATTTGCTTGCAGTTGATGGTCGTGAGGAGGGTCGAGAATTACTTTTGGGTGTCAAATTAATGTACATATATATAAAGATTGTTGACTAACATAAGATAGCTTGGACGTTCCCTTTCCAATTTAGTTACTAGATAATATTTTTAAGTGTAGATGTAGATTGTAGATGTAGAAATCCCAAAAATATAATTTGGATCGGCTACAATTCTATCTACATTTGCAGAATACAAATCTACAAACTACATCTACTAATCTACATTTTTAATTTATTTGTATTGGCTACATTCTATAAATCTACAATCTACATTTCACTCCAATAAAATTTTTAGATGTAGAATGTAGATTTTAATTTGTATAGGCCCCAGCACCCTCCACAATTACATTTTTATATTCTTTACTCAATTTCTTTTTATTTTCCAAATGCTGATTATAAATTTCTTCAATAATAGCTTTATCCATTTTTTTGCTTTGTATTTTTGTCAAAACAAAGATGATTTTCAAATGATCTAGTTCGGTAACAGTTGAAAAATCTTTTGAGTCTTTTAACAAATGGGAATTTTCCATAAAAGAATATATATCAAGCAAACTGCCTTCTGTGCCTTTTGAACATAAATCTGCCATGAAAATTTTACATTTTATAACAATATTTATCATTGTCTTGAATTTATTGTTCGATGAATTAGCAGTTTCCTTGAAATTTAAAATAAATATACGGTATATGTATGTCTCCTTGAATTTTACAGGGAAGTTTATAAGACTAATATTATTTTTGGAACAGTAATTTAATTTAATATTTTTTAATCAATAAAAATATATTTTTAATTTAAATTTATTTTCTGTCAATTCATTTTGAAAACTATGAACGTGCTAAATATTTAATACAACTTAAAACGGAAATTTGCCAAAAATTTACCGGCATAAGGTGTGTTTGTGATTCTTTTACAACAATTTCATCATATTTTTTTAATTCATTTGCAATAACTTGTGTTTCATCAAGAGATATGTTAATATTTTTTAGATTTAGTTGAGCAAATTCGGTAATTTTAGTTATCAGTCTTCCAAAAGCTTTATTAAATATCTCGAAAAGGGTTTTATACTTTTCCTTGTTTCCTTCAAGAAATTTATACTCCTCGAATTTAATAGCATCATTCGAGTATACTCCACCTCGAGGCATTCCAGTTGATTTATCTATCTCAGCAATTTGTTTTAATCGTTTTATGCGCCATTCGTATAACACTCCATCTATAAAAATTAATAAAAATTTTTCTGAAAACAACAAATTACTCCAAATATAATAACAATGATATGGTTGCTTCAGAAAAAATATCGGTAATAGTTCGGTTCGTATACCCCCATCCTTTTTCCTTCCTAAAAGTATTAAAAAATGGTCAGTCTTAAGTTATATAACTCGTCGAGCTGTGTTGAATGACACCAAAATCGTCCCCCGGTCTTAACTTTGGGCCGAGATACAGACAAAACCATGCGCTAAGCGAAAGGTTATGCAAAAGCGTCTCACCGACTACAATAGGATTCCTGTCATAACTCTGTCAAATCTTTCTCAATTACATTGACTTTGATGTCATTCAAATCAGCTCGAGAAGCTCTTTCGAATGAGCTATTATTTGATTAATCAAATTTTTAGCCCAAAAATTAGCTTGCCCCCCTGTAGTTTTTCACTTTTCGGGTGACTGTATCTCGGCTCAAAGACACAGCTCGACGAGTTCTATAACTTAAGATGACTGACCTTTTTTTAATACTTTTAGGAAGAAAAAAGGATGGGGTATACGAACCGAACTATTACCAAAATATCTCTCGAGGATAGTGTACACAACCGGTTTTTAAATATTAATACCTTCATCGAAGTTGTTCGCAGCTGCGCCAACATCAAAATTCGAAGCTAGAATCAAAGCAAGCCACACAAGATTGAAAGGCAAAAGCAGCATTTTTGCTTTGCCTCTCATTTCTTTTTTTTTGCTTGTTTCAAATGGGGAAAGATTTTTAATTTTTAAAGAATTTTGGGGGAGAGGGGTTGTTTTAAAAGTTTTTTTAACAAAATGATTGAGTTTGGCTAGAATAGATTTGCTTATATTGGCATTATTGGGAATGGAGGGGCAGGGATAGTGGGGAGGGCATGCGTTAGTAAAAAGGAGGAGTCTATTGTAAAGAGGGGGGGGGGGGGGAAGAAAGGCAGAGAAAGAAAAGGCAATAAGAAGGATGTCAAAGGGTAGCGTTAGTAAAGAAGAGGAGTCTGTAGGATGGCATGTAATTTTATCTTGAGTGCCCCCCCCCCAATTTACGTTAATCAGGCTGGCAATTTTACCTGGGGAAGAAAGGCAGGGGAAAGAAAGGCAATAAGGAATAAGTCGATAAAATTGTTTTAATTGCTCGACTCTTTCCTGGCAAATGCATTATTGCCCATGGAAAAGGGCAATGAGGAGAGGAATCGCGCGCGCCTTCACTGCCAATCATTAGCGAGTGATTGATTTAAAAAAATTTTTTATAGTGTTTAAAAAAGTCCATTTAAACTTTTGTATTACTCTGTTACAAAACATAGCTGTATTAACGTATAATTTCTTAACCTCTGTGTATTTGCCACAGAAAAATTTCAATTTTGGGAAAATTCAGAATTTACTGAAAAGTTAGGAAAATTTTAATTATTAAATGTTGAGAAGGAAAAAACCATACTGAAAAAAAAAACGAAAAATAATCAAAATATGTTGTGTAAATATTAAGTATTTTAATAATTAAAATTCTCTTAACTTTTAGGAATATTTAAAATTTTACTAAAATTTCAATTTTCTCGCGGTAAATAAAATAAGTGACTCTATATGAAACGAAGTCGGTAATCGTTTTTTTCATTACTTTTCTCCATTACTTTTTTCCTTCATTGATATGACAGAATGGTCAGCATTTTCCTCCTTGTTCAATTCTCATATATTTGCCTGTGGCATAATCAAAAGAAATGATAGAGAAAAGAATTAATTGAAAGGAGAATGACTCAATACAGGCAATTAATACTTTCAAGGGCCTCCTGTTTTCTTTTTGTGCCGACACAGACAAGGTTTATCACAAGGCAATAATACAATGGAAATAGGCGAGACTATGCGTTGGCTGCGACTAGAATAACACTAACACTAGACTGGCTCTAGACTAACTGACTGACTCGGTAACTGACTCCCCGACTAGTAAAAGGCTTCGACTTTTATACTAAACACGCCACCCTAACACATAGTAGCGTATTTCCAAAACCAAAAACTTTAACCAACATTAAAAATGTCCAGAGTCCGAGCCAAGATTTAAAAAAGTCAAAGCCGGAGCCAAAAATGCTCTATACATACAACTTGGTAAGATTGACATAAGTAAATATAATAAATAAAGGGCAAATAATATTAAATAAAAGTCAATAAGTATTTTAAAAATTAAAAAAAAATTTCCACAGCCTTGCCCTTTACGTTTTAATTTTTAAATTAAATTAAGAGAGGAGGAATAATCATAAGGGCAAATAATCAATCATAAATAAATATAATAAAGGGCAAATAATTGTTATGTATCGACTTGCGGTGTGTCCGATACTAACAGAAAGAGACTTGACTCACAACAAGGTTTATCACAAAGCAACAATACAATAGAAATAGGCGAGACTATGCGTTGGCTGCGACTGTAGACTAACTGACTGACTCACTGGCGACTACGGACTGACTCTAGACTGACTCGGTAACTCACTCCCGACTGCTAAAAGGCTTCGCCTTTTATACTAAGCACGCCACCCTAACACCTCCCTTCTTTAATTAAGTCGGGACTATGTGCCGACTTTTCCAACTAAACTTGGTGGACTTAACTACTAGTAACCAACACAAACAAAACATTGAAAATACAAAGGGCCAAATACAAAGTGAGCAACAAAAGGGGGAGTACACTAATTACAAAAAATTTTACAATAACAATATTATCACATTTACTTTCCCCAAATCATCATGTCACTCCAGGTTTTCGTAACTTCATTGGTCTTCGTAACGTCGCGCTGGAACTGTCTCACTTCAATGGTCCTGGTAACGTCACGCTGGGCCTGTCTCGTCTGTTCAGGTGCATCCTTCGCTTTCAATCTAAAATTTTCAAGAATTTGACTACGAATTGAACTTTCCTTAGTTCTTAGACTATCTCTTGAATCTGACTGACTTCCGAATGGCTTCATCGACTCTAACTTCCTAAGGTCGCATTCTTTTCTAGTGACTATCGTATTCAACTTCGGGACTTCGACTTTACATATCTCTCCGACTTTACACCGAATTGTCCCTATCAAGCAGACTATTTTGCCCTTTTTATTCTCGTTGCAGACTATGACTTCGTCGTTTTCTTTTAACTGACTAGACATTCTCGAATAAATAGACTTTCCCGAATAAATAGACTTCCTCGAATCTTGACTTGACTGACTTTTGCTACTTCTTTGACTTTTCGACTTTCGGCCCTTTTGACTAAGACTCTTTTGACTATACTCTCTTAACTTCGGAATTTCCACCGTCAGACAATGTGGTCCTGAATTACTAGAATTGACTCTCACATGATTGACTACTGGACTATTGCCCTGGCTCAACCATTTCTTTGGTTTCCGGCAGTTTCGACTAATATGTCCAATCATGCCACAATTGTAACACTGACGTGACTCTCGACTATTGACTTGGCCTTCTCGCTGCCATGACTGATTTCTAGACTTTCTGAATTGAGCACTTTGACTATGTTCGACGCGAGCAACGTTATTAACGTCAACGTAATATGCAGGTTCGATCTTGACTTTTGGTTGACTATCGAACATTCTGGCCTCCGACTTCATTGCGAGATAACTGCGACATTCTTCTAATAGAATTTTCAGACTACACTCTTCGGTCTTCGAATAGCGTTCCACGAATTTTAGACTGATCTGCCGCAAATCGTTCATCTCTTCTGGAATCCCGGCAATGAATATGAGGATCTTGACTTCCTCGACTGACAAGGCCATTTCTGCCTTCTCGCATTCAGAATTGACTAAATTTCCGAAATCTAAGACTTTCTCCGGACAAGGGCACTTTAACTTCATGACTTCAAATCGCCTGACTAACTTCGACCGTGGGTCACAAAATTCTTTTTTTAACTCATCGACTAAACCTTCGAATTTCATTGACTCCAACTTCTGGGGCATCAACTTCTGTGAAATCTTTGCATACTCGCAAGCCCCTAACTTCGTGACTAACAATCTGACTTTGACTTCTTCGGCTAATGACTTTCCGTCGAATTCGAAAAACGACTTATTCTTATCATACCAAGACTCGAATGTGACTCCTCTCTCAATGTCTGCATTGAATTCTCCGACTAACGATTGTAATTTCCAATACAACTCCGATGACTGCTTTTCACTAGAATCTTCGGCTCTAGGATTGTTTCCAATCAATCCTTTAACTAACTGACTAAACTGCTGACTGATCTGTTCAGATTGAGCCTTGAGAATTTTCTCCAATTCGTCTGCTCTCATCTTGACTTGACTAGCTTGACTACTTGAACGAATTACAAAATAACGACTTGACTGTTCGAATTCGACTGTTCGACCGCGCCACTGTTATGTATCGACTTGCGGTGTGTCCGATACTAACAGAAAGAGACTTGACTCACAACAAGGTTTATCACAAAGCAACAATACAATAGAAATAGGCGAGACTATGCGTTGGCTGCGACTGTAGACTAACTGACTGACTCACTGGCGACTACGGACTGACTCTAGACTGACTCGGTAACTCACTCCCGACTGCTAAAAGGCTTCGCCTTTTATACTAAGCACGCCACCCTAACAATAATCATACGACTGTCAGGATTGGGTTAATAAACTAAATTCGATTTGTTTTTTATTTAAATTGTTTTAATCATAATTAAAATTATAGAAAATAGGATATAAAAAGGATATTTTACAGGAGTTCCTCATATAAACACCTATCATTGTGCCAGAATTAGGCTTTATACATTGAGTGACACCGACTTTTATCAACGAATCTTAAATCATTCGAAGGTCCTTGATAAGCGCTATTCTTTCCATTTAATGGAAAGAATAGCGCACACTGGTTCTGGGAACGTTCCTGGCACTACTGAAGAAAAGGGTGCTTTTTCTGCGGACTTATTTTGCGGACTTCTCCTTTCTTTTAAATGTTTCTTTTTTAATGTTTTGTTTGTCTTGCTTGTAGCAAGTTTTGCTTGTAGCAACTAACGGTCAAAGGATTGATTTTTATGTCAATTTGAAAAATGTGTTCACCATTAATTTGAACAATATAAATGTAAAAATTGACTTTAACTATATTTTCAATTACCCGATGATGAATTTCAACGATGGATCACTGATCTTGGAACACTTCATAGAAAAAGAATATGTGATTGTGGACAGAAATGCGGGTAATTTCAAACCTATCCCTCGAATTTCTGAAGGTTAAAATCGTTTTTCTGAAATTTTTAAAAATTGGCTATAACTTTCAGAAATTTTGAGTGATAGTGTAAGGAACGGTCCCAGACCCATTTGTTAATAGTTAATAATTAATAGTTGATAGTAGGGTTGTTGGCGACCGGTTATTAACCGGTACCCCCGGTTTTCGGTTTCGAGTTTTAGGAAATAACGGTTTTATTTTGGGGGAATTTTTAATAAAATTGCTCATTTTCACAAATTTCCGGTTTTCGGTTTTTAAAATTTTCTAAAAACGGCTAAAAACGGCGCTCGCCCGAAGGGTGAGCGCCTCCGCTAAGTTTAATAATTTACTGAGAATAGTTCATTCTATACCAGCAACATCAGTAAGCTCGGAACGTTTATTTAGCAAGGCAGGGCTAATCTTTGGAAATACTCTTAGAAATTGGTAAATATATTTGTATATAATTTTATTATCGAATTTTGGCTCAGGCTTTCTGGAGAAATGGTTCAAAAGATTCGGGCGGTAAAGGCAAACATGGACAAACTGATCTTGGGCCGCCTACTGAATATGGATCAGATGAAATAGATGAATTTGATAATGATTTGGAACATATTTGTTAAAATTTGTTAAATTTAAGCAGATTTTAAAAAGTTATAAAAAATTTTTAAAAACCTCGGTTATCATCGGTCCTCGACCTCGGTCTCGGGTCCAGATTTGCCCCTAGACCTTGCCCTCGGCTCCTTGACCTCGGCTCGAAGGAAACTTCTGTAGTTTTACATACATATTTAATAAGATAAAATTTAAAAATAAAAAATAGTTTAAATTTATCCAACTCCAAAAAGAGTACAATTCAAAAAAGATAAATAATGTGGATCTCAACGGTCAACAATGTTGAGTCCTTGTGGTGGAAATTTAGAGAATGAGAAATTTTAAATATGAATATTTACTATAAATAAATGACTCCAGCTATATACTTATCAAGGACTAGTTTAAATCAGGGGATAAAATTGTTAGAAATCTGAGGATAAAATTGTTAGAAATCTATCTTCTTGGCCTTCCAAAATTTTTAAAATTTTCCCCTGTATAGCTAAAAAGAGAAGCCTTAAATGTCTAAAATCTCGTAAATATTTACTTTCAAATTGAATTTTTAAAGTTTTCTATTCCCTAATCTAAAAAGCCCAATCAGACCCAAAAAACTAAAAAGTTCACGACTTCAAATCACTACTTCTCAAATCAATCCTCACTTTCTTCTTCAATTTTCAAGATCCATTTGGACCCCGTCAAGTATATTGACATATTCCTGAGCTTTCTCGAGTACTCGCTTTCTAACTTTTCTCAAAGCGGCGCCTAACATTGCCTCCAAATTTAACTCTTCATTGCTATAATTATACCATTTAATTGCATTAACAGCATTCTCAACTCCCAATCGACCTAAAATTAAAAATAATTGATAAACTTGTGCTAAATCAACTGAAGAACAAATTTCTGTTGAGTTTTGGAAATGTAAATGATTTGACTCGAAGAATGTTTGAAGACTACTATGTAGTAGTTTAATTTTTGATAACCTAATTGGTTATATAATTCACTAATTTTGAATAATTTATAAAAATTGTTGGTCACTTAACTTGGTGCAATACTTTTAAGCATTATTGTAGTAAGGGCAATTTTGTGAATTTTATTGCTACTCCGGGTAAAATTAAAAATTTATGGCCAAAGGACTCGATATTGTTTAAGGGTACTACTAATTTCTCTTTGAAACTTGCCTGTACTAATCCCGCTAGCAGTCATAAAATGAGCGCTTGTATTTGCATCACCTATAGCTGCAATAATTGCTGAATCTTGTGTTCCACTAATTTCTCTCACAGGCTTTTCAATTCCATAAATTGCAACCCAAAAAGTGCTTGTATTAGCACTGTGAGGGTCAAATTTGAGAATTTGATTTGGTTCTTCAATTATTCCCGTGCTAGTGCTCGCCTCCCCTTCAATAACTACTTCATGTCGATTAAATCTCTCCTCATGTCTTGTAGAAAATGTATAATCAAAAAGAGCTTTGGCCCATCTTTTTTGTAACTCTTCATGAAAATTATCATAGGATTCCTTCAAATGCATTCGCTTTCCTTTTTCATTTTGTAATTCATCAGTAAATTCTACAAGTGCTTGAGGTGTTATAGATGCAATATGCAACGTTGGATTTGATTCAAAAAGACGAACAACAATTTGTTTGTCTCGTAAAATCATCTCAGTTAAGTTGGCAAACTTTGATTTAAGCTCCTCAGAAAGACTAGAGTGCCCAATCAATCCATCAATATTTTGTTTCACCAAATGTTCCGTCATATCAGCCATAGGATCACGGTAGAAAGCAGCATCATCTTCGAAGACTTTAATATTAGGATTCCTTTTATCGAAGATGACAACACCATAATTTTTTGATTCCGTCAATTGTTGTGGGGGCTCTGAAGATATGGAAAAACTATTAATTACTGAAAAATGTTCAAGCGAGGCGGTGTTTAAAAGACTTAATTTTTTAAGTTTAAAAGATTTGATTTCGTTCAAATGAATTTATAAACTAATTATTTTTGTAATTCTAACCTAGAAAGTTTGTTCGTATTTGGTCTCGAGCACCACCAGCACAGAAAAACAAATCAAAAGGAATTCCTATGATTTCGTCTGATTCAACCATTCCTTCATAATTCATTAACATTTCTTTCACATGATTAAAATCAAAGGATTCAGGACGCTTTTCTGGAGCGCCTAAGATGGCCAAAGGCTTTCCATACTGTGTATTTATGTTCAAAACTGCTGTATTATAGATCAAATTCAAAAATGATTTTTCTTGTTGGTTTTCTTGTTGTCTTTCTCGTCCATTTATATAATTTGATAAATTTTTTAACCGTTTCGTCAAAAAAGTTTCCATGTTTTTTATGTTAACAAATCCAATATCTTCATCAAGAATTCTTCCCAATGATTTTTCTCCATTTTCATTGTCAAAAAATAATTTATCGAATTCAGTACCCAAAAAGAAACGTAATTGTGACATCCATTTTCGATCAAAATAGACAACTCGATTTCTTATATATACTTCAGAACGGTCATTTACTAGTGTTACATTCACTCCTCCTAAAATAGTTCTTTAATAGATTGAAATTGCCGGTTTATTGTTTGTGGAATTAGGCAAAACCCCGCCCAAAATGGCTTACGGAGAAAAGCCCAAAATGGCTTTTCCCCGTAAACAAAAGATTTTCAAGAAATAACAACGGATTTGAGCTCAATTCATCAGGACTATTTCGCAGAAAAAATAGGTTATAACCTAAAAATCCGATCCCTACGCGTTATTTGGTGTTTTTCACATTTATCGGGTTATAATTTTTTAATGAGTGATCAGACTTGATCCCTTAGTTTAGAAAAAGATTCCAATTGTCGAGTGCCTTAGAATGATATAAGATTTATTTGAATTGGATCAAACATCAAAATGTTAAAGCCGATAAAATTCGGCTGGCACTCAGTTTGTGTGCGTATAACCGATAAGTACCTAATTTTCAAAACGATCATTTACTAACCCAAGTATTTCCTAAGCGAAACCTAACGCTTGTCTTACCAATAAAAAGTCTGTAGGCAGCGTATAAACCAACAGGACCAGCCCCTTGCACAATTGCATTTTTGTATTCTTTTCTCATCTTATTCTCCAAATGCTCTTGGTAAATTTTCTCATTTATAGCTTTATCTAACCCTCGACTTTGAACTGTAGACAAATTTAAAATTTGTTTAAGATTTCCAAGACGTGGATGATTATCCATAAAAGAGAATATATCAATCAAAGAGCCTTCTGCCCCTTCAGAATGTAAATCTCTAATAAACACTTTACAGCGAATAATTAAATCCATTAGTTCCTCGCAACGGTTTTTTGTGTTTATAGTGGAAGTTTCGGGATGAGATGTTGAAGGTTCGTAATGAGTGGAAGTTTCGGGATGAGAAGTGTGAGGAGGAGATGTTGAAGAAGGAGTAAAACACTGACAAAACTTCGAAAGCAATCTTTTTCTTCTCGAAAGTCTTCTTTTCTTTTCTTCGTTTGGCATACCAGGACTAATTCTTAATGATGTTCTGATTTTTTCTTGAGCTTCATCATATTCCTTCAAATCATTCTCAGCAGTAATATGATTACATGAGTATAAGTTGCTATTATTTGAGGTAAATATTCCAATCTTATTTAAAAGACTTCTCACAGCATTATGAATCCCTCCCACATTCACATTGTTTTGAATCCATTCACCCTCCAAATTAATCCACTCATTTTGACGGTAAATCCTTTCACTCTGCAAATAAATCCAATTACTATTTTGTTGAAGGTAAATCCATTCATCATACATAAGCGCATCGTTCGATTGTGTACTCCCTCGAGGCATTCCAGTATTATTATCCAGTTCAGCAATGCTAACTAACTGATTTATGCGCCAACGGTTAAAGCCTTCATCTTAAAAATTTATTAAAAAAATTTAAAAATTCATCTTAAAAACTTCATCTTAAAAATCTAAATATTTAGAAGATATCGAGAGGTTAAGAGGGATATGGGGGATTTAGAGGGATTTTTGTGATTGAGGGATATAGTAATATGACCTAAATTCCGACATCATTTCGTATTCCATTTGTCTTTCCAGCCCCCTTAATTTCTCCAAATTGCCATTCTAGCCACCTTAATCCCTCCAAATCCTTTATATTATTCTAATCCCACCGAATCCATATACATTCACCTTAATCCTTCGATATCATCTCAAAATCTCCTTATAACTCCGTTATATTCCTAAATACCCCAATTTATATGGTACATATTACGAAATTATTTAAAAATTTGATGAAATATTTGACTTTCTGGTCAATTTTTTTCAGATATCAAATATGTATTAGAATGCCACTCTCTAATTGAATGCCACTCTCTAATTGAATGCCACCCTCTATTTGAATGCCACCTTTGAAGGTGATTGAAAAATAGAATGCCATGGCATTCTAATACAGGAAATACGGTAATCATCAAATAATTGCCGCTTGTCCGATCTCTAGTTGCTAGTATGTATTACCAGAGAGCGGAAAAAAACTTTTAGCAGCAAAATTATGGGAAAGAAACGAAAGAAAAATTACACCTGCATTGAATTTGTATCGAGTCTCAGGGAATCCATCGCCTGGAAACGTTGCATAAATAAGATTTTGTTGTATTGTTGCCATCAATCTATCTTCATTATAAGCAACATTTTTATCAAAAAATGTTGCTAGAATCAAAGCAAGCCCAACAAGATTGAAAGGCAAAAGAAGCATTTTTGCTTTGTCTCTCATTTCTTTTTTTACTTCCTTCAAATGGAGAAGGATTTTTTTTAATTTTTAAAGAATTTTGGAGGAGAGGGGTTGTTTTTGAAGTTTTTTAAAATAAATGAGTGTGTTTGGCTAGAATAGATTTGCTTATATTGACATTAATGCGATGCGGAGGGGGAGGGATAATGGAGAGCTGAGGAAGAGAAGAGGGGGAGTCTGTAGAGTGGCAAGTAATTTTTCCCGCTCCACCCCCCCCCCCCCCCCTCATCCCAATTTACGTTAATCAGGCTGGCAAAATTTTACCTGGGGAAGGAAAGCCAGGGGAAAGAAAGGAAGGGGAAAGGAAAGGCAGGGGAAAGGAAAGGCAGGGGAAGGAAAGGCAATAAGGAAGATGTCAATAAAATTGATTTAAATCTCGATTGGCAAATTCAATAATTATTTTTGCCCATGGAAAAGGGCAATGAGAAGGAGAGGAATTTCGCTTTCACTGTCAATCATTAGTTTGTGAATGATTAAAATAAAATTTTTTATAGTGTTTAAAAAAGTCCATTTAAACTTTTGTATTACTCTGTTACAAAAACAATAGCTGGATAAACGTATAATTTCTTAACCTTTATGTATTTGCCACAGGATAAATTTCAATTTTGGGAAAAGTTTGAATTTTCTGAAAAGTTTGGAAAATTTTAATTATTAAACTTTTAGGAAGGAAAAAATGAAAAAAAACTAGGTTTTTAATTTTTTAGTTCCAGTTCCGGAACTCCATTTTAAAATTCCTTAGTTCCAGTTCTGGAACTAGTTCCAAGTTATAAGAGGATTTTGAGTGATATCGGAGGATTTAAGGAGATTGGAGGATAAACTGGAGTATTAAGAGGCCAACAAAAATCACGTTTTCAGCGCCGCCGGCGAAAATTTTGAGAATTTCTAAGGTTTTTTTAAATCCTAAAAGAATGTAATTGTACTTGCTCATTTTTTAGTTGGTAAATTTTAGACGGTGACAAATAAAATTTTAAGAAAGTCAAAGAGCTTAAGCCGCTCAGACTTTAAAAAAAAACTTTGCACGTGAAAAGCTTCAAGCAAGAATAAAAGTCATAAGCTTTGAAGTCTTGTGATTTATTGAATTATTTTGTCTTGTATCCCCAATCTTAATCAATTTTTTTAATTGGTAAATAAATTTTTAGCCTGTAAATAGGGCAAATAAAATTTTGTTTAGAGAGGAAAAAATAAAATAAAATTTAAAAATTAAATTAAAAAAATATTTTTTAATAACTAAAACTTTTTTTTTGTTAAAAACATTATTTGAATAAATTAAGAAAGAAAATAAAATTTTTAGGAATATTTTTTAACCTAAAGTCTCTCATGTAGAGTTGCGGTACTTTTCCGTTTTGTTACACCCCCATACCGTATTTACTCAAATAATTACCCACTCCCTATTAATTACCCCCTCCAGCGAGAGATCATAACAATAATTGCCCAGGGTAATTATTTGAGTAAATACGGTATATGCTCAAAATGATTTAAAAGTCCGCATGCTTATGAAATTATAAGAAATTTAAATTAAAAGAAAATCGTATAAATACCCAAGATTTCCAGATGCAGTAAATTCATGCCGAGACCACCAGTCAATCATTTATTTTTCCTGTTTTTACCATTTTTGTGGATCCGAAAAAATTGTTTTTTCAACTTTGGCTTTCATTATATTTTAGAAATTATGTTTAGAAATTTTTTTTCGATAAATATTTTGCGAATTTTTTTTTAATTTTTTCCATTGTATTTGTTGAAATTTCATCAAATTGAAAATATTTTTATTTCTCTACTTTTTATTAATTTATTGCCTTTTTCGGACTAAAAATCTGTTATGTTTATTTTAGTTAACAATATCGGGAGCAGAGCTGCACGAAAATAAAATTTTTCCCTCAACGAAACGAAAACGAAAAAAATAAATTTATCAGTAAACGAAACGAAAACGAAACGAAAAAAATAAATTTCATTTTTACGAAACGAAAGAAACAAAAAAAAATCTCAATTTTCACGAAACGAAACGAAACGAAACGAAAAAAATCTAAATTATAAATCTTTAGATTTTAATGCTAGATAATAAGTTTTTCGAGGTTGTACGTGCCTAAATGTATCAAATATTTGATTGAATTCAAATATTAGCCTCCAAATCCTTTGATATCCCTTCAGATACTTTGATATCCACTTAATCCATCATATTCCCTGGGCAGGTGTTAGGGTGGCGTGCTTAGTATAAAAGGCGAAGCCTTTTAGCAGTCGGGAGTCAGTCTAGAGTCAGTCTAGAGTGAGTTACCGAGTCAGTCTAGAGTCAGTCCTTAGTCGCCAGTTAGTCAGTCAGTTAGTCTACAGCTACAGCCAACGCATAGTCTCGCTTATTCTATTGTATTGTTTGCCTTGTGATAAACCTCGTTTGTTAGTTAGTCTTTCTGTTAGTATCGGACACACCGCAGTCGATACATAACAGTGGCGCGGTCGAACAGTCGAATTCGAACAGTCAAGTCGTTATTTTGTAATTCGTTCAAGTAGTCAAGCTAGTCAAGTCAAGATGAGAGCAGACGAATTGGAGAAAATTCTCAAGGCTCAATCTGAACAGATCAGTCAGCAGTTTAGTCAGTTAGTTAAAGGATTGATTGGAAACAATCCTAGAGCCGAAGATTCTAGTGAAAAGCAGTCATCGGAGTTGTATTGGAAATTACAATCGTTAGTCGGAGAATTCAATGCAGACATTGAGAGAGGAGTCACATTCGAGTCTTGGTATGATAAGAATAAGTCGTTTTTCGAATTCGACGGAAAGTCATTAGCCGAAGAAGTCAAAGTCAGATTGTTAGTCACGAAGTTAGGGGCTTGCGAGTATGCAAAGATTTCACAGAAGTTGATGCCCCAGAAGTTGGAGTCAATGAAATTCGAAGGTTTAGTCGATGAGTTAAAAAAAGAATTTTGTGACCCACGGTCGAAGTTAGTCAGGCGATTTGAAGTCATGAAGTTAAAGTGCCCTTGTCCGGAGAAAGTCTTAGATTTCGGAAATTTAGTCAATTCTGAATGCGAGAAGGCAGAAATGGCCTTGTCAGTCGAGGAAGTCAAGATCCTCATATTCATTGCCGGGATTCCAGAAGAGATGAACGATTTGCGGCAGATCAGTCTAAAATTCGTGGAACGCTATTCGAAGACCGAAGAGTGTAGTCTGAAAATTCTATTAGAAGAATGTCGCAGTTATCTCGCAATGAAGTCGGAGGCCAGAATGTTCGATAGTCAACCAAAAGTCAAGATCGAACCTGCATATTACGTTGACGTTAATAACGTTGCTCGCGTCGAACATAGTCAAAGTGCTCAATTCAGAAAGTCTAGAAATCAGTCATGGCAGCGAGAAGGCCAAGTCAATAGTCGAGAGTCACGTCAGTGTTACAATTGTGGCATGATTGGACATATTAGTCGAAACTGCCGGAAACCAAAGAAATGGTTGAGCCAGGGCAATAGTCCAGTAGTCAATCATGTGAGAGTCAATTCTAGTAATTCAGGACCACATTGTCTGACGGTGGAAACGCCGAAGTTAAGAGAGTATAGTCCAAAGAGTCTTAGTCAAAAGGGCCGAAAGTCGAAAAGTCAAAGAAGTAGCAAAAGTCAGTCAAGTCAAGATTCGAGGAAGTCTATTTATTCGGGAAAGTCTATTTATTCGAGAATGTCTAGTCAGTTAAAAGAAAACGACGAAGTCATAGTCTGCAACGAGAATAAAAAGGGCAAAATAGTCTGCTTGATAGGGACAATTCGGTGTAAAGTCGGAGAGATATGTAAAGTCGAAGTCCCGAAGTTGAATACGATAGTCACTAGAAAAGAATGCGACCTTAGGAAGTTAGAGTCGATGAAGCCATTCGGAAGTCAGTCAGATTCAAGAGATAGTCTAAGAACTAAGGAAAGTTCAATTCGTAGTCAAATTCTTGAAAATTTTAGATTGAAAGCGAAGGATGCACCTGAACAGACGAGACAGGCCCAGCGTGACGTTACCAGGACCATTGAAGTGAGACAGTTCCAGCGCGACGTTACGAAGACCAATGAAGTTACGAAAACCTGGAGTGACATGATGATTTGGGGAAAGTAAATGTGATAATATTGTTATTGTAAAATTTTTTGTAATTAGTGTACTCCCCCTTTTGTTGCTCACTTTGTATTTGGCCCTTTGTATTTTCAATGTTTTGTTTGTGTTGGTTACTAGTAGTTAAGTCCACCAAGTTTAGTTGGAAAAGTCGGCACATAGTCCCGACTTAATTAAAGAAGGGAGGTGTTAGGGTGGCGTGCTTAGTATAAAAGGCGAAGCCTTTTAGCAGTCGGGAGTCAGTCTAGAGTCAGTCTAGAGTGAGTTACCGAGTCAGTCTAGAGTCAGTCCTTAGTCGCCAGTTAGTCAGTCAGTTAGTCTACAGCTACAGCCAACGCATAGTCTCGCTTATTCTATTGTATTGTTTGCCTTGTGATAAACCTCGTTTGTTAGTTAGTCTTTCTGTTAGTATCGGACACACCGCAGTCGATACATAACAGCAGGCCGAAACTTGCGGACCGACTTTTGCGGACCGAAACTTGTGGACCCGACGAATTTCTCAAACCATAGCTCATTCGAAAGAGCTCGACGATCCCCTCAAATTTGATTCCAAAAATGCCCATTTAATTGAGGTGGTAAGGCGTGGTGCAGGTCGGTCGGAGGCAGAGGTGGGTCGGAATTCCGTTCCACACATTCCTGATCTAGACCCAGATTCCCGGTATCCTACTATATCGCCTGATATCCTCGCCCTTGATCCAGATCACTTTAAAAAATCAGTAAAAATGACCTTAGGCAAATTCAACTGAAGATACAAGGAACCGTTTTTAGCGCCGCAGGCGAAAATTTTGAGAAATTTGGAAGCCAAGAAGCCAGATTTCTTCCATTTTCAGCGCCGCAGGCAAAATTTTTTTTGAATTTTCATTTCCCGGGAGAAAAATTTACAATTTTTGGCTTAATAATACTACTAAATAGAAAAAAATTGCCTAAAACTATTGAATATTATTTTCGTCATTTTCGTCTAAAAATTGAGTTTACGAAACGAAAATGAAACGAAAATATTTTTTTAACGAAATACGAAACGAAAGGAAATACGAACTTCTTTAATGACAAATCTTCCACCCTCTCCCATCACCACTGTTTCTGCAGACCGTATCGTCTTCAACGCACCGTTTGATGAGGCAAGGGACTATAAAATAGTCATAAGAAATGTTGGCCGAAGGCAGGTGGCCTATGCGCTGGGTCTGAATAAAGAAGTAGAAAACTACTTCACGATTGAAAACGACTGTGGCGTCATCGAGCCACAGCGGAAGGCGACAATAAAAATCCGGCTCAATGCCGGTATGGAGCCGATGCGCTCCAAATATTTTGTCGTGAAGACGTTCAACGTCCCACCCAATGGTGGGGAGACATTCCAGCCTAGTTGGATGCAGGCTCAAGGAATGTATGCAAGAAAATTTTAAGTTAACTTCAATATCCAAAAATTTTAAGTTAACTTCAATCATGGCAAAGCTTCCAAGAGAGGCAAAGAGAATTGCTATCATATTCAACGAATATGCCTGCTTCATCATTTTTGATGGTCATCGTTCTGAAGCTTTACCAGCTAATTTATTACAGGTTTTTTTAATTAAAGAAAATTTTTTAAAATTTAAAAAATAAAGGCACAGCGTGACTATTTTGGTGCTCATTGTTATGAACTTCTTTCTGATCCAGGAATTGCTTTACATACAAATTGGACGGGAAAAGGAAAATGAGTTACATTTAATGCTTACTCTGTTTAATTTCACTTGGAAAACAATTTTTTTAATTTTTATAATAGGTTGTTTTTAAACTATATATTTTTATTGGGGCACGCCCAAAAAGGCACACGGCCATAACGGCGCAAACCCATAACTTGCTTCAACATTTCCGAATCTTAACAAATTTAGTATTAAACGATTCCTCTCATCGAGATAAGGAAATTGGACCAAAATTGTAAAGGTCCAGATATTTTCCAGTAAGTTGTGACTTTGCGCCGTTCTGGGCTGTACCCGTTTTTATTATAGAGTGACATTTTTACTTACAATTTTTTATTTCTTGATAATTTCAATAAAATGATAAATAAAATATTCTAAACAAAAAATTCCAAAAATGGTCAAAATATTTTAATAAATATTATCAGCATTTAAACAATAAGTATCAGGCAAAGGAAAAAAAACTAAGCTGGGTTTTCCATTTTCCCAAATTACTTGAACCAAAACTAAAATCCCTTCTTTTCAACCTACAGAAATACTTAATAATTGATTGAAAAGTTGTTCACATTATGACAGATCCACTCCATCAAAATTGTGATCTAATTCCTCAGCTAATTGTTTTCCTTTGCCAATTTAGAAAAACAAATTTAACAAATTAAATAACAATTTTAATTATAAGTCAAATTACTCGTTTCATCAATGTCTTCTACACCTGCGTCCTCCACACAGTCCAACACCTAAAAATTAATCATAATAATATTTTTAGAAAATTAAAAATAATCCGAATAAATACATTTAAATAAATGTATTTTCTGGAAGTTTAAAATTGTAATTTCAGAACTATAGTTATTCCAGAATTATGACTAACCGGAAATACATATATATTACAGAACGTTTTCCGGAAAATACATAGGCATATAATTATTTTCAGAACTATAGTTAGCAGAAAATTCTGGTTTGTATATAATTTATTTTCCGGAAATATAAATATTTAGTTATATTCCGTAATTGTTTTCTATTCCGAAATTTTGTATTTTTAATACCTTATGACAAATATCCTCCATCGTTTTGACTGCCAAATTTTGCACATACTTTAAAAAATTTATTTTTAAATTTAAAATAAAAATTCACAATATTCCACCATTCAGTATCTCCCTCCATTTTTGCCTCCTCTCCTTCTAAAGACAACGGGGAGGCAATTTTTTCCATTTTAAACGACATATAAAGTACAGCAACAGCAATAACTTCAGGTTCATATAATAAACAAAGACTGGTTGCTAATGAATCATTAATAAAAGTCCAGGCATTTGTCTTAAATTTTAATTTTGAAATGAAAAGGTAAAAATATTATTACCACAATTTTGCTCATATAATCCTTATCAAGTCTAAATTCCTTTGCATATTGCACCAGAAAGTTATACTAAAAAAGGCTTTTTTTGTATCTCCCGGAACGTATTTTAATAGAATATTATAATACGCAACCTTTCCGGAAAGTATTTTAAAATATTAATAGACAATTTTCCGGAAAACACGTTTTATTTTCAGAGTTATATTACGAAATACAATTTTCCGGAAAATATTAACAGAAAAAGGCTTTCCGGAAAATACATATTATTTTCAAAAACTATTACAGGTTCCAAAATACTTTACTTTCCGGGAATAATTAAAGTAATTTTTCCCACACTATTTCCGGAATATGAAGGAACTTTTCCGGAAAATATTTTAATACTGTAAAATCTCACTGGATGTTCAACATGGAGATCAAAACGAATTGTTTGCAACAAAATGCGTTCAAGCAGAATTAATTCATCCTTTAAAAATAATTAAAGATTAAGGAGAATTTAAATTTAGTAACAAACAATTAAATTTATTCCAGCAAATTGTATTGGATATTTGTCGTTAGCCATTTGAACCAAATCTCTACACTTTTTAGGCGTTTCTTCTACTTTTCCGGCAAGAAAAAGGCAGGTTAATGCCATCATCTATTAAAAATATTATTATTTTAATATATGCGGGATATTTTAATTATGGGGTATTTCTTAGTCAGATCCCCGATCCGATGACATCATATTTAAAAAAACCCTATTCTAAAATGAGGTTATCTGATATTTGGTGTATGAGGTTAGAAAAATCCAGGAATTTTTAAAGTTTTCCGGAAGAGTATATTCTAAGTTGTTATTTTCAGGAATATTAAGCATAATAGTATATCGGAAACAATTAAAAATAAGATACAGTTCCGGAATTATTTACTGAAAATATTTTCAGGAAATTAGACTATTTTCGAAAAATATACATTTTACCTTCCGGAAATACATTTTCCGGAAACACATTTTAAATTACTCCCGGAAAATAAAAACCATTTTTCTAAAGGTTTTAAAATTTTACATGTGTAGGATATTCTGCAAACGTATTGAACATATAGAACCGATGAAAAAATACACAAGCAGTCGCCAAAGTTGGATTTGTCCTCCTTTAAAAATTGAAATTTTTTTGTAATTTTCAAGAAAAACTAACAAATTAATAGATTTTCCCATCTTTTTAATCATCTTCACACCTTCCCTTCTCAATTTATTTTCTTCTTCCAAAGATATGCCACCATCTCGAACTGAAGGCGTATCTTCCAAATCTTTATGATCCCAAAGCCAGTGTGTATTGACACTCATTTTTATTATTTTTAATTAAGAATCTAAAAAAAACGATTAAAGTTTATGGTTGGAAAATTAGGGAAAGGAATGTTGATAGGACCGAGATTGTCGTTTTTTAGACGAAACACCCCAATTTCGTTTCGTCTCCCCTTTTATTTTTTCAAACCACGTTCTCGTTTTGTTTCGGAACAAAAAATTTACTTAGGTTCAGTAAAGCCTGTTTGGGAATAGCCGTTTGAGAATAGCGGCTATTTTCTCAAACGGCTATTTCAAACGTCCCCTACCCACCTAAATTTCGTTTCGCTAACCGAAAAAACAAAATACTTGTGTGAAACGAATTTACAAAAAGACACCCTAATGAGAGAATCTTTTTTTAATCCTTCCGACATTTAGCTAAAAAAGTAAAGCTATGGATATGTCCATTTTTCAATCAAAAGATATATTTCCTAACATAATTTATATTTTTTTTTGCTTTTTTAATTGAATACAAACAAAATAGAAGAAAAAATTTTTTAAATAATAATAATAATTGGAGGGGGGAATAAATTTTTTGGTACTTTACACTAGAGAACGGACTTAGATGAGATCTTAAACAAAAATCTAGGTTATCGAGAATCAAGATTTTTGAAAATATTGATCTTGATTCTTGTAAGACCTTCCCAGCCCGGTCTCTACTTCACACTATCTGTACCCATTTTTCAACCACAAAGCTTAGGAGAGCTCCTCGGGAGAACCTATCTCCCTCAATTAGACAACGTAATGACTTAAACTAGTTTGAAAAATGGATACCAGATAATGTGAAAGTACCCCATTTTCATCGCTATAAATTAGAAAAAAATTTTCACGGCCCAAAAAAAATAATAAGTAAAACAAAACAAAAATTCTGGGGATATATATTTTTTATTGGGGAGAAAAAAAAATATTTTTTTATATTTGAATATATTGGGGAGGAAAATTTGCAAGAAAAACGCATCATTCAAATCCAGAGATGTCATATATTCTTGAGAAAAAAATTTTTTTTGAGAGAGAATGTTGCGGACCATCACACACACACACCACCATCAACCAACCAACCAATCACACAAACATATAAATTTTTTTAAGAATTGTATTCAGGATCCAGAAATGCATTGTACCGATTTTGGCTGTTGAATGCTCCTTGCTAAAAAATTAATAAAAAAAAAGAATTTTAAAAATTTTTAGTATTTTTTATTGAAAAATGCAAAATATATATAATAGTATAATATTTATACAAGTATTTAAAGTATATACTTAAGGATGTTAAAAATATTATAGAATTTTTTTGACCCAGGTAACCTTAAAAGACCCATACCGCGTTAACAAAAACCGTTAAGCCTCTTAGCTCATATTGTTAAATCCAAGATGTCGAATCAGTGATGTGCGCCATAAGCGTTTGACGCGGCTCGCGAAAATTATGGCGCACATACCAAAGCACTAATATTTTTCGTTAAATCTAGAAAAGCTGAATCAAACGGCCGTATGAACTGTGGTAATTTAAAAGTATCTTTTATTCTTAATTTTCTAACATCCCAAGTATACACCATAAAAAGTTTTTTTAATAAGTTTGAGGTCAGATTAAACTGAAAAATAACTGAGGCTCAAAAGAAGAAAAATACAGATAAATGTATAGATGTTAAATCCCAAAAAGATTCCCAAAGGTTTATAGAAGAAGGAATCCTAAATCGAACCCCAAGAATTCCGTAAACTTTTTCAATTGTTCCGAATACTTTTTCTGAAAGTAAAAATCCCAAAACATAAATCTTCCCATGAAGATATTTTAAATATATAATTTTTGAGTAGAATAAATAAAATTAATTAATATATACACAAAAAAGCAAAAATTGAAATGTTGGAAATTTTTTAAAAACTTTTTACGGCCTTTTGAAATTTTTTAAAAATATGTTCCGAACCAAATAAATGAGATCAACACCAAAAATTCCCAATAAAAATTTTCGAGAGTTCAAAAAAAATTTTTTGAGGGCTCAAAAAAATTCAACCAACATTTCAATTTAATTTTTTAATCAAAAAAGATAATCATTTATAACACCCTTTAAACTCACATTCTTATTTGATTTCCTTTTCTTATTGTCCTTCTTTTTATTTGGTTTTTTCTCCATATTTGAAACAACAACATTTTTATTTTCATTAATAGAAGAAGAAACATGCCCTCCTCCTCCTTCTTCCAATATTTGTTCTTCTTCTTGTTGTTTATTAATAAAAATTTGTTGTTGTTGTTTTATTTGTTGTTCTTGTTTTTGTTGTAATTGTGGTTGTTCATTAATTAAAGGTTGTTGTTGTTGATGTTGATGATGTTGTATTGCAGTAGAAACTGTATTGCTATAAGACTTTATTATTCTAGTTCTATTTCCGTTTGTATTTGAAGTTGTAGCAATTGTATTTCCGGTTGTAATATTGGTTATAGTGCTTCCGCCTAGTTAATAATTTAATTTAATAACTCTATTTTCCGGAAAAGATTTTATTTTCATTCCGGAAAATATTATATTAGAGTTATACTATATTATAGTTATACATATATTTTCCGGAAAATAAATTCCGAAATTAGACCAGAAATTTCAGAGTTATATTTTAAAAATATGTATTTTCCGGAAAATATATTGTTAGTTATACTACTTTGTTTTCCGGAAAGAGTCTATTTAATTTCAGAATTAAAATAATAGAAATGGTATATCAGAAAATGTTTTCCGGAAAATAAATATTATATCAGAATTCCGAAAAAAATTTCATAATTAATTTGAACATGTAATTTCCGGAAATATTTCTGAATATACATTATTATACGTAGTCCGGAAAGTTTAATTAATTTCTGCCTTTCCCCATAAAATTAATTTCAGAACTAAAAGAAATGTTTTCCGGAAAATGCTTAATTTTGTATATTCCGGAAAATTATAATACAAAAAATTTAATAACAAAATTAAACCTGTCGTTGACGTTGTTAATGTAGCACTTTCCGCCCTTTCAACAACAACACTTTTAATTTCAACCTCTTTTCCTTTATTTTCCTCAATATTGGATTTATTACCAACAATTTCACTGCTATTATTTTCTTTAATATTTTCTCCATCATTGCTTTTATGAGATAAAATTCGCGGATGAAATGGTTTTTGGTATCCTTGGTGGTGGTGATGTTGTTGGTACTGTTGATGTGGATGGTGTTGATGATCACCTCCGCCTCCTCCTGTTCTTCCTCCACCTCTGGGTGTGCCTCTAAAAAATATTTAAAAATTAAATTTTTTCAGAGAAAAAAAATTTTAAAAGGAAATTTTCTCCTTAATCACGGGGAATTCCCAGTTGAAATAATATAGTGAGGGTAAAAAAAATTTTTTTTCACTTAAAATTTGACAAGAAATCAAAAAATTCCCAAGTTTTTACCTTTTTATTAAATAATTTTTCCCTTTAATTTTTTATAATTTATTTTTATTTTATGTATTATTGAAATTATTTTCTCCTATTCTTCCAAAATCGTTGACATACGTCTAGTTGAACTTTTAGATCTAAAATAAATTTTAGATTGGTGTTTAGGGTCCAGTTTTAATAAGAAGTTTTTCATAGCCGAGAATGGCCAAAGAAAAGAATCGAGAATTTGGGCATCGAACCAATCAAATAATCAAGGGAAGCCTCAACCCGACAACGTAATCAGTAAAATTCCGTCCAAAAAAAATGGAGGATTTTGGAACTAGAAGCTAGTGTTTTTCACTACCTTAAAATTATGATCCGAAACTTTTTTTAAACATAATTTTAAGACAGCCTCTCTGCCCCCATAAAATAGTTTTTTGAACCGAAAATTAACTTTTCTAGATTTCATTTTAGTGAATTTCATATTTGTTTCCTTATGAAGACTGTCTTAAAACTATAAACTAAAAAAATTTGCGGACCAAAAATTAGTCTTTCTCATAAAAAATTTAAAAATAAAAATTCAAAAAAATACAAACCTATTATAATTATCATTTTTGTGTGGATGTGGTTGTGGATGTGGGCGTCCGCCGCTTCTCTCAATTGTTCGAGGAAAATATTTTGGCGGATTTTCAACAACAGGTTTTGTCGGCGGTCTTTTTTCAGTGTTTTCAGCCTGTACTTTCAAAGCAACTTCTTCCATTTTCTTTGAAATATCTAATGGTTTTGCTTCTCCAAAAGGATTTGGTTTTGGCGGTTTTGCCTTTTCTAGAAAAAATTTTTAAAAAAATTAAAAATTAAAAAAAAACCTTCTGGAGGATTCAAAAGTTTTTGTTGGTACATTTCCATTTGAGCGTCCAGTTGAATAGAAGTAAACCTTGTATATTTAAATTGGTGTTCGCCGTTTGGAACGACGTATTCAATCCTCATTGGTTTATCTTTGAAATTCTGAAAATTAAAATTTAAGTTTATTGCTTGAACATAGGTTAACTCTGAATTTTTTGCGAAAAAATTCTTATCAAGGGGGTATGCCAAAACTTTATTATTAATAAGTGAAGGACGACAAAAAGCGAAACAGAAAATGAAAGACGAACAGTTGTAAATATACAAATTGATAACTAAAAATGTCTAAAGGCAAAACTTACACACCCCGATCAATACTATGGCACACCCTGGTATTGGTTTGATACAAGAAAAAAGACGATAAAATAATGAGGAATTCTGGAATGACCCAAAAATAAGAATAAACAGATTTTTAAAAAATTGAAAGTCAAGGAAAAAACAAATAAAGAATACCTCGCCATCCTTACTCAGAATTTGAACACAACTTTCAAAATTCTTTGCTCTCAACATACAACATCCGCGCCCGTATAGATGCACATGCAAGAGCTGAAATTTTTTTAAATTAATTTATTACAACAAAAATTTTTTTTTTACATTTTTTGGACCCTCAAAAAGATTGTAAATATCATTTCGAAGCCCTTTAGACTCTGGTTCTTTGTTGTAATGAGTTGGCATTTGTGAAACAAAAATGTAGAAGGGGCCATCTAGGTTGATATTATACAATGATTGACGCGCTCGTAAGGATTCGGCAGCTGAAGAGTCTTCCTTTAAATTATCGATTAGAATACAAAATGAATTTACTAAAAGCCGAGCTGGATATTAGTCAAGTTCCTGGGCCTTTCTTACACCCAGACAAATAACGGACTCAAGTCCGAACCCCTGGATTCGAAAATTCGATCAGGCACAAACTTTTTTTGATCTCATTTGCGGACAGTAAACCCAAATTGTGAGTTGAATCAAATAGTATTACCCAAAATTAAGAATATTCAACAAGCTTGTGACACCTAAATCCAGAAATGTCCCTTCTGTCAAAAGAAACGTGCAATTTTTACGTAAATACAGCATAAGGAATGTACGTAAAAAATATCTCGCAATGGAAAACATAAGATTGCGAGCCACTTTAGACTATGGACAGATTATATGATATTTGAAAAAGCTTCCCAATTTCACTCAAACTGTCAGTTCCAGAAGAAACTAGTGTTCGGCAAATGGATTTTTTCGGCACCGATACCGGTAGTAACGAAAAGTACCGGTACCGAACGAGTACCGAAAATCCATAATCTTATCGGTACGATTCCGGTACTACCGTCAGTACCACGGTAGTAACCTGATGATTGTTCACAATTTACCAAAACCGCGCCGAACACTAGTCTCTACTAGACTCCTGAATGACACAAAGACAAATGAAAATCGAATAACAGTCAATATTCAAAAGTGGTCCGACTCTTAAATTTTCCCCGTAAACAAATTAAACCCAGATTCGTTTAACTAAAAGTAGGGCAAAACACAAAAATAAACCTGATGATTGTTTACAATTTCGCTCCAATCGCCAATCTCAGAAATGTGGTCTTTTAATAAATCTTGAAGAACGGATGATCCCATCACTAATTTTATCGTTGAAATCGCTTTTTTAATTTACTTTTTTGCTTTAAAATCTAAAAATGGAAATTAAAACAGAAAAAGGACAAATAAATGACACATTGATTGACCGGAAATGAAAAAAATTTTTTGCAAAAATTGTGAAATAACTAAAATGTTTTGGAACGAAATTTAATTAGATTACGGTATTTATTTATTTAAAAAAGTGTAAAATTTCATTTGACCAAAAGACATTTTGCCAGCATGGGAAAATTTTCCCTTTTAGGAACGCCCAATTAGGCGCGCGGCCATAACGGCGCAAAGCCATAACTAGCTGGAAAATTTCTGGCCCTAGTCAATTTTGGTTCCAATCTCTTTAGCTCAATGAGAGGAATCGTTTAATACTAAATTTGGTAATATTCGGAAATTTTGAAGCAAATTATGGCTTCGCGCCGTTAAGGCCGCGCCTACTTGGGCTGTGCCTTTCCTTTTAAGTTAATCAAAATTGCGCAGGTAGGGATTAATTTTTAATACATTTTTGCATTTATTTCTTTTTCATAATTTGACGATTCCTATTCATCATCCAAATCCTTATTTTACTACTTTATAGTTTCTTAAATTGTCTTAGTCGGATTTTCGAAGATTTGAACTATTTTGTTAAATGACCTCTTGATTTTTGACATTTTGAAACTTGTCCCCTCCCACTATTTCTCTCACCATTGTATCTCCTCTTTTATTCGGATAAATCGATTAATTGGACACTAGAGTCTTGCATTTTTTGAAAATTCTTTTCGATTTTTTCTCTGCCTATTTTGGACTTTGGCGATTTAATTTATTCAAGATCTCCAAAAGAATATACATATACCGCTAATTTACAAGATAATTTACAAGATTCCTTCCATATTTTTTATACCATCTCTTTTGTTCTACTCATTCATACCTTCTCTTAACACCCTTTCTCTAAACAATACTCTAAATAACTTCAAATCCCCAATCAATAAACATTTCTATCTCTCTTTATTTTGCAGCTGCTTTAAAGAAACGGATATTGTTAGACAATAAACAATTTTAAGAAAAGAGCAGTTGTGGACAGCGCCTTTACAGCATTAGAGGGGAGAAAAGACACATTTTTACATGAGAGAGAAGTTCAGGAATTTGAAAATTTATATTTTTATACCTTCTCTTTTATGATTTCCTTGTGTTGCTTGAAGGGTTCTTGAGTAATGACGGTTGAGTCTGAGGCCTTTTGGGCTCAACTTTTTTTGTTTTTCAACCTTTTCGAATAATTTTGGTATCAATCGGAAGCTCTAAATGTGCCTTATCTTTTTTACAACTGGACTGATACGGTTTTATCATCTCCTGATAAGATATGACCTTCATTAGAGAGTCGATCGTTCACCTTTTTTAGCTGCCCGTATTTTCAATAAATCTTGGTCGGAGCTGATTCGGCCCGATAGGAGAAATAGCCCGTACTTTTAGAGCTTCGGATTGGCATCAAGATTACTCAGAAATTGATAAAACACAAAAAAGTATTCCCCAAAAAACCACTTCAAAAACTCATCCCCCAGCTAGACTCAAGCGTCTTATTCCCCCTCTTTTGCTTTATAAGCGTTGTGTGAACGGAAGCCTTTAACCACCATTTTATTAATTCTTTTTCATATGTAACTATATAGTCTGTCAATAATTAATACACACAAGAGTTCTCTCTACTATTAAAATATTATTTCATGTTTATGTGTGTTAAGATGCCGAATCACTCTGTCCTTTTGTTCGTTTTGTTTCTAAGGTGTGAGGGGTTTTTTTTCTCGTCATTTCCGTTTATTAACTCTCCCATTTTTAAGATTATTTAATTTTATATGGTTTTGAATTGTTTCTATTTATCAACAAACTTCCTTTTTTCAACCTCCTTTTTTTCCCCTTAGATCTTCCCCTTTTTAAGACCTCTACATTGTCCCTATTGTCTTAGACTTAGATCTCCTGATTTCCCTTAGGCTTTGTTTTATATGACCCTCTATTTTGTTGCCATTTTTAGAACAAAGGTTCTTAGTAATAGGTAGGTCAAAGGAAGGGGAAAAAATCAAGTTCGATCACTGATTTTTGATTAGCCTAGGTCCTATTAGAGTCTAAAAATACGAGAAACTAAAATTATCAGCCCTGAACCTTGATACGGCCCAGAGGTCGGGCGCAAAGATCAAGGTGTCGGAACTTGGAATTCCGACGGCCTATTTGTACAGGCAGACCCTTAGATTGCTCAGAGCTCTCTCCCACTTCACTTTCCTTCTTACCTCCTCAAACCCGGGGGTTGTGCTAAATAATCAGGGTAGAAGCCACTACCTCAAAATTAACCCCGGGGGTTGTCGTAAGGCTACTAAATTTTCCTCTGTATTCTAAAATTAGAATGACTCACAATCTCACTCCAATTACATAATAACCTGTTTATTCCCTTTAACATATGTTAACGCGACTTTACCCACAAAAAATCATAAAAAAATTTACATTGTGTACTCTCTCAAAAATTCCAAAAAAACACATTTTATAGGCGTGCAGGTGCTTTTATTTAAAAAGTCTCTCAACATTTTTTTCAGTTTTATAGCCTTTTATAGGCAGACAATTAAATTTTCTTTTTAAAGCCGTAATTAATCGAGGCTTACCTTTTTAACAAAATTTTTTCTTTTTGAACTTCTTAAAAAATATTTTTGTTGTAAATCATCAAAAAACAACGCCAACTCTTGTGCCAAAACTTTTTTCTGTTGTAACGTCTTCCTTTCAATTTAGCGGTTTAATAGTTTAGAAAAATCAAGAAAAAATTATGGCGGGTCAAGTAAGAGGTCCAAGCTCCTCCGCTTCAAATTCAACAACGGCCTCTGTTGGTGTTCTTATGGTTGGGCCGAATTTTAAGGTTTTTTTTGAAGTTTAGGGAAGCTTGGAAATTTAAAAAAATTTAGGTCGGAAAGAAAATTGGCTGTGGAAATTTTGGTGAACTTCGACTAGGCAAAAATCTTTACAACAATGAACATGTTGCTATTAAATTGGAACCTATGAAGAGTAAAGCGCCTCAATTGCATTTGGAATACCGATTTTATAAATTATTAGGACTAGCAGGTTTGTGGCTTTAATTTGGTAATTACTTGGTAGAGATAAGCTTGAGTGGGTGGGTTCGAGTCCTTTTTTAGAAGACATTATATTTGGGTCTGCTTTCCAAATAGATAGGTGTTTATAAAAAGTTCCGCTCTTAACGGGTCCCTTGTATGTTTTTTCGCCTGAGGCGCTTCGAATTGATCGAAAGTTCTTAAGTTTGGGTCTGATCTCTGGACTTGGCCTGTTTATTTCGAATATAGAATCGGAAAACCCTATTAAATATATTTCATTTTAACATTTTTCTAAATTTTTTGTAGAAGGCCTCCCTCAAGTTCACTATTTTGGCCCCTGTGGAAAATACAATGCATTAGTTATGGAATTATTAAGTCATTCATTAGAAGACCTTTTTGATTTGTGTGACAGAAAATTTACTTTAAAATGTGTTTGTATGGTTGCGATGCAATTGGTTTGTTTAAATTTTTAAAAAATTTTTTTGAACAAAAAAAATTTGTTTTTAAAGATAAGGCGGATAGAATATGTCCATTCCAAGCATTTAATTTATCGAGACGTTAAACCAGAAAACTTCCTAATTGGGCGAAGTTCGACTCGAAAACAACACATTTTACATATTATTGATTTTGGCCTAGCTAAAGAATATATTGACTGTGATACTGGTATTTTATTTTTTAATTTTATTAGGTCTTGTTGGGCATTTCTTTATACTATTCCCCAATTTTTTTGAACCAAATTTCTGTAATCATGTAAGTCATGAGCCGTACCCAGCTCTGTGTGTTAGAACCTATCCCAACGTTGGTTGTGGATCTGTACTGTTCAAACTTCCCTGTGGTACAACCATTTGCTTTGGGCATTCGACTTGAAATTTGGTGGTTCCTATGGGAAGTATTCTATCCGCTCCGAGTCTACTCTGTCTTGGGGCTATAATTTTTATAAGAATCTTACTAGAGCGGTTTGTATTCGAAAATCCAAACAAGTTCTGAGTCTGGTTTGGGGTGTGCCCTTTAATTTTTTGTTGGCCCAAACGGTGATTTGTTTGGTCGCTGTGATTTAGCGATTTAATTGTAAGTATGAGATCTTTAAATTGTTTGCTGCTGGCTAGTACGAATAGTTTAGGAAATAATTTGCGCTATTTAATTTTTAATTTTCTCATTCTTTAAGGAAAACACATAGCCTATAGAGAGCACAAATCCTTAACTGGAACAGCACGGTATATGTCTATTAACACACATTTGGGTAAAGAACAGAGTCGAAGAGATGATTTGGAAGCATTAGGGCATATGTTTATGTACTTTCTTCGTGGTTCTCTTCCTTGGCAAGGCTTGAAAGCTGATACATTGAAAGAGCGATATCAAAAGATTGGTGATACAAAGAGGGCAACCCCTATTGAAGTACTTTGTGAAGGATTCCCAGGTTTTTTAGAAAGAATTTTTGGCAATATTGAACCTGACAGACCCCATTTTTTCCTCCCCAAGTTTTTTCCTAAATATCTACAGAATGGTCAAACTTTTTTTTCCTTCTTCCATCCCAATTCCTTAAGTTGTTCCATTTTTTTAATTGAGAAAACGAGTCTTCTAACAACTCATACATGTTAAATACCAAAAATTAATCCTCTTCAACTTGTTTTGCATATACTTGCACTTACATAAAATTAAGTGATCCTTTCAGATTATTGTAGGCAAAATATAGAAAGTAGGATGGACGAAAGGAAAAAGTTTGCCCATTCTGTACATAAATAAGGGAAAATTTGGGGAGGAGAAACTGGGGTCTGTCAGGTTCATTATTACCGAATTTTTGTGATTTTTTAAAAATTTTCTAGAGGAGTTTGCTCAATATCTTCGTTATTCTCGCCGTTTAGACTTTTTTGAGACTCCAGATTATGAATATTGCTATGGATTGTTTAAAGCAGTTTTGGAACGAATGTGCCATTCTTATGATTATGAATTTGATTGGGTGCATAAATTGAATCAAGCGGTTTGTTTTCTTTTGTTTTCAAGGCAAAATCGGGTTAACGGGATTTGGACGGGATCCAATAAAATTATACACCCGTCCCCTTGACGCACTCTATTTTTACTATCCGACCCGACCATCATATTTAGTGTTCGGAATCGTAGTCCTTACCGTAATGCCGATAAAACCGAAAAATATGGACGTAATACGGTGCGGTCCTATCACTAATATTGGGTTTGATGGCAGCAGACGGTTGAGCCCTTTATCGGTTGTTAACGGCCTTCGCTTCGTTAGCAGTGTAACGAAGATCTTGGTTGGCCTATTTTCCTTATGCGTATGTTTGTGTGTTAATTACACCTAGCTTGGTTTTTATATTAGAACCATTGAGTCCAGATTAGGGTGTCCATCTATGGAGAGGAGCGTTTTGATGGGAATTTTTTGAGGTAATCCCCTGAGGTATTAATTTGCTCCTTTTGTCTTCCCCAAATCTTTTTGAGCCTTTTCTCTTTCCCTTTTCAAACTTTTTTAACAAAAAATTTTTTTCTAAGGCCACACCAAGTGGTTCTCTTCACGCAGGAGTTAGTGGAATGGCAGGTGGAGGTGATGGTCATCATCGACTTCATGAACAAAAAAAGCGTTCATCTGCAAATAAACAGTTAATTGAAGAAGTTCTGAAGCCAAATGCTCAATTAGTTAGTAGTACAACAACTGGTGGGGGTATACACCATGGAGGTGCTGGATTTGGATCTACGCAGGTTTTTCTTCTTTTCGATTCTGTTAGGGATGTGAAGATCGATCAGGATTTTTGGGACCTTTCCTTTTTTTTTTGACAATTTACGGTTCTGTAAATGATTCTCCAATCCTACGTTTCTGTTCCAGAACCTGAAAGTTTTTAGTAAGACGACCACAAGTTCAAGCAGTACTTCCCGGTCCTAAAAATCAAATTGTCCCTGTTTTCCAACTTTTTGTAAACAATTTCTACTGTTCCTCAACATCCAAAAAAAATTCGAAATTTTTTAAATAGTATAAATTTCTTCATATTTTTCAAAAAAGGTTATCAATTCAAATGCCGGCGAGATTGAAGAGACTATTGGTGATGGGGCGCGACAAGCACAAAAAATAAATAGTGAGAGTCATAGCGAAGTCAAGTTAGTTCTTTTCTAAAATCAAAAAAAAATTTTTTTTTGAAAATCGCGGTTCCTTTCGATTTTTTAAAAATCGAGCTTGACTTTTTAAAAAAAAAGTCAAGGTTATAGAGGCCGAGATTTTTGTTAAATCACTAAAGTCTGGTTTTCGGTACTTTACTAAAAAATAGCTGCAAAAGGAATAGGCTTACCTCCTTCCTAAAAACCTCTGACTTTCTTTTAGAAATCCCATCCATCTTTTTTCTAAACCCGGTCCATCCTTAATAAGTTGGAGGCAAAATTGCCTCTCCATTTTTTATAATTTTGGTTGCAAGACGCAAAGGGGATTTTACGTTTATAGAGACTTCTTGATAGATTACTCCTCTCTTGTCCAATTTCTCTTATATAAAGCCAATATTTTTTTTTAAATTTTTATAAAAAATTTAAAAGATGTTGCTGTTTTCGTCGAAGACGTAGAAAAAGACCCCAACAACAAGTAAAATAAAGAAAAACGCAGCAACAAAAAAAATTAAAAGGCACAAACACACACTGACCGGGATTATATAAATATTATATAAAAAAACTTTTTTTAAGAAAATTATATTTAACAACCAAAAAAATTCTGTGTTTTTCTCTTTTTTTTTTAAAAAAACGACTTGAAAAATTTTTTTTGTTTAAAAATGGCTTTTTAGTTTTTGCGTCTTGTTGGGAAAATTTGTTAATTTTGGATCTGGAAATTTTAAAAAAATGAGAGATCTATGTCTGGGCATAAAACGTATAGCCCTTTTTATTGGACGCAAATTTTCCTAATAAAACTATAGCCGCCGACAAAAATTTATTATTTAAAAAAAATATTTTTTTTAAATTTGGTCTGGATTTTAAAAGATTCTTTTTTTTTTTAAATTAAAAAAAAATTATTTTTTTTTTAAATTTCCTTTATTGTTTTTTTTATTTGCACAAGGTTTTTTTTTCTATATAGCTTCTTTCTTTTGGTTTGTTATTTATTTTTTTATATCACTTTTCTTTTTTAAAAAAATATTTTATTTCTCTCTATATTTAAATTAAGGAAGTAAAAGAGAAATTTTCGCGCATATTTTTTTATAAAATTTTTTTAAGCCAACAATAATTTTTATTTTAAATGAAGGTCTAAATAGCTAGAGGAGGAAGTAGAAGAAAAAAATCAATTTTTTGAGAAATTGTGGAAGAGAAAAAAATTTTTTTTGAGAAGGTTATCCTTTAAAAATGAAGGTTATCCTTCATTTTTTTTATAACAGCCCCCTTTTTATCCTTTAATTTTTCTATCTAATTGGACAGCTCGAAGATAAGTTTTTCAAGTAGGAAAGATTCGGCTCCTTCAAGTCCTAAAATTCTTTTGGATTGGGGAAGAGAACCGTTTAATTAGAGAGAGGGAGGCTTAATTATAAAAAAATCTTTTTTCTTCTCTTCTAGCTATGGACCTAAAATATATTCAGACCAGACTAGGACACGGATACTGATTTTGATATCCGTATCCGGAAATTTACGGCGGATACAGACGGATATCCGCAGGCATTCTTACAATATCCATATCCGTATTTATGTTCTAGTCTGATTCAGACACACAAAAAATGTTTATATTCATTGTATTTACTCATTTACATACCCCTTCCTCCTCCAAAAAATTGTTATTATTTTATTAAGGTTTATGCCTTAAAAAAATTTTTTTTCGAAAATTACTTTGAAAAAAAATTCTAGGCATAAACCTAATTTATATTTACAACAAACATTAATTACGAAAAAAAATTTTTAAATTCGTTTTTTTATAAATTTAAATTTATTTTTTAATTGGTATCTGGGAAAGTGTTGTTATTACGAGACATCCCCACTAGGAAGTGGTCGCGTTGTAAAAAATTTTGTTGGACTGAAGTTTTCGATCCAAGGCCCTTCTTTCCAAAAACCACTGTCTAATCCGTCCACCATCGGCCAAATTTTGGTTTTATGTTAAATTTTTGACTTGCGTGTTGTGTTTTTTTTGGTTGTCTCGGTTGTCTCTCTTGCAACCAGTGACCCTGCTTCCCATTGACCAACCATAAATTTTTTTAAATTACCTTATATTGAAGGCGACATAAAAAATAAGATGTCCAAGTTGTATTTTATCTTAGGACGAATAAATTATATCTTTGGGACTCATTTTATTCATTTTTTTATCTTCAAAGGGCACTAAAACCAAGGTTGCGCCATTTCTTGAAAAGACAGCTGTCCTTGATTCAAGCAAAATCTCCAAAAGTTGTTTGTTTGCCTAAAACAAATAAAAATGGCCTGGTTTTAGACAACTTTTTAGACAACCTTTTAGACAACGTTTTACAGACTTGTGACCTTCTTATAGGGAATAGCTAAAATAATTTTTAACAATAAGGCAGTCTTGAGAAATTTTAAATATCCTCGCGTCAACATTTAATCAATATGTCTGCCCTTCAATTTATAAATGGAGATTAGCCTTTTAAATTTTTTATTTAATTTTATAATATCCATATTTTTAAAAATTAAAAAAAATTTTGTGAAAAATTTTAAATTAATCCCAAAGACTTTAAAATTTTTTTTTAATTTTTAAAATTTTAAAGTTACTGTATTTATATTAATTAGCGGTTTGAAAGGAAGAAAATAGCCTTCGAAAGAAAGAGAGACAAAGTCTAGTCTTCTCATTTTCAGTGCTATTTTCTTCCGGAATATTTTTCTTTTCCCAAGGAAGTAGAGAAATCGAGAGCCGAATAATTATTTTATTAAAAGAGTACATTAAAAGTGCGATTGCGTTTTTAAAATGCGAGAATGTTTGTCTGTTTAGAAAAAAACATCAAAAATAATTTTTATTAAAATATCCATCCAGCCATGGGAAACTATAGCAGTTATAATAATTTTTTAATTTTATTTTATAAGCTCCATATTTAAAAAAATTTTTTTTAATTCCAAAGACTTTAGAAAAATTTTTAAAAAGGTATACTGTATGTTACTGTGCTTATTTCAAAAGCGTTCGACTAGTGTTTGGCACGGTTAGGAAAGTGTCGGGCAGAAAAGTACGGTTAGGAAAATAAATGAAAGTGCCGGTCCTCTAGTAAAGAGACAGGTTACGGTATATTTTAGACAATGTGGATATTCCGTATCCTGCCACCCCGCGGGAATAAAGACGAATTTTGAACTTTTCCAGACCCTTCCATTAGGGAGGAAGAGGGAGAGGAGATTAAGGGGTAATTTATACAGCATTTATTTTTATTTTCTTATTTATGTCTACTTTATGCCAGCATTAATAAGTCGGATTTACATTCAAAGGCAGATTACTTCATTCATTCAGCTTCCACCCAATCCATCGTGTCTTATAGGTCTAGACTCCCTATATTTAATACCCTTTAGCAACAAAAAAACCGAGGTTTAACTATATTAGAAAGAATCCGTTAATGTAGTGGTTATTCCCGGACCAATACGGTCGTGGTTAAGACCAAGGGCGAGAATTAAAGAAAATTGCAAAAAACGCAACTCAAGGCAAAAAACAACGCAAAAATGGAAAAAATATTTTTTAAGTGTTGCCCATATTTAGAATCAATAATGTAAGCAAGTGTTGTATCGATCTTGTGATATAGGGGTTTGGAGGGATAGTTGGAGTGATACCGTAGATATCGTGGGAGTTTAAGGGATTAATGGGATTTGAAGGGTCTGGGGATTACGGAAGATATCCTGTGATTTGGAGGGATATCGGAGGGAAGAGGGGGATTTGGATGGATTAGAAGGTTCTGGGCCTAAGTCTTTCTGAGCCGCTCCACGATAGCATATATTGGTATTCAAATTAGGGCTTGCTCCTTATAGCGCCGCATCGAAAATTTGAGAATTTTGCGAGGCAAAGAGGATTCCATTTTTGTCTACAAAAAAAAAGAAGAAAAACGAAAAAAAAGTTTTATAAAGCCTTAAGACCCAGGAAAAATTTATTTTTCTATTTAAAAAAACACATGATTCAAAACCTGCCATTAAATTAATTTTTAGCCTTGTAGAATCTCGCGCTGCGAATCGATGGAAAGAAGTGTCAGCTGAGGATTTTATTTAAACACTCCCCACTTCCACATTTCTAGCTACAAGTCTTATAGCTAATTCCCCCTTCTCATTTATTTATTTTTATAGCCAAAAATAAATTAAATTTTGTATCCATTCAATTTTAAAAAATATATACATTTTGCCAAAAAAAGAAATTCAATTAATTGGAGATAAAAAAAGCAGGAGAGAGAGCGTATAAAAACGAGAGAATGGTAGACAAAACAAAAATTTTGTTTCTGTCTTCTAATCTTGTTTGTCTTGCTTTGATTCTGCTTTCTATTTTTGATAAAAATGGAGTTGAGGGGCACACAACAATACAAAACAATCTTGCGTTTGCTACGTTCCCGTCAACTGACCCAACAAAACGATACATATTTAATGAAGGTGGACGCAATATAAATTAGCGTGTCCGGTAGTCTCGTCAGAGGTTAGTTTCGTCAGAAGTCCTTTTCGTCAGTAAGGCTCCCTTTTTAAAAATCTAATTACACGGCGGTTTTTGGTTTTTTGTTTCTGGATCGATTTGGGCAAATGAGGTGTCATTTGAAAGAGCTCTAAACACTGAGTCGAATTAGTTGCGGAAGAAGTTTTCCCGACATTCCGGGGCCGAGTTTCAGACTCCTGAATATTGAAAAATGGTGTAGTGAAGCTCAGTTCGTCGAACCCATTCAACTCGTTGAGCTGAGTCGGTTGATCTATTATTTATAAAATAGAATTTTTCATCCCAAAAATCAGCTTTTCTAAGATTTTTCGAATGACAACTCATTTGTTCAAATCCATCCAGAAACAAATAACCTACTATTTTTAAATAGGGAGTCTTACTGACGAAACAAACCTCTGACGAAACTGTTTTCTGACGAAAAATGCCTCTGATGAAACTGATTCTGACGACAATGTCCTCTGACGAAACTAACCTCTGACGAGACTACAGGGCACCTAGATTAGAGTTTGACATTGGGGAACAGGACCGGGTTTTTCGGGCCTGGTCGCCTGAAAACGAGTAAATCATATTTTTGGAATTTCTCGGGGTAGCTTTTGGTACCTTTGGTAGCCTTTGGTTTCTTTTGGTAGCTTTCCCCCGGTAGGCCCAGTTATTTGAAAATGTCGAAAACTATAGAATGTTTCACTTGTTTCACGCGAAAAGCAATTAATCAACATCGCAAGGTCTGGAGGCATCGCAAGGTTTGGAGGCGTCATACAAGCAGAAAAATGATTCTAGATCCTGTTCCGCCGACTTAGACCACGCTTACATAAGGATTGCCAAGCGTCTTGCAGCAGACATTTGACAATAAAGGTACCGGATGCTGCTATATGCTTACATAAAACGGCATCTTCAATAGAGATAAAAAACGCAAAGCGCTTTTATCTAAGCACTCTAAAAACGACGAGACGCAGCGCTAATTTGCTCTCTTTTTTCCCCATTATATTTCTTTTCTCAACGCGCGCGGTATTTTTATGTAAGCATAGAATTAGGCGTGAAGGCCCCTCAAAATTACCCAAAATTTACCCTCCCTTTTATCCTTGTTTCCGCACTGGAAAGTTTTTAAAAAATTTTGTTTTATAGGGGAAGGCCTAAAAGATTGGCGCGAAAAGTCATTAATCAACATCGCAAGGTTTGGAGGTAGCACCCAATCTAATAATGTGATTCAAAAGGGCGAGTATGAATATATTTTGAAAAACAAAGACAACGTGTTGAACAAAGAAAAATTGACAGAGGAAAATTTCAAAGTATTCGAAAAGTCTGTTGAGACGCTTAAAGCTAAGGTTGAAGGTTTTAAGCATAACTTTGAAGGTTACACATGTGGAAACGACTTTGTGAAAATTGTGGAAAGAGTTTTGAGAGAATACGATTCGAAAACTGCAGACAAAACATTTAAAACTATAGGTAAATTGGGTCTTTGTTCGAGAATAGGACCATTGCACGGACGTTTGTGTACGGCCGGTTGTGTACCCCCGGATGACTCCCCACCAGGGGGGGGAGTCTATAATCGATTATTTTCCATTGATTAAATAAATTCATCTTAAAAAATGAGATGAATGCCTCCAAAAATTAATTTGCGTTTTTTTTTTTGCGTTAATTTAGGCCAAATTTACGCAAAACGCAACGCAAGGCCAAAATTTAACGCAAATAACGCAAAACGCAATGCGCCCGCCCCTGCTCCCCACCCAAAGGGACGGTACAAACGACGGTACACAATAGTCCCTATTGACTTTGTTCATATCCCGCCCCCAACCCTATTTAAGTCTCAGATTAATTTTACTTTTACTGTCAATCATTTAATTCCCTCAAGCTTTTAAGTAAAAAGCAAGTTACTAGGATGGAAAGAATAGACGGCAACGTTACAAATCTGCCTAACGGCAAAAATTAACCTTTATAAAGAAGGAAATACGACCATTACGAGGCAGAAGAGAATAAAATGAAAATTGATCTGAGACTCAAATAGGGGGGATATGAACAGTTGCGGTGGTAAACTAAAATTAGAAGAAGGGTTGTTGTGTCCTTACTATAGTTGGTTATACTTGTGTTGGGTTAATTCTACGATTGTTTCATTCCATCTCCAATGCTGTGAAATTTTTCACGGCATGAAAACAATACCGTATTTTCTCTTATAATGGGATGGCATGTCCAATAGCAATTAGTTATAAGCTGGCAGGGAGAAGGGGATTTGAAAAGCAGCTGCCAATCCATTATGCTACGTGTCGCGTGTGACTTCTCTCTCCTCATTTCCCCTTTCCCTTTTCTGTCGCAAGACGCGCGCGATTCTTTTGTATAAACAAAAATTTAGAGAAAATAAGGTTGTTGGGAAATAGAAAAACTAAAAAAGTTCTGTGTCCGCACTTGCAGAAAGAATATAAATGAAAATAAATGACCCATCCACGGGTTGGATGGTGGCACAGTCGGTTGTGCTTCGATCTGGGCTTTCCATGATGGTTCTATTCCATCTCCCCTCCAATGAATTTTTCCACAGCATGAACACGGTGTTGGAGTTTTCGAGTCGAGCCGACGTTCGAGTCATTTTTTCGTGCCTCATTTTTATCGGGCCGGCCCGACCGAGTCTTTTTCGGGCCAAAATTCGATGCCCGACTCGATCTTTCGGACCCGACCGGGCCCCCAACCCTAATGAACATGCATATAATAAAAGCAACAAAAAAAATTTTTCAATGTAGGAACCAACTGTTTCAAGTTGACGTCAAAAGCGGGAGCGAACCCTTTAACAAACTCAGCTAACAAAATCAACCAACTACTCAAGCTAGTAATTGATTCTAAAAAATTTATTCGAGATTTAAATTCTGAAGGGGCAGAAGGCTCCTTTGTTGATATATTCTCTTTTATGAAAAATCCGGAAATGAAAGAGTTGGAAACGATTTTTGAGCTGTCAAAAATCCAAACGAGAAAGTTAGATGAAGAGATTAATGAAGAGATTTATAGAGAACACTCGAAAAATAAAACCCAAAAAAATAAAATGAAAGAATACAAAGATGCAGTTGTGGAGGGTGCTGGTCCCATTGGGTTATATTCTACCTACAAACTTTTTCTTGGTAAGACATGTTTTGTGGGCAAGGCAATTAAGTTAAGGGTTCTGTTATAGTATAAAAGCGTCAGCAATCGAAGGTTAATCTAAGTCCAACTAAAGGTTGTTTGCAGAGGCCAAGGTTCTCGCTCAGTTTACTATCTAGGTCTCGGACCGTCTGGCCTTGGTCTTGGTTCTCGCCAAGAACCTCGCGGAGAACCAAGGCTAAACATACACTCCTAAGAATTGTTTTTTGGAATAAGTCTGACTCTTGACCTTCAAAATAATTTTCAAAAGTTTTGCCTGCTTCCCGTGTGGACGGGGAATTTTCAAAAAAGTCTCAAATTCCCCAACTTTCGGGGACGGGGTACAACCCTACCTAGCAGTCTACAATTATCTGTTGGTCATGATAGGTTAGTCTGTAAATTGGGACGATCTCAAAAATTTTGCATAATTTTTTATGTTTAGAAGGAATGAACGTAACAGTCATAAATGATCGTTCCGAAAATTATATTCGCAATCAACTAGTCATATTTGATCGAAAATGGGTTTCACAGATGCGTTTCTTTTTTGGTACCGAATTTGATATTTTGTTTATTCATCAAAATTCGGTGGGAAAAATGCTCGATGAAGAACTTGTTTTAATTAGCATTAAAGATATGGAACTTGCATTAATGGGGCGGTTAAAGGAGATATCAGAATTTGTAGAAAAGAAGCAAGGAAAGGAAGGAAAGGAGAAAAATGAGGGAGAAAATGAAGAAGAAAAATCATTTTTGAATTTAATTTATGAAATTGCAGTTTTGGGTGTTTTATATGAAAATTATGATAAACCGATGGTTGTTGTTGGTGTTCGGGAAAAATTAAACAATTCGAATGGGTTAATACCCGATGAGATTATTTTAGCTTTTGAAGCAAAGGGGTTGAATAAAACTAAAATTGGAAGTAAAAAAGTAGGAATACCTTTTGATCTTCTTTTTTGTGCTGGTGGTGCTAATGATAAAATACGTGATAAAATTTTGGGTATTTAATTTTGGAGATTTTAAAAATATGAAAACATGGGTATTCCTCGGACAAGGAGGCATGGCTTCCTCGGACAAGGAGGCATGGCTTCCTCGGACAAGAAGGCATGTATACGGTCAACCGCTGGGACTAACTTTTATACTTTCCGAATTTTGACTTTAGATAACTCGAATACAAGTTTTCTTAATCTAAATCAATTATAGGAGAACCACAGGAGTTGACAAAAGCTGTAAACTACGGCGTCACAATCTTCAACAAAACATTTTTAAGCAAAGATGTCGTTAATGGTGCCCACGCCTTTACCAAACCTATTGTCGGAATGCAGGAGTCTATAAGGAAAGAGGGATTGGATGACCTGATAAAAAAGTCTAAATTCCTTCCTGACGCTCTAAAGTACGCCAATCTAACAGACAAAATATGTGGGACAGACTATAAAAGGGGGGAGAAGAGAGGAAGAGGAGGTGCCAAAGTACATGTTGAGGTTGTAAAAGAGGAGGTTTTTGGGGAAAATATATGCCTGTTTGAGACAAATACGCTCTTGTATATGTCAACAAATACGCCTCCGGCATTGGTTAATTTTATTGAGGAATTTAAAAAGATAAGAAACGGAGTTGTTGCTAAGTGGAAATTGGAACTGTATAATACCTTCTTTGAGAAATTACAAAGAAAATGGGCTAGAGCCCTCTTTAATTATGCCAATTCTGTTATAAATGAAGATGATAAAGTTTGGCATGTTGAGGAAGAAAAGAAGAAAGGAAAAGGTAAAGGAAACAAGAAGGGAAAAGGCACGACTGGGAAGGATCATAATGCTGTAGGAGGAAAATATATTCTTAAATTTGACAGAAACAGCATAAATACAAACACATTTTGGGTTCAAATTAAAGGAGTGAAGAATCCAGTAAAACAAATTAAAGGAACTAAAGATTCGGCAATTGTTGTAGCTGTAGGTGATGCAAATACAAGCCCACATTTTAAGACGCTCAGTGGGATGAGCACAGGCAAGTTTTTATTAAAATACAAGGAGGATCCAGTCCAGTTCCGGGTAAGAGTTAAGAGACAAGGATTTGGTGAACAAACGCCAGAATTGATATAGTAAATGGTAAGGTTTAGCTCCATGCTCATTCTGCGACCTTTTAAAAGCTAGGAAGGAGTTTTCGCTTGGTGTTCTGCTGAATGAGCTACAAGTATTGCCTTCATCTTTTTTAATACACAGTAAATGTCCTAAAAGGAGCTTTGGACTATTTTCAATGGGTTTCATTGAGAGGGGCTTCTAGATAGTGATGGGCTTCTATTAGCTATTTCCGGTATCTTAAACCCACAAAATACTAACCGGCTAGATCTCCCTTCTTTCTTTCAATATTTATTTAAAAATTTCAGGTCGATGGGCAGTTGAGAACGCAATTTTAGTAGTTAAAAAGTACAAGAATTCAGAGGGAACAGAATACAATTTAGAAGGCAATCTTGATGTTGTGTTGAAAGAAGTGCCAATACGAGTGCTAGAAAAGGCACAGCACTTTATAGACGTACTTGAACAGTTCAAAGGATTATTAAAAAATTTAGTATAAATTTTACTGTAGGCTTATTTCGGGTTGTTCCTTTCAATTAGGGTTGTTATCCATCCCTATTTACTCGGCATGCAAACTGGGACATGCAAGGAACTTCTCTCAGTAAATCTCTCCATGTAAGTTCTCCACACTTTCTCCAACCTCTACGAGGACATAGAAACACTCCGACGCCCTCCATTCCTTGCACCTAAAATTCCAGTGACCAATATTCCGTTCGAATATTCCGATGGAGATGAAAATTTCAGAATTTGGAGACGAAAGTTCCGAGACGAAAATTCCGTACACCAATCGAAGGTGAAACGTGCTAAAAAACATAATAGCTGATGTGAGAAGGAAAAATAAGCGAGTACCTCTCGAATCGCCTCCCCGTTCCCGCTGGTAACAACCCTAATAACGTACCGTCTTATCTCTAACAGAATGCCCCTTTGAAAGATGATTGAAAAATAGAATGGCCGGGCATTCAATTAGAGATAATAGGGTATTTACCTACCTCACCACAAGGACTCGAACAATGTAGACACAAATGAGTTTGGAGACCGGACCGTGACGAAATCTCGATCGAAAATCGAGATCGAGAATTTTTCGAGATCTCGATTCCGGTACGACACTCCCAGTCCGGTCTCTATTTGAGTTCCATTCTTTATCATTGAATTGTATACTTTTTTGGAGTTTGATAAATTGAGCGCAAACATTTTTGACATTCATTCATTTATTTAAAACACCTTTTGTATTTTTACCCTTTCTTACTGTCCGTATAACATAACTCTTCAAGTGATCCTATGGATCCAGGAGTTTTTATTTTATTGTTTCACATTTTTTGTGTTCGATAAAGTTAACCTAAAAGTCTTCTTTTCAAACGGTGCCGTGTGATTTGGGCAGTGGTGAATTGGGCAGTGAGTTATTTGGGCAGTGAGTGATTTGGGCAGTAAAGGTTTTTTAAAAAATAATTTTACACGCAAAAACAATTTGAGTAGCATTATAATAATAATTTTGAGTGATTTGGGCAGTAACATAATTTTTATTATTTAAAATTGATAAGAAAAATTCCGGAAATTTTTATTTAACTTAAAGTAAATCCAAAATTTTAACATATTTCTCCAAAACTATTTTGACCTTTTCAGATATTTTGACCTATCTTGAGACCTAAAAACTTAAAATAGGAATTATTTCTCAATTTTTCATACCTAAATCTACTTATCACATAGGGAAACGTCAAAATTGAGACCAAGACGATTTCAATAAAGGGTAATGTTGTACCTACAACGTTATCAAAATGAAAAAGGGGTGTGGTTCTTTGAGTTTTTGTGTAAATAATTTAAAAATTATGTTACTGCCCAAATCACTCAAAATATTCTTCTAACGTTACTCAAATTGTTTTTGCGTGTAAAATTATTTTTAAAAAAACGTTTACTGCCCAAATCACTCACTACCCAAATTACTCACTGCCCAATTCACCACTGCCGTTTTCACCAGACACGTTTTCAAACAAACAAAAATTGTCAGTTTGGCGAAATGTATTTTAGTTATTTCATTTTGTCAACTTTTATTTCATTTTGGTAATTTTTAGATTGTAAATGGTAAACTTTATTTTTTTGATAAAAAATCATTAAAATTTTCTCATTTTTTGTTAAGTTTGATAAGTAAAACTAGTGTGGCCCCTCGTCCCCATCGTTTTTTGGTAAAAACCCCGACCCAACCCCGAAGACTCTACCCCGACACCCGACAAACTCCGATGATCCCGACACCGAAGGCTCTGAGAGCTACCCTAGTTAAAATTTAGCTAAGAGTTCAGTTTTACCTCATAAATCGATATAGATACTGTCCCTATTTGTCAACATTTTTCCTTAAATTTTTGTGTTTAATCAATTTCCTTTCTCTTTTTTTAGATAAAAATTAAATTTGTTTATTGCCTTCAAAAAAAGTTTGGATAAAGTCAACAATTTAATGGCTGCACACAAAACGTTTATTATCAAGCGCAAGCTGGCTAAAGCTGCTAAACAAAATCGACCGCTGCCGCAATGGTTTTTTTAAAATTTTTTTAAAGTTTGAAGCTTGGAGGGGGCTTAGGCTTGGGAGGTTTCTCGTTTTGAGTTTAAATGATTTCGAGGTTTACTGGCCTTCATTTTTACGGGAATGATTTAATTCAATTTTTCAGAGAATCTTCTAGGGTATATGTATCATTCAGTTTTTAGGGTTTCCCAATGGGGTTAGGATTCCAATTTTGGTCACTAGAAAGTAATTTTTTATATCCGTAGACAGGGCTGAAATTGTGTTCGTCTTGGCAGGGTTCTGGACCTGAGTCCATAAAGGATCCATGTTTAGCTAGTAGCTGAATAGAATGTCTGGACTTGACCCTCTTAATACACTTCGATTTTTATTGGTAACCATTGGGCCTGGCCGGGCCTGGTAGGGATATTGGGCCTGTTGTTCAGGAAACCCCCAGATCCAGGAAAATCACAGGAAGGTCAAAAAATGCCTAGGCCTGGACTCTGGGTACAGGAAACCCCCAGGCATTGGTCCAGACCCAGCTCGATCTCTGGTAACCATTCCGGGTGACTCCTTTTTCAACAAAAGTTTGGTAGACAGTCAAAATCTGAACTCTTCCCTTTCTTTTTATAACCTCTTTTTTCAGGGTTCGAATGAAAACTGGCAGTCGTATACGCTATAATGCAAAACGTCGTCATTGGCGCCGCACAAAACTGAAACTTTAAATGAATTGGGAGAATAAGAGGGGAAAAGGAAGGAAGGAGGTTTTTTGGAGTATTAAGGAAATTAAAAATGTGTGTTAAATTGTTAAATGATTTTTCTGAGTAAATCTATTGTTGACGAATTTTTTTTTAATTTTTGAGTTATGGTGTATTTGCCTAAAATCCGCAAAAATCTTTATTGGTCTCATGTCTCCTCTAGTGACAAATTTTAAATCTTTTTGTGGTTTAGGACAGTTTAAGTATCGAATACGTTAGTATCCCTTAGTTCAGCTTTTTTCTAAACGTCCGAAAAAATCTAAAAAAAAGTTGTCCGCAAATTTTCATAAGTTTTTGCGGATTTTTAAAGGCGTTAAGCTCCTAAAATACTTATTGGTTTAAAATTAAATTTGATTATTTCTTAAACATTTAGACCAGTCAATTGTTTTATGGAGATAAAAATGGATACTTTTTGTCTTGTTGGATGTACACCAATTCACCTTGAAGAGGAACACGTGGCTAAATTGAAGTTTTTTGTTTCGCAAATTTCCAATGAAACGGCAAAATCCACAAAAGAAAAGGTTACTAAAAGATTTTAGATTTCAAATAGGAGGACTTTTTCAGGGGGGTTAGTTGCTTTACTGGGATTTTGTATCCAGGCTTAGGACTGCAGTCCCGCAGTGCCCTCTATCTAACTTGGGGAAAAGAGGAAATATTAGGGGACAAGATAACTGTCAGTTTCCTTCGCTTAGTCGTCTAAAATCTAACAAATTTTAGTTTGTAGTGGACTTTCCATTTAACCCTCTTACCTGCAATTTTAGCCCTGGATACGCCTGTGTTTACTGGTCCATAGGAAAAACGAAAACTAGAATAGAATTTTTAGAAGTTGAATCCGGGTTCGGGATTCAGTTTTTTCTTTTTTTCTTATCGTTTCTTTCATTTTATTCCTTTAGGTCAAGAATCCGCAAATTTTGTCCGCAAAAATTTTTCTTAATATTTTAAGTTTTTTGATTTCCAGTTTCCTTTAAATTATTTTTGGTCTTTCTAGAAATCATTTTTTCATTTTATCAGAATTTGGAGCAATTCCAACGACTTGTTGAACTTTACAGTGATGAGCCCCAACTTTTGGATCCAGCATTAAATGAGTTGGTGGTTGGACTAGTTAAACATATCAGATGGCCTTTACCTGATGAACTCCCAATTTTAGACAATTCAAGCATTGTAGCTCTGACTTACCTTCGTGTTTTATGTCTTGTTCGTGGTTATAAATTTTTAATGAGGCTTCTTCCACATGAGGTTTTTTTAATATTTTTTGTCTTTGATGTTTTCTTGACCCGCCTTCATTTGCCTTATTCTAGAAATCTACTTCTAGGTTTAGTATTTTTTGTTAGTATGGATAGGAAGGGATCTTGTCAATCCATTCTATGAGAAAAGTTTATTCCCATGGAAAACAACCCTAAAACTGATTTACAAAATCGCGAATTAGAGTTTTCTGTCGGGGTAGTATCCCTCTTTCATCTTCTCTTCCGACTATTATGTACTATTGGAAAGTTGATTTTAGTGTTCTTATAAGGCTTCTTATTAGTCTGGCTTATATTATAGCTTCGGATCTCCGAAACCGTCAACTTTAGTTTTAGCTTCACTTTAAATTATGCCTTTGAGTCACTCCCTTTTTTTGGTTTTTTATTCATTTTTTCAAATTTTTTTTTCAAGTTTGAATTACTCGACCCAATCCTTTCTTGTCTTCAACATTTAATAACAAAAATGTCAACATGTCCCAAGGAAGACAAATTTTTAAACAAAATATTAATTCAAATGCTTGTTATTTGGTTAATGTTAATTTGCAAAAATCCTTTCAATTTAGAATTGCGTTATACAAGGAATGATTTAACAACAAAAACAACAAATTCTTCTTTTGCCGAAAATATTGTTTGTTGTTTGGATGAAATTCTGAAAAGTGAAACTGTTGATGGAGCATTGGTTTGTTTATTTTTCTTTGAATTACTTAAAATGTTGGGAAAACTAGGAGGAGGTGGAAGGTTTCTCACCATTATTTTCTAGTTTTACCTAGCTCGAAGAGCTCTTTTGAATGATGAATTATATATTAAATACAGCCTAAGGAAATTTTTCTTTTTTTGCCCCCCCCCTCCCCGAAATTATTTTATGTTCACCCTCTTGTTTAGGCTTATAAAAAAGATTCTCTTTTCATACTCTTTTTTCAAAAAAAAAAGAATTTTTCAGTCAGTCGTCCCAACTTTACTTGCTCAAATATTAACTAGATCGCCAGTCAATACCAAAGCTTTGGAAACTCGTTTTATAAATTTTCAAAATGTTTTTGACAAATTTCAAAGTGAAACGGATGGTGGACGTCAATTAATTAATCAGTTAGCTTTGGCCAATTCTTTACTAAAATGGGTATATTTTTTATTAAAGTAAAATTTTTTTGTGGACAGCACATTTGCGGACAAACGGTGGAAATAGATCCGATAAATTAATGGTCCATTCAGGTATGTAGCCTTAGGCCGAAATTTTCAAAAATGATTCCACTTCAAAATTCTTCTAGATATTTTTAGGTTGAAGTCAAAATATTTCTTTATCATAGATTAAAACGGAGATGAGCCTTCAGAAATTAAGCAAAAAATATTTTTAAAAAATTGTGTTAAAAATAATTTTTTGGAATTTTTGGGGGAATTTTTGCCTACTAAATTAAATTTTTATTACATTTATTTTTTTCAGGGTCGTAGAAGAGATATTAAACTATTTACTGAGCAACTTTTTTCTTCACTTTCAAAAGAGTTTTTTTTTCAAAAATTTTCGGAAATATTTTTTTTCTTTCAAGTTTTTTATTTTCCCAATGCCCAAATATTTTGGTTCGCCATTTAATTTCAAAACTTCTTCAAAGAATTTCACTTGTTCTGCTTCGTCCAAAACTTGCTAGTTGGCGTTATCGTTGTGGTTATCGTTCTATTGAGGAAACTTTGAAGAGAGATAAAAATTTAAAAATGGATTCTGCTTCGTCTTTACAAGGTTTTTAAATTTTTAAAAATTATTTTTTTTTCTCTAAGAAAGAACGGAGATTCAACTAGCATTTAGAAGGCTTACTAGGCGGTGGGTTTTAGGATATAGTAAAAGTTTAAGGTGTAGCAGAGTCAGTAAAGTACCAGTACATGGTGAGCGAAATCGCTTATTTAACAATAACTGGCGGAAGAGAGGCTCGGGGTTAGACTTACGTCTCTCTTTTACTCTTTTTACTAGGAATATTCGGGAGGGTAACCTTGCCCACATTGTCCGAAAAATAATAGAATGAAAAATCTTTTCTTGCCACAAAAACAAATACTTTTCATATAAATTTTGCACTTTAATTTTTAAAATTTTTTTAAATAAATAGATACAAAAATCCATCCAAATGAAGAAGAAAACTCTCAAAATGATGATGATGACAGTGATATTCCTTATGACTTGATTGAAATAATTTTGGGACAACTTTTACTAAAATTGCGTGATCGAGACAATTTGGTTAGATGGACAAGTGCTAAAGGAATAGCTAGAATATGTGCTCGAATTCCGTTGGAGGTTTTAATTTTTTTATATTTTATGGGCCCTTGAATCTTTAATTTTTATTATAAATGGGTAGGGGACCGGAAAGAGAGAACCTGTCCAAAACTTGATTAGGAGATGACTATAGATCGAGCTAGGCCAAGGCCTGGGTTTTTCCTGTACCCAGAGTCCATGCCCGGGCATTTTTTGACCCTCTTGGGGTTTTCCTGGACTATAGGGCCCATGTCAATAAATCAAACCCAGCGCCCATGAATAGGCCCAGGCTTTTCAATAATCTCGATCTCTAGAGACGACTGGGCATTTTGGCCTAGATCCTCTCCCTTTTTTATGTTGAGGCGAATAATGTTTTATTACAAAAACTTGTCTTTTATCCTTACTCATTTAATTAGAGATGGAGAATGGACCGAACTACTTGAGAGAAATTTTTTTAGTTTTTTTTAATTTTTTCAAGATGGCAGCACAAGTCGTCTCTTCAATTTTTAAAGACATTTTTGAAGACAAAACAGACTCAAATGTTGCTAGTTCTTGGATGGGTGGATGTTTGGTATTAGCTGAGCTTTGTCGTCGTGGATGTCTATTGCCTGAACAAGTTCCAAAGGTTTTTTTTTAATTTTGACAAATTTTTCTTTAAAAATTTTTTATTTTTTAAGGCTATTTCACTCGTACTTTCACGTTCTTTAATTTTTGATTCAAACCAATTTGGTAGTGTGCTAGCTTTAAATATTAGAGATGCTTCTTGTTATATATGTTGGGCGTTTGCTAGAGCTTACGAGGTTTTTTTTAATTTGTTTTTGGGGTCTTCAAGAATTTTTTTGCTGCTTTTTAGAACGGGAAGTTAAGGTTGATACAAATTTTGTCCTCAAGTCCGTACGCAAGTTTTTTGCGGACAAAAGATATTATTAAAAATTTTGGCCCTGTATTCTATTCTTGGGTTTTTTCATGGTTCTGACTTTCTTTTGGTTAAAATATGACCTGACTTTTTCTTATTAATATTAATTTCTATTTTAAAAAAACTAGGCAAAATTTCTTCGACAGCATTTAAAACCTCTTGCTGGAACTTTACTTTCAGTTGCTTTATTTGATCGGGAAGTTAATGTTAGAAGAGCTGCTAGTGCTTCATTTCAAGTTTTTTCTTAAAAATTTATCAAACTTAAAAAAAATTTTTTCTTTCAAAGGAAAATGTAGGTCGTAACGATTCTTTTCCCCATGGCATTCCGGTACTTCAATTGATCGATTTTGGTGAGATTGCAAGAATAAGGCATTGCTATTTGGAAATATCTGTTGAGGTTTGAATGAGTTCTTTGACAATGTGAAATTTTTTGTCCGGAAACCGGATTTTGGATCTCACACTCATGGCAGAACGGATCCGGCCCGGCTTTAGTCCAGTAAAAATAATTTCAGGAGTCTGTCTGAATTTACCCGGATTCCGGACCAGACTCTAGGTTTTTTCCGTATTTTTAAAAAAATTTTCTTTCGAAATGCCCTTTTTCAAAATGTCCAATACTGGAAAATATTTCATTTTGTCACAAGTTTCATTTTTTAGGTTGCTTCATTTCCCGAATATGTCCAGCCAATGCTTGATCATTTAGTAGAGTTAAAATGCCAACATTGGGATGAATCTCTGAGAGAATTGGCTACAGAAGCTTTACAAAAATTGGCACCTTTTGATTTTGAATATTCCGAAAATGAGGTTTCTTTTTAAGTTTTTTGAAGAATTTTTGTAAAAAATTTATATTTTTAGTTGCTACCCAAATTATTTAAAAGATTAAATTCCTTGGATTTAAATGAAAAACACGGGGCGTTTTTTGCTGTTGCTGGGTTAATCGAAGCTTTGTCTGTTCGGAGGGAACAAGGTTTTCTACAAAATTAATCAAATTCCCCGATTTTTGGGGACGGGGTTTTTAATTTTTTATTTTTTCCTAGTGCTCGAAAAATATTCAGCTTTATTATTCGTAGCAATTAATGCCAATTCAATCCTATTAAATGATCATCGAAAAAAAGGTTTTTCGCTTAATGCAAAATCGTTGTGTAGAATTATTCGAGCTCTTTGTACAATTGAATGTGTTTTGGATGTTGAACAGGTTTTTATTTTTTGCTGATGTTATTCTTAGGGATGTAGTTTTTTTTCAATTTTTGGCTTGCTTCCATTTTTTGGGTAAGAGGATGAACAAATAAATGTTGTTATCTCTCTACTAATGATAAGGTGATTGTCGGCTTTTGAATAATTTTCGAATATTCGGAACTGAACCGAAGACTTGACACCCGGAGATTTCTTGATTCTTTGTGTTTAAATTTTTTTTTCATTGTGTGTGTGTGTTTGATAAGAAAGGGAAAATAGAGAGAGAGAGATAATTTGAATGTGAGAGTTTTAGTGAAAAATTGTTTTTCTATTTTTAAATAATTTTTAAACTTTTAAATATTTAATTTAATTTTAAATATCTATTTTTAATATTTTATTTTAAAGCTCAATAAATTTCACAATATTTTGGATGCTGTAATTGGTGAAGAAAACAATCAATTATCAATTTATGCTCAACAAGCATTTCCTAGTTTGATGGCTTATTATAGAGGAAATAATCTTGATCAATTATTGAATAGGTTAAAGAATAAATATTTTCCAGAGGTTTGTGAAGGAAAAAAATTTTTTTTGACATTTTTTTGAATTTTAATTTTTCAAGAAAATTTTTTTTGAATTTTTTTGTCAGGTTCTAAAAAATTTTTTAATTTTTTCAAAAAAAATTTTTTTGAATTTTTAAAATTTTTTACAAAAATTTTTGTTGAAATTTTTCTGAAAATTTTTGTTTTTTTAAACAGGTTCTGAAATTTTTCGAAAATTTTTTTTCAAGAAAATAATTTTTTTCTAGATAGAAAAATCAAATCAAACAACAGAATCACTTTGTTGTTGCAATATACGACCACTTGCATTTTTATTACCAGAATTTTTGGATTTTAATTTTGATTATAAAAAAGAAACTGAATTTAATGGATCAAATATGAAAGAAAATAAATTGCTATTAAATGTTGTATTGGAAAAATTAATTAATGTTATTCTTGAGTAAGTTTTTTTTTTTAATTTTTATTTAAAAAGAGAGAGAGTTTGACAATTTTAAAGGGAAAATTATTTTTAATTAAATATTTAGCCGATATTTAAAATAAAATTTTCATGAATCGTATTGGCAAAATCCTTGAAATATTTTTAAGTATGAATCTAACAAAAAAAAATTTTTTTTTATTTTTGTTATTTTTTTTTGAATTTTATAATTTTTTGAATAAATAGAAAATAGTCACAAATTCTTCCCGGTTTTACTATAATAATGATTCCAAAAAAAAAATTTTTTTTGAAAAATTTAAATGAGAATACACTTATTTAAGTAAATTTTCTAATTTTATTTTTTTGAGTCTCTTTTAAGAAATATTTTCAAATAAATACAAAAAAATTTGACGATTTTTTTGGAATTATTTCTCAATTTCCTATTAAAAAATTAAGAAAATGGGATTTTTATTTCTTAAAAAATTTTTTTTTCAATTTTTTTAAAGCCAAAAAACACCAAAATGGGTATTTGCAAGAGTTGCTGCAATAGAAACATTAATTACAATTTTAATAAATCTCTCTACATTTTCTACAAAAAATTTATTATTTTCTCAAAAAATCTGTTTGAAGCAAATATTTAATTCTTTAAATAAATCTAGTGATGATTACACAACAACAACAAATGGAAATATTGGAAGATTTTGTAGAAGGGCAGCAATTGAAGGAATTGGGGAATTGTTGCCTTTAATAGTTAACGAAGAAGGAAAAATTTTTATTTTACAAGAACAATTAAATTTATCTATTGGAAAAATTATTGAAAGAGCGTGTGAATCTATAGACGATTTACGTCAGGTAAAAAGAGAAATCTAATGAAAATCTAATGAGCCCAAAATTAGGCTCGAATATTAAATATGGATTTAAATACATTTCTTAAAAGTCAGAAACCCATAGGGAAACCAAGTCATTTTTAAGAGTAAAAATTATTTGAAAGAATATTTTTGACTTTGCACAGTCTTAAGAAGAAGACGACGAAGACTACAGGTTACAACCCTCCTCCTTAGCACTAGAGGTCGGTCAGAACTGACGAAGATGCCGGGAATCGGAATTCCGGCTCAAAATTCGGAACTCGGAAATCAGCCTAAATTTTCGGAAATTGGAATTCCGACCGACCTCTTCTTAGCACAAAAAAACCTTTTTTTCAAAAAAAAATTTTTTTTAAGAAAGCAAGTAATGTACTTACAAAATTGATAACTTTAATTAAAGACAATAATCATCCATTAAATTTATTTATTAAAGAATTTAATTTACTTGAAAAAATATTTTATTTAAAAAATAAAGAAGAAGAAGAAAATAAAGAATTTTCAAATAAAGATTGGTTAACTTCTAAAGGTTTTGAACGGCTATCTTTATTATTAAATTCTACAACATATGGTAATTTTGCATTGTCTGGATTTGTGCTATCTGCTGGTAAATTAAGAAATTTTTTAAAATTTTTTTGAAATTTTTTTTGGGGAATTTTTTAATATCTTTGAATTTTTTTTTGCAACATTTGAATTATTGGAATTTCTGAAAATTTTTTTTTGGTAAAACTTTAAAAAAATCGAGACGGAAATTTAGAAAAATTAAAAGAAAATCTTTTCCAATTTTTAATTAAAAAGGAAGTGTTTGTGCTTGGACTATGGAAAATGCATTTCTTGCTATTGTCTCATATTTAAAACCTCATAAGAAGGATATTAAGGTGATTAAAAAATTTTTGCAGATAAATAAAATATTTTACACAAATTTAGAGAGCTTCTTGGTTTTTTGAAAAATCTTTTCGACATCCATATTATAACGGAATATGACCGAAAAATACTTAGTTCTTCGGCTAGGTTTTAACTAAGGAGGATTTCTAGGGAGACGTCACAGAATCAAAGGGGGATATATTTAAAACCCGAAACTTAAATTTCGAGTTTCGTAAAATTGGATAACTTTTTCGATTTTAAATCCCATACCCGATTCGAGAACCTTTTAGAAAATCCAATCCTATATTCTAGCCGATTTTTATTTTTTCTACCACTGACCTATTCCTTTTCTGAACTGACAATCCTATTGTTCTAGCTGAAAAAAAAAAATTTTTTTTTAATTCAAAAGTTTATCGAGAATTTCCTCAACAATTTACTTTTAATTAATTCAAAAATGTCTGAACGTCAAATTGATCCAACACCTATACTTATTTTATTTCGAATGTTATTTAATGATGGACAGCTTAAATGTTTGGAAGAAAATGCTGATAATTCAATTATTTTTTCAAATTTTTATAAATTAATTTATAAGGTAAAAAAAATTAATTTTTTTACCTTATCCGAATCCAGTATACTCGGATAGACTTAAAACAAAAAAATTTTTTGAACAGCTCTGAGTATGGGTATTAATGGATACACTCCAAGGTGCCGCAAGCCCAAGGTACCTCATTTGTCAGAGCTATAACTTTGTACAGAATTGTCAAATCCGGGATTGTCAATTGTTGTTTGAATTGTCAATTCAATCAATCAATTGTCAATCAAATCAAACGCTTTTGTACGGTTAGATGCGCCTCTCCGAGCTGAATAGAACCATACCAGTGCATGCGTTCCGAATTCGACAATTCTGAACGAAGTTATACTGGTCCCAGTTCAGGCACAAGACAAGTCTTTAAAAATTTTTTTTACTTTCTATTTTCGAATTTGAAGTTTTCTCTACCTTTTAAAGTTAGCTACAAGTAAAGGAAAACCAAAAGTTAAATTAGAAGCAGTTTCTGCTTTGGGTTGTTTACTTCAATTGCCATCTGACAGTAAATTGTACAAAAACTCGTTAAATGCGGTTAGTGTGTCTTTTTAATTGATATTACAAAATTTAGGGAAATTTGAAAAAAATTTTAATTTTTGAAATTTTTAAGTTTTAAGGTCCAACTAAAAATTAAAAAAAAAATTTTTTTTTTTTAATTTTCTGAAAATTTTTTGAAATTTTTTTAAAATTTCTGAGATTTTTTTTGAAAATTTACTGAAAATTTTTTGAAATTTTTTTTTAATTTTTATGGCCAGACTCAACTAACCCTTTTAAAATTTTTTCAGCTTCTTTTTTCGTTGCAAACATCCCCCTATGCTGCTATTCGAGAAAAAGTAGCCTCTCAATTATTTGAAGCTTTTAGTCTTTTAATTGAGGAAGAAGAAGAAAAACAAATTAATTTAGCTTTGGAATTATTAGCACAAACAGATTGGAGTAAATGGGGGGATGAAAAAATGAATAATTCTTTTTTGGAAATTAAAAGGATATTAAAAGGGATTTAAAATTAATTTATTTTTTCTATTTATTTATTTAAATTTATAACTAAAAATTATATTATAAGATATATCAGAAGAGGGGGATCTTGGAGAGGTCACTATTTAACATCCCCCGCCAAAATAATGAAAAATTTTTGCGGCGGTATAATGGGCGGCGGTATACTGGGCGGCGGTATAATGGGCCCGCGGTATACTGGGCCCGCGGTATAATGGGCGGCGGTATACTGGGCGGCGGTATAATGGGCCCGCGGTATACTGGGCCCGCGGTATAATGGGCGGCGGTATACTGGGCGGCGGTATAATGGGCCCGCGGTATACTGGGCCCGCGGTATAATGGGCGGCGGTATACTGGGCGCAGTATACTGGGCGGCGGTATATTGGGCGGCGGTATAGTGGCCTGCTCCCAATGGCTGCTCCAATCCGATTTCTATTTCATACTATTGTTGATGTTGATTTTTGGGAGACTTTCACATAATAGTTTTTTGGAAGCTAAGCTTCAATAAGGCTTGACTCAAATAGCCCAATAAACATACCAGTTGAGTCTGACTTTTTTAAAAAGAAGGATATTTGAGTATGACTTGGGCAGATTAATTAAAAACATTTGAGAACCTCTCCAAAGAAAAAAATTTTTTTTCTTTCAGTCCTATCATCATCACTTTTCCAATTTTTTTTATTTATCTAATTAACCAATCTCAAATCACTTTTTTCTTTCAATTCTTTTTTTTATTATTTTTACAAGTAGTTGTCAGAAATTAACTAAAAATTACCTCCTTCCCTTGTATTCTCCTTCTTTTCTCTATTTCTTCTCTATTTTTATCGCTTCAATGCACTTTTTGATTGGAAATGTGTATTTATTTAATAAATATATTTTTATATTTAATCTACACACACCATTTTGCGCGACTCTTTTTTACCTTCTCTCTTAGAAGAAAAATTTTTTTTATTTTATTTTTAGGAAGACAAACACAAATAAAAAAAAATTTTTTTTTAAACGACAAGATATTTGGAGTAAATGTTAATCGATCATAAATAAAAATATTTTTTTTTCTCACTACTTTGTTGTTGTAGAAAAAAAAATATTTTTTTTTATTGGTGATTGACTTTAACGACAATTTTGTGTTTGTTGAGAGAAAAATGAAAAAAAAATAAATTGAAAACCCCTCTTTTAATTTACACACAATTTTTAATTTTTTTTATTTTGCTTTTATTGGTGATCGACACCGGATCGGATCCGGTCGGATTTTTCCGGAGTCCGAATCCCAAGTCGGGGTTTCTTCGCAACTTCGGATTTTCCGGACCAGATTAATCCAGAAAAATTCGGATCGGATCCGGCATGAGTGTGAAATCCAAAATCCGGTTTTCGGGCCCGGAAAAATGATTTTGCCGGTCACTAGTTTAAATTCTTTTTTGAAGTAAATTTCTTTTGAAAACGTAAATGTCTCGAACATTCTCTTCCTTTTTGTTTTCCGCATTCTCAACATTCTGGCTTTATTTTTATTTTCCATGTTTTCATCCTCTTCATCATTATCATCCTTTTCATACTCCTTTATCGGTACTTGATCTTTTCCCTCCCCCATTCAATCCAACTTTTTAAAGCTTGACATCTTTTTTCTTGAGCATTTTGAATTTCGATTTATGGGCATTTTGAATCCCTGTCCATTGACCATTTTGAGCTTGTTCATCAATTTATTCATCTTTAATCAAATAATCCATTTAATCGGTTTTTCCCTCTACATATGCTTTAATATTCTCCTTTATTTACTTTTATAACCCCCATTTATTTTATTTTATTTTTCTTTTTACAAACTTAAATATACATATCCGTCATTTTTCCTTTATTCTTTTAATTTTCTACTAAAATTCCTCCTCATTTTTTTAAAGAAAGCGATGCCATTCAAAATTGGGTTTGTATCGGGGGAGAAAAAAAGGGATCACCCCTAAATATCACCCCCCTAAATATCAAATGACCCAAAATATCACCACCTAAAATATCGTTGATTCGAACTATTATCCTCATCCCCCTCACCGTAAACTTCTAAAAAATACGAGCCAGTTGTCGGAACCATGGTTGGACATGCTCTACAACATAAAATAAAAATAGCTTTAGATCTAAAAAACCTAAGTCGACAAAGGTGAGAGCAGCAGATATTCTTAAGTGGTTTTTTAGAAGTTTACGGTGAGGGGGATGAGGATAATAGTTCGAATCAACGATATTTTAGGTGGTGATATTTAGGGGGGGGTGATATTTAGGGGTGAAGTCGAAAAAAAAGCCGCCAAGCATGAACACACATTTTATTTTTATTCCCCCCTCCCAAACTTCTCAATTCTTCATTTTATTTTTCAACAAACTTCTTTTATTTTCTAGCATTTTTTCCAATTTTCCCACATTTATTGGTGTCGTCGCTTCTTTAAAAATACTTTTTTAGTTTATTCATCTTTTTTAAATAATCCATTTTTCTTTTTTTTTTTAATTTTTATTTTTTCTTACGACTGGCGCCAAATGAATAAGTTAAAGGGGAGGGGAGAACGGGAACACTTTTCTCAACATATTTTTATTAAAGCTTTTATTTAGATTTTTTTCTTTTTTTTTATTTAACATCTGGAAAATTTATTTTATTGGGGTTTTGATGTTTCCGTCTAATTTTTTTGGCCCTATCTGAAATTAGGTCGGTAATCGTTTTTTTTCATAACTTTTTTCATTTTTTTTTCCTTCCTTGATATGACAGAATGGTCAGCATTTTCTTCCTCGTTCAATTCCATTAAAGTTGCCTGTGGCATAATCAAATGAGTGATGATAAAGAAAAGGATTAATTTTTAAATATTTTTTCCTCTTCGTCCGTGTTTTGTCCGTCCTCTTCGTCCGTGTTTTGTCCGTCCTCTTCGTCCGTGTCTGTCCTTCGTCCGTCTTTTTTGTCTGTCCATCTTCGTCCGTGATTTGTCCGTCCTTCGTCCGTGTCTGTCCTTCGTCCGTCTTTTTTGTCTGTCCATCTTCGTCCGTGATTTGTCTGTCGTCTTCGTCCGTGTTTTATCTGTCCGTGTTCGTCCTTGTTTTGTCTGTCAGTGTGTGTGGTGTGTGTTTTTCTGTCCTCTCATTTGATTATGCCACGGGCAAATTCAATGGAACTAAATAAGGAAGAAAATGCTGACCATTATGTCATGCAAGGGGAGGAAAAAAAATGAAAAAAGTTATGAAAAAAAACGATTACCGACCTAATTTCATATAGGGCCATTTTTTTTGTTTAATTTTAAAATTATTTTTGACATTTAAGTCCTGCTTGAACTTGCTTGAACTGTTAAACATTTTGCTGGTACATAATTTGTGTCTTGACCATTTTACTGACCGTTTTGAATTTTACTCTGTTTTTTTTAGATCATTTTGAATTTTGACCATTTTGAGTCATTTCGTTTTTTATTTTTAACATTTTTATTTTTGACCATTTTGAATTTCGACTTCTGACCAGTTTAAATTATTGACCATTCTGATCCTCTTATCACTCCGATTCTTGTGTATTCCAAAAAATTTAACCTCATTTTGACATTCTGACACTAGTCAATTCTGACTTTTGACATTTTTTCTATTCTGATTTTTGACATTTTTACCTATTTGACCTTTTTTTAATTTTACCAATTTACACAAGTTTTATTTTTCAACACCGCTTAATTGTAAACACTAACACAAACCCAAATTTATGCCCCTTTGTAGAATTACTTTATGCCCTTAAGGCAATTCGAGTGGAAAAGGAATTACTTAATATATATTCTTACTTTTTTTTTCTTCTCTACAATTAGCCGCTACTTTTTTTTTATTTTTCTCCTCTTTTTTTTTAATTTATTTCCTTTTCTTTTATAGGGGGCGATGTTATCCTTTACCTCCCTTCTAACTAATTCCCTCAACATTTATATTTTTTTTCCTCCTTGTAAGGCAAGCGACAGGCAATTACAGCCCAATAACCTCCCTTTTCAATGAGTTTTGTGTGTGTATTTTCCTTTCATTTTTGCCTTTCTTCCCCTTCCCCATTGCTCATTTCCTTTTTCATTTTTTTGCCCTTAATTATATCCTGGTGGCCGTTGGCATAAAGAGAATATACATATAATATTATATTAGCTTGCCCAATGTTTTTGTTTAGTTTTTGTCTGGCCTATGCTTTTTAGCGGAAAGTAATTTAAAAGAGAATATTGCTCCAAATTATGTAGGGAAGAAAAATAGTGGGAAAATACTAAAAGTTTTAAAGAAATAAACTTAGACATTTTACAAACTTAAGATTGTAAAAATTAATTTTAATTTAAAAACTTTTTATATTCCAACTTTTTACAAATTGTAAATTAATTAAAAATCCAACTTTTTGTTGCAACTTGGAATTGTAAAAGTTTGCAACTTGAATTATAAAAATACAAAACTTACAACTTCTTTCCAACTTTTTACAAATTGTAAAACTTGTTTTACTCGTTGCAACTTGAATTGTAATTAAAATACAAAACCAACTAATTATTTAAAATTCAACCTTTTTTCCCCAACTTTAAAAGACTCCATTAATTTTTCTCTATTTCTCTCCTTTCTTTTGTTCTTCTCTCTTAATTCTTTAAAGCCCATTATTGGCAACAACAACCAAATATTCCTCTTAAAATTTTCTTACCAAAAAAAAAATATTTTTTTTCTTTTTTGCTTTAGTGCCAAGTTGAATGCCTCTTTTTGGTATATATTTGTGAAGGAGTGGTTGAGGGCTAATCCTTTCCCTCTAGAGGGCCTCACACAAATTTTTTGGTATATTGCTTTAGAGGTTGTTATTTAGTTTTGGGGTGTGTGTGTGTGTATGTTGTCGACTTGCTCGCCTTTTTGTGAGAATAAATTGGGGGTCATGCATATATTCATCTACATTCAAATATATTTATTTCAATCTATACTTACATTTTTAGGGAGACTTAAAAATTTTTTGGGGGAAGGAAATTTTTTTTCGATTTTTAAGCAAAAAAAGGCTGAAAATTCCCTCAGACTCTAATGAACCTTTAAAAAATTTTTTATAAAAAATCTTCTCATATAACTAATTTTCCATTAATTTACTCTCAAGGATATTTACTTACTTTTTTATTTAACTATAACAAACATTTTTTCTTTCAAATTAACATGCTGTGCCAGTAACAACAAATTTAATATGCAAAATAGGCGCGCGATAATTATATTTTCCTCCTTTTTATAATGTAAATGAATTGAGAAAAATGTTTATTATGACTGCTCATCATTTAAAAAAATTATTCCAACTTTTTACAATTTGTAAATACAAATTGTAAATTGATTAAAAATTCAACATTTTTTATCTACCTCTTTCTCTTAAAACTTTTTTACCAGCCTTTTTTACCAACTTTTTACAAATTGTAAATTCATATTATAGAAAGTTGGAAACTTTTTCACCAACATTTTTTGTTTCAACTTGAATTGTAAAAACACAAAACTTGAATAATTATAAAATAAACCTTTTTCCAACTTTTTACAAATTGTAAATTATGTTTAAAAATCCAACTTTTTCGTGCAGCCTTTTACAATGAAAAATTTTTGAAAATTTTCTAAAAAAATTTTTTTCTTAAATTGACATTTTTCTTCTTTTATTTTTTTTTTATTTTTCTTCCAAAAATTTTTTTTGTTTAGTAACAGATTTTTATCATTTTTGCGTATCTTCCCTCTCTACCATTTAAAATCAAGGGTCACTTGAGTATCAAAAACACGCTAATAGACAACTTTTTCTCCCCAAAATTCAGACTCTAATATCCTTCTATAAGGTAATTAATCTTTTTTTGTTTTTAGAACCTTTTACCAAAAATTAATATAAATAAACTCTAGGTATTATTTAAAAGAGAGAGATTCTCAGTCATTTAATTCCCCCACCAAAAATTGTTTTTAATATCTCCCCCAATCCCCCCCCCCCCCAACTTATCAAAAAATATAATATATATCGCAACCCCAAAGCAGCATTCTCTTCTCTTCTTTCCTTCCACTTTTCTTCTTCTTCACATGCTGTTTGCCCATTTGCACCATTGTTTGAGGGGGGGGGGATTTTTTAGAAGAAAATAAAGGAGATGAGAATATATTTAAAAAGAAAAGTGAGGGGAGGGGGAAGGGGGGGGAGAGGAAATCCAATCCGCCGCCTACTGGCGCCACAAGCCTTCCTTCCCCTTCCTTCTTTTTTTACTCATTTCCCCCTCTTCCTACTTGATGTCCCCAAAACCTTTTTCTCAATTTTTTTCCTCATATTCCAACATATATCTATCTCATTCATTTTAGAAAAGCTTTCCTCCTCTCCTTTCACCCCTCAAAAACACTAAAAACATTAAAATAAATATAAATTCTATCTGGTCAATCTACACATTTTTGCTTTTCTTTTTAGGGCCATTTTAAGTGTATTTATTTATTTTTGTTTTTAAATTGGTTGTGCTTTTTCTTTTTTAATATAAATAGAATATCGAGTTAAACAGCTTTAAAATTAGAATTAATAAAGAAAATAGACTCAAAAAGACCGTCTCTTCTTTTTTCATACTATTTCTCACTCTCTTTTTCTTAAAACTTCATTACAACTTTTTACAAATAGTAAATACAAATTGTAAAAAAGTTGGAAAAAAGTTTTGTAAAAATTATATTTTAAAAATTCAACTTTTTTACCAACATTTTTATTGCAACTTGAATTGTTAAACATAAAACTTGAATATTTAAAAAATAAAACTTGTTCCAACTTTTTACAAATTGTAAACACAAATTGTAAATTCCAACTTTTCTTTTAATTTTAAAAATATTCCCATTAAAACTTACAACTTGGCGTAATGTTTATTAAAAAAGTTTGCCTAACTTTTATTTTTCTTTTCCCGTCTCTCCTTATTACACGCTATTTCCATTAAAATTTAAAAATTTTCCCAAAATTAAAATAAATTTTTTCTTTCAAGTTTAATGCTTTTAATTTATATATACAAAAACACTTGTTTAATTTTCTTTACTTGTTTTCTCTACTAATCCTTCCCATATTATTACCAATTCATCAACCTTTTTTTCGGTTAAAAAAAGTTCGGCTCTCCTTTAGCGGCTTTTTTTCCTTTTTTTCTTTTTATTATGATTAAATACTTTCTTATTTTTATTTTATTTTTATTTTACCTCATTAAACCGCTAAAAATTATTTTCAAAAAATATTTTATGTAAATAAGCCTTTCCTTTTAATCGCCGAAATAATTTTTTTGCCTTCCAAAACTCATCAAAACCCCCCTCAACAGTCACCTATCTCTCCCTTTCTTCTCTTCTTTTCTCCAATTCCCTCAATTCTTTCTTCCAACATTTCCCAACCTTTTTTATTTTTTAAATAGCAGATTGCCCCCCTTCCCTCTTTTCATCATTTACACACACAAAACAGACACAGACACAAGTATATAGTAAGTAGTGTTGTTTCCCTCCCTTTACATCAACAAACAATAAATATATTTATTTATAACACCCCCCAAAAATTATATATATATTTGACAATCTCTCCTCTCCTTCCTTTTTTTTCTTCCAAAAAAATTTTTTTTCGCCGCCCGGCCGATAGAGAGAAAAGCAATGTGGGGAGAAGAGAAGAAAAGTGGTTGCTTGCTGGAAGAGGAAGGAAAGGAAGGGAGGGGAGTGGGGCTCGTCATTTTTACCCCCAAAATATATATATCCTCTTAGAACATAATTTCCCCCTCTTTCCCCCAAAAAATTTTTTATATCCAAGTCATACTTGTAGTAATTCTTCTCTTTTATTGCGCCCATTTTTGCGCTTTTTCTTTCCTCCAAAAAAATTTTTTTTCCTGTCTTTCTACCCATTTTTTATTTTCTTCTAGTCCGATTTTCTGACGTTAAAACAATTTTCTGAATTAATTGTATTTGCTCTCCTTTTTGTCCCTCATGTTCTCTTTTTTGTTTTCCTCCAATCCGCGCCGAAATTACCCTTTAATTAAAGGGTAATTTCAGCGCATAATACGTTTAGGCGCACGAATAAATAATTGATTGAATTTTTTAAATTTTTTTCCGAAGGGTCTTGACTAGTTCTATTTCAGAATTTTTGGTTTTGTATTTCAAAAGTTATAGGTGAAAAATGACAAAAAAAATCGTCAATTTCCATTAAAAATTCATCGTTTTCGAACAAAAATTCTGATTATAAAATCAGAAATTCTGAAATTTTTCTGATTTTTTTTGAATTTTTTTTTGAAAATTTTGGAGTTTTCCAAGCCCCAAAATTTCAAATAAAATTTTTTTTCAAAAGTTCTCAAGTCCTTAACGCGTCCCAATTTTTTCTTCTTCCTTACTCATGCTTCTCACCGACCACTATATACACACTTTTTCTCTCTTGGGAAAGCCGCCTATATAACTGTCCTCGCCATTATTTTTTATACCAAATATATTTAACTAGCCTTCCCTTCAATGACAAAAGCGCATTTTTAAGCAGCGCAATCTTCCTATCCTTTATGGGTTTTTTGAAGGGGGGGGAAGGGGAATGATGTTTGTCTCATCTATAAAAATTAGATATATATTTTTTGGTAGTGAGAAGACAAGGGGGAAGAGAATAGAAGTGACAAAAAGCGGAAAAAATGGAAGGCTAAAAAAAGAGGCTAAAAGCACAAGGCAAGGCAGTTATTAGTAGACAAATACTTCATCTTCTTTCTTTCCCTCTCTTTCTCTCTACTACCCCTTATTCGCTCACACAATCAAAATACTAAATACGTACACTTTATACCTTTACAAGAAGAATAATAATTTGAGCAGAACGAAGTGAAGATGAAGTGAAGGAAGAGTAGTCCTACCTCAAATGGATTGAGGGTTGTTTTTGGAGAGGGGGACGTTTCGGCGCAGAATTAATTTTTCTTTTAATTAACCAAAATGGATATTGAGGGTTATTTTTGGAGTTAAAAAAAATTAGAAACCATAATGACCCTAAAGATTTTTAGAAAATATTATATTAAAGGACACTAAAAATCCGCAAATTTTTGTCCGCAAAAAATTTGCGGACAAAAATTTTTATTCGTAAATTTTTTCGCAAATTCTTCCACCTCCTCCTAAATTAATACTAAAAACGTCATAGGTAATAAAAGGTGTTTTTCCTCTCTTTAGCAGTGGCAAATCTAATAGATAGCCTATATGCATTTAAAAAGCACATTTTATTTTTTAAATTTTTTTGTTTTATTTATTTTTTCAACGTTAATTTTTTTTTTATTTTTAATTACATACGTACATATGTTGTAATATACCTATTAGTCATTTATATTTTCTTAAAACTTTTTTTTAATGTCACAAAAAAAATTTTTTCCATTTTTGGCAATTTATTTTTTTATTGTTTCTAAATTTTGTTTTTTATTCAAAAAAAAAAATTTTTTTGGAAAATCTTTTGTTTTTTTAATTTTTTTAAAATTTTTTTAGATTATTAAATTCTTTAAAAAGAAAAAAAAATAATTTTTTTTCTTTATTTAATTAAATAAAAATAAAAAAGAGCAATTCAAAGCTCTCACAAAAAGTCACAATTCGTTCCAAAACTACAAGCAGCTCCCATCACCAGCCCTCTAGCTCCGCCGCAGCTGTGAATATGTTTCCGCAGAATAGGCATAATACGGTTTGTGTTTGTTTTTCTTTTTATTTTTGATTTTTGTGTGTCCGCAAGTTTTGTCCGCAAAAAATTTTTTGTCCGCATTTTTCGACACAAATTTAGTTTTTTTAATAATTAAAAAAAATTTTTTTTAACTCCACTAATTTTATTTTAATTATAAAATTAATTTGTTAAAATAAAAAATATTTTCCGCCAGTGGGGTTCGAACCTCGCACCCTTCTCGTTGGAAACCTGAATCTTTCCCACTTAACTAAAAGAAACATTTTAGGGAGTTAATTTTATAAGATGAAAATGGCACTTTGGTGAAATAAAATGGCACTTTTAAGATTTGCGGATGGAAAAATATATTTGCGGACAAAATTTGCGGACTTTAAAAAATCCGCAAAAAATTTGCGGGCAAAACTTGCGGACTTTAGGAAATCCGCAAATAAATTTGTGGATTGATTTTAAAAATCCGCAAATTTTCAAAATTAACTCCAAAAATACTCTGCGTTAATTATTTTCCTCTTTTTTTCAATTTTTGTAGTCAATTTGTATACATATAACCTCCATTTTTCTGTAATCGATTTTCTCTTTTCATCTACCAGGGAAGCCAATAAAATATCTTAAAAACATTGGTGAGTTTCCGCTCATTTCTTCTCTCTTTTAGAAAAATGTGAAGCGTGAAGAGGATTGAAAAAAAAGAGAGGAAAGAGTCGCCATTTAAAATAAATTTTTTTATTAGTTTTTGTTTTGAGAAAAAAGAAAATTAATCGAAAAAGTCTAGGTATTTTAAAATACTTGTCCCTCCGTTTTCTTTTCATTTTAAGTGACAATAGCTATTTTAATTTTTAATTGTTTTTAATTGAGAGCGCTTAAAAAATTGTTTAAATTAATTAGTTTATTAAATTATAAAAGATTTCCACTTAAAAGATTTCCACTTGGTTTAGTGGGAAACGCGTGGGTTTTCAAAGGGAAGGTTGTGGGTTCCTGTTCAAGGAAACTTTTTTAATTTAACAGAAAAATATTTTTTTGATAAAAATATAGCGGTTAGAGCCTAGAAATAATTTTTCTTATTTTTTAAACCCTACCTTTTAGTCTAGTAGGAAACGTTTGGAGTTTTCAACTGAAAAGGGTGCGGGTTCGAATCCCACCGAGGGAAATCGATTTTTATTTTAACTTAAAAACGTTTTTTTCGATTAAAGCATGGCGATTAGAGTCTAAAGATATTTTTTTAAAGATTTTTTAAACCCCAAATTGTATTATAATTCCACCCATTTTAGGCCAACTCTGCTTCATCTTCACACCATCAAAGCGGTACTTCCGGACCTGGAGTGGCTGGAACAAGTAATACAAGTGGAATGAAACTTGGAGCAACAAATTCTGGTACGGGAGCCGTGAAAGAATTGTTGGATAAAGTATATGAAGAATTTGGAGTTTTACAACAACAACTGCATAATACGAGAATTGAATTGGAAAAATGTCAGCAGGAAAAGGATAGTCTTCAAAGATATTCAATGATGGTTAGTGAATTTTTTAAATATTTTTTATGGTAAAGTCAGTGGGGGTTTTTAATAGTTTGATCTAAAAACTGTTTAATAAATTTATTTTTGAAGAGAAAATGGAAAAATATTTTTTCAAGATTTGCGGACAAAACTTGCGGACTTTTAGAAAACTTAACGGACCGCAAATTTCATGACAAGGTGTGCTCATCTCGTAGCGGACTATAATATTATATCGTCGAAATACCAAACTTTTGAAATTTACATCCAACACCAAATAAATACCATGATTCAGGTTTCCATCTAGCCTTCCCTCGTTTTTGTTTTAACAAACTTCACAGTCCTCATTTTTCCATAGTTTGGTATTTCGGCGGCTTTTAGAGGTTGTTCCGCATTTTGGTATTCATACTCATCCAACATTAAATTCTTGAAAATTAATTTTTTTGGGATGCTTAGGCAGCTTAAAACCTGAGGAAATATTCCACCAAATTTCCATGTTTCCTCCCCTTTTATTTTTTTAAATAATTTTATTTTTTAAAGATGAACGAATCACTCTTTTCTTTGAACATGGAAACACAAAAACATATAGAAATTGGCAAGCGTCTTTCTGGAATTTTGACGGTTTATTTTTTGTATTTTTTAAAATTTTTAAATTTTAGCACGTTATCCCAATGCTCCCACAAGAACACCAAGGATCGGCTGTGTCAGCTATTGAAAGGGCTAAGGCTGTTGGGCCACAAGTATTTTTTTTATAATTTTTAAGAGGTTTATAAAGAGGGGAAAAGTTTTATAATTCTGGAGCAGTTTTTAAAAAATGAAATTTTTCGATTTTCTAATGATTTGCGGACAACATTTGCGGAAATTTTGTTTAATAATTTTAACAAGACCTCTTTGGGTTTTTTGAATTATTTCCCCTTTTTGTTTTTCCGTTCCGTTTTTATCCGTTTATTTTTTAAGAACATTTAAAGACCGAATTAGGGTCCGCAAATTATTGCGCATTGTCCGCAATTTATTTGCGGACTGTCCGCAAATAAAAAAATAAACAGAAAAATTCAACCACAAATTCAATAAAAATGTCTTTTAAGGAACTTTTAACCAATCATTTACAACAACAACAATTAGCTGCTATGATGTCTGTTGCTGGACCTGCCGCAGCAGCTGCAGCATTTAATCCTGCAATGATGATGGCTGGAATGTTTGTTTAAAAAAATTTTTTTAATTTTATTTTTGTCAATTTAGGGGGTTAAATTTAAATGTAAAACAGGAGGATGCAATGCAGCAACTCTTTAACAATATTTTAAAAAATCCAATGTTGGCTGGAGCTAATAATGTTGCTGGTGGTGGTGGTGGTCCTCCACAACCTCCTTGTATTCCTCAACAAATTCCATCAAGTAATCATCCATTAATGCCTGGGCCGTCATCTTCTTCGTCTGTTCCACCAACTGGTGGTGGAGATGAAGGTATGAGAAATTTGAAAAAAAATTTTTGAAATTGCGGACAGTCCGCAATAAATTGCGGACAAACTTAGGGGTTAGAAAGGGAATTTACTGATAATTTAAGGCCAAAAAATTTACTGATAATCTAGGACCACATATAGAATGTTCTCGAATTCTAAGCTTAAAAATTTTTTAAGAATTTGCGGAAAGTCCGCAAAAATTTACGGACTTTTTTGGATGAAGATATTTAATAGATCGATAGATTTCTTAAGAGATAAGAAGGGAATTTATAAAAAAAAGTTTTGTCCGCAAATTCTATAGGCAAATCTTCATTATTAAATAAATTTCAGGTCGTCCATCAACACATCCTGGCCGAGCATCTTCTGTTCTAAATAGCACTGGTGGAGGGGGAAGTAGGCCAAGATCGGGCACTGGAACACCTGTTTCTTATGCTAAGAGAACTAAATTGGAACCTGAAGATGGGGATGGAGAATTGGAAATTGATGTTGGTTTTTAATTTTTTTTATTGAAAATTTTTTAAAAATTTTTTGGCATTCTGTATTTATTTTTTAATACGTTTCCATTTTTTAATTTTGACCGTTTTGCGGACATTTTGATAAAAAATAAATTTTTTTCGATTATTTTGGCGTTCTGTTTTTTTTGTTTTATTCAAATTATCTGTCTTTAGGTAGGGATTTTTTGCGGACTTTTTCTTTTGCGGATTTTCCAATTTCTGCGTCTTTTTTTGCGGACAAATTTTTTTCTGACACATTTTTATTTTTTGCGGACAAAAATAATAACTTCTATTTTGGGGACATCTTTTTGCGAATATCTAATTTAAAAATTTGTTCTTTAGGTTCAAAATGATGATGCAGGTTCCTCTGCAGCTTTATCTCATCATACCAACGGAAGAACTAGCCAACCTTTTCATAAAGGTAAAGATGAAAGGGACACTGCTTCAGCTTCATCTCGTGATTCAGCTACGCCCCGTTCTGGAAAACTACAGGTTTTCTTTTTAAAAATGGGTTTTACTATAATTATTGTAGATAAGAGAATTTTCAATGGATTTAGTAAGAGAATTTAAGGCCAACAAGGTTGTGGTTAAGTGGGATAGTGTTTTAGGAGGTAACGTGGTCAATGTTCGAGAATCCTTTTGGGGGTCAATGTTTCGAGAATCCTTTTGGGGGTCACTTGAGGGAATTTGGGGATTAACATATTTCTGTGGTTAAGTGGGTTATGATTTTATTTTTAAGAAGTAATGGACCAAGGTTCGAATCCTTTTGGGAGTAAACTTTTTTAAATTACTACAAGGGTGATTTGACTTGTGACTCTAACAAAAAAATTTTTTCGGTGTCGTTAAAAATTTTTTAAAAGAATTTTTATTTTTTTAAAGCTTGCTTCTACCCCTGGTTCTTCTTCTGGCTGTCCACCACAACCAAATATTCAACAACTTTTACCTCCCGCTATGGCAGATTTATTAAATTATGGAATAAATAGATTTCCTATGAATTTTAACAACCAAATATCTGGATTAATTGGAATGACTCCTGGAGGAGGTGGTCAATATCCTTCTTCTCTAAATGCTTTAGCAGCTGCAATGACAACTAATGGGAAATCACCTGCTTATGCTTTTAAGGTTTATTTAAATTTTTAAGAATTAAATAAAGAGAGAATTCTTTAAATCTTTCCGAAAAATTTTAAAAATCCCAGGGCTTTAATCTGGAGCATTTTTAATTTAAAAACAGAAGAAATTTTTCTTGGTTAAGTGGGTTAAAATTTAATTTTTTGATGATGGTGGGTCAAGGTTCGAATCCTTTTGAAGGTAAATAAAAATAGAAGGCCAGGGCTTTAATTGAAGCATTTTGGACCGTGAAAAAAATTAAAAAAAAATTTTTTTTAATTTAAAGGTGGTGAATGGTGAACAAATAGCTCCTGTTTCTTTCCCTCCTGATGCTTCTTTAGAACCGGATGTGCCAAAGTATAATATTTTATTTATTTTTTAACTTAAATTTTTAATACGAGGGATAAGGGGGTTAGATTCTTTAACTACTAGTGTTTTCCACTATGTTTAGTTTAAAATTGCCAGAATTAACGTCATTTTTTTGGTTTTATTCCCAGTTTTCTTGTAATAATTAGATTCATGTCCTCGTGGAACACTAGCTTATTAATAAAGTAGATTGCTGATAAAAGAGGGTTCAAGGTAATAATCGAACCTGCTTGTTGGTATTACAAAAGAGCTTTGCTAACACCTCGTTCATTTGCGTATTTACTGAGCTGGTCTTAGAATTTCCTCTTTTGGCTCTAATTTCATGTCTTAAAATTAAGCTTGCCATCTTTCTTTCCTTTATACCCTTTTTTAATTTCAAAAATTGTTTTTTTTCAGAGGACTTCGCCGAATTGGGGATTTACCTCATGGAGATGTTGTTTGTGCTGTTACTTTAGCTAAAGATGGTCGTCGAGTATTTACTGGCGGAAAAGGGGCTGTAAAAGTTTGGGACATTACTGAACGAATATTTAATTCATCAACAGCAAATGCTTCAAATGATACTTCAAGTGGTGATGATATGGGGGGAGTTGGATCTGTTGAAACTGCTAGTAATGGAGGTGGTGGTGGTAGGGCAGCAAGTACAGAACCGTGGTTGCCTGTAGCTACTTTTCCGGTGAATAAAATTTTTTTTTGTTTAAACTAGCGAGGATGAGCCCAAGTAAAACTAGGTTGGCTATAAGTCAGGAAATCGAACCTGCTTGCTTCGAGTTGTTATTAACGAGGAGCTTTGCTAACACCTCGTTCAATGACTTTACTTACTGAGCTACTTGGGGATAATGACTTTTCTTATTCTTTTTTCGTGTTCCTCTTCTGAACATTTTGACTTGATTCCTTTACAGAAATATCGTAGGGACTTCCCCTTACAAAAATAATCTAATCAGACTTTTTCGCGTTGAAAAATGAGTGAGAAAAAATTTTCTAGTCAAATGCTACCCATTAACTATCAAATTTTACCTATATTTTAAGGGGGCGTTTATTAGAATACAAATATTTTTTAATCAAAGTAAATTAAATTTTTTTAAAGTGCCTAAAAGATAGCTATATTCGTTCATGTAAATTATTTTCTGATGGATCAACTTTAATTGTTGGAGGGGAAACAAAAACAATTTGTATATTAGATGTTGAAAGAGGAGGGGAAATAAAACAAACATTTGATTGTGAAGCAGAAGCTTGTTATGCTTTAGCTATTTCTCAAGATTGTAAAACTTTGTTTTCTTGTTGTTCTAATGGTGTTGTGAATGTTTGGGATTTGACTTCTGGTGAAAGAATTGTTCAATTAATTGGGCATTCTGATGGGGCTAGTTGTGTTGATATAAGTGGTGATGGACAGAAATTGTGGACTGGAGGGTTGGACAATACTGTTAGGTGTTGGGATATTGGGGCTAGACAACAACTTGAACATTACCTATTGGAAAGTCAGGTAAGAGAATAAAAAAAATTTTTTTTTGTCAAACTTGCTTTAGAATTTATGAAGCATTTTAGAGCAAATGAAAAACATGGGGAGAAATATTTCCGAAGCTTTCTCAAATTTTGAAACATGTCTGATAGTTGAAAACATGTTTCACAATCTGAAGCAAATACTAGACCATTTTATACTTGCTTCAGAATTTATGAAGCATTTTATGGCAAGTGAAAAACTTGGGTAGAACTGCTTCGAAGCATGCTTCAGATAATCTGAAGCATATCTGATAAATGAAAAAACATGTTTCACATTTTTTGAAACATTTATGAAGCAAATTTTGAATTAAATTCTGAAGCATTTTATGCCGAATTATTCCGAAACACCCAAAATTTTGAAACATGTTTCTAAACCTGAAGCTTGCCTTTAAACATCTAAAACTAGCTTTGTAAAATCAGAAAAATATTTTTTGTTAAGATTTTCTCACTTGGTTGTTGTCCAACTGAGAATTGGGTTGCTGTTGGATTGGAAGACAGTAATGTTCAGGTTATACAGACATTTTAGAAAAAACAAATTTACACAAATTTAGGTTCTAAACAGCGAACCTATGAGCGAAAAGTATTTAATTAGTGCTCATCAAAGTTGTGTTTTGTCTTTAAAGTTTGCGAACAGTGGAAAGGTTAAGTTTTACAACTTTAAATATTTTTAAAAACATTAATTAATGTTTTTACCTATCAAAACATTTTAGTTCAATGTTTAGGAAAATCAGAATTTTTAACTGGAATTGTAAAAACATGTTTTTAAAAATTAAATTTACAATGTTTGTACAAATCAGAATTTAAAAACATGTTTTGTAATGTTTTTGTCGTTAAAAACATGTTTTACAAATCAGAATAATTTTTAAAGAAAAATGTTTTTAAATTAAAAACCAGAACTTTCTTTTAAAACATGTTTTACAAATCAGAACTTTTTTCTTTAGAAACATGTTTTTACAAACCAGAATAAAAACTTTTTTATTTTTAGTGGTTTGTTTCCACTGGCAAAGACAATGTTGTAAATTGTTGGCGCACACCTTATGGTTACAGACTTATAAAAACAAAGGAAGTAAGTTCTGTTCTAAGTTGTGACATTTCTGAAGACGATCGTTATCTTTTAACTGGATCCGGGGACAAAAAGGCATCTCTATATGAATTGAGCTTTTAATTAATTTTTTTTTGAAGAGAGAGAAAAGTTTTTTAAATATCCCTCTCTTTAATTTTTAATTTTCATTAATAACTCATTTTTTTAATTTTATTTTTCATATATTTAATAATATAAAAATAGCCCCCTTTCCCCCATACTTTTTTTAAATTTTGGATTTTTTAATAATCCTTTTAGAATTTATTTTTTGCTAAATTTTGTTATCAATCCGATTATTTTTCTTCATTCTCAATGAAATTTTTTAGGTTATTTTACAGTAAACACTTAAAATTTTTTAAAAAACTTTTTTCTTCTTAAAATTGCCTTGGTCATCTTTCCCCTTGGAACATTAAAACAAAGAGGGGAATATTTTGGGAGTCTGTTCATTAAGTAATGAAGTCAATTTATCTAACCCCAAGGCAAACTAGGCGGTCATTTTTAAGAGAGGAAAAAGTTTTTTCTTCAAAAACTTGGCTTCTACTCTGCATATATAAATACTGAACGCATCTCATTTTATTTTTACACACAAAAACATTATTTTTTTCTCCCCCAACATCCACTTATTTTAAAATTATTCTGCTTGTTTTTTACAATTATTTTTGTAATATTTTTACAATTGAATAAACCTGCGCACACTTTGTTTTTATGCTGAAACTTAAAAAAGCTTAAGATTACAATTTAATTCAATGTTTTTAAGTTTACAATTCTCATGTTTATTTTCTGTAAAACACACAAACATTTAATTAGCATATTAAAAACATGTAAAATTCCGCCTGTTTTTGAAACATTTTTTTGCCTTTTTAATAAATAAAAATACAATTTTGTTTTGTTTTCCAACTTGTTTTACAATTTTACAATTATTACATTTTTATTTAAAACTATTTTAAACCAGAATTCTGATTTTAAATTACAATTTAAGAAATATTCTGATTTGTAAAAACAAGTTTATTTAATCAATTCTCTATGTTTTACAAATCGGAATTTTTAATTTTGTTATTGTAAAATAATAAAAATCAGAATATTGGAAAAACATTGTTTTTGTTTGTTTGTTTTAAATTTGATTTTTACAAAGAGAAAACAACTAAAACATCAAAACATGGTTAAACAAAAACAACTATTTTATTGTTTTCTAACAACATTAGTTCTCTCAACACTTGATACTTTATTTTCTTTTATTGGAATTTGTTTTAATGGAAATTCATTTTCTTTTCAACATTTCCTCGATGCTTTTTCATTGCCTTTCGAGATAAACAAATCTGTTGCTGATTTCTTTATTTTATCCTTGCTTCGAATGGTGTTGATGTTTGTTGGTTGTTCTATTCTGGTTTTTAAAAGAAAGGTAAGTTGTTTTAAACATGGAAAAACAACGAACATGTTTTTATAATTTTATAAGAAAACAAACATAAAAATAAACTTGTTGCAAACATGTTCTGACTTAAGAACAACAAATAAACCAGAATAAACTTTAAACTCTACAAATTCTGATTCAAAATTACAATTTGTAAAAGTGCAAAATTACAAATTCTGATTTTTAAAAATAAACTTGTTTTAAAAATAAACTTGTTTTAAAAATAAACTTGTTTTCAATAAACTTGTTTTAAATAAACTTGTTTTAAATAAACTTGAATTAAAACATAATTAAAAACATTTCTTTCCAGCCTTATAGTTTGCCAGCCTTACAATGTGTTTCAATTATCTCTTGTTTTATGTTTTGTTTTTTCAGTATTGTAAAATTACAAAAGTAATTTTCTCAACTTTAATTAAAATTAAAATAAACTTGTTTTTATAGGCCTTTACAATATATTGGAAATATAATTTTAATTTCCTCTAATATTTTATTTTCTGTTTTGTGTCATATTATTTGGTTTAAATTTTTACAAGATGATGAGGAATTTGATAATAATTATAAACATTTGGAGGAAGAAGATGAAGAAAAGGTGAGGAAAAAATAAAAAAAATTTTGCGGATTAAAAAAATTTGCGGACATTTTTTGCGGACATAAAATACCCAAAAAATGTTTTAATTATAAAATCCATTTTTAGGGTGTTTTTGTTTTGCCTTCAACAGACAAACAAAATAACAACAACAAAGCCAACTTTAATAAAGACAATTCATTCAATAATGTTGAAAAACTATGTCCACAATTAGCCTCAGATGTCGAACAAAATTCTATACCCAATGGAGAAGTAACTAAACCAAACAACCCAGTCAACAATAAAATTGAAGAAACAAAAGAAACATTTGATTTACAATTGGAACAAACTTTAAATGAATTTTTAGAAAAATTAAAATTAATGGGATTTGTAGAAAATAATGAAAAAATTGGTCAAAAAATTAAAGAAACGGAAAAAAATTTTGAAAATTTACAAAAACAGTTGGATAGTACAAAAATGGAATTGAAAAAATGCCAAGAGGAGAGGGATGGTTTGAAATTATATTCAATGATGGTGGGTTTTTGGAGGGAATTTTAGGGACAGATTTTGTTGCAAGGTTAGAGACGCGGACCCTTCTAGCCCAGATCCAGAACTGACAAAAAAACCATTCGACCCTCCAACTAGAGTAGGTACTTTATTAATATCCCACCCCACTTTCCCCTTATTTGAGTCTCAGATTAATCTTCCCTTTTTTCTGACAATCCGGGTTTCTGACAGGTCCGGGTTTTTCTAACCCTACAACAAAATCTCATTCTTTCCCTCACTATTTTTAAGTAAATGGCAAGGTAGAAGGTCTCCTTTCTAATTTTGCTCCTTCTAACTTTTTACTTAATGTGTGAGGGAAAGAATGATTGTCAGTAAAAAAGGAAAATTAAACTGAGACTCAAATAGGGGTGGGGCTGGGATATTAATAAAGTACCTCATAGTACATTGGATTAAGATGGGTGCCGAAAGGAGTAGAGGAAGAGTGTTGTAGTTTAAAATTAAATAACCCCCCCCCCTCTCCAGAGTAAAATTTTAAACAAAAAAATTTTTTAAAGATGAATGAATCACTCTTTTCCTTAAATATGGAAACGCAAAAACATATAGAAATTGGCAAACGTCTTTCTGGAATTTTGACGGTAATTTTTTTAGATTTCCAAAATTTTTAACTTTTAGCACGTTATCCCAATGCTACCAGAAGAGCAACAAAGATCGGTTGCGTCAACGATGGAAATGGCCAAATCTGTTGGACCACAAGTATTTTTTTTATAATTTTTAAGAGGTTTATAAAGAGGGGAAAAGTTTTATAATTCTGGAGCAGTTTTTAAAAAATGAAATTTTTCGATTTTCTAATGATTTGCGGACAACATTTGCGGAAATTTTGATGTTTAATAATTTAAAAAAACCTCTTTTGGTAAAAATTCTACTGCTGCCAAATGAACACCAAGAAACTGACTGTCGGTGATTGAAAGGGCTAAAAATTTAAATTTTCTAGTGTTTCTCTTTTTCTTTATAAACAAGGATATTTTTGTTTTCTTTAGGAAAATAAACAAGGCAACTTATTCCAACAAATCTGCTTAAGTAAAATAATGCCAGGTCTAATGAATTCTCTTGCAAATCAAGCAGCAAATATGAATGCTCAATTGTTGTATATTTGGAAGTAAAAAAAATAAAATTTATTTTCAAGCTTTTTTTATTTGTCTTATCTTACAAATAAACCTAGTGCATCTGAAAATGCTCTTAAAAATGATGGAAATGAAAATAAAAATGTTGTAAAGTCAAGTAATGAAACTATGGAGAAAACTGGAAAAAATTTTGCAAATAAACCAGAACCAGCTTATGCATTTAAGGTGTTCTTTTAAAATAATTTTTAAATAAAATTAATAGAAGTGGTTGGACAATGTGTTGACGGGTGTGGATATCTGGAACAGAGAAAAGTTCGGAAACTTTTGGTACACTTCCGGGTATCCGAAGATTTCCTAGGAAACGCCAACCTTTGATAGGCTCCCCAATTCTTTCAAAAAAATTTTTTTTTCTATTTTAAAGATTGTGCCTGGTGAAGAAATAATGCCTGTTGTTTTCCCTCCTAATTTATCTTCAGAACCTGATGTTCCCAAGTAAAAAAATAAAACAATTAGAGTCGGATCTCGATTTTAGCTTTTTTGGAGTATAAAAAGTGAATGTAAAATTGGGGGTATTCGGTTTTGGGTATATATCTCCCTTGTGTACTGCTCTCTCCTCCTATGGGCAAACAAAAATCCAATTTAAATGGTTTCTTAATATTTCTCACCATTTAAAAACCTTTCTAATTTGCCTCATATTTTTTAATACATGTACTAATTCCCTCATTCCAGAAATTTTCACAAAACTTTTTCTCTCCTCCGATCACACACATATATATATATATATATATATATTTAAATTGTTGCCCTTGGGAGGAACCTTTACTTTACCTTTTATTTTATTAAAAATGCCAAATATAGGGCACGCGAATGAACTTACTTTAGCCCACACAGACTGAGGTGTACGTAAGCAGTAAAAATGGAGATCCGACTGTACCATCTTTTCAATTATAATGAAAGAATTTTTCCTCCTTAAATTAAGTTTTTCTTTAAATCAAATTAAAAATTTTTAATTTAAAAGAGGAATGCGTCATATTGCTGATTTACCCCATAATGAGATTGTTTGTACTACTATATTTTCCAAAAATAGACAACGTGTATTTACTGGTGGAAAGGGGTCGGTAAAAGTTTGGGATATTAACAATGTTACATCATCGACATCAAGTGACAACAATGTCAGAAACTTGGATGCTATGGCTACTTTTCCTGTAAAAATTTTTTTTGTTTAGTCAGATACTCCCCCCTCATAAGGATAGAAGATTGTCTCTAATAACGAGGGGAATCTAGATATGAGTATAGTAATGGTCCAGTTTCGTCTTTCGTATAATTCCCCATTTCGTTTTTTAAAATCAGTTTCGACACGCCCCTTATAGGCACCTTTCCCTTACCTTGTGGCCAACCTTTAAAAACTCGTCTCTAAAATATGTAGAGATTTATCCAGAAATGTGGGTAGTTTATAGTCACCAGTGTTTGATATGGGGCACTTTATGGCTACTGATCTGTATCCTTCCTTTTTCAAATTTTGGCTCCGGGAGCTAACTTACGAAACCATAGCTTCATAGCTATATCTACCCCGTAAATAAATATTTTTTAAAGTGCCTAAAAGACAGCTATATTCGTTCATGTAAATTATTTTCTGATGGATCAACTTTAATTGTTGGAGGGGAAACAAAAACAATTTGTATATTAGATGTTGAAAGAGGAGGGGAAATAAAACAAACATTTGATTGTGAAGCAGAAGCTTGTTATGCTTTAGCTATTTCTCAAGATTGTAAAACTTTGTTTTCTTGTTGTTCTAATGGTGTTGTGAATGTTTGGGATTTGACTTCTGGTGAAAGAATTGTTCAATTAATTGGGCATTCTGATGGGGCTAGTTGTGTTGATATAAGTGGTGATGGACAGAAATTGTGGACTGGAGGGTTGGACAATACTGTTAGGTGTTGGGATATTGGGGCTAGACAACAACTTGAACATTACCTATTGGAAAGTCAGGTGGATTTTCTGTTTAGATTTTTTGAAAAAAATTTTTTGAACTTGTTAAAGATTTTCTCACTTGGTTGTTGTCCAACTGAAAATTGGGTTGCTGTTGGATTGGAAGACAACGATGTTCAGGTTATACACACAGTTTAATTGTCTTAGGAAAAATAAATATACACAAATTTAGGTTCTAAACAGCACAACAATGGGCGAAAAGTATTTACTTAATGGTCATCAAAGTTGTGTTTTGTCTTTAAAGTTTGCGAACAGTGGAAAGGCAAGTTTTACAATTTAGATGTTTGTATAATTTTTTTCTGAACTCACAATCAACATATTTTTTAAAAACATTTAAGAATGTTTTTACAAATCAGAACTTTATAAAAATAAAATGTTTTTACAAAGCAAAAGTTTATTTAAATGTTTTAGAAAATATCAAATTTATTCTGATTTGTAAAAACAAGGTTTTAAAAACATGTTTTTACAATTGTAATTAAATTCTGATTTTTCTAAAACATTACTGTTTTGCTTTGTAAAAATATTTTATTTTTATAAAGTTGTAAAACATTCTTAAACTTGTTTGAAAACATGTTTTACAAACCAGAATAAGTTAATTTTTTAGTGGTTTGTTTCTACTGGTAAAGACAATGTTGTAAATTGTTGGCGCACACCTTACGGCTACAAGCTTGCAAAAACCAAAGAAACAAGTTCTATTCTAGATTGTGACATTTCTGAAGATGATCGTTTTCTTTTAACTGGATCCGGGGACAAAAAGGCATCTCTATATGAATTGAGCTTTTAACTGAATTTTTTGAAGTTATTAAAATTAATAAGCTCTTATTCAACAATTATTTTTTTGTTTCTGATATAACCAACCTCTTTTTTAAATAATTTAAAATTCATCAATACATAACTGAATTTACACTCATTTAATTTATTAATTTATCAAATTTAAAAATTCATCTTCTTATGTATTTTTTAAAATTTTTGAATAAAAAAAGTTGATATATTGGGTCTTTTTATCAAATATTTACTACCCTTGATAAAACATTTTTTAAAATTTATTTCCCACATTGATTTTGCAAGTCTCTCTCTTTTGGTCTATATATTTAGATAGTAAAGTGGCGCTGCCCTCTTATCAACAAATAATATAATTTTGGCATTCCGAACCATTAAAATTTTATATTTTTTGATAAGAAGCAAGCACATGAAAACTAAACATTTATTTTTTGGCCTCAACCTGTATGTACATATTTTTTGGTGAGACATAATCATAATTTTTTAATATACCTACCGTCCTTTAAAGTTTTAGTTTACAAAAACTAGAATTCTAGTCCAACTTGAAAACTCGAAAAACATAGTAATTCTGATTTTGTTTAAAAAAGAATGTTTCAGACAAACATTAAAAAATGATTCAATAAAAGCCTAACAATTATCAAAGTAAACTTTCAAAATGGTTAAACGAAATCAAATCCATTGCATTCTCCGAACATTAGCTTTTTCAACATTTGATATTTTATTTTCCTTCAATGGAATTTGTTTTAATGGAACTTCATTTTCCTATCAACATTTCCGTGATGATTTTGCAATGCCTTATAAATTTAATAAATCTGTTTCTGATTTTTTTATGATCTCTTTGTTACGAATGGTATTCTTGTTTGTTGGCTGTTTTATTCTGATATTTAAAAGAAAGGTTTGTTTAAAACGAATACATATATTAATTCTGGTTTTACAAGATTGAACTTGAAAAGTATATAAGTAATTCTGGTCTCTTTAAGTTCGAACTTGAAAGTGACATCCCTAATTCTGATTCTCAATATACTTATTTAAAACGAAGTTTAATTCTGGGGTTTCATAAGATTAAGCTTGATAAGTACTTATATTAATTCTGGTCTTTTTGAGATTGAACTTGAAAGAGATTATAATTCTGATTTTAAAATAAACTTGTTTATGTAGACAAACTTTTTTGAGCTAAACATGTTACTTGTTTGGAGTAGAAAATAAACTTGTTTAAAAACAAACTTGTTTTAATTAAGCATGTTTTAAATGAACTTGTTTGTAAAAACATGCTCTTAAAACATCCAAAATAAACTTTAATTTAAACCTTTTCCAGCCTTCTCGTCCTCTTGGACATTTAGCCCACGCGTCATTTGCACTTTGTATAATTCTCATTTCTTTTACTCCAGCAAAGTTTCTTGGATTAAGCGACAATACTGGCACTCAACATCCCGGCAATTTATATATTGGGGATATAATTTTATTAATTTCCAATGTTTTCTTTTCTGTTTTGGCCCACAGAATTTGGCTGGGATTTTTAAGGGCTGCCAAAAGAATTGAAAATATTTATCAACGTTTGGAAGAAGAGGAGGAAGAAGATATTCAAGAGGAAGAACAACAAAAAACAACACAGGAAGGAAGGATTTCTGCTGACATGAAAATACATATAATTAGTTGAATTTTATGAATAATTAAATTAATTAGTTAATTAACCCCCATAGTTATTCGCTTACTTCAATATTGCAAAAATGAATGGCTTTGGCATATTAGTGGATTTACTTGGCTTTTTATTTATTCCTTGAGTGAGTCGATTATTCTTTTTTTAAATTTGTGACCTTTGGACATTTTAAAACTTTTTCAAGTTAATTTAAAAAATTTTCTCGCAGCTCGTATCTTCGTTCCATACTATACTGGACAAGTAATCGCCAGTGTTGTGTCAAGTACAGGAGATAAATATGCTGCTTTAGTTGATTCTGTTAAATTAATGCTTTTTATCTCTATTGTTTGGTTAGTAAATAATTTGAAAAATATTTAAAAAAAATTTTTTTTCTAGCGCAGTAGCAGGTGGTTTTCGTGGAGGGTCATTTGAGTATGCCTATGCTAGAGTTAATAGAGCTGTTAGACATAATTTATTTTCTTCACTAATACATCAGGAAATTGCATTTTTTGATAGACACAAAACAGGCAAAAATAAATTTTTTTCGAAAAAAAATTTATTTTTGAAAAATTAAAAAAATATTTACAGGTGAAATAACTTCACGCTTAACTGCAGATACTACAACAATGTAAATATTTATTGTATACTGTATTTTCTCCTATATTTTTCTCTTAAAATAAAACTTTTTCTGTTAGAAATAAACTTCTTCTGATTCTAATAAAATAATAAAACTTTTTTCTGAAACTTGAAACAAATTCTGATTTTCTTAATGAAATTCTGATTATTCAAATATATTTTTAATATTTTTATTTTCTGGTAAACACCTCTTCTGTTTTTCCCTAAATAAACTTTTTCTGATTCTTAAAAATTTTTTTCTGATTTTTAACAAATTCTGATTTTCTCTAAAATAATAAACTTTTTTTTAATTCTGATTTTTTAAAATAAACTTTTTCTCTTCTGCTTTTAGGTCAGACACAGTCTCTCTAAACGTTAACAGTTAGTTTATCTAAAATTAATTAAACTTTAAAATATTTTCAAGTTTTTCTTCGCAATACTGTACAGATGGGGGGCTCTATGCTTTTTATGATGACTTTAAGTTGGCGATTGTCTTTAATTCCGTTTATTGTTGTTCCGATTATTTTGGTTGCTTCCAAAATTTTTGGTGTTTATTATGATGTTTGTTTTTTAGATTTTTTCTTGAAAAAAAATTATTTGAAATTTTCCAAAAAAATTTTTTTATCACAAAGTTTCCATAAATTTTCCAAAAAAATTTTCCCCTCCCCAGTTTCTCAGCGAAAGAGCTCAAGAGGCTATTGCCCATTCTAACGATGTTGCTGAAGAAGTTATTTCAACAATGAGGACTGTTAGAAGCTTTGCTTGTGAAGATTATGAAGCTGAGCGTTTTTATGATAAATTAACAAATACTTTGGGCGTTACAAAACGAAAGTCTTTTGCTTATGTTATTTTTCTTTGGGTTTCCGAAGTGAGAAAATTTTTTAAGAAAATTTTTGAATCTCTTGCATATCCCAAATATTTAATTATTTTTCGTACATCCTAAGCATCTAATTGGGATATCTGAGAGGGAAAAGCCATCATAATTAAAAAAAATAAAAATGGATAGGTTAGTAAAGGTGGATAAAGAGGAGATAAAACAGGGTAAAAAGATAGGGAGAAATCAAGTTATAGTAGGCCTAGATTCAAACAATTTTTTTGTTAATCAAAATCTGAACGAAATTTTTTGAAAAAAAATTATTTTTTAAATTAATTTTAACCAAAAAATTTTATAAACAGCTTTTCCAAACAATAATTAATGTTTCTGTCCTTTGGTATGGCGGACATTTGGTACTTTCAGGGCAATTAACAAAAGACTTGCTTGTTTCTTTTCTTTTATATCAAATGCAATTAGCTGATAATATTAGACAACTTGGAGAGGTTAGAAAAAATTTCAATAAATTTTTAAAAAATTTTTGAAATTTTTCAAAAAAATTTTTTTAAAGGTCTGGACAGGCCTAATGCAAAGTGTTGGTGCTTCACGTAAAGTATTTGAATATATCGACAGAAAACCAGAAATATATACAAGTGGGGATTGTATGCCTGAACGTTTAGAAGGCAAAATAGAATTTCAAGGAGTTCATTTTGCTTATCCTACAAGGCCTGACAATGAAGTTTTGAGGGTAAAAAAGTTTTATTATTTTTTTAATTGAAGCAAAAAAAGTTTTAAAAAATTCTGAAACAAAAATATAAATCAGAATTAATTAATAAACTTGAAAATTAATAAGACTAAACTTGGAAATAAACCGGAATTAAACTAGAAACTAATACTAAACCAGAATTAATTACTAAACTTGAAAAGAATAAATCAGAAATAAAATCAGAATTAAAAATAAACTTAAAAAATATAACAAAATCAGAATTAATAAACTTAAGATTAAACTTGGAATAAATAATTAATAAACCAGAATTAATTAATAAGCTTGAAAAGAATAAATCAGAAAATCAGAATTAAAAGTAAACTTGAAAAATATAACAAAATCAGAATTAATTTAATAAACTTGAGATTAAACTTGAAAATAAACCAGAATTAAATATTTTTATTATTTAGGGCCTCTCATTTTCTGTAGAGCCTGGAGAAGTTGTTGCACTTGTAGGTCCTAGTGGAAGTGGAAAAAGTTCGTGTATTGCTTTACTTGAAAATTTTTATTCTCCAAATGGAGGTAAAGTATTAATTGATGGAATTCCTGTTTGTGATTATGAACATCATTATATACATGAAAAGGTGGAGATTTATAAAAAAATCAGAAACTTGAAAAAATAAATCAGAAAATAAGCTTGGAAATAAACTTAGAAATAAACCATGAAAAAATCAGAATTAATTGATAAACTTGTAAAATAAACCTAAAAATAAACATCGAAACTTAAAAATTATTTGTCAAGTTTTTAAATTTCTGATTTATTTTTAAGTTTATTTTCTTGTAAATAAATATCAGAAACTTGCAAATAAACCAGAATTAATTAATAAACTTGAAAATAAAAATAAACCTAAAAATAAACATCAGAAACTTAAGGATTATTTTTTAAGTTTTTAAGTTTCTGATTCCTTTTTAATTTTTTTTCTTAAAAATAAACCAGAAAATAAACTTAAAAATAAATCAGAATTACATAATTAATAAACTTAAAAATAAAACATCAGAAAATAAACTTTGATTTAAACAAAAAAGATAGCATTGGTTGGCCAAGAACCTGTACTTTTTGCTCGTTCAATATCAGAAAATGTAGCTTATGGTTTAGATAAATGTACAACTGTAGATGTCGTTGAAGCAGCTAAAATGGCTAATGCCCATTCCTTTATTATACAAACACGCGAACAATATCAAACTAATGTTGGAGAAAAAGGAAGTCAAATGAGTGGTAAAATAAATAATTAAAGAAAATATTAATTAAAAAAAAATTAAATTTAAAGGAGGACAAAAACAACGCATAGCTATTGCAAGAGCTATAGTTAGAAAACCAGCAATACTTTTACTTGACGAGGCTACGTCTGCTTTGGTTAATTTTATAAACTTAAAATAATCAGAATTTAAAAAACAGAAACTTAAAGAAATAAAATAAACTTGACAATAAGTCAGAATCAGAATTAAGATAACTATCAAAATAATTCAGAAAATAAATAAACTTGAATATAAAGTATAAGTCAGAAAAAGAAAAACCAGAAAATAAACTTGAAATAAACTCTAAAATAAATCAGAATTAATAAACTTTAAAAATAACTCAGAAAATAACTCAGAAATAAATAAACTTGGAAATAAAACCAGAAAATAAACTTGGAAATAACTCAGAAATTAAATCAGAATTAACCATTAAAATAAACCAGAATGAAATACAAACTTGAAAATAAATTACAAACTTAAAAAATCAGAATTAATTTTAAAGGACACAGAATCAGAACATTTAGTACAAGAAGCAATATATAAAAATATGAAAGGGCGTTCAGTTATATTAATTGCTCACCGACTTTCAACAGTAGAAAAAGCAGATAAAATAGTCGTAATAATAAAAGGGCAAGTAGAACAAATGGGGACACACGAACAATTGTTATCACAGGCACATAAAAATTTTTTAATTATTTTTACAAAAATTTTCTTTTAAAGGAAGGCATTTATCGTTCACTAGTTCAACGTCAAATGATTGGCGGTGGGGGGAATGGAAATAATAATGGAGGGGATATTATTATTGGAGGTGATCCAACAACTTCGGCTAATATTGGGGTAGAGGAGGGAGGGGAAGAGAATAACAATAAAAATTTAAATGATGGAAGGGATTCGATTACGTCTTTGGCTAGTGGTGGAGGTGGACGTAGAAGATCAAGAATTGGGCCTAGAATTGTTGGAGGTAGTGGATTGAGTATTTCACCGAGAACTATGGTAAATTAATAATTTTTAAGAATAGAAAAATTAAAAAAAATTTTAAAGGCTCAAACATTGATGGCTACATCATTTACTCATTCAACTTCAAGTCTTCAATCAAAATAGATGAAAAAAATTTAAAAAATTAATAACCTTTTTTAAACTGCTAATATAATTGTTTAACTATTTTTGGATTTTTAAAAATTTTTTCTAAATTAAATAAAGTTTTCGTTGGTAAAATATTCTCTTGTAACAGACCTAAGTTTATCCAAATAAATATTAAATAAACTTTAAAAAACATAAAAATCAGAACCTAATAAACTTGAAAATAAATAGAGAAATAAACTTTAAATAAATCAGAAAATAAACTTGAAATAATTATTTAAATAATAAAATCAGAAAATAAATAAACTTGGAAATAAATCATAAATAAACTTGAGAACAGACTTGAAAATAATTCATAAACTTGGAAAGGCAGAAAATAAACTTTAAAACCAAAAAAATAAATCAGAAAATAAACTTGAAAATAAGCCTTAATACTAAAACTTAAAAAAACATATTTTGAGTACATTAGATGCTTGTCCAAATGATTACAAATATAGTCACAAAAATATTTATTTTTGTATAAACGATCAAAAAGTGATGTAAATGTTAAATTTTTTAAAAGAATTTTATAATTAATTTTATTATTATTTTATTTAAAAATAGCAAAAACACATCATTTTTCTTTCCCTTTTTGTTATTTTTAAGAGGTTTTGTTAAATAAAAAGTGGGGGAGTGGGGAAAGAATTAAGTGCTTAAATATGTGAAGAAGCTAAAAAGAGGATAAAATAGAAAAGAAAGATTTCTGATGCTTATAAATTTTTTAATGGATGATAAATTAAATAATAAATAAAGAAGGCGGTCCTAGAAAAATAAATAAAAAATAAATTTTTATACAAATATTTTTGAATAATTTTAAAAATAATGTACACACTTGAAAAAGAATTAACATTTTTAAAATTTTATATTTTGTCTTTAAAAATAAAATAAAATATTTGTCTCTTAAATACTCTTAATATAATTGCATAATTAATGAGAGGATAAAAGAAAGTGTATAGAAAAATAAGAGAGAAAATAGACACACTCAAGTTTATTTATATTCAAGTTTGTAAACTTGAAATTTATTTTAAATGTTTATATTTTAATAATCAAGTTTATTAACAAGTTTATTTCAAGTTTGCAAACTTAAAGTTTTTATATTTGTTTCAAGTTTGTATATTCAAGTTTATTTAAATTAATTTTAAAACTTAAGTTTATATTGAAGTTTATAAACTTGCAAACAAGTTTTATTCAGTATATTTCATGTTTAATTATTTCATTGTTATTCCAAGTCTGTTAAAACAATTCTGATTTTATTGAAATCAGAATTTATTGAAAATCAGAATTATTGAGGAATTCTAGTCTACAAATAATAGCAAACCAGAATTTAATTCAAGTTTTACAAATCAGAAAAAAATCAGAATTTTTTATATTAAACAACAAAATAACAATTCCTCCCTTCCTCCCTAGTGTTTTTTCAAAATTTTTTTACATAAAAATACATATAAATTTACATTTTTTTCTTGTAATTCATCTGCCTTTACTCAATCGCTGCCATTTTATTTTCCAGAAGATGGCTGAGAGAAAAAGATGAATGAGGAGAATAAATAGCTGCTACCGCGCCTAGAGGGGCGGTGACGACCAAAAAAAGAAAAGAAGGGGGGGGGGTAAAAAATAGAAGGAATTGGGAGAAGGAAGGGTTTTTTGACTAGATAAATTGGTAGGGGGAAGGGAAGCACCAACCGCTCCACTACACTATTTTTTTCAAATAAAAAATTTTTTCTACTAGAAAAAAGACCAAAGCAAAGGCCACATTCAAATTTTTTCTCCTTTCTTTCTTTCTCTTTTATTTTTAAAAAGAAGCCCGTTTTTGGCATCTTTTTCCCCCCATTTTTATATTTTGCTTATTTTTCATTGAGTCCTTTTTTCCAATTTTTTCTTCAAAAAAATTTGTTTATGGACAAAATAAAGAGAGAAAAACGCATCCTTTATTTTCATGTTACTTATACATTAGAAACTTTAAGATTATTCAATTAAAAATTAAAACAAAATTTTTTAAAAAATTTCTTAGTCGTTTTAACACAATAACAGGCAGAGTTGTTTCTTTTAAGGACTGGCACTTAAAATAAATACATATGGACCTTAAACTGCAACTTTATTAGAAGACTAAGGATCCTACCAATCTTCGGAATTTTCCCTAAATTTATACCTTTCGAACCCGACTTTCTGTCCCCTCTCTCTCTAATTTATTCCCTATATATATTTTGAATTCCCCCAATTTTCTGTCCTGATACTCACGTTCGTCAAATTTCTTCCCTTTTTTTCGTTCACTTTCTTTTTCTCAAATTTCCCCAGTGTGATCAACACATTTCAAAACTTTCAAAACTTTAAGGGATACCTTTTTTAAATTTTTCTCCTTTTTTGATAATTTTTTTAAATATTTTTTGTCTTTTTATCTCCCTTTTTCGCGCAATTACACACACACACACACTAAAAATAAAAATACCTAGTCGTACAATTTTTCCGCCTCTAGCTTTTTAAAAATATTTGCATATATTTGCATAAATAGCATTATACCTATTTATTTTTACTTTTAAAATTCTCTCCCCTCCATTTTTTTATTTTCTTTTTTATTTTTTTTAGCTTCCAAGTCTCTGTTTATTTCACACGCCATTTTTGCCTATTTTCATTTCTGCGCTTTTCCTTTTTATTTTTTAACAAAACCGGATATATTTAGTTAATTGAATAAATACAAAATCATCCCTTTTTTTACAAATGGTCACGCATTTTTTCAGGTCGCGCTTAAAAAAAATTTTTTTTTGCTTGGAATTATTGCCCAAATCCAAATTAAAGAGTACGGATCGAGAAGAGATCTCGAACAAAAATCTCGGCTATAGAAATCGAAATTTTTCAAGATACCTATTTCTATGGGCTGCAGCAATTTTTCCATTCATTTTGTAGTTTTTTCTATTTTCCATTTTATTTTTTTTAATTTAAAAATTTTGTTCAAATTCTCTATTTTTCGAACTTAAAAATTGATTTCCAAAAATTTAAAAATTGGCGCTTAAATGTTCAAAAAAATATAATAATGAGAGTTCTTCTCCATTTCTCCTGTGTTTTTTTTTCTTACAAAACAATTCCTTCCTTCCCCTTTCTTCCTTTTATCTACACAAATTTAAACGAAAATGAGGTAAAAATTAATGATGGAAAATTGTGAAGAATGAATAGAAAATAAAATTGTTTGTGACGCAGAAATAGAAAATTTAAAATTCTTGGACATTATAGTGTAAAAAGGAGAAGTTGATATACAGTCGAAATTCATTTTTAAATATCCCCCTAGGTATCATTTAGTCAACTATCCCTCCACTCATTGGGCAATTAAATTAAAATAAAGTACAGACATATATTTAGGGTTGTTGGCAGTCAATTAACCAAACCGAAACTCAAAACCGGGTGTCCAAAATAATAATTGAAAACCTGTACTGGCTGGCTAAATAACCAGTGCCAACACCCTAATATTGATGTACCAATATATAAAATTTGAGGCCCTACCTGTTATTAATTTTTTAAAAATATTTTTCAAATTTTTCTCCAATCATTTTTAAGATGATTTCACTCCTTTTTTAAATTCATTTTATTTATTTTTCAAATTTTTTGTCACACAAATTTGTTTGCTTTTTATATTCATAATTTTATTCTTTAATTTAAATTTTTTGTTTATTTTCCTTTAATGCTTATCACAATTTAATTCATTAAAAAAATTTTTTTTTATTTTTAATGCATTAGCCAAACTCTTTAAAAAATCCCTTGCGCATATTCATATAAATAAAACTTCCTCATTCCCAGCCTTTTTTAATTATTATGTACTAGTTTGAATATTTAAAAAAATGTAAATTTTTCTTCTTTAATTTGTTAAATATTGAAAATTATAATTCTTTAAAATTCTTGTCAGTCTAACATAAAATAAAATTCAAAAAAAATGAATTCCATGGTTAAGTGGTTTAAGCTTAATTATTTATTGGTAGAGGTTCGATTCGTCTCTGTTGCTGGTAGAAACAATGCTAAGGATTTTTATTCGTAGCGACATAGCTGCAGATAGGTAGCTGCAGATAAAAAAAGCTGCAGATAAAATCCGTAGCAGCAATGCTAAGGATATGTATCTGTAGCTCTCATTTTCGATTTTACGATTATTTTTCAAATTTCCCTATTTTTATCCAAATTTTCTTAAAAAATTAATTTTTATTAACTCACACGTAATTTCTTCCTCTTTTTATAATTTCCACAAAAATTTAAATCTTTTTTTCGTCCATTCTCTAAATTTTTTTACAAGAAAATATACAAAATAAAACAAAATTCTCTATAAAATAGGCAAAGGAATGAATGAATAATTTTAAAAAGTATTCCTTTCTCCCATTTTTAATTTTTCTTCTTCAATTTGAGGCCCCCAAAAAACGAGTTTTTTTTTGTTGTTTTGAATTTTTCAACACATTAGAATTTTTTTAAATATTTAAAGAATTGTGAGGGGACGCTGTTTGTATGTTTATATATTTACTTTTAGGCCTAAGATGGAGAAAAAGGAAAAAAATAGATATTTAAATTCGATAAGAAAATGAGAATGAGTGATCAAGAATTTTTATTACGAAATATGGGTAATTTGAATACAACTGAAAGGAAAATTGAGTCTTCCAAAAAATAATAATCATGCGCACCTTCCCGGTTTACAATATTAATCGGTAGCCACCAAATCAGAATATTCTTCAAGATAGCAAGAAATTCTAATCCGGAAGGTATTAGTATATATTACAAATTATTAGTTTTCTAGAGAAAATACAATCCGGAAAATATAAAAATATAACATTTTCCGGAAAATATGTAACTATTTTACAATTTCCTGTAAGGTATACTGTTTACGGAAAAGATAAAAATATAAATTTCCGGAAAAATAAAATATATCCATTTCCGGAAAATACATCCATTATAGGAAAGTATATTAATTTCCGGAAAAAATTATTAATTATGTATTTCCGGAAAATACAAAGTAAAATTCTTATAGACAGCAGTCAACTATACATTTCTTTTTTAACTTTTCTTTATCAAAAAAAATTTCCAATCCATACACTTTACTTTTGCATCGAAAAAAATATTTTTAATCCTATACACAAAGAATTTTATTTTATAAATAAATTTTCTTCTCTTAAAATCAAGTTTTCCCCTTCATTCTCTCTCTCATTCACTCATTTTTCCCTCCAATTTTCTAAGCAAATCATTTTATTTAAAATTTATTCTGGCTTTTTCTCTCTTTTTCTTCTGCATATACACTCTTCTTGGCCACAAATTTAAATACTTTTTTTCAGTCAAATATATTTATTTCAAAAGAATCACAAAAAGAGAAAAAGACACAACTTTTTTTCTTAAGATCGAGAGGAGATGCTTCAAATTTCAATTTTTTTTTTGTTTAATCAATTTTTAAATTTGATTTGAGATATAAAATGGACATTCTGCCAAATTAATTATACACACTTCATTATATTTTATACCCAATTAACACACTTTTTTATTTCATTTTTCCTATTTTTATTTTCAAGTTTAACGGGATAGAACAAAAAAGGAAGGGATATCCACGATGTTTTTCAAAAAAATCTTTTTAAGACGAAATTCTGGTATGTCAAATCTCTCCAAGCATGGCATTCCCCACAGGTATGGCATTGCCTTTCAATGTCATTTTACTTCATGTTAGCTAAACTCGATCCCAGTGGTTGTTATAACACAAACTCAAATTAATTTACCAATTTACTCATCATCTTTTTCCCCTCTCCCCTTGTCCCCATACTAATTCATTAAAAAATTATCTCTCATTTCCCCCTCCTCCTTAATTAATTTCTTTTACTTTTTTACTTTGTCTTGAATATTTTTGTGTATAATCTTTTTCCGGAATTAGAGTTTAAAGTAAATAAAAATAAAATAAAATGTCAGGCATATTTATGCGAGAATTCCTCTAGTTTACTTTATGCGCCTCTCTTTTTCTCCCTTACTTTTTCAGTGACAGCTGCCTTGGAAGAATATAAAAAAATTATTTTATTCATCTTTTCCTTCCTTAGTTTACATATTTTATACAAATGTTTGGTTCTTTTTTCAAAAAAAAAATATTTTTATTCTTGGCTTTTAATGATTTGCCTAATGATGATCAGTCTTTTTCATTTTACTGCTGCGGGCTTTAAAATAAAAGAAGAAAAAAAAATTTAATAAAAATATATTATTTCCTTCTTTACTTTCTCAACAATCAATCACTAGAAATGGGAAAAGAGGCTTTTTAAAATCCCTCAACAGACCTCGGCTGTTTTATATATTTATTCTTATTTTATTAAAACATAAGTCGCTTCTCTTTTATTCAAAATTTATTCATTTTCTCTTATTTTCTCTCTTTAAAACTTTCCGGAAAACAAAAATTCTTCCATTTTATTTGATTAATTTTCTGATTGAATATATGCTTCTTTGATTGGTTGAGAAAGACACAAAAACAATTTTGTGGAAGATTAAAACTTATGACTTCAAAAAAAATTTTTCGTTTAATTTTGTAGTAAACAAGAAAATATTTTAAGGATATTTTTAAGTATTTTTCAACTGAATTATTCGATTTATTAGCCTCCTTAATTTATTAAACCTATCAAAGTGGGGTAAAACAAATAATTGATTGGGCCCGTTAATCGAGTTAAATTTTAAATTTTCGAAAAAATTTTTTGCCCTAAATAATTCAAAAAAAATTATTTTAAAACATCCAAAGCATTTAAAACATTCAATTTTAAACAAATATATTTATCAAGAATAAACTTTTCTGGAAAAAATTTAAGATTATATGCATGCTAATCCGGAAATATAAAAATTAATTGACTGCTTATTTCCCTACAAGTTATATTTCCGAAAACTTATGGAAATTTAACTATTGCACTAATAATTATTCTCTCTCTGTTTTATATACTATCTAAAAACCTTTTCCGGAAATTTGAAACAATACATAAGATTAGGGTTGCCAGCCCGGTCCGAAAGATCGAGTCGGGCATCGAATTTTGGCCCGAAAAAGACTCGGCGGGCCGGCCCGATAGAAATGAGGCCCGAAAAAAATGACTCAAACGACGGCCCAACTCGAAAGCGGCAACCCTATTACTAACAATTATATTTTTGCGGAAAATTTCCGGAAAATACATTTATATTTAATTACTCTATATTTTATGCTTCCTCCTGTAAACTCTCTCCAGAAAATTAAAACTATTCTCGTGTGTTTTAAAGAATAAGTTTATATTCTCATAGTTCTCCCCCCGGAAAAACTTCCGGAAAATTGAGACCTAAAGAATATACCCTTATTTTTTATAGTTATATTTTTTCCGGAAAGCCTATTTACAAATAATAAATCTACTTATGTTAATACTATTTTTCGTTGATTATTCACAATTATCTATTTATTTAATTGGAGTAAATAAAAAATTTATCAATTATATTTTTTACACAACAAAAAATTATTTTTCCCTTCGTTTCCTTCATTGTCCTAATTTTTCCAATAAAAATAAATACATATTCATATTTTTATATACCTATTTAGCACACGCATTTTTCTCTGTTTATTTCACTAAATACTCTTTCACCTCTATATTTTTATTAATTTATTATTTTTAAAAATTTTATTTTATCATCATCTTCTTTAAAAAAATAAAATTTATTTTTATTCTCATCCCTTTTTAAATTAATTAATCCTTTTAATTTAATAAATTAATTGACATTAGAGTCACAATAATTTTTCATGGACTCTCTTTTCGTTATTATTTTATAATTTTTGGATAAATAAAAAAATACGACTACAAAAAATGTTGAAAATTTTTTTTTCATTTTTTTAAAGCTGTTTTAAAATTTTTAATCAAAATTCTCATTCATTTAACTTTCGCATTATGCAAAAATTTTCTACTTCACCTTTCTTAATTTTCCCTACATATAATTAAATTATTCTTATTTTTCCCATTACTATACTGATTTTTATCATTTTTGTGACTACTACTACTAATTTTTTCCCTTTATCACAACCAATTTTTTTTCTAATTTTTAAATATAAAAATATACCCACTTCTATAAATGACTGACCGAGTTTATAGAGTTAATTTTTGCGCAATCTCCCCCTTCTTCCTAAAAAAAAGCAAGGTCGCGCGACAGCAGATGGAGAAAAATGGAAGCTTTTATTTTATTATTACTTCCATTCTCTCTACTTGCACTAATATGTATATTTTTTATTTTCTTCTCCCTTTTTTAAAGTATTCAAAATAATAAATTTATTTTAGTTATCTTATCCTATTCTATCATTATAATTTTATTAGTGACACGTATATTAGTTGGTATATCCTTCTCTTTTTTTTATTTAAAAAAATTATTTCCGGAATTACTTTAGGGGATAATTTATTTAAATTGTCCGAGTCTAAATCTTTTAAAAAATATTTTTTAAATTATTCTTTCGGTTTTTAATAAAAATTTGAAAATTTACAAAGTTCACATTTTTTGGTTTTATATTCCGGAAAGAAAGCAATATACCGGAAAAATTATTTTCTAGTGGTATAAATCTGGAAAATATTTTCCGGAAAAATATTTTTGTTTTTATTATGCGTTCTCCAAAAAATGCATACAATTCTGTTATTCAGTGTTTTCCGGAAAAAATTTTGCGTAGTTTTTTTTCAGAAAAAATAATTATACTATTTGGCGTTTGCCAGAAAATAAATTAAAATTTATTCCATTGCGTTTTCCGGAAAAATTGATTTTATTATGTATTTTCCTAAAAAAAACAATTCTACTGTTTTGTATTTTCCGGAAAAATAAAATACAAAATAGTCATTCCTTTTATAACACTCTACTAATTTTTCCCACTAAACTTTTCCGGAAATGATACATATACCTAATATTCCAAAACTTAAATTTAAAAACATGTCTAAGACTCAAACATTTTGGGCGTTAGTATATTTAAATATTTTTGTATGTAAATAAATACTTTTTTTAAACAAAATTCTTTCAAAATTTCCGCGCACATTTTTCTTCTCTCACATTTGATGTAAATTTTTTTGTCCTTTATTTTTTTAAATACACAAAAATATTTCTGAACGTGACTTTCTTTTTTGGGGGGGAAGAGAGAAAAAGAGAGAATAAATATTTTTCACATCAACATATTTTTGCTTAAAAAATTTATTTTTTTTTCAAAATATATTTTAGTTAGCCAAAATGAATGTTAGTCAGTTGATCACGTTTGGAGCAAAAATATAAATAGGAAAACAAAAAAATAAAAATTATATTTTTAATAACAAAAAATATGTATATTTTTAAAGAGGGTAATTAGAGTCTAACAACAAAAATTTTTTCCAAAAAATAAAAAAAAATTTTTTTCCAAAACACAAAATTTTTTTAAATTTATTTTAAACATTTAAAAACATTTTTTCTGCTTATTATTTCCAATTATTTATTAAATTAACTTGTTTTTCCATAATTTAATGACAATACAATATAGATATGTACACATATTGCATAATTTTATAATTTATTTTATGATATTCCTTTATTTTTCTCTCACGTCAGTTGTTTCCTTCGCGCATTTATTTAAAAAAACAAGTTGGGAATTTATTGGGATTTTTTTTGTATAAATTTTAAAATTTAGAAAAATTCAAAATTTCAACTTTGCGCGAAATTTCGACACTTCAACATATCACCAGATTTCTCAAAAATCCTCAAGTTTCAACACACCTCTTTAAAAATTTTCCTCAAACTTGTTAATGTTCTCTTTCTTAAATCCATTCACAAAAAAAACTACTTTTGTTAGAATAAATTAAACAAGGATTGCGCTTGGTTATATAATATTTTATGTAAAAATGTTTGCGCGCATTTTTCGGCGATTTTTTTTCGTCTTCTTTATTTTTTAAATTTAGGGACCGCGCAGATCGATTAAAAACACAAAAACAGCGCCGATTTGAGGGACGAGGCCACGCGTGTGGGAGGAGTATATTATTTTAATATTAGTAGGAATAAAAAGTAGGCCCAACAACAGCCCATTTAGTGAATAATGCATTAAATAGTTGAAATGTGCGCAAAAAATTTTATAACGCAAAAATGAGGAAACAATATCGAAACACGAAACGCCAACTTAGAGCTGATCGTTTTGAGGCGTCATTTCCTCATCAAACTCTAGTGTTCCATTTGAACGTCCAAAAGAAGCATAAGCGCAACAGGGACACAGAAGACGGAAGTCGGAGAAATAAAAACGAAAGACGCAAAAGCATCAAAAGAAGTAGAATTTGACGAAAGTAGGAAAAAGACTATCCCTGAATCACATACGACTCCAAAATAACCTCTTTTCACAAAAATATCTTTTTTTTTGCGTTCTTCAAAAAAAATTTTGGCGCACAGGCGGACCACAAAAAAGATTTTCAAATACTGATTACTATGAACTACTAAATAATATATTGTTGAATAAATATAAATAAAAATATACATACACACACATATTTACTAATTTGAATTGCCCAGTCAGTCCGTCAATCAATCCTTCTTTTTTCCTCCTCCTTTAACTACAACACTTCATTCTACTATGTTGCCGCTGCCAGTCGAAAAATAATATTATAATAATAATAATTATATTTACATAAATAAAAATATATATTTTTGTGTGTCTTTTTAGATTACCGCCACTGTTTATTATTTTTCTTTTAGTTTTTATCTTATTTTTATTTCAAAATCGTAAAAGAAAATTAGAAAAATTAGCAAACACTGGAAAACGCAAGCATTTGCGCACATTTTCTAATTTTTAAATATTTTTCAGCAAAAACTTTAAAAAATAATAAAGTGACCTTTTTAATGCTCAAATGATTAAAAGCAATATATTTGTATAATTTAATAAATATTATTTTTAAAATTGAAAAAATAAACAACGAAAATTATCAATATAATGATTGCCTCAACTAGTGAACAACAACAAACGACTACTTCAAGTTTTGTTAATAATAAAACTTTGTTTATAAAAGAGGAAGAAGAGAATATTAAAGAAACAGATGGAGAGAAGAATAATGGAGATAAACAGGTGAATGCAATGAGAATTTAATAAAAACAAAGAATCAGAATTTAGTAAAAACAAAAAATCAAAATATAATAAAAACACAAATCAGAATTTAATAAAAACAAAAATAAGAACGCAAAAAAACAAAACCAGAACATACAATATAAACATACAACAAACAATAAAACATATAATTTAAAAAGTTAAGTTGTGCGCCAATATTAGCGTTTTGTGTAAATAATTTTCTTCACACAATATTTCCATTTAAACCCCATTCTGACTCATTTAACCATTTCATTTTTTCAGAACTCAATAGAACAATTACAACAACAATTTAATTTTCATTTTAATAATATTCCTCAAACAACGAAAAGAGAAGAAGAGAAAGAAATTGTAAATACTGAAATAAAAACTCAACAAAATTTAATTTTTAACGAAGAAAATATTAAAAAAGAAGAAAAAGATGCTGATACAATTAAAAATGAATCCAAGGAAAAATCAGTTGATAATGTTTTAGAATCCTCTTCTTCTACACAAGTTACAACACTACTTAATTCTGGTACTTGTTTTGCTAAAATTCTGATTTTAATGAAACATGTTTTGTTAAAATTCTGATTTTAATAAAATGTTTTGTCAAAATTCTGATTTTTAATAAAACATTTTTGTTGAAATTCTGATTTAATAAAACATGCTTTGTTGAAATTCTGATTTTAATACACTTAAAACATGTTCTGCATGTCTCCCACAACTAAAACCCTCCCAGACTCTTAATATCACATTTTTAATTTTACAAAAATTTAAATTCCAAATTCCATTTCTATTTTTATCAGTCTACCATAACAATATTTAAATATGTAAAACACCATTAAAATATCTAGAAAAAACGTCAAATAATTATTTAAATAAAAATATATAAAGCAGAAAAGCAGACAGCTTTATAAACATTCAATTAAATTGTGTATACATATTTTGTGGACTAATAGTAAAATTATTTTTTATTTACTAGAAAAATGCTTGTTTTTATATTTTTTCTGCCAAAATTAATGCTGCGCAATGATTTTATTTAAAAATATTTTTCAAAAAAAAATTTTTTTCTTGCTCAATATTATTATTAATTACAGTACTCTCTTTGGGTTTCTTGTACTAATTTTAGAATAAAATTGCCAAATCGTGACCTACCCTTATGAAATTTTGTATGGACACCCTTAATACTGTAGACTATCATCTATTAAAATTTCAGAATTTTTGGTTAATTATTTCAGAAGTTATAACTTAAAAACCCTAGAAAACCGATGAAAATTCGTCATTTTCGTCCTTTTTTTTTTTGCAAAATTCTGATTTTGAATTATTTTTAGATTGCTCATTAATTGGAAAAGATTCACAGCCTTGCTCCTCAAATAATTTACAACAAAAACCTAAATATAAACGAAGACTTGCTTCTACTAAATGCAATGGAAATGGAAAACTGATTCCGTCTTTGAAAAATTCTGAAACATCCTTACTGGAACAAAAACAACAGGTTAATTTGTTTCTAATAAATTCTGATTCTATGAAATTCTGCTTTTGTTTTTATTAAATTCTGGTTATGTTTTTGTTTAATTCTGGTTCTGGTTTTATTAAGATTCTGATTTTATTTTTTAAAAATTCTGGTTTTTGTATTTTGTTTTTATTAAATTCTGATTTCAATTAAAATTTGTTTAATATTTCGCAAGGATATTTTTGTACTTTAGTTCCTCAAAATTTAATTATTAGTCACCTAAAGAAATAAATTTTGAATACATAAAGAAAAAGTTTTTATTATCGTCCTTTATGCATGAAAAATTAATCATTTATACGTCTAAAAATATTAAATTTGTTAAAATTAAAATTTCTGCAATTTTTTTAATTTTCAATTTTTGCTTTCTCTCAACTCAACACACATACAAATTTAATACTATTTATTTTTGGATATTTTTAAAATTATTTTCAATTAAAAGATACTTCTTTTCTCTATTTTCTCTTACAGAATCAAACAAACATAAAAAATTTTTAATCTCATTAATCTTAAAAAAATTATTTGAATTTTTTTCTCGAAACCTTTAAATATATTCATCTTACTCATCATCTTTCCTAATATTTAAATTATTTTTTAAATGAATCATACAATTTTTTAAATTGCCTTTTAAATATTTTGAAATTAAAAATCTTAAGAAAATTGTGTGATTTTAAATTGCTATATTATCTGTAATTCTGTTTTGAACGTCCTTATTATCTCTGCTTCACACCCTTAAGAGATTGTAGATCTGAAAAATATTAAAAAACCAGAAGTAAAGATAAACATGCCCAAACTATAAAAAATCAACATTTAATATGTTCCGAAATAAAAAGAAACATGTTCACAAACATTTAAACTTTAAAGTTTTTGAAAACATACAAAAACACAATGTTTTTCTCATTTTAGGAAGACAAAAACAACTCTTCTTCGTTTGATTCCCTTTTTGATTTTTTAAACCAACCAGAAACAACTTGTAAAAACACAAACACCAAAACAAACACAAGAACATCAAAAAATTCTCGTCAAACAAACACTCTACAACAACAACAACAAACAAAAACAACATCAATATCTCAACAACAATTCTGTCAACAATTAGCAGAATTATTTACTAGTGGATTACAACAACTACTTTCTTTAGGTGCTTCAGCTTCTTCCGCTAGCAATATACCGAATCCATTCGATTCTATTAGTGTAGAGGAATTGGGGAAAATGGTGTTGGAACAAATGTGTAAAGAAGTAAGATTTTTCTGATTTTTTTGACATTTTTACCATTTTTATATTTTTACCATTTTGACATTTTTTAGCATTTTGATATTTAAAATTTATTTAAAGGTTGGAGATCAAGTTTATAACATCCTTGGTGGATTAACACAACAATTTGTTCAACAAGGAAAAGACCAACAACATCAACAACACTTTACCCAACAACAACAACCAGAATTAACACAAAACGTTATTTCCTCTTTAAATAATAATTTTAATTTTATTGTTGGAGGAGAAGAACAACAAAAACAATTTTGGCAAACATTACAACAATTTTCTTTTAATAATAATTATACAAATAATGATTCTGGTATTTTTATGGATAATGATGGAGGAGGTGATAATGAAGTGTTGTCAGAACAAATTAAGCGAGAAATAAAAGATAATAACGAATTAATAAACAACAATGAACAAGGACTGAATTGGTTAGTTTGATTTTAATTAAAATCAGAATTAGATAAAAACAAGATTAGAATTTGTAAAAATAAAATCAGAACTTGATAAAACAAGATCAGAATTTAATAAAAACATTTAATAAAAACAGAATCAGAATTCAATAAAAACAAAAATCAGAATTTAGTAAAAACAAAAAGCAGAATTTAATAAAAACAAAATCAGAATTTCATAAAAACAAACAGAAGAAATTAATAAAAACATCAGAATTTTATAAAAACAAAAATCAGAATTTAATAAAAACAGAATATTTTTCAGTTTCCCTCAACAACAAAATTCATTTATTCCACTCTTTGAAAATTTTTTCAACCAAAACACCCAACAAGCTCTTCCCTCCAATTTTTTCACTGATTGCCTTCAACGAATAACAACAAATAATACCTCTGTAGGAGAAAGTTTTCCTCAACTAGTAGAAATGTTTGCAGCTTTTCAATGCTGGCAATTATTACAACAACAACAAAATAATCAACAAACTTTTTCTCCTGAAACTTTTCCAAACACAGGTAAAATGTTTGTTTTAGATAATGTTTTGTTTGATGGTTTTGTATATTTCAGAATTTTTAATATAAAACGCAACAGAGTAAAACATTTAACTAAAATAAGTACAAATTAAAAATAGTATCCGATTATTGCTGCTCTGATTTCCGTTCCTCTACTGTGCGCAATAATTTTTGTTGTTATTTTTATTTTAGTACTTTTCTCCTTAAATTTCTTGCGCACAGAAAATACAAAAACATGCGAAAATTGAAAAGGGGAATAAAGTGATTAAATTGTAAAAGAGAGTAAAATTGCTCTCTCTTCGATTCAATCAAGCAAAAAAGACACTATAATTTTGCGCGGTTCGATAAATTTTTATTATATTTATTTTGGAATACATACATTTATATACTTTTGCAATTTTATACAAAAATTTGTATTTAAAAATAACATGAATCTCTGATAAATTTTAAAATATTCTAGTATTACCTTCTCAATATACCACTTCCGTCGATATCAACAACCACCCAATATCAACGCAAACATCAACAAAAACATTGTCAGAATCCAAACATAAACGGAATAATAAAGATAAAACAAACTCCAACAAAAAACATCAACAAATTAACGAAACACAAATTTTATTACCTCAGCAACACATATTTAATTCTGAACAAACAAACATTGAAAATCATAACAACAACGATGTTTTGTTTAATAATAACAACCAAACAACAACCTTTAATGAACAACAACAATTAATTACAACACTAATTTCACAATTGTTTGGCCAACAACAACAACAAAACATTCAAACAAACATTCAGCAAAACAACGAACAACAAAACATCCAACAAAACAATCAACTTGCCTCACCATTATCTCTAGGTTTTCTGCCTTTATTTAATTGTGACGAACAACAACAACAAGAATTTTTAAAACAAATGTTTGAGCAACAACAAAACATTAACAACAACACCATTTGTTGGAAAGAAAATAATGAGGAAAACAATGAGTGCCAAATGAACATTGAAGAAAAAGAGGAAAACAAAGAAGAATATAAAAATGAGAATGGGCATAACAACATGTTGTTTAACCAACAAAAACACCAACAAAAACGACTCAAAAAACTTTCAAAAAATTCTTCAAATATTCAAAAAATTCCTACTACTTGCTCTTCTTTAAATATTCCTTCTGTTACTGGTGCATTGACCGTTAAAAGCGAAAAATCGTTAGGTGCCCTTCTTCTTCAAGATCGTGATGGAATAGAACGTATAGAAGAATTGGACGAATTGGCTGAATTTTCCAATTGTTTTAAGAAGCAAAGAATTAAGCATGGTTTTACACAAGGCGATGTTGGTGTTGCACTTGGTAAACGTTATGGCACAGATTTTTCACAGACAAGTGAACAAAATTTTTTCTGACTTAATTTTTTAATTTTTTTCCTTTTAGCCATTTCCCGCTTTGAAGCACTCAACCTTTCCTACAAAAATATGTGCAAATTGCGTCCTCTTCTAGAAGATTGGCTACACGAAACTGATCGTCTTATTACTGCAGGTGCTAGTGTTCAAGATATTATGGAAGGTGTGGCAATACAACGCGTAACAATGCTTTCATCAAAATCGGCCTCTTCATCTTTAAATTCTAATGTTGTTTCATCAAGTACTGATGGATTCCCTCAAATGTTTGAACAGGTACAAATTTATTGTTTTAAACATAAAAGTTAATAAAAATACAAATTTAAAGTCTATTTCCGGAAACCTTTCGAAATGTATTTTCTATAATTATTTTTTGTATTTTCAACCATTCCGTAAATCAATATTTTTTGTGCATGTTTCCGGAATGTATTTTTCAATAAAATATCCTTCCGGAATTGTGTTACACCTTTCTTCTTTAATATACAAATATTTCCGGAAAAATAATTTTCCGGAATTCTCTTTATTTCTCTATCCTACTCTTTTTCTAAAACTTTTTCTAACCTATAGACTTTGTTTTACTTGTTCACTATGTTTCTTATTTATACTATTAGAATTGGGACACATGTTTCAATCCTTTTTAACACTAAATTAAACAATTAGTACATTCTAAATTATATATTAGATTTTTATTTAAATATAAATTTGCTCCCGATTCTAATTTTCCCTTACTCCCAAAACAGGTTGTTGTTGTCAATTCTACTACTAAATTGTTGCATTTATTACGTGATGATCAAATCAATTTGGCCAACCAAAAAACTTTTTCTATTTCTTCTCTCAAGAAGAAGACCATTTTTATTAGCTATTTCTTCAATGACTACTCAAACAAAAATTGAATTTGAGTCGAAGTTGCTTTCACTTCCCCCTCTTCCCCTTCCTCCAATTTCTTCTCTTCCTCTTCCATTTACTCTTCCTATTCATCCTCTTCTTCCCCTTCCTCTTCCCCCTTCTCTTCCATTGTCTTCTATTCATTCCCCCACTCTTCCATCTTCTTCTTCCCGTCTTCCTCTATTTTCTTCCATTTTTTCTTCATCCCCCAAAATGTCTATATTATCCTCCCCTCATTTCAACAATTATTCCAATGATTTTTTAAATCGTATTAAACAATTCCCCTATATTGATGAAAACAATTTAAATCAAAATAATAAACAACACAACAATAATTGATGCAATGGAAGAGGACAACGGAAGAAGAGAAGCAGGTCAAAATAAAGAGGACGAAAAGGGAGCGAAAGACGAAAAAAGCGAAATTGATAAAAATGAAGAGCAACCTCCATCTTCTCATCCACTCGAAACTTTGCTTCATTTTGAAGATGAGGAGGAAGAATTTATCTTCCCAGAATGTTTTCAAATAAACCCAATAGCTATAGACGATCCGTTTTTTAATTATTGGAATAATCAACATTGGAATTGTCAAGAACGCCCAATACAAATTGATTTGGGGTTTGCTGATCGAATAAAAACTTTCTGGAACGGGGACTGGTGGAATAATACAAAATGGTCTTCCGGGACTAATTGGCATGAACTTATAGGGAATTTAGAGTTTTCGCCTGTTTATGGGCATTCTGAAGCAGCTAACGGTTCGTGTTGTTTACTAGGGGTGTGCCTAACCTGATCTTAAAAAGTGAAAGACAAAACGCAGAAAGACGAAACTGATTCCCAAAATGAAATGCGAAACGGCACACCTCTGCTGTTCTCACACAAGTTCACTTAATCTGCAACCATTTTTAGATGAATGGAATAGACAAGAATGGAAAAACAATCACCATTCAGAGGAAGAAAATGAAAATAATAATTCTTAAGTAATAGTTTCCTTATTTTCTGCAGCGGTGGCTTTTAGTGCATTTACTGATACGGATTAATATTTTATTTAAATCTCTTCTCGCCTTGCTACTTTTTTTAAAAATCTTTTATCTATTATTCTTAAAATATTCTCTCAACTGCAGTCAGATTAATAAAAAATAAAAGTAAATTTTGGGAAAAATCTTTGATAAAAAAATAAATTCTTGTCTGTGCGCAAAACTTTTTTGGGAGGGAAAAATTTTCAAAACACCAAAATTGGCGTTTATATCTCCCCATATATTTTTTTGCGCACAGAAAATTTAAACAATAAAAAATTTTAATTTTTTAGCAAGACTGCACTGCCAATATTTTATCAATCTCACCAATAGAAGAGGGTGAAAATCATCATCAACAACAACAACAAAATCAAATAGCAAAGGAGAATAATGAAAAAATGAACGCCTTTTCAACAATTGTAAATAACAACAACAACGAATCTGTTCAATCCAAAATTCTTTTGCCACCTTTCAAAAAACGAAGGAAACGTACGAATTTGGATACTGCACAAAAATTGTCTTTGGATACGTTTTTCAGAATTGATCCGTAAGTTTTGATATAAAATTCTGATAATCTTCTAAATTCCTCGCTTGTTAATACCTAACCCTCATCCCCTACTCCCAATTAAATCGTCCAAACTCCCACAGCTCAACCTCCACCCCCTCCACTCTCTTCCAAACTTAAATCTAAATACAGAAAAATTTGAAAAAATTAAATTCAAAAAAATTTCAGGCGTCCAGATAATGCCCGTATGATTGAAATTGCAACTTTACTAGATTTGGATCACGACGTAAAAATTTTAAAAAAATTTAAATAAAATAAAAATTTTATTTTACAGGTTGTACGTGTCTGGTTTTGTAATCGACGCCAAAAATTACGCAAAAAATAAAAAAAATTTTTAAATATTATTCTTTAAATTATCCCCCTATTTTTTCATTTATTATTGTTCAACGAAGCATTTTTACTTATTTTTATTTTTACTCAAAATTCTCAATGAAAATAATCGACTACTCGCCTTATATAAATTCTGATTTCTGATATTAAATCAAAAATTTAATAAAAAACAATGTTCTGGTAAATAATTCTGAAAATTATTCTGGTAAATAATTCTGGTATTAAAATTCATGTTCTGAAAAAAATTCCGGTTTTAATTCTGAAAATTATTCTGGTTATGAAAATTATTCTGATATTAATTCTGATCAATAAATTCTGATTTATTAAAAAATTCTGATTTATTTGAAAATCAGAATTTATAATTCAGCAAGAAAAATCAGAATTAACAAAAATCAGAAATCAGTTAATTTTAAATACAATTTTCTCACCACAAAATATTCTTAACGGTGCCTAAAATAAAAATGTATTTTATTCTTTATTTACACAGCATTTTCAAATATTTTCAAATCCCGTCCTAATTATTTTAATTTTGCATTTATTTATAATTTTTTCTGCATTTTCTCGGTTTAATTATAATTATTTTTATTTACTCGCCAGTGTACTCCCCCCCCCCTTCTATTTTTAAAATTTTTTCAAAAATTTAAAAAAATCTGTCTCTATTTTCCCCCATCGGATTCTTTCGAATCCCCTTCATTTTTTCATTATTTTTTTTAAATTTTCCATCCTTATTTTTCTTCAATTTTTCTACTTTCCCTTCTAGTCATCTTTCCAAAATTAGCTACAGCCACACACAAAATGATAAAAGTGGATTGGTAACATACAAAATACAAAACACACACCGGTTGTTCAAAAATGAAAATGGAGGAATTTAAGAAATTAAATTTTGCATATTAAGAATGTTTTAAAAATACATACATATACAAATTGAGCATTTATTTAAATTGTATTTTTTAAGAATTTTTCGAGTCTACCCAGAAGAGCAAAAATAAAAAAAACCAGCCAGAAAAGCAGACAGAAATTACTGATTTTTCTGAAAAAGTTTAAATGTGTAGACGTGTGTTTTCCGGAAAAAGCACAATTAAAAAATACAAAAAATTAAATTAAAAACTTTTATTCTTAGCCTAACTTCTGGATAGACCCACAACTCTAAAATAATCTATTAATTTTCCATATTTGTTGATTATTATAATACAAAAAATTTTACAAAAATTGTACTCAATTAAAACACAAAAATAAATTTTAAAAAATAAATAAACGCGCCGATTTTCTTATGTATTATTTTTAAATTAAATTAAAGACAGAAAAAGTATAGGAACAATAGACAAAAGAGCAAAAAAATATGCTAATAAAAATCTAAAAATTGTATTTACACTATCAAAACGAATCGTCCCCCTACCAATCAAAGCGACAATTTACTTTTCTTTTTATCTAACTTATAAATCTTTAACCCTTTCATATTCAACACTATCTCCAGCCTATTCGATTTAAATATTGCCAGATGAATCATCCTTACATTTTTACAGCTTACAAATGTTTTTAGATATTCCATTTTTCATTTGTTCTGAACAAAAATTTTTTTCCTTTTAGGTCAAAAATAAAATGACAGATTTGATACCTGTACGTTTTAAGGAACTATTTTCAGTAAGTTTCTTTGTACTCTCGGATTTCTCTTTTAGTTACAAAAGGCTGGGATCAGTTTGAGCGATTTCAAACGTGAATTTGTGAGAATGGAATCTGACAAGTGCATCGTTGTCAGGGAGAAAAAAAATAACATCGCTATCATAAATGTTGTGAACCCTAATGTAGTTGAAAGAGTACCTTTTAGTGTTGAAATATTGTCAGTTATAATGCATCCAACTCGGAGAATTTTGGCTTTTGAAAGTTAATATTTTATTTTCTATTTTTTTATATTCTTCCATCTAAGCCATTGGTAATAGACTTCAAATATTCGATTTGGATAAGAATGTTCAAATAAAAGCTTTTACAGTAAAAAAGGCCGTTGATTTTTGGACATGGATTAACTCAAATACCATTGGATTCGTGACAAAGACTTCGATTTACCATTGGGCACTTGATGGTTTATTACTTTAAATTTAATGTTAAATAATTTTTAAGATGATTCTGAACCAACCAACGTATATTTCCGATTTTCGTCTTTGAAATCGAAAACAATAACTGACTATCAATCTAACGCTGACGGAAGGTTTCTTTTGCTAGTTGGAGTTGAAAAAACAAAAGTTTGTTTGTTTTGCTCTTTTCTAACATTGATATAAAAATAGTATGGCCGAACTGATGGGTCAATGCAACTCTTTGGAAAAGGGAAAAGCATCGGTCAGTCCATTGAAGCTCATGCTGGTTGTTTTGTCCAATTCAAAATGGAAGGGAGTCCAGATCCAATCAATCTCCTTTGTTATTTTTTACATAAACCGGGTAAAGGAAAGGTTATTTATAGGGATAGAACTACAATATCTTATTAACTTTCTTTAGTTAACCATTAAAGAACTCAAAACTCCCACTAGGAATAAGCAATACACAAAGAAGTCTGTTGATTTCGAATATTATAATGTTCCTCTCTCAATACAGGTTTGTTTGCAATACTATATATGATTCGACTCTTGAACAGAATTGATATTTTGAGGGTTATTAATAAAAATGAGTTAATTTTGAAACTTGTTCTCAGATAAATTAATTTTGTTACGTAATTTTATAAAAAGTGAAAAAATGCTTATGAATTTTAGTTCGAACATCCAAAACTTTTTTATGTGTCATGCCGTAAATTTGTCCCTGATGTTGCCTTTTAAAATTGTCTAACCTCGCTTTATTTCTGATTTTTAGGCGTCCTCAGCTTATGGGATACTGTATATGATTACTGATTATGGTTATGTTCATGTTTTCGAAATTGAAACGTGCTGTTCGATATATAGAGTTAGCATTCTATTTTATAGCATTTTCATTACAACTGAACACACTTGTAATGGTTTTCTTGCAATAAGTGATTGTGGAAAGGTTCTGCTTAATTTATTATGAATGTAATATTTAAGGTTTTCTCTGTTTGTTTGGACGAAGCAAACATAATTCCTTACGTTACCCAAAAGTTACAAAACCCGGATTTGGCTCGCAAATTATCATCTCGTCTCAAACTTGCTTTGGAGTCAAAGGATGACGCTTCTGGTAAACCGATACCGATGCCGTGGAAGACCGAAAGTAGCAGCAAAGAGGATAAAAATGTTGGTGAGTTAGTCGAATCCGCTTCTATAAACCGGATACCGACAACGTCAAGAATTGAAATAAGCTGTGGAGAGGAAAAAAACATTAGTGAAGTAGTCGAATCAGCTTCTCGTTGCAAAATTTCTGATGTTGATGATGTTGTGCGCAAATTTGATTTATTGATCAAAAATGGGGATTATCATGAAGCAGCAAAATTGGCCGCAACGGCACCCAAAAATATTCTTAGAACCCCACAGACGTTACAAAAATTAACAGAAGCTTCTCCACCAGCAAAGGCTACTCATTCTCTTGTTATCTATTTTACTACGTTGTTAGAACAAGGCCCTTTAAATAAATACGAGTCGTTGGAATTGTGTCGACCTGTCTTAGTTCAGGTTTGTATTCTAAGCATTTTCGAGTCCTTCCTTTCTTTTTCAGGGAAAGAAACAACTTGTTGAAAAATGGATTTCTGAAAGCAAATTGGAATGTAGTGAGGAATTGGGTGATTTAGTTAAACAATATGATGTTGACCTCGCAACGAGCATTTACCTTCGTGGCAATGTGTCATATAAAGTTTATAGGTAAATATCAGGAATTTCGAGTACACAAAATTTGTCAAATTCAAGGTCATTGGGTGATGTACTACGTGAGCATAGCCCGACGAGATAAAGGATAGGAAGTAGCAGTGGAGAGGATCAAAACTCCAGTAAAGTGGGACCAAACGAATGGGTTGATTTTAAATAAACCGAATTGACATTTTTGCTAAATTTTTAGCTTTAAATTTATATAAAAGTTTAAAAAATAAATCACAGATTTATGAATAAAATTTAATCGTTGAAGCTTGATACCGAATGATATGTAGTAGAGCCAATAAAGAAAGGTTGAAAGGTTTGAACATAAGACAAAAATAAATTTAAACAAAAATAAACGTGCTTAACGTCTTTTTAAACAAAAAATAAGCAAAAAAAAAGATTTCAAAATTAAAAAATTGAAACAGTCAAAAAAATCAAAAATATACAGGTAAAAATAAAATTTGTATTGTATTTTACTAAAAAAATATTTTAGAATTTCCTTCCGTGTAACTACTTTAAGTGGATGATCGGACCCAATACTTCCCCCCCCCCCCCCCGCGACAATGCAAGTGGTTAAACTAACTACTACTGAATAATATATAACAAATAAATAATTTTAAAAAATTAAATGAATAAAAATGAGGGGTACATAAATATAATTATTTTCTTTTTGTGTTCAAATAAAATTATTTCGTGGGTGCTCAAAAGACTCTAGATTAAGTGGTCCCACACAAAGAGCCCACACAAGACGACACAACTTCGTGTGGGGCATTAATCATTGTTGACAAGAGGTGTGGGCATCCCACCTGTACCTCTCGGAAAGAGATGCACTAAGGCAGCTCTCTCTACACTTGAAGGAGATACACGATGGCATCTCCTTCTACCTTGCACCAATTGTTATTTGAAGGGGAAAAGATAAAATGTAATAAAAATAATAAATGTAACAATTCAAAAAATTATAGAGTTGCTCAAACACGTTTTAAAAACCTTAAATCAAAAATTTGCTTCCAAAGCATTTGCTATTTTTCTATAAAATTCACTTAGTTTTTAAAAGAATTTGAAGCAGAAAATCAAGAATTGAGAAAAGTAAGGATTTCTTTAAAACTCCATTACCAAAATTTTTTAAACCCAAAAACGGGTTGAGCAACCCTATTAAACAAGGGCATATCCAGAAGGTTGCTCATAGGGCCACCACCTCCCCTGAAATGGAGAACGAAAAAGTGTTGGGAGGGAATGGTCAAAAATTAAAATTTTCCAAAATTTTCACCTGTGGCGCTGATGAAAGACACTTTTAATTAGGTGGCCCCACACTTTTTTGGCGTTTTTCATCTCCAATCCCCTCTAAAAATTTTCCGGATAAGCCCTTGTTTTATTTAAAAAAACTAAAAACCATCCTATGCCAACGTCCGTGCTCAAACCAATCAGCAGCAAAGAAATCATTGATGAGCAGCAGCAGGGCTCCATCACTGGAACAGGCCAACCATAAACTTATACCTATAGGTCCTGTTGAAGCAGCACCAAGCATGAAGCAGCAACACCATCAGAAATGAAGCATCACCATCAGGACGTCATCAAGGACCTATAAAAGCAGCATAATAAAAAATACTTTAAAAAAAACCTTAAAAACTCTGCTGGACGTTTTGTCCCACCAATCCATTCAATAAAATGAGTATCATCTTAAAAATAAAACTAATTAAGAAGAGATTCCAAAAAGAAAAAAAAACTATTCTCCCAAGTCATTCTAAAAAATACGGACGTACAAATCAAAGAACCCTGAGTTTCTTCACACAAAACCCTGAGGCAGTATGAATCTACTTTCGCTTACTCTAGCACAGTCAGGGTGGCGTAAAAACCCAAACGGAAATTTAATCTAACCCCAAAAAATCGAAAAATATATCTCAGGAGCGAGACCCGAAACAGGGAAACAACCGTAAAAGAGAGCAAAGTTCCCCTGACCCACTGATGAAAAACAACAAAATCAATAACCTTGGATTGGCTCTTCTTGTTTTTCATTTTGCTCTTCCTCGCGATCGAAAGAGGAACAGCTCTTTGGTGTTGGTAGTTTTGTTGTTGCAGAATCAAATGTTGTTGTTGACCGAGTGAAGGAAGCTGCGTTGTTCATATTCATCTTCTTCTCAATTAAATAAGAATAAAGTAAATCTAAATTTTAGATAAAAATTTAGAAAATGAATAGAGTTTGGCAAAAGTGAAAGTCATGCCTACTAAGCTACGAACTTTGTAGCTAAACAAATCAAAAAGGTTCACAAACTTTGAATAATTAGGAGAAGGGGGAGACCTAAGAAAAATCAATGAATGACCCTCAATCGATAAAGGTCAGAAAATAAAAACAAACAAATTTTCTAATTAGAAAATTTATCCAAAGGTAAACAAAAAAACATTTTGCCAAACTTTTGTATTTTTATTTATTTTTGAAAAAGAAACTAATAGAGACTTCCAAGGCTCTTGGCCTTGGGGTCAAGTCTTGGTCTTGAAAAATTTTCGGTCTTGGAAGTCTCTAGAAACTAAAGAGTACCCCCACCACAAAGATATTTAAACCATACTTTTAGGTTCTCGAATTTAAAGGCTTCATAATTTAGAAAAAAAATTTTTCAAACTTTAAAGCACAAGAGAAATAAATAGCTGAAATATCACAAGATTACTTAAATAATTTTGAAAGCAACAAAAATTACAAAAAAAAATATGGCAACAATGAGAAAAAAATGGGAAAACTACAATAAATTTGCTCAAATTACAACATAAAATAAAATTTTTTTTCAATTTTTCATTTAACAAATAATTTATTTATTGTTCCAAATCATAAGAGGAGTTCTTTAAAAAAATTTTTTAAAATTTCAAAAAAAAATTTTTTCTAAAAAATTTACCCCGGCAGCTGCACCCTCCCAGCCAACATACTCTCCTCTAACGCTCTTCGAGGAGTTAATAATTGGAGAATATTGTTGCTGTTGTTATTGTTCGAATTTGAACGAGCAAGTGTTGAACAAAAAGAAGGCAGCATATTTGTATTTGACGGAAGATAGTCACTCATAATCTAAAATGAAGGAAAATCAGAATTTGGTTTCCGGTAAATACATGTAATTTGTAATTAATAAATTTTCCGGAAAACCCGAAAGTGTTTTGAAAAAAACACAAAAAATGTTTTCCGGAAAACACAGAATTTATTTAAAGAGAAAATACAAAAATTCTTTCCGAAAAAAATACGAAATGTTAATTTCCGGAAAACACATAATTTCAAAGAGAAAATGCAAGAATTTTTCCGGAAAATACGTTCCGGAAAAATCACAGAATTTATTAATTAAAGAAAAATACAAAAATATTTTCCGGAAGAATCCGAATTTCTATTAGTTAAAGAAAAACACAAAAATACATGATATACCAGAAAAATTAAACCAACCCAAAATACATTCTAATAAATTTTAGAATAATTGTATTTTTCAAAAAAAAAATAATTTTGTATTTTCCGGAAACCCTCAGAACATGTTTAAAAAAAATTACAAAGAAAATTTACCGGAGTGCTAGTCTTGCAATCACAAAAAGAAAGAGGCGTACTAAAAGGAGAAGGTCCATTCAATGTTGGGTATTTCTGGCGCTTTATTGGAGGCGGCATCATAATAGAACTATCGGACATTATACAAATAGTTGCATTATTCTTTAATTGGCGAATTTCCTTTTTATGGTCCTTAAGTCTGAAAAAAATTTTTTTTCAAAAAAATTGTCAAATTTTTTTTTGAAAATTTTTGACAATTAGAAAAAATTTTTCTAATTTTTGAACAATTCATTAATTAGAAATAAATTTAAAAAATTTAATTTACAAAGCAGCCATTTGCTGAATCTCTCTGTTAGCCTTCTCCAATTCACGCTGTTTTGCTGCAATAATATCCCTATTTTTGTAAAGCAATTGTTTGTAATAATTTTCATAAGAAGCATCCTAAGAATAATTTAATTTTTCCAAAAAAAATTTTTTTTATCAACCTTCCGAAGTCGCTGAAAACTTGATGACTGCCACGCTTGGAATTTAACAATTTCTCCAATTTTGAACATTTCTTGACTCATTTTTTGTAACAATTCATTAGGCGGGCGAAAGAGCATAGCAGCATTGTTGTCCATCCCGCGTCGAATTTGAACGGCTTTGACGTTGTGATGGCAAGCAAAACAAAAAATGGAACGAGTTGGATTGATTAGAAGAGCTAAATCTGTGTAAAATTAGATCAATAAAATATAGGTGCCGGGTGAGGCAAATTCGCGTCACTATTTCTTTTTGTCATAACTTTCTTCAACTTTAAAAATTGATTCCTTTTTTTATTTTATTATGACAAAAAGAAATAGTGGCGCGAATTTGCCGCACCCTGTAGTATTTTTCATCCTCTTCCAGAACACCAGATAAACTTAAAATTATGTACCCCAATGCAAGTGCCCTCGTGCTAAAATACATAAATCTCCAGAAATTTCATTTAATTTTCAAGAAAATTATATCTTTATTTATTTACGTCAAAATGACGCGAAGGTCACAAATAAAATTATTTCCGGAAGAATATTTTTACCTATAATCCAGGTGTTAGATTAGGTTCCGGAAATTTTTATTTCGTTCTGTTTAGTTTCCGGAAAATACTTGTTTTAGTTAAAAACATTTTCCGGTAAACAACTATTCAACCTCTACTTATTCGTATAAAATAAACCTTTTTTACCTCCTTTTTCTACACCAACACAATCACCGCAAAAGACGTGACCACAATTAGTGAGCCAGAAGGAACATTTACCCGCAGTAGGAATTGATGAACACTTGTTGCCTTCAAAAATATTTTAAATTAAAAAAATTAATTAATAAAGCATACAATGGATCCAATTCATTGAATACAAAATTAAAAAAAAATTTCGAAAATTTTTTTGAAAATTTTCTGAAAAAATTTATGAAAAAAAATTACAAAAAATTATGAAAATATTTTATGGAATTCATTTCCATTCAAGAAAAATTTTAAAAAATATTTTATAGAAATTTTGTAAAAAAAACTCTTGCTAACTCTAAAAAACGAATTAAACTTTAAAAAATATTTTTCCTAGTCAAAAACATAAAGTTGTTGCTTGAGTCTAGCCCCTTCAAAGTCATCAAATTTATAGTTAAGGTACTCCATAATTTGTTTTTCGTTCTCCATTTCTTGGACCTAAAATAGAAAATAAGACAATAAGATCAAAAAAGGTTGAAAAAAAATTTTTTGAAAAATAAAAACAATTTACTCGAAATTAGGGTACGACGTCGTACTGCCAAAACGCCATAATAACAAACCCCCAAAACTGCCGAAATATCAAATAAAACTGTTAACAACCTTTCCAGATTTTGGACAACCTTCACCGTACAGCGGCTTCTGCAATGGTATTTCACTGTTAGTACTATGGCGTGTTGTGGAAATTTGTCAAAAATCAACAATGACAGAAGATCCCAACCCCAAGAATTTCCAAAAATTTACCCAATAATTACCTTGATAGCCAAAAAATTTGCAAAGTGTTCCACAAACGGTGTCGCTGTGAGAAAACTAGCAACATTAGCTGTGCTTATAAGAATGTCTTTGTCCAACGCAGAGAACCAGCCATGGGCCCAATCAGGTAATTTTGACCACTAAAATTAATTTTTAAAAATTTTGAAATAAGTCTAACTAAACCTTAGCGTCTGCTTTTGCTTCCATATCGGCAATAAACTTAAACGAGAGAAAAAAATATTTAAAAAGAAAATTCAAAAAACTCAAACCGTTCCACTAGAAGATTTTTCTGGAGAACGCCCAGCAGCATTGTCGTCCTGCAAAAATTTAAAAAAATTAAATAAAAAAAAGGGAGATACATTTCTCGATTTATTGTTCATTTTATTGTTCGAAACAGAATTTCCATTTTTCTGCCCATTTGAATTGCGAATATCAACAGAGGAAGGCACGCGTTTAGCACTAGAACCAGGACCGTAATTGTGCCTAGTATATCTGAAAAATGAAAAATTATTGTGGAAACGTCCTTTAATTCTTTGCTCGACATATCCCTTCTCCAGTCCAAAACAAGGGGAGCGCGCTGTAACATCAAACGCCAAAATACCAAACCCCCAAAAGCTGTCAAAATACCAAACTGTGGGAAAATTCAGCGAAAGACAAAAAAAAACTCAGCAAAAGACCAAAATGCATACCCATGACAAAGTATGTTCCTATCACGTGGAAGGTTAACTATCCATATCTTGGTATTTCCACGCCTTTGGGCTTTCTATATAATTTGGGAGTTTGGTATTTCGGCCTTTGGCATCACAGCATTATTCCCAAAAAAAAGAATAAAATTTAAAAAATACCCACAAAGTAAAAAACTCGCAAAGCTTCTCTATATAATGCTTATAGACCGGCTTGCCAGCAATTGGAGGCAATGGAATGATCAAATTCTCCCTTAAAAATAAATTAAAAATTTTAAAAATATCCAAAAAAAACCTACTCCAAATTCCTACAAAATTTGTCATTGAGCATTCCCTTTTTGTACTCCCGAAGAAAACCAGAATAAATAAACAAATCTTCCGGAATTGTAACATATTCATTTTGAGGTAATAAATGGAATTTTGCCATTAATTTAATTGGAGCTGTTGAAGATTTTGTGGTTGTTGTTGTTGTGAGATCAGAAAATGTTGAAGATGTTGTTATTGTGGTTGTTGAGTCTATTTTATTATTTGACATTTTTTATATAAATTCTATAATTTTATTTTTAGCTGTTAGAAAAAGATTATTATTTAAGGCATGTTTTAAATAATTCCTTCAAGCTTTCCGGAAGCTTGAGGAAACAACAAAGCTCATTAACTCATTATTACGGGTACGGCCCAAGTAGGCGCGCGGCCAAGTAGGCGCAAAGCCATAACTTGCTTCAAGATTTTCGAATCCTTCAAAATTTAGTATTAAACGATTCCTCTCATCGAGCTAAAGAGAATGGTACAAAAATTGTTAAGGTCCATAAATTTTTCAGGTAGTTATGGCTTTGCGCCTACTTGGCCGCGCGTCTACTTGGGCGTGTCCCCATTATTACACCTTTACGAGAGAAATTCTGGTTTCCGGTAACATACAAGTGTTTTCCGGAAAATTATATTCTTTTACCGGTAATTCGTTTCTGTTTCCGGAAAAGATTATTCAAGTTTTTCGGAGGTTATTTTTAAAACCTAACGTATGTTTTCCGGAAACAAAATTTATTTTTTCTGGAAACAAATAGTTTTCCTGAACGTTGTGTATTCCGGAAACAATAACGGAAGGAACACCTCCGGAAGTTCTTTTATATTTCAAAATCAAACATGAAAAAGTTTATTTACTAATAAACAAAAATTATAAGTAAATAAAATTTCTGAATTTTGATTAATAAATAATTAAGGGAAAATAAAATTTAAAAAGTATAGAAAAAAAAAGAAAATTTAAGTTCCAATAAAAAAGATAACAACAAAAAATCTAATATGCTGACTAAATAATTAACAAAAATAACAAAAAAATATTAAACAAAATTTAAAATGCAACATTTCTAAAAATAGAAATTAAATTTTAAAAAATCCCCCAGCTCTTCAAAAATCACAAAAAAATTTTCAGAAAAATTTTTTTTCAACTATTTTTAGGAGGTGACCAAATCGGTGGATTTTCAGAGGGTAAAGGAGCCTTTCCACTTATAATATCAGCCGCCTTTTCTGCAAGCATAATTACTGGGGCGTTTAAATTTCCACTAATAATTGATGGCATTATACTTGCATCTACTACCTTTCAAAAAAATTTTTTTTTCAAAAAATTTTAAAAAATTTCTAAAAACCTTCAAATTTTCAAAACCATAAACATTCATTGTTTCTGGATCTACTACAGCCAAGTTATCATTACTTGAACCCATTTTACATGTACAAGAAGGGTGGTAAGCGGAAGCTGCATATTGTGCAACAAATTGGTCAATCTTTTAAAAAAAAGTCAATTTTTAAAGGTCAATTTTTTTTAATATTGAAGTAAAAATATTTTCCTAAATAGATTTAAAAATTAGCAAGGAAGTATTACTATTGCACCTATTTTATTTCTACTAAAATTTCCTTCTATGTATGTACCTTTCTTTCTCCCTTATAGCTCATAATAGTAGTTTCCCCTAAGTGTATGCCCAAGTGAGGGTAATTTTTGAATTTTTGGGAGCCTCATATTTTCATTAAAGATCAATTTTATTTAATTTTCTCATAAGAATTTTAAAAATTATTACTCTCTCACTTAAAAATGCCATAAAGAAAAAATTAAATTTACCAAGTATATGAGGGGAAGTTATGTATGAATAGAGGGAAGAATTTTGGGGTATTTTGAATTCTGTGTTTCCTCTTCTTTGGAAATTAAATAGTCAAAAAAAATTGGTAAAAGGGGAATTGATGAGCAAATGAAAAAGGAAAAACACAGAAAGTACCCAAAATTTAAGAAAACCAAAGACCAAAAAAGTTACAAAAAACCTCTTCATCAGTTTGACAATCCTTTCCAGGCGCCAACTCTTCTCCACGAAAATCATCAAATGCCCTTTGTGCAAACAATTCTCTTGAAAGGCGAATAGATTGTCTAAATTCCACCCAATCCTTTTCATCACCAAAATAATTAGGGTCACACAAAGGTGTCGCACGAGGATCGCTACTTTTTAAATAAACTCTTCCTGTAGATTTTGAACGCATAGGGCCAACATGTACTTGATAACCATGACATTTTGGAGAGGAACGGCCATCGTCGTGAACAGTGGAAGGTAGAAAGTGAAATTGAATGTCTGGGTGTGGAATCTAGATATAGAATAATTGAGAATTTAAATTGAATTATTAGAGATGTACAAGCCCGAAAACTTTCCTCCAAGACTAAAAAAAACCAAAAAAGTCTTGGATCAAGAGAGTCTTGGAAATCTCTATGAATTAATATTTAAAGAGAACTCATTGTCAGACTGAAAGGGAACGAAAGTTGGTTTCTAGAAGTGACAGTAAAAGATGTTTGTTCTCTTGCGAGTAACAACTCTTCTGGCAAGTTCCAGATTATGGGCTAATCCCAGAAAATTTTTTTTGATTTTTTATCGATTTTAGGACATCCCATAATAGTGGGCATGAGTGACCAGATCATGGGAAATTTTCAATCTTTAAACAACTAAACCCTAACAAAACCCAAAAAAATCAAAAATTATAGAAAAAACCTCTGGACTAGACCTAGCAAAACCACCAGATTCAAGATGACTACTTGCTGCCAAACCCGTTTTTGTTAAAAACCATTGTGCACCAATTTGCATCATTCTATGTGGATGTTTCCAAGTAGATTTGTTATATAATGTTATTGGTTTTAAACATTTCTTTTAGAAAAATTTCAAAAAAAAATCAAAATTCAAAGAAAAACCTGTTGAACATAAATTTCCAAATGGTCCTGAAGGTTTCTACCTACACCTTTCATATCTTGCACTATTGGAATTTTGAGGGGCTTAAATGAACATTTTTCAATACAATAGACGAGTGAAAAGAATATTTTTAGTGCAACTAAATTAACCAAAATGTTAATTTAGTTGCGCCAACTAAAAAAATCGAGCCTAGACATTTGATCCAAAAAGGAGTTGTAAGGATAACTCGATAGAAAAAATGAAAATTTCTCGAACGCATACCCGGCTTGTAAACAATAATCCCAATAAAATATTCAAAAGCTTACATAAAGATGGTCACCATCGCCAATACCTATGAAAAATATTTAATTAGAACAAAATGAAATCAAGAATAAATCTCCAAACAACAAAAAAAATTCAAAAATTAAACAAAAAAACCCTAACCACTCAACATAAGCAATTGAGGAGTATTAATAGCACCAGCAGCCAAAATAACAGCATCAGTACAATAAATTTTTTCTCTAGATCCAGCATCAATTAAAGATGTTGTTGTAAAATTGATTTTTCTTTAAAAAAACAAAAAAAATTTTTTTTGAAATTCTTTATAAAGAAAACCTAATAAATTCAATTCCAATAGCTCTTTGTTTATCAAACAAAATTTGTGTGCAAGTAACTCCTTGTGTTGTAAATAAATTTGGCCTGTCAAGAATCTGAAAAATATAAAGATTTGTGTGAATTTAAAATTGTCCTTTATTCATTAATAATCGGTAATTGACTAAAAATAAACAACCCAGAATCTGTCGGTCAGCAACCGATAAAGATAAAACAAAAAATGAGGATAAACGAACTTGAGGATCATACAAAATTGATATCCTGAAAACTAAGATTTTTGAATGACATATTCGTCATGATCCGATCCCTAGTACCTAATTAATAACATAACAGAGACAACAGAAACATAAGTAAACAAAACCCACAATTAAAAAAAATTTTCTTTACCGGATTTAAATAAGCAGAAGAGGCACTCCATCTCTTTCCATCTTTTATTGTCATATCCATTGGACCAATTCCTTCTTGTTTAAAACCATTCATATCTTCTGTTGACCCAATTGAATGTTGTTTTCCGACTTCCAAAAAAGCTTGATGAAGAGGATTTTCACAACGTCCTTGCGTTACATAAAGGGGTCCTTGACTGCCTCTGAATGGATCTTCAATACCTGTTGAGAACTCGTGGTGTTGAGCTTTTTTGAAGTATGGAAGGCAATTTCTAAAGTAGAAAATTTCTTTGAAATATTTTGAGTGGATAGAATTTAAATAATATAACAGCAGAAGTTTCTAGTTCTCTAGATGCGAGAAGTCAAAGAAGTCATGCCGAAAAAAGAAGACTTATGAATTATGGATAGTCAGCTAATTTAACGAGCTTGCTATAAGGCTGATGAGAGGATGGTAAAATTCCGAGTTCAAAATTATTTTAAATTGCTGATGTGAGTTCCGAGCACCTACATCAGAATTAGGGCCTGAGGGGATAAAGTCAGTCAGGTCAAGTCAGTCAGGCTGATCCGATTCAAAATTCCGACTCAATCAGGCTTCCGACCTCCACCGACACAAACCAATAATCTTTCTTATAGTTAATTCGTTTAAAAATCTTCAAATATTTACTTGAAAGCCCATCCTTTTGCTCCTTCATTTTCCCATCGGTCATAATCTAAAGGATGCCCACGAATATAAACCATTGCATTTAACGAGCTTGAACCACCCCAAACACGTCCACGAGGCCAATAAATTGCGCGATTGTTCATTTTTTCTTGCGATGTAGTATAATAAACCCTAAATTCAGAAGTACATTTATATGAAGAAACTTAAAATAAAGCAAGATTAATTGGACCCCAAATGTCAGTTTCAACTTCAAAATGTGTTAAAATATCGAAATCAAACAGGCCTTTCGCCCTTGCCCTCCCCACGAAAAAATCCTGGCTGTGGGCCTGATATCAAGTATCGGGCTGCAAGTGTCGTCTCCGGATATTAAAATATGTCGGCGAGGTAAATTTTAATTTCACATGGGAACATATGTTACTGTGAGTACGAATTCGATATTTTTTTTGGTATCATTCGATAGAAGACCCCCGACTTACTATTGAAAAGTGCTATCCGTTTTCTTGCAAAAAATTTTTAAAAAAAGTTATGGCCAGTTTTTAGAAAAAGTTATGGCCAGTTTAAAAAAAGTTATGGCCAAACAATTGTTATAGCTTGCCTCTCATCGCTCTTTTCATAATACTCAACCAATCCCAAGGACTGAAACTTTGACTGGCCATAACTTTTTTTAAAAATTTTTTGCAAGAAAACGGATAGCACTTTGCAATAGTAAGTCGGGGGTCCTCTATCAAATGATACCAAAAAAAATACCGAATTCGTACTCACAGTAACATATGTTCCCATGTCAGACAAATTTTAAATTAGCCAGCAAATTTAAAAAAAGCATGGGAAAAATAAGTGAAATATTGTAAGAGTGCCAGAGTGCAATTCTGTCTTGCCTGAAATTTGAATTTGCCCGAAATTAAAATCTGTCTAAAATTTTAATTTGCCGCCGCATACACTAAAAACACCAGAACAACCTTCGGAACGAATATGGCCCCTTAAAATTGCCATAAAAATTTAAAAATGTATACCAATTATAGTTACTATTCTTCAGATTGTACATTAAGGCTGCAGGCATATGAATTTTCCAATTCCACCAATAATCTCTTGGACCAGCCTCAATTAAAAGAACTCGATTTTGGAGATCTTCGGTTAAACGGTTTGCCTAAAATTTTCAAAAATTTCTATTTAAAAATTAAAAAAAAACCAAGACACATCCAGCAGAACCAGCACCAACAATTATATGGGTCGGTTTAACCCCATCAGGCAGTGGACGAATAAATTTTCCATAATAGACAGAACTGTCCTTCCATGAATAACCCTTAAAATTCAGGTTTAATCAAGTAAAATTCAATTTCGTACACACTCCTCCCTTTTCCTTCCTCAAAGTATTAAAAATGGTCAGATCACAACCTACCCTATAGTGTTAGTATAAGATTCCAACTTGTGCAATTACTTAGAACCCAAGGGCGTAGTAAGGGGATGAGGGGTCACAGTTACAGTTCGATAGGTTCCCTTGTGAGTCTGACCATTTTTGTCATTTTGAGGTAAAAAGGACTGACGAGATTGAATTTTATAATCTAATCCCTAAAGATTTTTCAAATTAACCTGTATAAACCGTCTCTGTACAAAAGGCAGAATCCGATGCCTGTTGAGAATCACCATTCAAAAATTTAAAAAGTTTTAAAAATGAAAAAAGATTAAATTAAAAAGTTAGAAAGCCTTTTGATTAAACAAAATATTCAAAAATAAAATTTATTTAAGAAAGAATTTATAAGAAAAAAATAAACAGTTTGGCACACTAAAATACAATTTATAGGTATATTAACTAGAGAAGGGACTGGGGGATATTTCTTCGATATCTAGAAAAATCTCGATCTCAATAACCGATTTTTGTTGGAGATCTTGCCTCTGCCCGGTTTTCCTTAACTAGCTTTAGGAAAAACTTATTTCGCCGTAACCATTACAGATTTACCATTAATATTATTATTCACAAGCTAAAAAATTCCTTTATTTCATCCTTACAGGCTCAAAAACAACTCAAAACAACATTTATATAATTTCTATTTAAAAAGTAAAATACTATTGTGTCTTAACCGCTTGGATAACTTTTCGCTTTTTATCCGCTCCAGTAGCCATTCCAGCAAAGTTTGGCTTTACAGCACGAATATATTCAATTGTTGGTTCCCACATAGATGGACGATCACCTCTAAGCCATTTTTTAAATCGAATGTCTTTCATAGCACGAAAACGTTTAAACTAAATTTTAAGAAATTTTTAGAGTTTAAAATATCTTCAAATACGTTACAAGATACTAGAGACTGGCAAAATCCCATCTTCGCAAAATTCCACTCAGGTACACCCCCAAAGTACCTCCCCTACACCCCCTGACGCCGAGCCTGACTTCGTTCAAAGTTATCAAATTAGGGATGTATTTGTAGAGTCGATTCAGCTAGTAAATGTGCATTGTTCAATACTAAGGCGCCCTGGATTGAATAATTTTGAACGAAGTTAACCTCGGCGGTACTTTGGCCTGCTCCTCGTTCAGCGCCGGTCTCTATAAGATATCTCAAGAATTAGATACACCGAGATTTAAGATGCTATTTTAATTTCGTCAGAGGGGTGTTTCGAGTTGAAAAAAGTCCTGGTTTAGGGTAACCGAAAACCCCTGGGAAAAAATTAAATAATTATGTCCGCAAAAATTGTCGCAAACAAATTTAGAGGATATAAGGATAGAACATTTACTAATTCCAAATAAAATTTAACCTTCTTTTCACCAGTAACACATTCCGAGAAATCACGTTGTTCCAAATCGCAATAAAGACGAGACAGTTTAGCCCCAAATGCTTCCATACATTTGTAGAACTGCGCCTCAAATAAACCACAATCGGAACCAGTCACTTGAAAGAAAAGTAGAATTAATTAAAATTCTATCCAGGCCCGTAGCCAGGGGGGGGGGAAGGGGGGGGAAATTGGGCCCCCCCCCCCCCCCCGAAATGGGGAAATGGAAAATTTTGCGGAAGGGTTTGGGGGAGAAAAGTGAATTTTTTTGGTCTACGGCCTCTGAAATTCAAAAAATTTTCGCCTGCGGCGCTGAAAATAGAAGAAATCTGGCTTCTTGATCTCCAAAATTCAAAAAATTTTCGCCTGCGGCGCTGAAAATAGAAGAAATCTGGCTTCTTGATCTCCAAAATTCAAAAAATTTTCGCCTGCGGCGCTGAAAATAAAAATTTTTGGCGCCTTCGGCGCCAAAAATTGGGCGCAAAAAAATTTTCCCCTTTTGTCCCCCCCCCCCCCCCCCCGAAAAAAAATCCTGGCTACGGGCCTGATTCTATCATATCTCAATACAAGGTAGCTGCTTTGGGGAACAATATCTTAAATAATGAAGGCTCCCCCATATATTTTCAATAAGGCTAAAAAACCAGCATTTTGCCTATAGGGCTGCGTAAGCAAAATTTTCCCCCTCTGCCCTCCCCCTCGAAAAAATCCTGGTTACGGGCCTGTCTTAAATCGAGGTGGGACTTCACTAGAAGACTTCAGTTAAGTGGGAAACAGTATTAATAACGGGTCTATTTTAAATAGAGGTTTTAGTCAACTCCCCCATCCAATGGTTAGCCAAATAAAAGGTAGCGTAAACCGAAATGTACCTAATTAACCCAAGACACCCTTGGGGAACAATAGGGTCTAGTGTTTAAATAGGGGCTAATGTTTAGGCAACTCCTCCATCCAGTGAGCTTCCAGTTTGACTTATAGTGAGGGCTATGAAAAAAAACTTGCTTACTTTGATAACTGTCCTGCAAAAAAGCTCGCCAGCCAGGAACAAAATAATGGGCATATTCTGTCCTTTTAAATTTGCCTGCTTCGGGATCTAAAAAATCCCTTCCTTCTCTGTCCTTGTCTCGATAACCATCAATACTAGAAAAATTTTAAATTTAATTTTGAAAAGAAACTTTTCGAAACTTACACTAGAAAAGGAGGTTGACTTGACATTTTTAATTAAATAAATATAGAGGAACTGAAAATTTAAAAAATTGAAAAGATGAGAGAGAAAAGAAATGAATCCGGTGGAAAATCAAGAAAATAAAAAAATAAATTTGGGCACATCTGCCGAATAAAGGGCCGAAGTTCTCTGACCATTAGGAGCCTCTAATTTTTTCTCTTTTCTAACAATCAAGATTAATCCTCCTACATATACTCCTTACTAACAACCAGTTTTACAAAAATAACGTGGGTAAATTGAAATTTGGTGCCAAGAATATTGGTCAAAGAATTTGCAACAAGGTCTCGAAAATTTAATCCGAAAAACAGAAAACTTTTGCAAAAGGATAATGAAGAAAAATTTAATTTTTAATTCTAAGACATTTTGCAAATTTTTCAGCTATTTACCGTTTTGAAGATTGATATTTTAAATAAATATTTAATTAAATTTACAAAACACCAAAACTAAAAATCTATAAATCGAAGGCCAGTTTAAAGCAAAAGCAGCTATTTCTAGGGCCATAACTAAGCGTAAAAGCCTCATATCAAAACAATTTTGGTGTCAATCGACGCAGCTCGACGAGACGCTTCAAATAATACTAAAATTTACGCGATTCGACTTTTACAAGACAAGTTATTCGATAAAATAAAAACAGCTAATTTTACACTAATACACTGGCACTCAACTGGCCTTTTTCGTGTCGTCTTAAAAAATTTTTTTTCTCCCGAGAGAAAATTCTCGCAAAATTTTGTTTTTGTTTGCCATTAATTCTAACAGATTTTTTTTTATGTTTTTTAAAAGATTTTCTTATTAATTTATTTAAAAAAATGGTTTCTCCGCCTACTGAAGAAATTATGCGTAAAAGGCTCATGAGTGTTAATTCTACCCAAGAATCAGTTCAAACTTGTTCAAAATGGTTGCTTCATCATAGAGAATCTATTGATAAGATAGCCAACTGTTGGATGGATATTTACAAACAAAGTATGATATTAAATGGGTTTTTGAAATGTTGTGACTCATAGGGGTTTTTTTGGCTGGACCGATTTGGACAAATGAGGTGTCATTCGAAAGAGCTCGCCGAGCTGAGCTCAGAATGAAGATATCGAGCTGATTTTGGTGTCATTCGACTCAGCTCGACGAGCTGAGTCGAATGAGCTATTATTTGCATTTTCGAATTTTTCATCCCAAAATGAGCTTACTCCCCCCTTCTCTTTTTCAAAATTCAGTGGTCTGTATCTCGGTCCCTGATTGTCGGATCGACTTCATTCGCCCCTCAATCGACTCAGCTCGGCGAGCTCTTACGAATGACACCTCATTTGTCCAAATCGGTCCAACCAAAAAAACCCCCTATAAGTCACAATACCCGGTTTTTGGTTGAGGGATTATTTAAAATTAATTTTGGATATACTTTTTGTTTGAATTGTCCGCAAAAAACTTGCGGACAATTTCTTACGGACAAAATTTTTATGATTCATATTTTTTAGTGTAGGGAGGGTTTGGGTTAAGAGAAAAGTTGGATTGTATTTCTGGTTTTTGTCACATTTTATCACATTTTAATTGCACATTCTCATTTAATTCCTTCAATTCAATCCTCCCGTACTCTGTGTATTTATAAATTTTGCGACGTGTGGGGAGTTGCCTAACAATAAGTGATAACCCCGAGTAATGGCTTCTCTCGATTTTAGAGACCATTTTTTTCTATAAATGAGTTTCGACTATATTTCCCGCTTTTTAAATTTGTCCGCAAAAAATGTCCGCAAATATATTAAATTAAATTTTTTTCTTTTAGCAAACGATAAACTCCGAATAGCTCTAATTTATGTGCTTAATGATGTTGTACAAAAAGCAGCTTGTAAACGTGACATTAATGTTACTTTAACCTTTCATCCTCATTTAATTAATGCAACAACAATTTCTAGGTTTTTTTGTATTTTTTTGTCTAAAATTTTTTTTATTTTTAGTGTAACTGTTAAAAAGGCCATTTCTCGCTGTGTTGAAGTTTTCGGAGAAAGAAATGTTTATCCAGCTCATATAATTGAGGAAATGAAGACGGCATTGGGTGAGTGGATTTATTGAGGGATTTCTTTGTGTAACTCCCTTCCTTCTTCTTATATACTTGTCTGTGTGACCCGTCGATTTTTTTGGTATATTCTTGGCTACTGCCATCAGGGATGTGAGAGTTATCCGAGTTCGAAACTTGGACTTTTATAAATCCGATCCGAAAAAAATTTTTGAAATCACAAATCGAAAGCCGACCCGTCTTTTTTTGACCCTGCTCATCCTTGCCAACATTAATGTTAAAAATAAGCGTCGGTTGTTATCCAGATTTGGTCCTTTTCATGGTTCCTTGGATGGGTAATTCCTCCGGTTGTTCTAGGGGCAATCTTTTAATCATTAATCCTTGGTATAAATCTCTTAAATCCCTTTTTAAATTTTTATTTTTTATAGTTAGTAGAATAGCAACAGAGAAAGACGAATCTCAAAATGCTACTGAAATAATTGATTTTCAAAAAATAATTAGAGCAATTGAAAGTTTTTACAAAAATGAAATGTTGACAGAAAAGGCTAGAGAAATTTTGTCTCGAAGTTCTTTTAATTTTAAAGAATCTGTTCAAGGAAGGGTTAAAGGTATTTCTTTTTATTATCTTAATTTTTGAGTTTTTCCCTTCTCATATCGTTCGGGCCTGAGTCATCTCATTGTTTTGGGCTTATAGAATATTAAGTTTGTTATTTACGGACTTTTACCACAGGACCCCCCCCCCCCCCTTCGAATTGGGGAAAAATTTGGTCAGGTGCTGGATTTTTCTTGTATATGTTTATTGTTAGGTATTTTTCGGCGTTTGCGGATTTAACTTGTGGACATTTCCCCAAACTACAGGTCCAGAATCATGTCCGGTCAATTAACTTTAACTGAATAATTGCAGACTTAACTTGCGGATTTTTCCCAAAATTTATTAAATTGAAAGGTATTCATTTATTTTTTTTTCAGATCGAAATGAAGGAATTAAAGCTTTAGCAGATATGGACTCTTCACGTCAAAAATTAATTTCATTTCTTGATACAGTTGAAAAACATAAACAAAAAGGACTTTTATTACACGAATTAATGAAAAAGACAGAAAATACTTTTAATTTACAATTACGTGATGTTACTGTTATTAATGATGTTTGTTTATTAAATTAATTTGGGGGCGGGGGGATTTTTTTAACCTAAAAAGCTTTTTTGTTAAAATTCCGTCTTAATTTTGGTGGCATTCGACTCACAATTAATTCAACGACCCTTGATTGTGAATCGATTTCCGTGACAATAAAACGGACTTTTTTCATTTTTTCTCGATAATAAAAATTTTTTTTATTTTCCGAATTTTTAGGCTTATGAACGTTTTGCTGAAGGAATCAAGAAGACTAAAGAGCAATTAGAAACAATGGAAAGTTCAGGATGTATGCTAGGCGAATCACCTCCTAGAGACGCTCCTTCCCCTACTGCTGGTGATGATCCTTTTGTTCATGGTGTAGATGGAGAAGAATTGGCTGGGGGAGGTGATGATATGGAAATGGATGATGAAGATAAACCTGGAACTAGTGGTAGTTCTCGATGTTTTTTGAAATCTGCGAATGAATATACGGTTTGGATTTTTAAATATTTAAATAGGAAATAAGGGAGTAGGAGTATTTTTTTGGGAATTTTTCTCATATAAGCTCCTTCCTTCTCCTTTGTTTGAAAAGGACGGAGCTGGGTTACAATTTTTTTGATTTTCAAAATGGTCAATTTTCACACCTCGTTTTTAAAAGATAATTTGAATCTTAACTTGTTTTAGACTGTTCTTTGATTTATATTTTTTTGGTCTCCGGGCCTGAGATCCGGCCCATGCCATATCATGCTAATTTATTTTGGCTTCTGTCTCTTTAAGGAGAGTTTTGAGAGGTAAATCACATTGATCACCTACTATAAAGTTTAGGCTTCCATTCTATAAGACCTTTATTTCAATGGTTTTATGCTATTGTGATTTTTTCCTCAAAATTCTTTGAACACTTTCTACTTTTCTTCTCTCATTTTTCCCTTTAAATATTTATTTTTACGTTATTTTTAGCGTGCCTCAATACCTACTGGTCCTCCTATTCAATTTAATGCTCCTCCACCATTAAATACTCAATTTATTCCTTTACCTACTCAATCTTCTGGTGCTCTTCCACCTCCACGTCCATCAGTTATGGATCCACGCCAAGCTAGATTTTTTGCTTCACAGCAACAACAACAACAAAATTATCCTTCAATTCCTCCACCACCAGGTGCTTCTCCTCCACCACAACAACAATTACAAATAAATCAACAACAATTTTTTAATCAAACTAATGGAGGAGACCATTCTACACCAAATTTGTCTTCACCTCCAATGTTTAATCATCCGCCTCCTTTAATTCCGAGAACGCCTAAATTTGTGAGTTTATAAATTTTTTTTTCACCCAAAGGTTTATAGGTTGACATTTTCTTATTAGAGGAGTTTTTTTTTTATCAAATTTTGACTAATATAATTTCTTCGTTTTTTTTAAAAGTTGTAAAAAGAGTTGAAAGTAAAATCTTTGACCTCCCTGTTTGAACTTCTTTGGCCTCCTACGTTTCTTTTCTTGGATTTAGGCCGAACCGAATGTTTCAGTTCATTTTTTCAATTTGTGGTTACCATGGAATTTTTTGGAACGACAACCCGACTTACTCCAGTCCCAGAATTCGTTTCATGTCAAACAAACCAATCCCAACATCCAAGCCTCTTTTTTTGAAATTTTTTATCTCTAACGCTCTAACCTTTTATATTTTTAATAGCTTAATACATTCAATTCATCACATCCGCCACCATCATCAATGCAAACACAACCAAATTTTGTACTTCCACCCCCAGGTTTAGTTCAACCTCCACCTTTATTTAGTCCTCCGCAAAAACAACATCAACAACAACGCGAATTTGGCGGTAATTATGGACCAAAAAGACGAAATTCTTCTGGAGCAGGTTTATTCTTTTCTAGCCTTAAAAAGCTTGCGGACTTTTTTAAACTTGCGGACTATTTTTCTGTTTGCGGATTTTTCCAAATTTGCGGACTTTTTTTAGATTTGCGGATTTTTTAACTTATTAAGAATATTAAAAAAATTAATTTTTAAAGATTCTGGAATTTCAAAACGTCAAAGAAATAATAGCAATGATTGGAAAGATGGTGGTAGAGGTCATAATAATAGTGGGGGTGGTGGTGGTTGGAGACACAGTTTTGCTAATGGTGAAAAAAGGATGCAACATTATAACAGGCATTAAATTTTGAAAAAATTATAGAGGTTTTTTAGTTTTTTTTTGAAAATTTTCTGTTGTCATATTGAAATTTAAAATATTTGTAAAAAGATATTTTCCTGGTTTTCTCGAAATATTGTTATGTATTTTTTATGAAATATTTCTATCTTGTCCTCTTTGTAGGGGGGGGGAGGTTTAACTTGACACACACATACACACAAGTACTTCATCCTTTCCCCGAATTCAAGAGCGTGGGGCTTCTGGGGCTAAAGACACCCCCCCCCTCCCCCGAAATGGGGAAAAGTGCAAAATTTGAGGACTTTGGCATACACCCCATTTTAGCTCTCCTGAAATCGACCCCCTGGCTAGGCCTTCTGATTGCACCTTTTGCCTTAAAATTCTTTCAAAAATAAACTTGAAGCATTTTTAGCGGAGGTAGAATATGATAAGATAGAGATATTCGAATATATATTTATATTTTTGGGTGTTTTTTTTAACTTTCTGGTTAGGATTCGTCGTTTTTTCCCAAAAAAATGAATTTTTTATATTATCCCTCTGCCACTTATTTTTTGTTAGAATTTCTTTGTCAATATCACATACATTTCAATTTTTTAATATTTTAGCATCACAATTTATATATACACAAGCGCATTTTTTGATTAAATAATAATTTAGTGGAAACTTAAAAAAAATTTTTTTAAAAGGTTTTTATACCCTGTTTAATTTCTATCTTTTATATTTTTATTAAAAAATTTTATTGCGGACAGACATTTGCTTACAAAACTTAAACCTTTTGGGACAAAACTGAAACTTTTCGGGTGTTTGTTGAACTGATGATTTGAGGTGCTATTTTTGCGGACTCTTCACGGATTTTTGCGTCTGTTTTTTCGGATTTTTGCGGACTTTACGACTTTTTAAAGTCCATGCTTAAAAAAGTCAGGAGATTATTCTAGTTGGTGTCCGCAAATGTCTGTCCGCAAATTTCACTTTGCTTAACACTTTCTTATTTTAGCTTTATTTCTAAAAAATTCTTTAAAAAATGAGCGGTTGGTTGTGGGGAAATTCTTCTGATTCAACAAATTCTTCAAATTCTCTGAATAATGAACAACAAACTCAGGCAAATATACAGCCACCTATGGGAGGACAACAACCACCTCTTTTTGTTTTGGAGCAATTAAAACATGCTGGGGTTCCTTTAAAGGCTCAAATGACTCCGTATTTGCAGGTTTTTTATTGTTAATTTTTTGGTTTTTTTTGGTTAGGATTTTTCGAGGTGTCTCGTGGGAGAATTTCGAACATGAGTTTTTTTTATTTAAACAAAAATTTTTTTGTGATTTTTTGTAGACTGTATTTTGCTGGATTGTGTTTTAGCCGGACATTTATTGTATTATTTTATTAGAAAATCACTAGAATTTGCTAAAAAATAGCTGCTACATGGGAAAAGGAAGTTAAAATCCGCAAAAAAATTTTAGTCCGCAAAAAATGTCCGCAAAATTTTAAAAAACGACTGTCTAAAAATTTTTTGTTTTCCAGTTGGATCCAGCAATTTTTCGTGAAAGTCAACCACAAATAATACTTCCTGAAGGATATGAAAGTGGAAGAGGAAAATTTGAATTTTATATGGGATATATTGGATGTGCTGTTGGAAGTGCTTTTTTTGTTGGAAGTATGAGAGGTGCTTTTGGGGAATTGAATAATCCTTTGACTCAAAATTTTTTGATTAATACAAAGGTTTGGAATAATTTTTAGAAAAATATTTTTTCTATTAGAGTTTGGCATTTTTAAATTTTCATTCAAACTGGTCTGGGCAGGGGTTTCCCGGTTAAGCCCCTGAAAATGGGATTTTATTAAAATTGTTAAATTTGATTTGTCGCGGTCTTGGACACGGTTAGGTGTAGAACTATATTTTCTGTATGGTCCAGACAGATGGGCCGAGTTTTTAAAATTTTCTTTGGGCCGGGTTTCGGGTTGGAAAAAGTTAGTGTCTCGAATAATCTGACCCTGTAACGGTTAACTGCTTCGTATCACATTAGTTTGATTTCGTATTAAAATTTCACTCTTTCGGAACTCAGGAGGATTTCTCCATCTCCCCTTCTCGCTTAACATTTTTTAAATAAATTTTTTCTAGTCCGTAGCCAGTAGCCGACCAGGAATTACACGTCTTTTAAACGCAGCAACCAAATATGGAAGTGGTTATGCTCAAGCAGGTTAGGCAAATTTTTTCAATTTTAACATTTTAAACTAGACATGACCCAAATTAATTTGTATGGGTAGTCCAATTTACATGAATGTTTTTCTTGATTACTGAAACAAGGAGAGAGATTCAACTCCAGGGACTACCCAAAAATATAAGTAAACCCAAAAACATTTTAATAAATTTTTATATTTCTTCAGCTGGCACCGCCGTTTTTGTTTATTGTATATCCGAATTGGTACTAAAAACTGCTCGTTCACAAATTTTTGGGAGTAGTGACGATTTACTCAATTCTTTTACTGGCGCTGGAATTGCTGGAGCTTTGTATAGAGCCCCCTATGGATTAAAATCGAGTGGTTTTGGGGCGGCTGTTGGACTTGGATTAATGGGACTTTGGACGATGGTGGATGGAGATAGTAGACGTTCTTTGGTTGAAATGACGAAAAATATGTTTTGAATGTTTAAAATTTTTGAGGAATAAGAGGAGGGGAAATTGTGTTGGTAAATGGAGAGAAATGGAAGGTTTTTAATGAAAAAAGGTTTTGAGTTTTTCCAAAATTTGTTTTCCTAAATTATATTTTTTCGAAACCGATTTTCTCGAAATTTCGAATTTTTCAAAATTTCGATTTTTCTAAATTTTCGAAAGATTTTTTTTGGTTCCGGAATCCTTAAATTTTGACCAAAATCCATCGCCATTTTTCTCATTTAGCACACAATTCTTTATTTGTCTTGATTTTTATTTTTGATAGTAGTCAACAAAAATATTGTTCTCTTGTTTTGAATAAAATCAATTGAAAAAAAATTTTTTAAACTTTTTCTGGTGTCTATTCAGAATTTTACTTTTTTTAATTTAATTAATTTTTTTTGATTTATTTTTAGAATTTTTCTTGTAATTGAAAATTTAATTTTAAAAAAATGGCTGATGATGGAGACTATAATGCTGATGAAGTTGAAGGGGACGATTATATGGATGATGACCAAATAGATGATGTCGATTTGGATCAGCAAGAGCAAGCTGGGGAAGATGGTGAAGGCGGGGAGCGAATACAAGTTGTTGATGTTTGTTTTTTTTGTTTTAATTGGAGGTAGTGTTAGAGGAGATAGGAATCTAACAAAGGATCATCAACCTTTTGTAGATTTCTTAGATTAAATAGGACTAACCTTAAGTTTGCTTAACTCGAGGCTGGGATATACTAAAAAAACTTTCCTTCCGATTTAATTTTATTCAACTTTGGGCAGGGCTGCGCCTTTGGTGTTCTTTCGACTAGTGTTAAACTAGGGCTCAAGACTTATAAGAAAATAATTTCAGGTTAAATCTTTACTTTTCTCTAAATTATAATTTTTTAGTCGTCAGAGAAGGTTGCCTCAACTTCGCGTGTTACTACGCCTTTTATGACCAAATATGAGCGAGCTAGAGTTCTTGGCACTAGAGCACTTCAAATTGCAATGGGAGCACCTGTAATGGTTGAAACTGAGGGAGAGACAGATCCTTTAGAAATTGCGCGAAAAGAACTTAAGGTTTTTTTTAAAATTTAATTTTAATATTTAGACCTCCTTATAAGATACCCCAAAATTAGATGCGCCTCCGTTTAGGATACAATTTTTTAAAATTCTTTTAATAATTGAGTGGTTGAGCTTTTCGAGCAACTGAGGGGTGGGGGCTTTTTTCGATTTTTTCCCTTTCGTTTTCTCTTTTTAAATCTTTCGAAACACCTTTGTCTAGAGACCGTTTTTAATCCAAGTTTTTCTTCAATCATTGTGCTGTTTTGTCCACTTTAAATTAGAAATTAAAAATTTTTTTTTAATTTTAGGATCAAAAAATTCCAATAATTATACGTCGCTATTTGCCAGATGGTTCTTTTGAAGATTGGGGAATTGATGAATTGACAATTACAGATTGGTGACAAAAATAAAAATTTTGTGGTTTTATTTAATTTTAAATTGATTTTGTTTTCAATAAAATATTTTTTTTGAAAAAATTTTTTTTTCAAATTTTTAAGAATATTTTAAAAATTATTTTGATATTTTTTAAGCTTATAAAAATGTTCTGTTTAATAATTAAAAGATTTTGTACAGCAAGTAATTCAATGGCAAATTTAGCAAAACTTGCAGATGTTGATATTGATGATCATGGTGTTTTCAAATATATTTTGATTCAAGTAAGAATTTTTTAAAAAGGGGTATATTTTAGTTGGGGAGTTCGAACTGGGGATGTCATATGCATATGAAGTCGGGACTTTTTCGACAGCAACGCCGACCCGAAAAAATTTTTTTAAATCTTGGCTTTTTAAATCTTGGCTGTTGTTTTTCGACAGCAACGCCGACCCGAAAAAATTTTTTTTAATCTTGGCTCTTTTCTCAGTCAGCCAGTGCCATCCCTGGCGAAACCTGGATAGTGTTTTTTATTTGGTTTTATGGACCTGAGTGAATCTGTGGAACTTTCAAACTTTCTGCGATTGTTTAGAGCCCTAGTTGAAAACCTTGTAAAACCTTTTGACTTTTTAGAGACAGGGAATCACTTTCTTTTAACCAACTATGTTCTACGCTATTCCCTTTTTTAAATATAAACTATCACGAATTTTTCTAACATTTGCGGACATTTTTTGCGCACAATTTTTTTATTTTTTAGGCTAAAGAAGGCGACTCTAAAAAATTAATTGTTCGAGGCTACAAATCTTGCAAATTCCATGCAAATATTTTTGATAAAGTTGAAGAAGAGGAAAGTGCTAATGGATGTATTAAATTTGAATGTCCTGGGGGTGGACGGATTTCTCATGACCCAGAGAAGAAGCATATTAATGTTTATGGATATTCACAGGTTTTTTTTCTATTTTTATTTTTTTAATAAATCCTTACTAGGGATTAAATTAATTTGAAGAATCTTCTTTTTTTAATAAGTGTCGGACCTTTACAGACCTTTGGGTGGGACAAAATGTCATTATGGAATTAAGTTATGAAAAATTCAGATATTTTATTTCTTTGCATACTGTCCCAGAAAATTGACAAAAAAATTCGGTCCCGTCTAGTTTAGTAGTCCAATGAAAGTTTTTTAGTCTATTCAACTTATAAACCTCTTGTGGACTTATAAACTGTGAATGGACTTCTAAACTAAAGCAGAGCTAAAAAAATTCAAAATTCTCTTACATTTACTTGACCTAACTAGAGAACATTCTGTCCCAGTAGTCGACATGACTTCCTTCAAATCATCAAAAAGTTTCATTATTTTTTCAAAATTTATTTTTAAGGGTTTTGGACGTGCTGATCACACAAAAGCTGTTGAATTGTTAAAAAAGAAATATCCAAATTATAAAATTGATTGGTCTAATGAAGGATATTAAAATTTGTAAAATTTAATTTTTAATTTAGGAATTTAATTTATTTTTTTTAAATGATTATAATATTTTGAGACATCACTATAAAATACCCCTAGAATTTTGTCCGCAATTTTTTTGCGGACAAAACAGTCCAAACATTTTATAATCTCAATAGGATACAGGTTGTGGGAGGCTGGCTTTATAGTGAGGTCCGACTGAATTAATTGTGTTTTGTTTATCCTATTTGTCTTTTAATTACCAAAAATTTAAAAAAAAAATGATTTTTTAAATGTTTTTCGTTGCTTTAAATACAAATTTGTTTCAAATTTTCAAATATTTTTGTCATCAAAATTCTTTTTCTTTTCTAATTTTCTTGCTTTTCAGAATTTCTTTTTAAATTTTGATTATTCCCTTACAAGAAAATGGTTCGTCGTTTTATTTCTCGTCAATTTATCAAACAAATAGCTGTGCCAAATAAAGATATACTTCCCCTTCCAACAACCTCAATAAACGAAAGGGAAGAAAATTTAGTCATTTTGAAGAAAAAAAGGCGAAGACAACAAGATCCTTTACTTAATAGAACTTTTGATAATCGATGTGCTCACCTGACAACAATCAATAACAGTACAGAAACTGTTGGAATTGCTAAATTAACTTTGCCTCCAAGTTTGTTTTTTTATTTATTTTTTATAGGGCATCATCACGGGAAAAGATTACGGGAAATTTTTGTCCGTGGTGTAGTGGGATAGTTGTAGGTTTTGGGTTATTGAAGGTGTTGGGTTCGAGTCCTCCGAGGGTAATTAATTTCTATTTTGATCAGTAAATAAGTTTTTTAATTATTGGGATACTGTTTTTTTATTTATTTTTTATAGGGCATTTAAATTCTTTTTAAATAGGTGGAAGGTTCGAACCCTTCTTAGGTAATTAATGTTATTTTGATGGGGGAATGTGTTTACTTTTTTAAACTTCTTTTGGAAAATCTTTTAATTATTTTTTTAATTTTCAAGAAAATTTACATGATTTTTTGATTTAAATTTTAATTAATTTTAGAAGCTATAGTCAACCCTCGAGTTACCAAACTTTCTAAACTGCCCCTGGATGCTGTAGAAGCTTTAGGCGGAATACTTTTGGATAGTAAAGTCCCTCCAAAACAATTACAGAGAGAGGCTGATGTGGTTAGTTTTTTGCTAAATTTTTTTATTTTGCGCACATCCGCAAGTTCTATCCGCAAAATTTTTTTACAGTTATCAAACCAATTAGATCAACGTCACTTCCCTCCAAGTATTGTAGAATTTCGTCAAACTCGCCGTGAAATTTTGGATGAAATTTTTGAAGAAAATCCAGCATTTTGTTACGATTACAATATTTATCAAAATCGCCCTTTTATTGAAACCCAACTAGCCAAATTAGTTCAAAAGAGATTGGCTGTTAGAAGATACAATTGGAAACCTTTAAAATTTAAAGATTTGAGACAAGCAACTGTTTATTGTCTCTCAAGGTTTTTTTTTCTTTTGAAAATTTATTTTTGCCAATATTTGCGGAAAGTCCGCAAAAAATTTGCGGATCGTCCGCAAATTTGAATGAATTTTCAGAAATTTTTTCAGAATATATTCTGAAAATTTTTAATAACTTTAATAATTTAATTAAAATTAAAAATAGGTTTGGAGGTCACTTTGCTGAAATGAAACGAGTTCTTGCCGAATTTGATAGAAATGGATTTGTTCCTGAAAAAATACTAGATTTTGGAAGTGGAATAGGCTCGTCTTTCTGGGCAGCATATGAAAGATGGGGTTTGTTTTTATTTTTAAAATTCTGATTTTTTTCTGAAGATTTCTAATTTTTAATTCTGATTTTTTCTAAAGAGTTTTGATTTTTCTTATTTATTATTTTAGGTGATAATGTTCAAGAATATTCATTAATAGACAGTGATTTATCTATTAGGCATTTTTCTATTGATTTATCAAGGGTTTGGAATTTTCTAAAAATTAATTTCTTTAAATTTAATTTTAGGGCCCTAATTATTCAAATAATGGAGAATTGGTTTCCAAAAATTTATTTTTTCGAAAAGAACTTTTTCCTTCACCAAAACACACTTATGATTTGGTTATTTTACATAGAACGCTTATTGAAATGCCGTCACAGGAAGCGAGGAAAGAATTAATTGAAAAGCTTTGGAAACGAACAAAAAAGTAAATTTAGATTAAAAATCTAAATTTAATGAAGGAAGATAAATTTGGTCGCACCTGTGTCCGCAATTTGTTGCGGACACAAGAAAAGTTCCGCTTTTTATTGCGACATTAGCGATAAGTCCGCAATTCTTTTGCGGACAACACAAAAATCTACAAATTTTTGCAGACAGATTTTTGTCTGCTTTTCTTTTGCGGATGGGAGAAAAAGTCGGCGATTTTCTGCGGACAAAAAAATCCGCAAACTTTTGAATGAGTTTATTTAAATATCCATAACTCCATTCGTTAAAGTCATGTTAAGTCAAGTTTAGTCTCATTCGATTCAGCTTGATTAGCTCTTTCAAATGAGCCTTAAAATTAAAAAAAAATTTCAAAAACTTTTTTTTTCTAGGTATTTAGTAATAGTAGAATCTTCAATGCCAGATGCTTTCAAAGCTTTAATTAAAATTCGTGATTTTATTTTAACTGCTGGTTATGATTTTGACTTGGAAAAAACAAAAGAATTATTGTATGAATATAAGGCTATAGATCAAGATACTATTGAGATGTTGTCTGACAAGAATTTACAGACATACGAAAAATATTGTAGAGCTAGAGAATTGGTAAGTAATTTTATTCTGATTTGCAACGAGGTTTCCGATTTTTCTGAAAAATTTTTTTCTGAATTCTGATTTTTTATTCTGATTTTTTACAAAATAATTCTGATTCTTTTTCTCAGAAATTCTGTTTTTTTGGCAGAAATTCTGATTTTAATTCCGATTTTCTGAAATTTTTATTCAGAATTCTGATTTATTCCTGATTTTTCCCCCAAAATCTGATTTTTTAAATTCTGGTTCTTTCTGATTTTTTCCCATAAATGCTGATTTTTTATTCCATTTTTTTCAGAATAATTCTGATTTTATTTCTGATTTTTCCCAGAAATTCTGAGTTTAACTATAGCCTTTCAGTTGCCTGTAGACGTCAAAATCCCAACACTTCTCGACCCCGGCCATGTCTTTGCCCCATGCCCTCATGATAAACGATGTCCAAAAATACCCAAAAAAGAATCTTGTAAATTTTCTGTAAGATGGCAAGAATTTCGCGCAGATCACAAAACAACAAGTTTAAATAAAGATGGAACAAATGTTGGGGATTTTAGTTACCTTATTATGGCTAAGGGTGAACGTTCAAAAGAAAAAGAGGAAAAACATCCAAGAATTTTAAAGGTTTTTTTTTAATTTAAATTCTGATTTTCAAAAAAATTCTGGTTTCTTATACTAAAAAATTCTTCTATAATTGAGTCTTTGGTGTAGTGGGAAAGTGTTGGGTTTAGAAGCGTAAAGGGTGTGAAGTTCGAATCCCACTAGGGGTAAATATATTTTTTATTTTTTCAAGTATATTTTTTTAATATTTTACATTCTTTAAGTTAATTTTCTGACAATTCTGATTTTTAATAAAAAAAATTATAGTTAGAAAGAGGCCATCGCTGTGTTAATTGTCACGTCTGTACAGCTGCTGATGGATTACAAAGATTTATAGTGGGCAAAAGAACAGACAAAATATATGCAAGAATAAGGCGTGCAATGCCTTCACAATTATTGCCTGTTGAGGTTTTATTAATTTTTTTATTTTTTAATTTATTTTTTAAAGTTTGATTTAATCAAACCCAAACAAGCGCTGTCAATTTGTACAGATGATGAAAAGGAAAGAATAGATGGAGAGAAGGAACAATTAAAACAAGTAGCTTCAGCAGAGTAGATTTTTTTAAATTTTGTTAATTGAATTTTAAATATTCTAAATTTTATTTAAACAAAAATATGTAGTCAATACCCTGGAAATTAAATAGTCAGACTCTATTAAGTTTCAAAATCTTAACTCCCCAAAAAGCCTCAAAAATACTCTATTTTCTATCTATTTTTTCGGACCCGGAAATCTATTTTCCGGACCCGGATTTGCATCTTGAACCGGACAGGATCCGGCCTGGTTTTTGCGGATTAATCTGGTCCGGAAAAAATCCGGAAATCGCAAAAAACCCCGGATTGGGACAGGACTCCGGAAAAATCCGGCCGGGTCTGGTCCGGCGCCGGGAACTGAAAATACCCCTAATTTCTCATAAAGTCCAGACTTCAAAACCGTCTAAAAATAGTCACATCCCCCTAAAGTTTCAAAAGGTTCTACAAATAAATGTGTCAAAATGGTCAGATACCTAACTAAAAAATTTCAAAATATCGAGTAATCATCCCTCTTTCCTCATTCAAAAATATCCACAACCACTTTCTCATCCTAAAAATGAATTTTGATCGTTTTTAAAGCTTAAAAACCTCAATTTGATTAATTGGGTGAAGAATAATACAAGTATTAACCCTGTTGTTGTTTTGAATAACCGATGTTTGTTTGTCTCGAAAATATCGCCAACAAGCAATTACTATAGACAAAAACCAGAATTGGAGCATTAAAAGTGAAAAGCATGCCATACAGAGGGACAAACCTAAGCAAACTGAAAGAAAAGTTTACAAACGTCCAAATTTAAAAATGGTCAGAGAAAACCCCGTCCCCCGAAGCCCCGACTATTTTTTGGCAAAACCCCCGACCCGAACCACCAAGGCTCTACCCCGGCAAACCCCGATCCCACACGATCCTGCCCCCGAAGGCTCGGGGGGCTACCTTATTTTTAGAATTGATCAGCACCCATATTTTCAAAATGGTCTGCCCTCCTAGTTTTTTAAAAATGGGTATTCCTCTTATATTTTTCAAAAATGGTCAGTCCCCTTAGATTTTTAAAAACGGTCAAAACAAACTTTTGTAGCCATCACTCATTCCCTCATCTAGACTTATTGGCGAATACTTATCAATTAAAAATTCAATTGTTTCCAAATCCCTGTCCAACACAACAATATAAATTAAAGCCAAGAAAATGGTTAAGCTTGGAAAATATTTTTAATTTAAAAATTAAAAGAGACAAACAAAGCGCATAAACCCACACTTTGCATTAACAAATAGGGCAATAAAAGTGTACAATTTTCTAGCCAAATAGCTAACACCATACTTGTTGCTAATACAGCTCCAAATAAAAGTTGAAATAGGGAATCAAACAAGGAATTGCTGGGGTGGCTGTGGAAGGTGAGGATTTGTTGAGTGATTAGCCATAATTCTGAGAGAACGCTTAGACATAACATTCTGTATTTGTTGAAAAGAAAAAATATTTAAACCTCTATTTTATGGACACCCTTTCTTTAAGAGGATATAGGAGCCAGTATTAGCTAGGGGAGGGATCATACTATAGTGGTAGAGTTGGGTCTGGATCAAGGCCTGGGGTTTTCCTGTACCCAGAGTCCAGGCCCGGACATTTTTTGACCTTCCTGGACTACAGGCCCAGGATCCGGCCCAGGTCAATAAATCAAACCCGGATCCAAGTAACAGACCCAGGCTTTTCAAAAATCTCGATCACTATACTAGAGTAAGGTTAGCTCCCCGGTCCTGCGGCCTCCCGACCTTAACGAGGATTGGACACTTTCCCCCAGTTTTAAAATATATTTTGAGAATCCAAAAGGGTATCTAAAACATATAGGACTCCCAACTAAAAACATACCCGGCAATCACTTTCACTCCAACAGTAGAATGGCCCTTTCCACAACAAAATAAATATTGCCTATCATTTGGGTCAAAATTAAAATCTTCAATAGGAGAAAGTTGAAAGCCATCGAAAGAAGGAAGTCGAGAACTGACAGCACTTAAAGCCGATGGACGATGATGAAAATTATTTTTATTAGAAATGTTGTTGGAATCGACAGCACAAGACCAACTTTTGGATAATGAATTGGGGGGAGGTTGATCCATCATTTGATTCCATTCATTTGATGATTTTATTTTTTTAAATAGGGAGTCACCACTTAATATTAGATTGATTGTTCTGAAAATTTTTGATTTTTTTCTGAAAAATTCAAAAAATTTTCGGCACAAAATTAGGTCCTTAGTCTGTGAAAACTCTCGGTGGTTAAGTGGTAAAACATTTTTGATTTTATTTTTAGGGGGCATGGGTTCGAACCCTGACAGTGTTAAACAATTTTCTTTATACTTTACTTTTAATTTCTGAGTTATAAAAATTCCCTATTTAGGGAAGCTGCCAAATTGATTCCTCCAATATTTAAAATACCTCCATCAAACGATAATTTTCAGCCCTAAAAGCTGAGGTCAACTGTAATTGTGAAATTAATTTTTCTTCTTAAAAAATATTTTTTTCAAAAATATTAATGAGGAATAAAATAAAGAAAAAAGGTTCCAAAAATTAGCTAAATAAAAAAAAAGATTTAAAAATAATTAGCCAAATCAAAATTAAATTTTTTTGTAAATTTAATTTGGAGATCAATTAAATAAAAAAATTGACTAGAGAAAAAAAATATATTTGCAAAAGATGAATAAATTGCAAAAATGTTGTTTTAATTTTTTGTTGTGTTGTTATTCAGCCTTTATGTGGTCGTCTAAATTAAAAAGAAAAAAAATTAAATAAATCTGCAAAAATATTGCGGATTTACTCAATTCCCATAGAAAAGGTCCCCTACCTCCCCTTATTATGCAACCCACAGTCCGCGGTTAAGTGGTATTGTTTTTGACTTTTCTCGTTCAGGGTCATGGGTTCGAACCCTCTCCAGGTCAAACAATTAAATTTTCAAAAAAACCTTCAATTGCAGAGGTATTTGTACTAGAACTAGGCCCTTCCCCGTTCATTTCATCTTCTTCCTCTTCTTCATCCAATTCTTCATCATCTGGATATACTTCATCTCTGTCAACAGAAAAATCGGCAGAACAAATTGAATAAGTTATAATTGAGAAAAATGCTAAAGGAACGCCAAATAAACAAACAGTTAAAATTGGTTGATGTTTAAACATATCGAGTAGATTGCTTGAAAAAATTTTTTGAAATTAATTTTTAAAATGGTGGTTAAGTGGTAACATTTTTGACTTTATTTTTAGGGGTATGGGTTCGAACCCTTTCAGGGCCCAACAATTTTCTTTATCTCTTACTTTTAATCTTGAATTATAAAAATGATTTCCAACGCCTTTTAAAATCGAAAATCCTGGTTAAGTGGTATTTTTAACTTTTTCAGGGAGTCATGGGTTCGAACCCGCTCCAGGTCAAACATTTTTTTATTTTTAATAATTTTAAACAAAAAAACAAACGTTGTAACGTCGTAAAACATTCGTTTAATTCGAGTTATCCAAGCACGCCCTCCTTGCGCTTTAACATGGCCTTCTTTAATTCTTTGTAAAAATAAAAGTAAAGAGTGGACAGTCATTTGTTCATTAGAATCATCGCTAAGAAAGAATTCGTAACTGGAGAAGTTGAAAACAACCAAACCTTAAAAGAATAAAATTTAAAATAAAGAATTTGAAATTTTGGTCGATTTTTAGGCGTTTGAAAAAACAACATGGTGGTTAAGTGGTTTACACTTATTTTTGAGGTCGTGGGTTCAAACCCGTTTGGGGTCAAATAATTTTTTATTGAAAAAATGACATCAATTTTACTTAAAAAATTTTCTGGGACATGATGTCATCCCAGACATTTCAAAAATTTAAAATAATAAATAAATAATACTTGGAATATTTAAAGACCCCATCACAATTCCATTGGCAATTTGTCCACCTTCCAACCACCCAAATTGGAAATGTGAATTTAACTTTGGATTTGTCCTCAAATTGTTAGATGCTTTCTTTGCTAAGTCATAAAAACTGAAAAAATTAGATTCTAAATTTTTTGAAAAATTATTTTAGTACATTTTGGGGTCGTGGGTTCGAACCTGTTTGGGGCCAAATAATTTTATAAATTAAATCCTTCATTTTTTGGTTTTCTGAACTTCAAATAAAAAGTTTCTATTAATTTAAATTTTAATTAGAAAGTCTAAAAAACCTTCCAGAAGGAGTACTCAAATTTAACCGGTCAAAAGGTTCAATTGAAATCAAAACTAATTTCTTTTCATTGTTAGAATCAGCTACTGAATGTAAATTTGAAGCAGATAATTGTAACATTGGTGGCCATCTTTCACGTCTTATCCATTCAGAAATTGATTTTCCTTTAAAAAAATTTTTTAATTAAGAAAATTTTTTGGCGAATAGTTTGAAAATTAAGAGAAAGGGAGGAAAATTCGAGGGATCATTGAAAAGGATTTTTCTCTTTTTTTTGCATTCTCTCAGGTTGTTTTGAGCTAAAATTGGCCAGAAAAAATTTTTCCATTAAAAAAATTTTTCATCCTTCTGGTATTCTTGTAATATAAAAAAATTTTCATAAGATAAACAACCATGTGTGGTTAAGTGGTAAAGTTCCTTAATTTTTGGGGGTCGTGGTGTTCAAATCCGTTTGGGGTCGAATTTTGAAAAATTAACTTGAAACCCTAATCAACTTAAAAATAATATTAAAAAACCTCTTTCAAAGTCCTTCAATCCAAAATTGACCCAATAATCACTCTCTTTAAACCCAATCAAAGCCACTTCCTCCCTATCTCCAATAATTTCTTCAGGAATTATTTCTCTCTCATTCGCCTTAAAAAATCTTGTTTCAGTAAATAACATGTCCGCAACATTTTCATATTCCAACCACATTTTCATATGAAGAGAAGTTTTTTGTTTTGTTGAGTCGTCGAGAAAGACGAAAAAAGGCTCCTTATCCGCAGATTTAAGCAACTTGAAAAAAAATTTTTTTTGAAATTTTTAAAAATTTTTAGACTAAAAACCTCTTCAAATTGAGCCTTTGTTTCTATTTTATCAACTACTGGCCCAGAACATTTTTCGGCAAATTTTATAATGTCTTCTTTTCGTCGTTCGCCTTCATAAGGGATTTGAATGCCGTTACGAAAACTATAAATTTTGAGTAAAAATAAAATTAAAAATATTTCGAAAAGGAGGAAGGTTCCGGTGAAAATTAGAGAGAAAAGTCCAAGGAAAATTTTTAAAAATTCTATTTGACCCAAATGAGCATGTAACGACTAAAGGGTCCAGAGCTTTTCTAGGGTTTTCGAGTCGGGCCGACATTCGAGTCATTTTTATCGGACTGGCCCGACCAAGTCTTTTTCGGGCCAAAATTCAATGCCCGACTCGATGTTTACGACCGAGCCGGATCGGGTCCCCAACCCTATTTAAAATTAATGGGTCTAGGACTCAATAAAATTTGGACCCAAAACTATCCCGATACGTTTAATTAAAATTATTTAAACTGAAAAAACAAACAAAATAATTGTAGGATAACCACGAATTGAAAGAGTAGAGGCAACATTATTAAACCTTGTACAATCCACTTTTCCAACACGCACAGGAGATTGTTTATCTGCTAAAGCGTGCCCTACAAGTTCCCAAACTGGCATTAACTGCTTACAATGTGCACACCAAGGAGCATAAAACTATTTGGAAGTTGAAAAATTATTTAAAAAATTTTTTAAAAATTATTTGGAAGGTCAAAAAATATTTTTCTAGGCAATTTTAAGGTGAAACTAGTTAAAAAAATTATTTCCCAACATGGGATTCGAACCTCCACCCCAAATACAAAGAAACCTAAACTATCCCGATACACCAAGCAAACGGAAAATGTTTATAAAAATTATTTCAGCCCAAAAAAATTTTTTGTCGACATTTTTAAAAAAACTAGCCGAAAATTATTTACAAGTATGGGATTCGAACCTTACCCCAAATACAGAGGAACCCAAAATTATCCCGATACACCAAAAAATAAAAATGTAAAAAACCTCCACAAACCACAATCCTTTGTCCATAACATCCAAAAATCTGTCATTTAGTTCAATAACGCTAGTTGGAATTTTTGTGGAATAACAAAGCAAAAAACTATTCAACAATGAAAAAGAGAAGAAACAAAAAGGTTTAAAATACATCCTTTGAAAAAAAAATTTTTGCGGACAAAACTTGAGGACTTTTGTACTCACAGAGCTACCGACTATTTAGCAATAAAAATAAAAATTAAATTAAAAAAATTTTTATATTGGATTAATTCCAATTATTTCTAAAAATAAAAAAAATTTTTAACAAATATTTATATATTATGAAAGATGAAAGTATTTAAAATCCAAAAAAATAGGCGCAATTTTACAATGAAAAATGGAAGGAATTAAATTACATAAATAGAAAAGGGAAATAAAAGAGGATATTTCTCAAAGAAGTGACCAGAAAAAAATTCTAAATTTAAAAGAATTACGGATGGTAAGGTATTTTTAAATTTTGCGGACAAAACTTGCGGACTTTTTTTAGCAGAAAATTTGAAAACTATGAAAATTGGCCTAATCCCAGCAGTTTCACGACCTCCAAACATTATAGAAAAATTGGAAGAACATGAGAATTGGCCTAATATACATTAATTTTAACAGAAATTTTTTTGCGGACAAAAATTGCAGACTTTTAATAAAATGGGGAAAATACAAAATTTAGCATCCCCCAATCCCAGTCACTAATTTTTCTCCCGAAAATAAAATACATAACATCCAAAAAAGAAAAAAAATTAAAAATAAATCAACATTCTAAACAACCTTCAATTTCCTTCATCCTATTCACGATGTAAAAGAACAAAAAGTCCTAACAACACCAAAACAGAATATTTCAATTTTGGATAATCATTCATAATTATTGTGACCTTTAAAATTAAAAAATTTAACAGAAAGAAAATTAAAAGAAAAACCATTCCAACATAAGGTACAAATCCTTTAGCACGTCCAACAACGTCTTTGCGTTGTAACCAATATTGACCAGATGCATATAAACCGCGATCATCTACCTTTAAAATAATCCTTTTTATAGAGAAATGAGAAAGTACGCAAGATCACTTGCAAACAAAAGATGCAGATTTCGTAAAATGAAGGCAAAGGTATGCTTAAGAATTTAGCCTAGATGTATGGCATCCAGGCACGTAGCATGCAGTCACATGCTTTGGGGCATTTTATCGTTTGAATTTTAACCCCTTCCAATTAAAGACCTATGAAATATTATGGGCAAAATGGTTTTATTTAAGTCAATCTCATCAGGGCCAACTTAAAATTAGAAAGTTTTGGGCATTCCCCGATTTCTGATATGTATTTCCTAACATTCCCGTTATCAAAAAAAAGTTCCCCCTACGTGTCGGGACTAATCCTAATAAATAATGGAATCTTAAAAATCAACCTCCAAAAAAACTCCCAAAAATCCAAAAACAAACCATATTATTGTCTCCTTTTGTCAAAAATTTAGTGTCGTCTTTATCCTTTTCGTGTACTTTAATAACTCGATGGACGATTGGAATATCTCTTCCTTCAATTTTAAAGACTGTAATATCCCCGGCACGGATTGGATCATCAACATCGTTTGTGAGCATCAACAAATCGCCACGGAAAAATGCTGGCTCCTAAAATTCGAAGCTGACTAAAGTATTTTAAACGAAAAAAATCTGACCATTGAACCTGACAAGACGACGACTATTGGACTTTCAGAGCCTGTAATCACCATTAGACCTAAAAAAATTTTGTTATAATTGACCTGGGAAATGACTCTCTACAGTGGGAAGGTTTAGGTCTAGGGTTCGAGTCCGCTTGGAAAAATGATTTTTTTATTATATTAAAAGAGTGAAAGCAGATCCACTCATTTCTTATAACTCATGTTAAATTTTACCAAAATTTCTCCTAAATTGACTGACTGAATGCCATGAGAGAGTAGAGAAACAGGGGGAATGTAAATCTGACCAGTACGGATCTCTTGAGCCAAAAGAAAAAAGGGAAATAAAAAAGGGGAAATTTGGGATCAAATGTCATCCCCTTTCAATAATAAAAAAATACACAAACCTTTCCAAATCATCAATGCCGAACTAACAATCATCGCAAAATTTAAGAATTGGTAAACAACCTGTCGTTTGTCCATCCGCTTAAATTCATCGAAAATACTGAGATCAAAAATACCCATATTTTCTTCTCTCTAAAGTTGTTTTTAAAGCAATAATTTTCTAAAAATTAAGAGAAAATTTTAAAAAATAAATTTTATAAAAATTCTTTTATCAAATAAGAAAAGAAAAAATCAGAAAAAAAAATTTTATTTGTTAATGTAAAATTAAACGTAGACAAAACATTATGCCAAAGAAAATGACGAGACGCCAACGTTACAATTAAAAAATTTTTAAGCAAAGACTCACTTTAGTCCCGGCCCCACAACTTACGAAGGGATGGTCACTTCTTCATGTTCTTGGTACCATTGGATAGAGAATTAAGAGCACTACAAGATACCAAAAAATCAAAATTTTCGACTGATTGATAAAAAAGTTATGCTTTAAAAACCAAACTTTACTAAAAATGCAGTTTTTCGGCACTTTATCGACCATAACTTTTATATCAATCATTTGAAAATTTTGATTTTTTGGTAGTTTATAGTGCTTCTAATTCTCTATCCAATGGTACCAAAAACAGTAAAAATTATCAGACTTTTCAAAAGTTATAGGGTCCGGACTGAACTGACTCCTTCATTGTTCTTGTCTACTTGACGTTTTGAATTATTCCTCCAAGTTTCCAAAATGAAATTTTGGTGGGAAAACTTTATTTAAAGTCTGAGTTTTTCTTGTTCTCGATCTTTCCTGATCCGAATTCCGGATTTGCAACTTGGAACCGGATCGGATCCTGCCGAATTTTTCCGGATTAATCCGTTCCGGAAAAAATCCCTGATTTAAGACCCGGACTCCGGAAAAGTCTGGGACCGGTTCGGCGCCCGGGTACTAGTTTTCTTGGTGCTTTGATTTAATTTTTGTCTCATTCTTTTCTATGTACTTTTTAGGTTTATTCTTTTAATTATTTTGTTAAATTTAAATTTTATTTAAAAAAACAATGGAAGCTTCAGCAGAAATGAAATGGGGATTAATTTGTTCAATTGATGACCAAGAAAATGTGAAGGAATACATGTTTATTTTTTATTTTTTGAATTTATAAACATTTTTCTAATTTAGTGACTTTAGTATTTGGATGGTTAATCAATTGGAAATTAGTGCTTCAAAATTGCAACTTGGGCACAGATTTGATGAGACTCCAACATTTGTTTTGTGAGGTTTTTTTGGTTTAATAGGGAAGTTTGGAGCGAAGCAACGAATGTTTTTGTGAGTATTCCCAACCTTGGATCTCCTGAATTCTCGGAATTAGTGTGGGTCTTTGGGAGCATATTTAACCCAATTTTGCGGACGGCACTTTGTTTTGCGGACTTCATTTCCGGACTATCCGCAAAAACGACACTCTGTAAAGATAAGTTGTGGCAACTAATAATATCGTTTAGGGACTGCGTATTTCATTTCTCCCTATTCTCCATTATTTTTGTCATGCTAAAGATTTCTCTATTCAGACTTTTTTGCAGTCCGCAAGTCAAAAACACGCAATCCGCATTTTACCAAAAAGATCTTTTTTCCCTAATTAATTTTTAATTTAATTTTATTTTTATTTAAAAAGGCATGCAATTCCTGGTTCAATCGACCAATCTCGTGAATGTTACGAAACTATAGCTAAACAACATCCACAAGTTATTTATGTTATTCACATCTTGCCAAGCAAGGATTCTTTGGAATATCAAGTTTTGAAGGAGCATACTTTGGCTGGGGCGCTTGTTGGACAAGGTTTTTCTTTTGGATAAATAATTATTGGACTTTAATAGGGTTAGGGGTTGCCTCCTAACTCTAATAGGGGTGCCTCCTTTATCTGTGATTTTTTTGGAAATTTGAAAAAAAAGTTTTTGCGGACATTGCGGACTGCTCTTGTAGATACATATAAGAAAGTGGCTTTTATGTGTATTTCTTTTTCTTTTGGTTAAATAATTATTCCGCTTTAATAGGGTCAGGGGTTGTCTCTTAAATATTTAATTGGGTTAACTCCTAAATCTGGGATTTTTCTGCAAATTTGAAAAAAATATTTTTGCGGACATCACAAATGATGTCCGCAAAAATATTTTTGCGGACATCATTTGCGGACTACACTTGTAAATATAGGAGAGTAGCTTTTTACGGATTTTTGGAGACATCGCTTCTATTTAAAATTAGAAAATTTTGTTTTTGATATTTTACAGGACTTTAAAGACGGAAAAAATTTAACTTAAAAAATACTTTCAGTCCCTTACCTGGGTAAGGAAAAATTTTTTAAAACAATTTTTAAATTTTAGGCGTTCTTGCCGAAAATGCTCTCGCTTACTTTAAATGTTATGAATTGGATGAAGTTATGGCAAACATGAATCAATGGATTGGGAGACGTCTTGCACAAATTACAGCGCGGCGAACGTTAAATTTTTTATTAAAAAAATTTTTTAAAGCCTAGGGGTGTTCTTTTTGCCCTTTCCTTATTTAGCAGGACCTCATTCATGTTTTTTTCAGTCAGACCTCATTCAACACTTTAAGGAGCAAGGCTGTCCGCAAATGAAAAAATTTTCTGCAGTCGCAATTGCGGATAGGCCTTATGAGGAAAGAACTATTTGAGTGTCGATACCCTCCACTAATTTAAGTCCAATTTTTTTTTGTTTTCTTGGGGGGGGGGGGGGGGGTTAAAATTTATACGAAAAAAATTTAGACAGAAAAACTTTTAATGAAAAAAGCCTTTCATTATTATCAGTTTTTTTAGTGCAGAACAAGAAAAGGATGAGGGAATTTCTGGTGATATTTGGTCAAATAATAACGGTCAAAAAGCCGAAAATAAAAATTGGGTTTTTTCAAAAAATCCAAAATTAGAGCAAACAAAAGGCGAAGGAGGAGGGAATCCTTCAAATTATTCTTCAAAAAATTTTCAAAAATATACTAGAAAAGACAATTATCGTTTAACTGTTGCAACTGGTGCTAATGCTACAAATCTTTTTTCGGGAGGAGAAGGAAAAAATAATTTTGATCGTCGTTCGCCTTCATTTAATGCTGATAATAATTTTGAACAGTGTGTGGATGTTGTTTTACATTCTTCTTCGTTTCAGAGTTTTTTTTAATTTTTTAAGTGGGGGGTCTCTAGCAAGGGCGTAGCCAAGGGGTCGATTTCAGGGAGAGGGGCTAAAATGGGGGTGTGCGCCAAAATTCAGGCGTCGAATGCTAAATTTAAAAAATTGAACAAAAAATTATTTTTGTTTCAGCGCCGTAAGTCTAAATTTTAGAATTTTAGGGGTTGTTGTTCACCTTTTCGGTTATTTCCCTCCCAAAAATTTTTTTATTTTCCCTTTTTAATTTTTTGGCTTTAAAGGATGGTCTCCATTCAATTTCTAATTTTTAAAATTTTTTCTGATTTTTAAGTAAAATTTTTTGGGCTCCCAAAAGATCGTTCAATATTTTTAAATAAAAAAATATCGATATTTTTCATTAAGAAATTATAAAGAAGTTTTTCAGACAATTTTGGTGGCCGTTCACAACATATTAATAATAACAGCAAACCTTTTAATGTTCGTGATTTAAATGCTTGTAATGAAATTGGAAGGGAGAATGAAGTGTTGGTTAAAGGTTTAAATTTTTTTATTTTTAACTGCAATGCGGCAATTAAAATTTTTTTAATTTTTAAAAATTTTGTTGCCAATGGGTTGAAATTTTGTTACCAAATGGGTTGGGTTTCTTTTCTCTTCTATATAATAAATAAAATTGTTATTTCTTTCGCTTACGACCATACCGCGTTGAAAGCACGCCATCCCGTCCGATCTGGCAAGTTAAGCAACGCTGGGCCTCCTTAGTACTTGGAACGGAGACGTCCTGGGAATCGGGGGTGTCGTAAGCTTTTTTTGCGGAGGGAATTTTTCTAGGCTAAAGTAAAGTGGTAAAATAAAGCTTTTTGTTTTTTAAAGGTTATCCACACAATTTCAACAAATACCAAATTGCTTCATTATTTTCTCATTTTCGTCCATTAAATGTCCAATATATGGAAGGGGGAGAAACACTCATTCAATTTGCTAATAAATTTCATGCCGTTCAAGTAATTGAGCAATATAATGGTCGTAAATATGAAGATGAAGGGTTTATTTTACAAGTAATCTTTTTTTGAAAAATTTTTTTAATTTTTTAAAAATTAAAAATAAAGGTTCGAGCAGCTGCAAAAGATGATCCAACACAAAAAATTGGGGCAGTCAAAACAAAATTGGCTAGTCTTCTTTTAATGGTAACAACTTCAAAAGCTGTTGGGGGTGAAAATGAAAATACTTCTGTTACAAGTGAAGAAAATAAAGAAGGGTGGTGAAAAATTGAAAAATTTTTTGAACGAATATTTTTTGAATATTTTTGATTATTAAAAAACTGGTAATTTCAACAAAATTTAATTTTGACAAAAAATTATTTATTTTAAATGTTTTATTTTAAAAATAAAATCAAAATGACGTATTAAAAACTTGTATTCTTTTTGGTCTCTTCGGGGGTTACCTTTGAAGCTTTATGGACCCGTAAGTTGAGGACTAAGAGGAGGAGTTGTGGCACTTATGAATTCTCATAACTTTTCAACCCAAGTTTAACTAACAAAGGTGGTTTATTACTTACAGCATACAAATACAATAGTAGAGTATAATAGCTTCTAAATTTTGTAATTAATAAATGTTAAATTCTCTTAAAAATGTTATAAATCTTTAAAAAAAAGTTGTACGATAAATTTAAGAAAATTTTCAGAAAATCAATTTTCAGGCCTGTAAATGTCTCCTTTCCTTTCCATTTCCCAAAAAAATTCCTGTCCATGAATACACACTTTTTTCCAAATCCTTTTGTGTCCATGTTTGTTTTTGTGTTTGCCTCTCCTCGAAATCCTTGATATCCGAGTGAGGCTGAAAATTTATTTTTTTATAGAGCTGGTATTAAATAAAAGAAGAGGGCCTTTCTTTTTATTCCTTTTTAAATAAAATGGGATGACAAATAATTTGTTTAATGAACAAACCAAAAACCTATTACCAAAGTCAAGAGGACAATAATGGTCGAATAGTTTATTCTTATTAGAACCTAGATTAGTCCAAAGTCCAAGAAAAACTCACACCCCTGGGTTGAGGAAAAAGTGGGGTCGGGATTCGGGTCGAAAAAAGTCCGTGTTTCGGGTAATCCTTGACATTGCCTAAATCCGGACTTGACTCCTCTCTTCACAGAACATGACTCCTCTTAATTTCTATAACACCAGAGAACCTTTTCCTATCTCAAACATTTTACATACTTAAAATTATCCCAAAATTGCCCCCTTTTTAATTTTGTTAAATATAATTTTTTGAAAGATTTTGGAGGGAGAAAAAAAGGATTTAAGGTTATAATATTATTGTTTTGGCTGATAAAAACACACAAAAATTTTTATATTTAAATAAAAAAGAGAAACAAACTCAGAATCCACGGATCCCGATTTTTTTTTAATTTTTTGATCCTTGAATCCTGAGCCATCCAAAACCACACACAAATGCATTTTCCTTCCCATTTTTTGATATTTTTTTTTCTTCCTCTTAAGTTAATAGTATGAACGTGAGCGTGAACGGCTGCGGCTATAACTTCGGCTTCGAGAGCGACTATAACGTGGAGAGCCACGACGTGAACGAGAACGGCTACGCGTATATGAGCGGGAACGGCCACCATCCTCCTTAAAATAATTTTTTTTAAAAAAAGGAATTTTAGTTTAGAAAAAATTCTAGAAAGGCAATTGTCGAAAATTAGAAAAAAATTTTTTTACGGACAAGTTTTACGGACAAAAATTTTTTTTGGATGTTTAAAAAGGAGTCAAGTCAAATGATAAAAATGAAAGCATAAACGGGTACAATTTAAAGAAATTTAAAAGGCGTATTGCACTTTTATGAAGATTAATCCGCAAAAATTCCTTGGAAAATTTTCTAACATTTAAACGGGTAGAATAAGGACACAAAATCCATTTCCTAAATAACCCTTCCCTAAACACGTTTTAAATTTTTTTAAACCTACCTTAAGACGAATGTAAGAAATTTCACCCTAGAATAAAATGAGTTAATCATTTTAATAAAAAATTAATAAAAAAGAACCTCGTGTGACTTAAATTTTGAATCATCCAATTTTTTGAGCGCATATCTCATATCATCATGGCGAGAGAATTCAACTACACCAGTTCCATCACGATAAACATCCGCATAAACGACATCTCCAGCCTTTTAAATTTGAGAAAATGATTTAAAAGGAAAAGATCTAAAGGAAAAATGTAAAGGCAAGTGTTGCGTATATCAAGGATGGTCCCTGTCGATTTTTTAAAGCAGAAGGCGGAAAAAAATAAGAAAAAGGAAGTAAACGGAAGAAGGAAAAGATCCTATTCCTAAACTATACATTAAGTAGGAGTTGAACCAAAGTTCAGTCAACAGGCAGGATTCGAACCTTCGACAACGCGGACAGTGCCCTTTTGTCCTCAATTACACCAGGTGCCTGAGCTAAACTACTGAGTCGATAACCTTTCATTTCCCTTTTCGCCCTATAGATCGTTTAACCCCTCCCATTAGGTACCTTCCTTACAATTAAGTCGGTCCAAAATAAATCCAAAACCCAACGACCTAGTTACGGGTTTACTTGTAAAAACAACAAACCTCACGCATATGATCCTTCAAATCCTGCCAAGAACCAGAAGCAGGCAACCCAGTAACCATAACACGATAAAATCGACCACGAGGAGGCTCCTTCCCAGAAAATCGATTGCCTCCACCCCCACCACCTCCTCCTCCCCCTCCTCTACCACTGGGGCCAGTTCCACGAGGTGATTCAACACGAAGTCTGTAACCATCAAAATTGTAGCCATCCCTTCCTCTAATGGCGTCTTCCGCATCACGAGGGTCATCGAAATCGACCTTAAATTGAAACAAAAAAATCAAAATTTAATCAAAAATTTGATCAAAAAACGCTTACAAATGCAAAAGGAGGTCCTCGAACAGGTTTAGATTTTATATCAATGTAGGTAATCTTTCCATATTTTTGAAAAATATCTTCAATGTCCTTCTGTCTGATGTCTGGAGGCAAATTTCTAAAAACACACAAATACAGGAAGGAAAATAAAGTTAAAACAAACCCAACAAAAACACGTAATTCACGCTCTCTATAACTCATTTCTGGCTATTAGAAGTTATTTGATTAAAGAATAGTATAAGATTATCTGAAAAAATCGAAAAAAATTAATCAAGTAAACGAAAACTTTGATAAAATCGTTAAAAATTCGTCTGATTTTTATAAAGAAGTCTAACAGTCTCGATGACTCATAATTCATGCAAACTTTTTTCTTTTTACCCCTCTCGTCTCTCATTTTTATCTTTCGTCTCTCTTTTCTGTCTCTCTGTTTATTGAAGGTTTTCTTTAAAAATGATAGCAAAACTTAATTTTGGATTTTTCATAATACCAACTTTACTTATTTTTAAAACATCTAATTTTCAAAATATCCAGTCGAACAATATTGCCAATTTTTACTGTCATTCTTACTCTTTTATCACCTTGTTTTTGTCTAAGCTTTCTTTTTATTTTTAGATAATTATTAAATGGCTAACGTTGTCGAAGTCGCAATCGAAAAAATTGATGAAGTCAAGTCTAGACTTGGAAGGTTTTTTTTGTTAATTTTGATAAACGAATTTTTCGTTTTTTCAGAACTTTGGGAGCTTCAATGCGTTTACGCGATTTAATTCGCCAAGTTCGTGCCGCTAGGACGGCGGCTGAGGAACGTGCTGTTGTAGAACGGGAAAGTGCAAATATACGAGACTTTTTTAGAGACGAGGACAATAAATACAAATGCAGGTTGATTTTTTAAGAGAGTTTTCTTTTTTTCTGGAAAAGCATAGGCTAGTTTCGAGGGGTTTGCCTTGGCCGAATGCTCATGTCATCAAATTAGCACAGCTCAGGTATCCAGGTCATTAGGCACCTTAGCTCCATGCGTGGATCAATAAACCAGCCCAGTGGGGCCCAAAACCGATCTTTTTTGGACGGTTCGCGGCCCAGTTTTTTCTAAAATCCCTCTACTAATTCTAAGAAAATTTTTAAAAGAAATATGGCAAAACTTCTCTACATTCACATGCTCGGATATCAGGCTCATTTTGGTCAAGTGGAATGTATCAAACTTGTTGGCAGCAAAGAAAAGCGTTTTACTGACATCCGTATTGGTTATCTTGGTGCAATGCTTTTGTTGGATGAACGTTCGGAAATTCATTTACTTGTTACAAATTGTTTGAAAAGGTTTTTTTTAGCTTCTTTCCTGCTCTTTTGACTGTCCCTCCTGTTTCTGTTCTGTACGGTTCCAAGTTTTTGATGGTCTTCTTCTGGAGCTATAGCCCCCTTGAAATGGGGAAAATATTGGGAGAATGATATAGGAATTTGCGTTCAAACTGCCAAAATTTTGACGCACCCCCCTTTTTTTTAGCCTCCCCCTTAAATCGATGCCTTGGCTACGCCTTTGGTAATTGGTCCAGGGACTGTTTTTACGGCCTCTTTTTACAAGGGAATTTGACAGTCCCCGAAACATCCTATGACCGTGATTCCTAAAATAAATTCCTATACAGGGAAAATACTTTTTTTACTTAACCTTTAAAATATTTTATTTTCTAGCCATTTAAACGACAATGACCAATTCGTGGCAGGAATTGCTCTTTGCACTCTTGGAGCTATTTGTTCTCCAGAAATGTGCAGAGATTTGGCTGGTGAAGCAGAAAAACTTTTATTAAAATCAACAAATACATATATCAAGAAAAAGGTATTTTTTTCTTAAATTTGTTTTTTTTCGGCCTCCACCCGGCTTCGTCTCCCCACTTCCACTTTCTTCCTCCACTTTCACCCTCAAAAAAATTTCAGACCCCGGTCCATTTTCCAATTATATTCTTTTAATTTTTTAGGCAGCTCTTTGTGCATTCCGAATTGTTAGAAAAGTTCCTGATCTTATTGAAATGTTTATTTCAAGTACTCGTTCCCTTCTAAACGAAAAACATCATGGCGTTTTAATTGCTGGAGTAACTCTTGTAACTGAAATGTGTGAACTTTCTTCTGATGTTAGAATTCATTTTAAAAAGGTTTTTTTTTAATTTTTTTATCTAGAAGGATTAAGGGGGTTAATTGAGTGGACTTGGGAGCTTTTTTTAAACTAATTATGTATAAGACTTTAAAGACCTAAAAAAGGTTTGTAAAATAGCTTCTTTGTTAATCTACACTGGTTTTGATTTTTAAACTTTGTTTTTTATTACAGGTGATTGTGGGGATTAATTTTTTAAACTCTCACATATGATTCAAAAAATATCCGCAAAAACACTTACGGACATTTTCTGTATCAGCCCCACAAAAATTATTTTTTGTTAATTCAAAGGCTGAATGATTTTTATTGCATTTTTCAGATTTAATTCTTTTTAATTTTTCACAGATGGTTCCCAACTTGGTACGAATTTTAAAAAATTTATTGATGACTGGTTATTCACCTGAACACGATGTTTCAAGTATTAGCGATCCTTTTCTTCAAGTAAAAATAATTAAACTTTTGCGAATTCTTGGAAAAGATGATCCTAAAGCAAGTGAAGAAATGAACGATATTTTGGCTCAAGTTGCGACAAATACAGAGACTTCTAAAAATGTGGGGAATGCAATACTTTATGAAACTGTGTTGACAATTATGGAAATTAAGAGGTTTTTTTGGCGTTAAATATTTGGAAGGGATTTAATTTGGAAAATACTGATTTCTTTATTTTGCGGACAAAAAAATTTTTTGCGGATTTCTTTTCTGCAGGCGGAAAATTCATTTTTTGCCGACTTAAAATTATTCTTGCGGACACAAGTTCTGAAATTATCCGCATTTCAAAAATATCCGCAGCTTTTTGCGGACATTTATTATAAGCTTTAAAAATTCATTTTCTAGTGAAAGTGGACTTCGAGTTCTTGCTGTAAATATTCTTGGACGTTTCCTTCTAAATCCAGACAAAAACATTCGTTATGTAGCACTAAATACTTTACTTAAAACTGTTGGAGTAGATTTTCAAGCTGTTCAACGCCATCGTACAACTGTTGTGGATTGTTTAAAGGATGGGGATGTTTCTATTAAAAAGTTCGTTTTTTTATTAAAAACTTAACGACTTTATTGTCTTTGCCAATTTCAATTTTTTATTTTGGTTGAATGTTTTGGTGTAGTGGGATAAGTTTGGGTTTGTGGAGGTAATAGGTAGGAGGTTCGAACCCTTTTTGAAGGATTTTTATTTTATTTGCAGTATTTTGTCTTTTTTAAGCATCCCATGATTTTCTGTTAAAAATAGAGCCGTAGGGAAAATTTTCCAAAATGACATTAGAGCCCATTTTATTTTTATTCAATTTTTTCATTTTCCAGGCGTGCATTAGATTTATGTTTTGCTCTAATTAATCAAACAAATATTGTAAGCATGTCAAAAGAAATTATAATATTTTTGGAGACTGCAGACTCCGAATTTAAAGCTGAATGTGCCTCAAAAATGTATATAGCCACGGAGCGTTTTTCTCTAAGTATTGTCTGGCATTTGGATACAATGATTAATGTATTACAATTGGTAATGAGATTAATTTTTTTAATAAATTTGTTGGTTTGGTGGGACGTAGGTATTTTTGAAATCCTTTTAAAATTCTTTTAGGAGAGGTTTTTACTTAATTGTTTTAAATTCAAATTGAGCAGCAGGTCAATTTACTAAAATGCTCAATAGCAAAATTTGTTGAAATAAATTCGTTTTTGAATGAAAATTCGGAATTTCCTCAAGATGTCCGTCCCTTAAATTAAATTTTGCCAAAATGTCAATTTACCAAAACGTCCAATTTAATTTTTTCCCTCAATTTTTCTTTATAAAGGCTGGTAATTATGTCCCCGATGAAGTTGTCAGTGCAATGATTCAATTAATTTCTTCACATTCTGAACTTCAAACTTATGCTACAATACAACTATTTCATGCTGCTGAACGTGAACAAATTGTTTTGACGGCACAACCACTTTTACAAGTTGCTTTCTGGTGTATAGGGGAATTTGGTGATTTGCTGATTATTGGAGGTGAAGAGGAGACACACAAAAAGGTTTTCCTATTTTTTAAAAATTTTTGCGGACTTTATAAAAATATTTTTTGAACTTGCTGATAAATTTTGCGGACATTTTGAATATTTTATTAACTTGCGGAAATCTTGTGAAATTAAAAAAATTTCCTAGCTTGCGGATGAACTTTGCGGACATCTTACAAGGTATTTTCCAACTTGCGGACAAAATTTGCGGACTTTTTTTTAAATTTCACTTTTTAAATTCCCCTCTTTCCTCAGATTGAAGAAGACGAAGTTGTCAGAATTTTTGAACGTTTAATGCCTTCTTCACAAATGTCTATATCAAGTAGAGAATTTGGATTAACAGCTTTAGCTAAATTATTTACTCGATTTGAAAGTTGTTCTGAACGTATTCATGCACTTGTTAGACAATACTCTGCAAATATGAATTTGGAATTACAACAACGATCTGTTGAATATGCAAGGCTTTTATTGAAAAATGATTTGAGGTTTTTTTTAATTTTTTGGAAAAATATTTTTGCGGTTTTTTTTGAGTCCGCAAAAATAGTCAGCAAAAATCCATATGCTTTTGACTCCCAAATTTTGAAGATTCAACCATCTCATGAAGATTCAACCATTGTTTAAATTCTTATTGAAATTCTTCCCTGAGATTCCATGGCGGACTTATTGTTACCTTTTCGTTCTAGAAAAGGGTTTTCCTTCTGTTCTTTTGACCTTCTTTCGTTCCTTTATCTGCTTATTAAGCTTTTCGGTTAACTTTCGTTTTCTTTTTTACGGACTTTTTTTGCTGATTTTTTATAAAAATTTCTTTTATAATGTCACCCTCTACAGATTTGGATTATTGGAAAGAATGCCAGCTATTGAACGTAATGCTTTACATACAGCAGCACAACCAATAGAAGAATCACCTTTAATTAATGATGACCAATCATTACAAAAACAGAAACAACAACAAAAAGTAGCAGCACCAGAAGTTGTTGATTTGTTGGGTTTGGGTGATATATTGTTTGGTGGAAGTGGAGGAGGAGTTGATAATAATAATGCTATTAATGGACAACAAACAAATGGTAAGAATTTTTTTATTAGTCTTTTGTTGGCCTTTTTGCGGACTTAATCCGCACTAGATTTAGGATCCTGGGTGATTTAATAGAATCGAGTTTTTGCGGACATCCGCAAAATTTTGCGGATGTCCGCAAAAATGTCTTGATTCCAGAAATTATTGCGGCCAAACATTTCGTGTTTATTATTGATAGAATTGTGTAAGAAGACTATTAAAAAATGTTGTTTTTTAAGGTAGCAATTTAATTACCGATTTAATATCTAATGGAGCTTCAACTCAAAAACCAGTTGTTCCTTCGCAAAATGGAATTTTAGATTTACAAGATATATTATCTCAATCACAACAAAAAAGGACTGATGATTTAAATAATTTATTCGATATGGGGTCAAGGTTTTTTTATAATTTTTATTAAATTTGTTTTAAAATCCGCAAAAGATTTTTTGCGGACTCCGCAAAAAAATTTGCGGATTTTTAAATTTTTCCACAAATTTCTAAAACTTTCCAAAAATTTTCTTTTTTAAGTGAACAATCTCACGAATCATTTGGCGGCCAAATAATTTTTAATCAAAGAGGACTAGAAATTCAATTACATGTTGAAAAGGTTTTTGATTCAAATAATGAAGCAACATTACGTTTTGTTTCTACAAATAATAATCCCACATTAATAGAGGATTTTAATTTGGCTGTAGCTGTTATAAAAGTATGTTAGGGAAGATTTTTTAAATTTAATTTTAAAAAATTTTGCGGACAAAAAATTTTGCGGATTTTTTCAAAAAATAATTTTTGCGGACTCCGCAAATTTTTTGCGGACATTTCTTAAATTTTTCCAAAAAAATTTTTTAATTTAAAAGACTTATCAAATTGAATTACTTCCTGCTAGTACAACAAGATTAGAACCAAACGGACTTTCTACTGCAACACAAATTGCAAGATTAAGAAGAATAGCTTTATCAGCAAAATCGGTAAATTAATGATAAATATTTTTTCATTTTTTTCCTCTTTTCAGCCCCGTTTACGACTAAAAATTGGATATACTATTGGAGGCATTCCCCATTCATTGGATGCAGAAGTGAATACAATTAATGGTCTTTCTTAAATAAAATTGAGGATAAATTTTTAAAAAGGGACACAGAGTCTGAAGAAAAGTAAAAGTTGATAAGGCTCTTATGGTCTCTATAAAATACGCAATTTAGAAGCTCTCCCCAACGTTGTTTTTTTTATTTTTGGATAGTGGATTCCCTCCCGAATATCATCCCCTCTCACGTCGCTCCTACTCAATTCAATTTTCGAGGGGTGACGTTATAAAGAGAGATTCCACTTGTTTTTCGAGGAAAATTTTATTTGAGATTTTGGATAATTTTTTCAGCAATCAGAAAAAAATTTCAGAATGTCAAAAAGTCGAATTTTCACAAATTGCGCGTTTTTATTCTTTCATGTCCCCACACTAGACTATGATTTTAAAATTATTCTTTCCAATTTTTTGTTGATACAATTTACTTCAAATACATACATATATTTTTTTGTATTTCGCAAAACATACATTTTAATATTCCAAAAAAATATTTTTATATATTTTATAGCTTAATTCGGCACTTAAATATATATTTAATTAATTTCGCTTTGTAACTTTAAAAAATAATGGAAAATTCCCCCCATACTTTGTGTAAAACTGGTTGTGAAATTAAATTAAGGTACTTTCCTGTTATGACGCAACAAATTTAATTTTTTTAAAAAAGCTAAAAATGGTCAAAAATAATAATAAGCATAAAATTTTTTCCCACACGCATAAATTAAAAGAAGCACTATTCATTAAGGGAATGCAGACTTTTTTTTAAAAAATTACCTTTTTGAGAATAAAAAGTTTATGGGGGGGGGGGGGGGGGGGGGAGGGGGACCACCGATCTGATGCCCATCTTGTTCTTTTTGAAGCAGATGATAAGCACAAAGTTCCCGCATATATTGAGACCAGTCTACCGTAGTGTTTTTGTTCATGCCTAACTCTCTTTCACAAAAAATTATGGAAGTCTGTTCCCTGGCCCACCAATAAATGAAGTGGAGAAGAATGCAAAAACAGAGAAATAGACACTTTTGATACTATTTTAGACCAGATAATTGCATTTATGCCGCCTAGTTAACTGTATTGAGCATTTTTAGCTTTTTTAAAAAAATTTAAATGTGTTGCGTCATAACAGGAAAGTACCTAAATTAATTAATTGGAAATCAGAATTTAAAAAATGTTTTTAAAATAAAATTCTGATTTTGTAAATTAAAGAAAATTAAAAAAAAGTCCGCAAAATTTTTGCGGACTCCGCAAATTTTTGCAGATTTTTTGCGGACTTTTTTTTAATTTTCTGATTTTTAATAAATTCTGATTTTCTTAAGCATTTCCTTCTATATTTTTCTCTTTAATTCTAATATATTTTCCTTTTTTCTTTTCTTTTTTAAATGAATTTACATATATTTTTTCGATTCGTCCTTTGATTTTTTCAGGAATTTTCCTTTCAAATTTAATTTTATTGACTCGCCCTTGGTTTTCAATTAATTTTCTGATCGATCTTATAAGGGAGGATTTGTCTTGAGAAATTTTCTAATTTCTCTTAATTATTAGTTGTGCGCCAAAAACGCCAAAAAATCCAAATTGGCGTTTTATCATTTCTATTGCGCACTGCCCTGAACAAACAGCAACTATTTAATTTTCTTAATTTTATACATAAAAATTAGTTTTGTACACCTGTTGATAAAAATATTTTTTCTTAAGAATTTTTTTTTGTATTTTTAAACGTTAAAAAAGCTTTCTGATTGAATTTATTTTTTTTATTTTTTGTTTTAAGAAATTTTAAAATAATTTTTAGAATTTTTCCCTCAAATGTTTTCTTTTTCAAGGAATTTTACAAAGAATTATTTTTTAGTCAAAAATAAATTTTTAAATAATAATTTTATTGGAAAGTTCTCAACAATGGCGCCGCAATCTGATATTTTACAAACGGAATCAATTACTAAATTGTTACGAGGACAATTTCCTGAAGAAAGTGGGGACGTGGTTAATGTAGAGGATATTTCTGGTAATTTTTAAATTTTCTGGTAAAAATCAGAATTCTGGTTTTTTCGAAATTCTGGTTTTTCTTATTTTTATTTCTGGTCCCTAAAAATCAGGAATGAAATTCTGACAATTAGAATTGTTCTGATTTTTAATCAGAATCTTTAACACTAAAAAATCAGAACTGTCTCAGACATTCTGATTTTTGAATTCTAATTTTTATTTCTGGTCCCTAAGATAATTGTTTTATAATTCTGATTTTTTGATAAAGTTCTGCTCTTTCACATCAGAATTGTTCTTGAAATTCTGGTCTTTTAAATTTTGATTTTTTAAAATTCTAATCCCAAAAACCAGAATTTTTAATTAAGGAAATGTTTAGATTTTGATTTTTATAAAACTTCAAAAAATCAGAATTTCCCATTTCTAAATTACCCCAATATTCTGATAATTAAAATAGAAATTCAGGTGGTTGTGGAGCAATGTTTAGAGTTCGTGTAGAATCTACCCAATTTGAAGGGATGCCTAAAGTCAAACAACACAAATTAATTAATGAGGTGCTCAAGAAAGAAATTAAGGAAATGCATGGAATTGTTATTGAAACAAAAACTTTAGAAAAGAAATAAATTTTAATTTAATTTTTAACAGAAAAATGTTGTTAAATTGATATAAATGAGACAAGAGATCGATTTTAGATAAAATTTATAAAAATTCTTGGGATGTTATGCCTAACAACTAGAGCTGTTCGCAAAAATATTTTTTTGATGCGGATATTTCGTAAGTTTATTAAAAAATCCGCAGGTTTTTAAAAAAAATGCGCAAATTCGAAAAAGTCCGCAAGCCTAAAAAATCCGCAATTTGGAGTTGCGGATAATTCTGGCTACTGCTTGGCATAACACAGTCACAAAAGAGAGATTACAATACAGGTGAGATCTAATAGAGGTGGGATGTCCGAGAGATTATCAAGTCAATATGTGATACGTGGGAGATTCTCAGCCTCAAACAGGTAAGAAATTAAAAAAAAATTTTTTAAATTTACCGAAAATGTTTAAACCCAAAATTACTTCCAGTCCTCCAAAATGGCAAACAACAACTTGAAGGCTTCAACTTTTTCAGTCTAGAGTTTATTTTTGTCTTCAAATTTCCAACAAATCCACCCCCACCAGCATTTCCCTGCCTCCCCCCAACTTCATTTTTGCTTTCCTCCAAATTTTTAAAATTGTTACTTGCTTCGAAATCGGTCAATAAATTGTCTTCATCATCTGACGAATCTATTATAATTATTCCTTCTTCATTTTGTATATTATCCAACTCCATTTCGTCTGTCAACAATGAATCACCTCTCTTTGTATTTTTTACGCAAAATGTCCCTTTAAATAAATTTTATTTAAACAAATTTTAAAGAGAACCCTTCAGTTGCCATGATAGCTCAGTCGGGAGAGCGTTAGACTGAAGATCTAAATGTCCCCGGTTCGATCCCGGGTCGTGGCATTTCTTTTTAAATGCTTATATTTGGTCTTAAAAATTTCAAAAAAAATTTTTTTGAGGTTTAAAAAACTCAGAAAAATTTTTTTTTAATTTTTAGAATTTTTCTTAGCCTTAAAAAATTTAAAATATTAAAAAACCTCCACTTCCTATTGACTTTTTTCGTTGTTCTTTACTAAATCCATTCCTTTGCTGCCTCTCTTTTTCTAATAAACACGTGGAAGAACAATTATTTGTTGATAATTTTGTTGGTTGCATTGTAGAATATTGTTCTTCCTCATCACCTAAAATTAAAAATTCTTTCTGAAAGCACAATAGTCTGAAATTTTCAGGGCGGAAAACCACGTATAAGGGTAAACTTAGACTCTAACGGACCCTACACCCAAATAATTTTAAAAAATTAATTTAAAAAATAACCTCTATTTGCAATTAATAAGCATTTCTGTTCTCGATTATTATCCACAGATTTAGACATTAATTCCATTTGGTATTTAACATTTGCAATCATCTTTTAAACTTGGTAAATTAATTAAATTATTTAGAAAAATAAAAAAAATAATAAAAAATCGAAGAAAAACGATTTTCAAAAAATCAAAAAAACTTTTTCATAAAAAATTTTATCATAAAAATTTTATTGAAAAATCTGTAAAAAAATATTATAAATAAATTTTGAAAAAAAAGATTAAAAATTTTTCCTCAACATTTCCCTCATTTTCTCTTTCAATTTTCCCCATTAAAATGTTTCTTGAGCAGCTCCCAATCCTTGTAATAGTCCTCATCTATATTCTCTTTATTTGCCCAATCAGTAACTACTAAACTTAGAGAACTTTCAAACATAAACGCCTTAAAAATTAAAAAAAACATTTCCATAAAGTAAAAATTTTTTTAAATTTGATCCCTCTTCGGCGCAATAAAGCCACGACGTAAACGTTTATTGCACTGAAACTACTCCTCAAAAATTAATTTTGCTTTCACGCCTAGACGTTACCGCGCCGAAATGATTAAAAATTAAACAATTTAAATTAAACAATTTAATTTAAATTAATTAAAAAACACCACAAGTCTAGTTCCCGGAAAAAGTTAATCTTAAACCTTCAGGACGTAAACCTTCCCGCGCCGAAGTATCCCCTCCGAAAAATTAATTTTAAGGAAAATTATCCATTTAATGCCCAAAAAAAATTTTTATAAATTAAATTAATAATAAAAACTAACCATAGTTCCTTCAGCAATCTTCAATGGGCCCAATTTATCATTACTTGCATTCTCAAAACATTTAGAGTCAGGCCCATGTGGAGTCATTATTGAATGAAGAGAAGCACCACCAGGACAAAAACCTCCTTCTTTTGCTTCATATTTACCAACTATAAGACCCATAAATTCACTCATACAATTGCCTAAAAAATAAATAAAAGTATGGATAATTGTGTGGGAAATTTTGGAGGAAAAAAAGAAAAGAGAGGAGAAAAGAAAGAGAAACGAAAATTAACATAAAAATATATTTATGTTTGTAGTTCAAGAATTAAAATTAAAAAAAATTTTTTTTGGCAATCTCCCCAACCCTATATTTAGGCAACCAAGTTTTCAAAAATGTATCTTAATTTAAACTAATCCTGACAGCTAACATAAGTCCGTTTAGAGTTAATTAGAAAAAAAGAAAATCCGCAAAATTTTAATTGCGGACAAAACTTGCGGACTTTTGTCGAAAACCTTTTTTTCCTCCAAACTTTCCCTTGGGAGAGGCCTGTAGCGGTCAGAACAAAAAAACTAACGATGAAAATACGGAGGACGAAATGTCCCTTCAGCAACTGCCCATCGAGGCGGGAAAATAACAAAATCGGCAAGAGCAACACCTTGGGAGATGCCTGGAGCTGTAAGAACAGTAAATATGCTTGGGTCCTGAAATAATCAAAAAATTTAAACCCAGTAGACCCAAAAAATGAACAAAAACCAAAAAACTAAAACGCAAAAAGTTGCGGACACAAAAATTTTTCGCAAGATTTTTGCGGACAAAAATTTACTAAAAAAGCTTACACAATGGTCGTAGCTAACAGTATTTATCGTCATAAAATGGCGCAAATTATACTTAAAAGGAACATAATTTCCTCTCCAAGCTACCACATCAAAAGGAGAATGTTCCTTTAAAAATTAAAAAATAATTCAATTTTCTAAATTAAAAAAACCTGTTTCGCTTCATACAACAATCCTTGAAATTTGTTAATTATTTTAAATGGAACGTCTTTTTCTTCAAACCAAGCTGTTGGTATTTGAAAACAATGAGGATTTGCTAATCTAGAAAATTAAAAAAAAAATTTAAAAATTTGCAGATTTTTTTAAAAAAATCCGCAAATTTAGTCCGCAATTATTCTTTTTAATTTTTGGAAGAAATATGGCGCAGATTTAGTTTATGAGCCCAATAAAGCTTTATGGGTCTACCAAAAACTTATTGTTAGTCCAAACAAGAGTTTATGAGCCCCCAATAGATTGCGGACTAAATTTGCGGACTTTTGTAAAATTAAAAAAATAACCCATTAGCGCCGATAGGACCAAGTTCTGGCAATTGAAAATGAGAACCAAAAACCTTAAACAGAAAATTTTTAAAAATCAAAAAAAATAGATAGAAACCTCCAGAAGATATCCACGGGAAGGCCCTTCAACAGGATCAACAGAAAAACGAATGCCTTGAGGGATGACAGCGATTCTAAAAATAATTTTATTTTAAATTTATCGAAATATAAAAAAATTTTACTCTTGTGGTTCAATCTCCATTTTTCCAAATTCTGTAATAATAAGCAAAGTGCCTTGTTGTGGAACTGCAAAAAGGAAAAATTTAAAAAAAATTAAAAATTTTTGTTTTGTCTCATGAATAGGGTTGTCTTATCATCAAAAAGTTCCAGTTCGGTTCGTCGGTTCGCTTTCAATTGACCGAAAAATTTGGTGAAACCGACAACCATACTCGAAAAAAAACTTTTTTTAGCTGTCTGGTTCACTGAAAATTCACTCAAAATGAGTAAGGGTGTCGGTTCTTGGAAAATCTTTGGATTTTCAAAATTGAAGCGAAAAGCCGAACCGAAAAATCCTAAGTTCCTCGGTACAGTTCGATCCAATACCCCTCTATTTGAATGTCACAGGCAATCAATTATTTCCTCATTGACATTTTGGGGCAAAAATTTAATAATAAAAATAACAAAAATCAAAACTACCAATTAACATGTCCCCATCAGCATTCTGAAAAGCTTTGTCCTCCATTGGAGCATTACACGAGTACAAATGAATTGCAAGTCCATTACGAATTTGTGGGGAACCAGCACCACAAACAGTGTAAAAACTCTGATTTTTTAAATGAAAAAAATTCAAAAAATAAACCTCAACAAAATCAACTTTAATAGCTCCATTCTGAATTTTATTAAGCAAAGGATGTGGTTTCCACCGAATTTGATTCGGATTTGGTTCAAAACAAAAAAAATTGTTGACGAATCTGTAAATTAAGAAGAAATTTATTTCATTTATTTCCAGAGGGTTTTTAAGTTTGAATTAAAACTATAAAGCAAGCCGAGGTCTTAAAAACAATTTGTGGGAATTAAAAAAAATTTTTCTGGGGAAAAAATTTTTTTTGTGGGACAAAAAATAAACAAAAAATTAAACCAGAAAAGTCTAGCCCAGAAATTGCCCTTCCGCTTCTGACACTGAATTATTTAAGCTTTTTGGAGGTTTTTAGAGTTGTTTTTAAAGAAACTCAAAAAAAATTTTAAAGAAATTTAAAAAAATTTTAGTAAAAAATTAATTCTGGGGGATTTTTGTGGATGTTTCCTGTAAATATTCTCCCCACCAATCCTATATGAACTCGGAAACAGAAAAAAATTAAATCGAAAAAACGATCCCAGAAACTACTCTAATCTTCGATAAACCCAAAATAAACCCAAAATAATTCAAAAAAACCTTTCATCATTAATTCCGCGAAAACGTTCAAAAGGTTTGTGTTGCACAGATGGTCGAATACGGTAAAGCCATGTCCTCTTGTTCAAAGCACGCGGACAAGTGAAGGCTGTCCCCGAAAGTTGCTCAGCATAGAGACCGTATGGACATTTTTGCGGATTATTCAAAACAGGTGGAAGAGCATCAGGAAAATCTGGATGAGTGCTGTGTTGTTCAAAACCATTCAAATAAGTGAGAGGCTGGAAAATAAAAAAAAATAGAATTTAAAAATTAAATAAAATGAAAAATAAAGGAAAGAAAAAAAAGAAAATAATCAAAAAATTATTCTAAAGCTTTTGACATCTTTTCTTCGCAAAAAGAAGAAAAATAAAAATAATTACCCACAAAAAAGACTCGAACCTACAACCTATACCCCACAAAACTAACGATTTTCCACCTTAACCAAACAACTTAATTAAAGGAAAGATTATTTTTAGGGTTAAATCTAGGTGTTAAAAACCCATCTAACCTGCTTATTTGTAGTCATATTTTAAATAAAATTTTTATTAAAAAGTTTTAAAAGGGTTTTTATTTTTTAATTATATTAATGAAAGGAGGGAAAACTAATTTAATAGAAATGACTTTTCTTTTACCTAAATTTTTCCTTTTCGTTGTTTTGTGTATGAACTTTCAACGAAAACACCCCCTCCCCTCCCCCCATAACCGTCAGTATGATGACAACGAAAACCACACTTTTAATCGCGTTAATCAATCAAAACGTAAAGAAAAAGAACCTTTAAATGAATTATTGTCTAAATTAATTTTCAATTTGATTTGGATTTTTAGAAGCAAGGAAATTTTTAGAAAATTAATTTAAAAATGCAGAAGTAAAAAATAGAGAAACAAACATAAAATTCGCCTCAAAAAATTTTCTTGAAGAAAAATTTACAAAAATCTTCAAAGAAATTTTTTGAAGCTTCAGAAAAATTTTGGAAAAATTTCCAACCAACTTCCCTAGTATCAGAATAAATTTAAATAAATTTTTAGTGAAAAGTGACGAAAAGTGGTGAAGGAAAGTGCATGTGGGAAATATGGGAGGAAAAAAGGAGAAGAAAAAAGGGAGAAAAAAAAATAAAAAAATGAATTGTACTATTCTCTCAACTTAAAAATTGGTTTTAAAAGCAAAAAAAGCTTTAGAATAAAAAAAATAAGCAAAAAAAAATTTCCATTCCATAGGGGAAAATGAATGGCTTTTTTAAAAAGAAAATTTCTGAGACGTTGAAATAAACTAAAAAAGGCTTTTCTTTTCTTATTTTTTTTTCTGTTTAAAGCGCCCCTTTTTAAAGTTAAAAGCTTTGTTTATGCATCATTAGACGGGCAATTATGTGTTTATTTATTTAAATTTTTTTTAAATTTTTTAATGAAGAAACTACTTTAAGATGGAAAAAGAAGGAGTCTTCAAATAAAAATAGAAGCTCCCCTAAAAAATCAAAAAAAAATTCTTATGGGAGGGAGGAAGACAAGAAAATTCAAATTTTAAACGAAGAAACCCGGAAAAAAATACCCCAAAAATAAATCCGTAGGAGAAGCTTTCACTCAACAAATGATTCATGACAAAAAATAGGGGTAGACGTTCACGTTAATTTCAGCCCAAATTTCATTCGGCAGGCTAAACTCAAATTGAATAGGTTAAACTTCCTTAAATCTTCCTTCGGGAGGTTAAACTCACTTTCAACGCAATTTCTAATTGAATTTCTAAACTTAATCCGGACCAAGTTAAACTTGGACGCCAACACAAGAACCCTGAATCTTAAACAATTTTTAAACCTGCAAAGTCGATCCAATTGGTAATGTTTCGATATTGGTGTCCTGTACACAAGCATGACGAGAAAACGCAGCCATAGTATGAAATACCACACGACATTTTGAACAATATTTCTAAAAAAAAATTTTTTAGTAAATTTAAAAGTTTATTAAAAAATACTTTCCAGTATCTACGCACAGTCATTTCTGATACAGAGCAACAATTTGCCGTTTCACTGATAGTAAGACGTCCATGGTAGGACAAAACTTTTTTAAGTTTTTTATTAGTTAAAGGCGGCGCCATGTAGATTTTTGTTGTTAAAATCAACTAAAATAAGAGAAAAAGGTTCTTTTCGGCTATGCTCATAAAAATCCGCAACTTTTTTGCTAGACTAAAAATCATTTCTCTTAAGAATCATGAAATGCCGGAGGAGTAGTGAGGAGGGAAAATTATAAAAAAAAGAGTCATGTTAACTTTATTAGTGAGGATATAATGTGAGCATAACCGAAAGAAACCCGGAGAAAAATGTTTTTGAAAAATGCGGACAAAATTTGCGGATAAAAACATTAAAAATAGAAAATATTCAAAGCTGTTAAAAAACCAACAGAAAAACCAACAAAATCAAAGCAAAATAAAGACAAAGTTTATTTCTTAAATATTGAGATATATTTTTTTGCGACTGAAGAGATCAATTTAAACAATAAAATATTTGAGGGAAATCATATTAGAGGGAAAAATAACACCAGAAAATAATTTTCTTTTCCTTTTATTTAATTCAAAACCTCTTATTTCGCCTTATTTGCAGCATGCATAGCCTGATCCTTGTTGAGAAGTGCACGATGAATATGTGGAATGACACCGCCTCCAGCTACAGTCGCTCCTCTAGTCACCAACAAATCCAACTTAAATTTAAAGGAAAATATTTGTAAGAAAAGAAAATGAAATTAGGAAAAATAAAACAAAGCGAAGTCCACACCCTCACACTATCTTAGAGCCCGAAAGACTGAAAAAATTTTTTGGGATTTTTGGGCAAGCGAGTATTTGGGCAAGCGAGTCCAACCACCGCAAAATCAGTTTTTTTTCATAAATCTGCAGTCGGGGTCAGACTGCATCCTCATATTCTGTCTTTGAGTCACCAACAGTGTCTTAATCACAAAGAATGAATATGGAAGTACAAACTGAACGACTGAAGATCATAGGAAAAAAGTTGACTTTTCGGGGTAAGTTGGACTCGTGGGTTTGGCCCGCTCCCAGTTGTGGACAACCTCGACAGTCAAAAAAGTATCCCCAAAAAAATCGAAGGATCTTTTTTGACCGTTGCAAACCCAGTAGTTCCTTAATCATGGTCAAGTAGAAGAGAAAATAAGCAACTTTTCGATGTAAGTTGGGGGAAAATATAAAGGGAATCCCCACAGTAAATTGAAGGACCCAAGGCTTAAGTTTGATGTGTGGAATGACACCACTCATTAGTTTCTTGAACGTGAACAAGTAGGAGGGTTTACGTTAAACGTCAATTTTAGTTGCTCTCTTTTGCTTTTTTGCTCAACCACAGTATCAGCAAAAATATTTGGGCAAGAGGAAAATCTAAGAGAGAAATTGATGGTCAAAGAGAAGTCCCCACTAGGGTTATTGGCGACCGGTTAAAGCCAAAAAGCGAAAATTTGTGAACGGCAAGAGATTTTTGAGAAATTCCCTCAAAATACAAGTGATATTTAACTAAAACATAGACCCTAAAAAGGGTTCTTAGACTTTGGATTATCCGAAAAAAGTACCAGATAATAAGGAGACATTAGGTTAACAACGGTCACGACTCCAGCTACCAATCTACTTAGAAAATGCCCCAAAGAAGTAAAGCCAAAAAAAACCTCTTCATCCCCACGAATAGCCAAATGCAGATGACGCGGAGTAATGCGCTTCACTTTGAGATCACGCGCAGCATTCCCAGCAAGTTCAATCACCTCCGCAGTCAAGTACTCGAGAACAGCAGCCATATAAACCGAAGTTGGTTTAGTTACACGAGTGGAATAACGACCTTAAAAATTTTCTTTTTAAAATCTTTAAAAAATAACTTAAAAATAAACCAGTCTTAAGCTTTCGGCGAATACGCAGAGGAGGAAAGACAAGTCCGGACTTCTCTGTAACATTCAACTTTTTGGGAGAATTCGAATCCTTTTTGAGCTTATTGACGGAAATCTTCTTCACAGGAGGCATTTCTTTGTTGAAAAATTTGTTTGGTAGAATAAAAGGTGAATCTAAAAAGAAAAATAAAAATTAAAAAAATTTTAACAGAAAAAAAACGAAAAAGCTTTTAAGAAACGAAAAAAGTACAGTAAAAAGTACAGTAGCTAATAAATGGGATTAAATGTCATTTAAGTTTAGGGGTCGTCTGAGCGCCGCCCTAGAGCGCCAGCCAAATTTGATAGGCTATAACTTCTCTTGATTGATTCAATCCGAACAAATTTTATCATTCGAAAGCTCTCGATAAGCGGTATCTTTATTCCAATTGAACAGATAAGGTTTGATCAGCCGTTAGAAGGTTACAACCCGATAAGTGCAATTATTTGGTGTTTTTCACATTTATCGGGTTGTAACTCTTTAATCGTTGATCAGACCTGATCCAACTATTTGATAAAAAGATACCGCTTATCATGGGCTTTCGAATCATACAAGATTCCTTCAATTGTATCGAGGCGAAAAAAAGTTATAGCCTTTCAAATTAGTTCTAGGGCAGCGCTCTAGTGGCCACTAGAGCGCTCTAGGGCAGCGCTCTAGTGGCCGGATCACTTTTTATATGTAAATTTCGAAACGTCTAAAATAAATTTTTCCTTTTATAGAACTTTACAAATTTGTTTTTCGGACATCCGGAGGTAATAGTCTAGTTTCCAGTCCCCATTTTTTCCTCCCCAATTTTTTACCCTATGTTTGTACGGAATGGTCAAATTTTCCCTTTTCTTCCATCAAATTTGCCTTTCCATAGTTTGCCTAAAAACAATCAAAAGGATTAATTTTTTATTCAGTTCTTTCACAAAGATAAAAAAGTGAGACATGATGCCAAAAATTATAAAAAACATTTTCAATATTGCCAAATCGTTTTCGCCAAAGAAATCTTTACTTCTTCCATTTTTATTAATTGGGAAAATGATTCTTCTCATTACTCTAATACTTTTTTAAATATTACAAATTAATCTTTTTTTTGTTTTTAGGCAATAGCTTTTGTTTTCAAAATAATTTTTTTGTGATTAGTTAAAATATAATGCAACAACAAGAAGTTCAAGTTCCTCCACTTGAGAAAGGGAAAAAATCTGTTCCTATTGAATTATTGCGTGAAATTGTTTGTTTTCTGCCTTTAAATGTAGAATTCGCAGATAAAAGGATTTCATTTATTTTTGATCTTTTTATTTTGAAAATTCACCATCGTTTGATTGTTTCTTTTATAAAAATATTGAATTCTGTGAGTCTTTATTTTTATTAAGTGAAGCACTTAAGTCTATCTTATAAGATTTTTATGTTCAACAATTATTTTTAATATTTAGTTCAAACTTGGAGTAGGCGAAGCAATTTTGGCTTTGAATTCTTTAAATATTACTGTGTTGGATGGAGAGAATGTTCAACAAATTTCTGCGATTCTTGATGATATGTGGACGGGTTTAATTTTTAATTTTTTTTATTTTGCTCTATTTATTTTATAGTTGCGGTTTGGTGTGCTGTTCAATTAGCTCCACTTTCTCCAAATTTTAGTGGTTTATATAATGCTTTGTCTGCCACCTGGAATGAAAATAATAATGATGAGCAAAATGGAGGCGGGGAGGATGCAGTTACTGGCGTTAGTTTTTGATTTTTAAATTAAGTTAGAATGGAAATTGAATTTCATATCTAGTTAAGGTTAAAATTTTTGGTTAAAAATTTCTGGAAATTTTGGAGTAGAAAGATGCTTGCAGACTTATGAAGGGGTTCTTTGCTGGTAATTCTTGCGAGCTTTTTTCGTTACAAGTTGAGGAGAACATGGTTAAACAACAGATCGCAAAAATTGAAGCAAAATACCCTATTCATAATTAACTGTTATTCCCCATTACTTTTCATTAGATTATTTCAATTTAATTTTAGTTACGAGCGAGAATAACAACCAAAATTTCTACTTGTGTCGACGTTTTTTTTAATATTATTGACGTCGGGAATGGATTTTTGGGAACACTCAATCAGTACTTTCTGCAAGAGGCTTTAGAACGTATTCAACAAAAAACTAATATGCTGGGACAGTTTTTCAATAATGAAGAAAATATTGATGAAGTAGAGAATGATGAGAATATGCCCCCCTAGGACTGAAAAATGTTGGTATTTTAATTTTTTAGTTATTTTAAATATTTAATGTTGTTAATAATTTTTTTTTAATTTTAATAAATCGACACTTTCCAGTTTTTTTTTCTGGTAGTAAAACCGAAAATTTTTTCTGTAATATGAGATTCCACCGCATTCCTTGTTAAATGACTTAAGAAATTTTACAAAGTGTATCAGTACTTATAGCCTTGATTTTCGTTAGGGAATTCTCCCAGCATGTAAAGATCAATATTCTTCAGCAATACGGGAGGCTTTAGATTTGTAGTGTCCGTTTGTCAGTTGATTCAAAAGACTTGTAGATAATTAATTTTTTGTCGTTTTCCTTCAGTTCCCAGTTAGTATAGTGGTTAGTATCCGCGCCTGTCACGTGCGAGACCCGGGTTCGATTCCCGGACTGGGAGGTTAATTTTTTTCAAACCTTCCTATATTTTTTTAATAAAATTTCCGCTCGGATTTCAACGATATCTTCTTCCATTAAATTTATTTTAAACTTATTTTCTTGAAATTTTGTTCATTTTTTGCCACTATTCGACTCAAAAAATCGATAAATTTCACCCCAAAGCTTATCAGAAAAATTAACAACATATCTCTTTATTATAATAATAACAAAATCTCTATGTGTATATATCCAAAAACACCAAAATATCATCATTAAAAACAAAACGAAAAAATAAAACTACTAGTGAAATATCCGCAATAAAAAAATTTTTTTATGTCAGGGCTAAAGTAATTATTGTTGGAGGAGGGATTTTTTAAAAAAATTAATTAAAAAATAAACCTTTTTCTAATTTTTAAAGCAAAAATCCCTTCAACAACAAAAACAACACAAAATACAATCAACAGGAATATTAATAAATTCTTCATTTTTTCTTCATGCCCATCGTCCTCTAGTTTTTGATACTTGTTCTCCACCTCCACCACCAAATCCACCAGGACCGCCTCCTCCACCTCTCTGTGGTCGATGGAAAGCACCTACAATAAAATTTTTAGAGTAAAAAAATGTGCGCGAGAAAATAATTTATAAAAAAAAAGGGAAGGGAGAAAAATCCCTCCCCTCATGTTTTTGAATTTTCGGAACCTTCCGAAAAATATTTAAAAAAGAAGCGAGAAGAGAATCCTTATAATCTTTGGGAAATTAAAAATTTGAGGGAAATTTCAAAAAAATTTTTTTTAACCACCCTTCCCTCCAAAAAATATTTTTAATATAATAAAATCCAGATACACAAACCTCCCAACATTTCAAAAAAAAATTCAGAAAAAAAAATTGTGAAAAATTTCACCCCTTCCGAAAAATATTTTTTAGATAAATTCCAGTTACCCCAGCCTCCTTCCCCCAACTCCTCCCAAAAATTTAAAAAAATTTCAAAAAAAAAATTCCAAACCTCCACCAATTCTTTCATTACCACCAACTCCACCACCACCACGTTTATCAGCTCCTCCATACATTCTTCGATTATCTGTTGGCATAATTCCAGCTAAGGAAGTTGGTCCTCCTCCTCCCCCACTTCCTCCAGTTTGTTCAATTGAGGATACTTGAGAAAACTTTTCGGCAGCCTGCAGAGAAAGTAATTGTAATTTGCTTGGCTCGACTTTATGCATTATTAAACAATCTGTTGATTCATCAAATTTAGCACTCAATTCTTCTTGTAAAATCATTTTGCTTGAAAAATTAAAAAAAATTAATAAGGTCCTCATAACAACTTTGAACAATTTTTGAAGGTTTTTTTTAGCTTTTTTAGACCAAAAGTAACTTTATATCTTAATAGATTTTTGATCCTGAGACTGACAGACAAGAAAAATCCAAATAAAACCTTAAAAATACCTTAAAATCATGACCAGAACAGTTTTGAAACAAAAGATCTCTTTCACTTAAAAAATTTACCCAGAAAAAAAGTAAAAACAGGGTAAAAATAATTAAAAAATTTACAAGTCAGTACAGTCAACAATTTATCAGGTAGCTTAAAAAATAGTCGGTTCTCCAGTCTTACTTACATTTCCATGAAAAGCTCCAATACCCAATAGAAAGAAAAATTTTCTCGTTAAAAATGGATTGATTAGGGTAACCATTTTCCACAAAAGAAAATTACTGGGGTTGGGCGAACCTTAACAAAATCACCTTTAGGAATATTTAAAAATAAACCCCACAAAAATTGTTCCAAAAATTACCCCAAAAATAAAAAAAAACCTAATGATTGCATAAATTCGTTGTCGACTCAATTGGAATTGATCACACAAAGTTGTTAATAAAACAGTGCTATAAATTGTAGAATACATTAGCAAATAAGTACGCAAAGTTTCTTCTTGAATGCGTGAAATTAAAACTTTTTTGACATTATCAGAATTACGGAATAAATTCCAAACCTAGAAAAAATTTTTTTTATAGAATTTAATTGTACCGGGATCTTTTAAAAAGATCCTCATAATCAGTAAAATTGCCAGAAAAATTAATTAGAATTTTTTTTTTGAAATAATTTACAAGCGTGGTTCTAATATGGGATCAGTCAGATTATCTGAAACCCATACACAAACTTTTCTTGACTCAAAATCAAAACCTACTCCAAGAAAATTTTAAAAATTCTATCCGAAACCAGTTTACTTTTTTTCTCAACTTGGCCAATCCCCCAACCATGAAAAAATTTTTTCCCCTTTAAAAAAATTTTTTTTAAAGGAAAAAAATTTTTTCTCCTTAAAAATGTTTTTTAGATTGCTTATTCCACTCCCCATCTCCTCCTCCTCTTTCCTTCTAATCTTCTTAAAAATAAAAAAAATTTCAAAAAATAACCTTTGCATTCATTTTATCATTAATTATATAATCACGACATTTGATCCAATCACCCCTCAACATTGCTCTAGAAGCAGCAACAACATGTTCTCGAGTATTTTCTGGCGGTCCAATAAGTGCTGATTTTTCAGAGAATTTTAGTTGATAATGAAATGAACGTGAAAGTAAACGTCTACGAACATCATATTCATAACAAGCAATGTTGGGGATTTCTAGCAGCATTGAACATATTAAATAGACACATTCCATTAATTCAAGATTAATATGCATATGATAGGGTACTTGAAGAGAACGTTCTTTTAATTCCTTAAAAATTGTGAGAGAAAAAATTTTTAAAGAAAAAATTTCATTTTTTAGGAAAAATAGTCAAGTTAAAACACAAGAGAATCTGGCAGTTTATGGAAGCCGAGGAGATGGATATACGAGAATGTAAAGACATGCAAAACATTGGTTAACATTCTGATTTCAGAATTAATTTTAAACATTTTTTACCCACTCACCTAAATTAAATTTGGACTCCTCAATGAAAACCGGGTTTAAGAAGTTGAACTCAACTTCATTTTGACAATATTACTCATCCCTCCTCCTTCTCAGAGAAACATTTTCAAAAATTCCCCTTAAAAAATTCTCCAAAAAACCTGTTCAGCCGTTTTCTCAGATTGACGTGGTGGAATACCTTGTGCAAGCAATTCCTTAGAACGCTGAGTATTTTGAATTTCAGAAAGGTTTTGATGCGCTTCTCTTATCAGACCATGGCGAAATGCACACAAACCGAGTTGGCAAATTGTTCGGTTGTAAAGAACCTTTAAAAAATATTTTGAGAATTATTTTTCACTGACATTCTGGGATTTACCCGTTGAAAATTTTACCATTTTGTAACATTTCCCACTAGTTACCATTTTGAAATATTTCTCAGAAATTAATTTTTACCTGAGTATTAGCATCAGAATGATCAACAATTGCTTGTAGATGAGACATTAACATTAAATTCCTAGCTTTGTGCCAACGATCGTGAAGAGCATGATGGTAAATTTGTGAAAGCATTGCTCTTTGCCGTGCTAAAGGTGCATTTTTAAATGCATAAATAACTTTGCAAAGCGATTCCATTAATTTTTCACTTTCCTCTTCATTAATTGAATACTTTAAAAAATAATAAAAAATTTAAAAAGTTTAAAAGTGATTTGAGGTTCATGAAAAGAACAATCCAGTAAATAAATCTCACTTACATTAACTATAAGAACTAGGAGGACCTTTTTCCTGTTACACTTTTAGTCCAGGCCAGGGATGGGACGAGATATTCGAGATCCTATACCTTATCCAAATCCTCTCGACTTTTTTATCTAGTCGGCACATTTACTGAAATTAATCTCTGGATAACTATTCACTAGTCTTTGGATAGCTAGCCACTTACCAGGACAATAGAACGGCCAAATAAAAAAAAGATTTAAAAAATAAACCTTATAATACAAATGTTCTATTCTAAGCCCATAAATCAACAAAATTTCATTTTGATCAAAAACTCCCGATTTCTGTTGACTATCAGCATATAATTGTGCTTTTTCTATTAAAGAACAAAAAGACGATTCTCCTTTTAACCTAAAAACAAAATTTTTGAAAATTCTTCTTAAAAATTTTAAAAAATACTTTTCAATATAATCCGTACTGTGACAATCTGTACTTTGAAAAATTTTTGTTAATTCATCGTCTAAACGTTTAACCATTAAAATAACAGAACCGTGGATGTGAAAAGGCTTTGTCTTGTCCTTTAAATAAATTTTTTTCAAAAATTAGAAAAAAAAATTTAAAAAACCAAAATATTCTCTTCATCCTCCCCAGTTGAAATTGAAATGATCACATTAGGATTTTCATTTAACAGGTTTAAAAGACGATTAACAGTTTCAACAGATCTATAAATAATAAAAATTTGAATATTAAGGTAAAAAATTTAATAAAATAAGAGTAGGTTGACGGTTTTTGAGAAATCTCCGAATATCAGGAATTAATTAATATTCGAACCGATATTATTTTTGAACACCCAAATCTTTTCCCAGACCACGCCTTCCTGAAAAAAAAATGCTCACTAATTATGTCCGCACCAAATAATTTGGGGTCGGATTCAGGAGGAGAGGGCTATCATATGACATAAGCTCAAAATGAAGACGGTTTCTCGTCTCTCATTCATACCCACTTTTTCTCTATCCTTTCTAATCCACCAAAAAATATTCAAAAAACATCTTAAACAAACTTGGTCCAAGAATTAAATTCCATAGCATCACTAATTCTTGTATTCATCTCAAAAAGTGAAGAAATTACAACCGTCAAAATTTTTGCCGACAAACCAATTCCTAATCCATTTTCTTCAGTTACTTTATATAATTCTTTTAAATAACGTCCATAAACTTTTTTGTTTGTTGATTTTCTTCCTCTATTTGTATTTAATTCTTGTAATTTTTTAATTACTAATTCTCCAGTAATTTCTTCTTTACTATCAAAAAGTGGTTTAACAGCATCTTTATTGTATGTTACTTTTTCCCATGAAACTTGATTTTCTTTTTCAGCATCTTCTTCATCAATTACTGCTCGACGCTTTTCTTCTTTAAGACGTAATGCAGCTTTCTTTTCTTCTTTATCCTTAGCTTTTGTTACGGTTTTATCTTTTCTTAAAAATTAAAAAAAAATATGCGGAATAAATTCGCAAAAAAATCTGGAAGGGATTTCCTTTAGATAAATTTAATATCCACACCAGAAGAGATGTCGAAGGTTATCCGAAAGCCAGACTTTTCCAACACAAAATCCAACCCTCAAAACATTATGAAACCCCGACCAGACTGTTATTCAACGCGTGATATCCCTGAGACAGCCAAAATCACAAAAAAATAAAATTATCCAAGGGTCGAAGGTAATAATTTTGAAGAGCAGGAATCCTCTGGAAAGGGCCTGAGTTTTTTCTAGATTTCAATTTTGAAGATAACATGTCCCGGTTTTCGAGCAAATTTATTCACACAAAAATTAAATATTCGCCCCCAGTTTTTATCGTTCCCTGTTTACGTTACAACCATTACATTCTAGAATAATCTTAAAAATAAAAGAAACAAACTTGAGAAAATAGCGTCGTAATTCTTCCATTTCTTTTCCTTCCAAAGGTTCCAAATCAGAAGCAGAAGATTCATCCGATTCCGTTCCCCAGTCAGATTCATCTTCCTCACTTTCAGAACCAGAAGCATCACGAACAACCTTCTTTTTGACAGGAACTGCTTTAGGTTTCTTTGCTGGAACAGCAGCAGGAATATTATTAGGAATCTAAAAGTTAATTTTAGTATCCGAAACGGCACTCTTTGAGTATATTATTCAAATGAGGCTAGTCTACCGCGATCTCAGTCTACCACAAAGTCTTAAAATGTGGATATCAGATCCGCATATTCGGGATAAATTGGTTCTATCAGACATAAATCGATGAAAAAATCGAACCATAGCCGAACCGAAGCTAGTCCGACTGAAGTAGACTTGATGGATTTAGTTATACGATGTGAGGTAGACTGGATTATGGTCGAACGGGCGTAACATAAGTATGAGAACAGAACTGGCCGATCAAGATTTGAAAAGCCCGAACATCCCAAGAATTTCAGTTCGGAGTCGGATGTTCAAAAATTTTCCAGGATCCGCCAACCCTATGCCAGAAGCACCCAATTAAATAAACCCCCCCCTCCCCAAAAAAAAAACCCCGAAAAACCTCATCTCCATCAATTTCATCCTCCTCATTGCTCTCCAAAGCTCCACTCGAATAACCTAAAGGATCAGGCTCTTCTCTATAAGAATTCACTTGTTCCTCAAATTCCTTATTATATTTTTTGATTTTCTGCCGAAAAGTTGCCAGAGCTTTTGCATTTTGTTTTGACATTGTTTTACGTCCTTCCTTATCTTCCCACTGTTCATTTACAAAATCATCTACTTCAACCAAATATCTAACATAAAAACGAGGAATTCCACCATTTTCACGCGCAAGGATTAATTTTGCTTTCTCCCAGCTTTTTATATGTTCTTCAAAAACTGAAAAAAAAAATAAATTTTGAAAATAAGTCCTTGCCAGCCTGCCCGGTAGGTCTAAAAATGTGTTGATTTTTCATGGGCGGTAATCGTTTTCATGGGCGGGAACTTATCAGAAGGACAAGGACTTTCCAGTCTCAACCTCGGCCGACTTACAGGGACAGAACCAGGTAAAATATGGTTAACAGCAAATAGAAAAATGGAAGTAAAAAAAATGGGAGTCCGCAAACGTAACTACTTTGGTTGGCAAATGAGAAAAATGTCGGAAAACCCAGATTGGAATGACACCAAAATAAAAATTGAATCCCCCAAAAATCCTTTAAAAACCCTTACTTCCTAACAATTTTGAAACATCTTTAATATTCCTAGCATTTCTCGAATTTCGAATCAATTCCTTCAATTCCCCAAATGTTTTGTCTTTCTGACTGCGAACAACTCTTTTCGGCCCTTCATCTTCAGAATCGCTAGGATATGCAAAATCTTGTCGTCCTCTAGAAAATTTTACAAAATTTCAAAAAAACTCAAAAAAATTTTTACAATGGCCGCGCCTGAGCGACTGGAGCCTCAACATCGGATTCACCACTTTCCGAGCCACTTGAACTAGAAACAGCACTACGAAAGAATTTTGACATTTTTTAAGCTAAAAATCTGAAAATTAAAAAAATCAAAAAAACTCCTAAAAATTCAAAAAAATTCCAAAAAAATTTCAAAACATCCCAAAGACAACAAAAAACCTCAACAAACAGAGAAAATAAAAGAAAAAAGATTATTGACGTGGCAGACAAAAAATAAAAATTAAAGAAGGGACGCTTTGTCGCCTTCAATAAAGCAGAGTTTATTGCAGCCTTAAAACCTGCCCAAAAACTGTTGTTATCACTTATCAAAAAATCATGTTATAAACTTATTTTGTAGCAAATTTTTTGCTCTATTTAATAGGCCCATCGTTACCCTTAAAGTAACATTCTATTAAAAGTTATAGCTCTGCTACAAGCGAGAAACGGGCTAAGTGAGCGCCGGCCAGCTTTGATTGACTATTTTTTTTTTTAGTTTTGATCCGAACCTGATAAATCTTATATCATTCGAGAGCTCTCGATAACCGACATCTTTTTTCTAAGAGGACATATCATGTCTGATTACTTCCTAAAAAATGATATCCCGCTAAATGCTTCAAGATTCATTATTCGCCTTGCACCAAAACGGCTACAATTTTTGTCCAAAAATAAAATTAACAGAACGCCAAAAAAATTCAAAAATATTAAATTAAATTTTTAAAATTTACTTGATTTTTGGTTAAAAAATTTTTTTTCTCAAGTGCAACAACAACCCTCTTCAATTTAAAATTTCAATCCACACTTTATTTACTAAATTAAACTCCTCTTCCCCACTTTTCTTCTATATAAAAATAAACTTTTTCTTGCTACCAACTTTGCGCATCATAAAAACGCTTTTTTTCTTCTCGTCTATTTGTCTAAAATATTTTTGTTATTGTAATTCTGTAATTAAACAGGCGGACCGGAAAAAATATTTTTTTGTTAAATAAAAAAAAAAGATTGGCCAAGCCAATTGAGCATTTTTTTATTTTTATTTATTTTTGAGTATTGCGCGAGTTTTTCTCCCTTTCTTCCTCCTCTTTTTACCTGTAGAACGACATTTGCGTACCGACATTTGCGTACACTCCCATTAGGTTTTCTAGGTAAAAAATTTTTTGAAGCCACTTTTTCCTCCAAAATACTACCATATATTTAGGGTACTGTACTTGGCAAGACTCAAATGTCCCTTTGTTTCAATTCCTAGAAAATCCCATTTTGTTCGCAAATGTCGCATCGCAAATGTCGTCTACTCCTCTTTCCCTCATCAAGATTCTGTTCTTTATCTTTTCTTTTTATTCTTTTTCCGTCCCAACACTGAATAGTCAAACAAAACAAATAAAAAAGACAATAAGTACACAAACATTATAGTATTATTAAAAAAATTTTTATTGCTAAACATTCTCTTCCTTACAAACATTGTCATTTTTATATTAAAAAATAATTTTTTTTCTCGAGTTTTATTTTTTTAAATTCATTCTTTTATCGCCTCCGAAATTACAAAAAAATTTCTTTTCAAATTTAAAGTGCAACAAAATGCTCATTTATTTTATATTTCACACCCCTTTTATCACCTACCAAATATCACCTACAAAATAACTCCATTAGAGTCTGGCACCAGAATTGAAGGAAATTGTGCCAGACTCTAATGTACTTTTATTAGGACACGCCCAAGTAGGCGCGCGGCCATAACGGCGCAAAACCATAACTAGCTGGAAATTTTCTGACCCTTATTAATTTTGGTACCAAAAAGTTCACTTTGAGTATTTTATTAATTATTGTCCATTAGAGTCTCAGAACATGATAGAAAATTTCAGACTCTAATGTCCTTTTAATTATAAAAGCGCCTCACCCATTAGAGTCTGATGATCTAATGTCACCTAAATGCCACATTAACCAGCTAGGAGTGACCATTCACCTGTGCGCCAAAATAAACCTTTAACAGACGCCAAATTTAATTTTTGGCGTTTAACCGCCTTATAAAGGACCTTTTGGCGCACACCTAAAAATTCTTTTTTCAAATAAAACTTTTGTAATTGAATCATTTCCTTCCTAAACGGATTAAAAATTTTTTTTAAATACATTTTTGTGTCATTAAAAAAATTTAGAGTTATTTAAATAGGTCCTTATCAATCACATTTTTTGAATTTTACATGTGTTTAAATTTAATTGTCGAGAACAAAAAAAATTTTTTTTAAATGACTATAAAAATGTAATAATAATAATATTTATTTTGCAACTCTTTATTTCCCCCACACATTGTTCATTTCCTCTTTTTAGTCAAAAAAAAATGTTTGTTGATAGACCAATAATTGTATTAAAGGAACTCAAAAAGAATTAAAATATAAAGGCGCGGGAATTGACTTTTCGGCGCATAGCAGTTACGGCGCGGTGTTTCATAAGACTGTCCAAAGACTGCCGAAATTTATGAAAATTTGAACTTGTCTTCTTACTAGGGCTAGCTATCCCCTCTATAAATTTCAAAAAGTTTGGGCAAGTTTCTCCAAAGTTATGGTCAAAAAAGTTTTACTTTTGCGGAGGTTACTCTATTTTTCGAAAGTTTTACGACCAGAACTCGTGTTATACTTGATCAAAAATTCTGTAATTTTTAGAGAAGGTAGTTAACCTTATCGAGATTCTCCAAACAAAATTTCACGGTTCTAGCTTCTCTACATCATTGTTTATAAGCGCGCGCCGCTCATTTCCGCGCCGAAACGTTCTTAATCAAGGCAGAGAAAATAACAAGGAACAACCTTAAAGCTGGCAAAAAAAACAAAAAAAAGATCGGGCAGCCTTTCTCCCTTCTTTCTCTTCTAACTTTCAAAAACCTGATTACTAATGTTGGGAGAGTATGAGCGAAAGTTTTTTGTTTTGTTTGCGGTAAATTTAGTAAAATAATGCACATAGACATTTTTATACAGTGTTTTTATTTTTACTTTATTACTTTCTTTTTTTTTTATTTAGACTGTGGAATATTTTTAATTAGTTTTAAAAATGAATATAGATTTATTTTTTTGACAAGCTTTAACCGGGATAACTGAGATATTGTTTGGGGATAACTGGGAGCTTGGGCTTAGAATAACTCCCGCGCCGAAACGTCCCTTGTCCACGTCCTTTATCCAGATTCTGGAACAACCGAAGACTAAAAATCTCCCAATTATCCCACCTTCTAGCGACTTATCGAATAGAGTGTCAGATCAAGTCCAAGCCTATAAGATCAACGCCCAACTGATCAACTAGCCATTAGAGTCTGGGCATTTTTAATTAAGACATTTTTCCTCCCAACTTCTTCAAAAATTAAAAAAAAGGAGATCGATTTCTTCCCTCAACTAAAAAAAATTTTTTTTATTTTCGCGCACCTCCGTCTTTAACCGATCATTTTAATAAATTTTATTTTATTTTTTCTCTACCTTGAACGATAAATTAATTTTTTTAATGTACCTGTTCGCTAATCCTTGGCCCATTCAATTTATTTTAATTTCTACATATAGCGGCAATTTATTGCGCATATTTTTTTGCTTCCTTTTTTACTACTTTTGTGTATTAATTCGTTTAAAAAGTTTAAAAATGAGCAAAGGCTAATTTTTACAACGATTTAAAAATTTACACAATTTTGGTGTGCGCAAAATCAAGTTTATAACGAGAACGCAAAATTTGGCGTTTATTTCCCCACAAAAATGTTTTTTGCGCACATTCATTTTTTTTTTAATTTTTATATAATTCTGTTGTGCGCAAAATCAAGTTTATAACGGACAAAATAGCACAACGCAAAAATTGGCGTTCATTTCCCCCACAAAAATGTTTTTTGCGCACACTTGAATTTTTTGATTTTCCAATAAGGAGGGGTGAACATTTTTTTAATAATTTTTGTGTAACAATAAAAAAGTGACATCAAAAAAGTGTTTTTTAGTGTCGGTGGCCCGACCGTTATTTATTTATGATTGAGTCATATATTTTTAGTTATATAACTTGTTTCTTTAAAAAAAAATTTTTTTTTATTATTTTTGCTAGAACCGTTTTTCTTTTTTATATTTTTATCTTTTACCCATTGCGCATCTGCATTTTTTTTATTTTTAAAGTTTTTTTGAAATTTTTTGTTAACTGAGACAGCCTTGAAAAGATATATTTAGGCTACCTGTTTTTAAACAAATATCCCCTAAGACCAGAAAATTGACAATAGGGTCTGGGAACTATTTTTAGAATGTCATTTAGTTTCAGAAACCAATGGGTGTTTTTATGCTCTTTTGGACGGATTTGAGTTAAGGCTTCCACATATCCCTCCTCCCCCTCCCCCCACTTGCTTCAACATACCATTATCACTTATTTATTCGTGCCCTTAGAATCCGTTAGGGGGTGGGCAAAAGAGACAAAAATTTATTTAATTTACATCTTCAGACTCTAATGGGCCTAGGTTCAAGAGTTGCGATCAACACCTGACTAATAGAGCAGACTCTAATTGACCCCCCTGCTTCAACAGACTGTTACGTCCGAAGGTTTAGCCGAGAGACTGGTGTCGACGTGCACAATAATAACAGTTTATCCAAGAGAGAAATAACAATGTGTAGGCGAAGGGATTGAGGTGGAACAGACGAAGGAGATCAGGGACTAGCTGGGCTAGTATGATCCAATTAGACTGACGCTTACAGTGGCTTTTATAGTAGTGTCACCATCAATAATTTTCTACAATAGTATTTTTACAATTTTTTTACAATTCTTCAATGTAGCAATATTTTTCTTCAATTCGGAAATTTGTCGGCTTTTTTGTTTTGTTGTGTGCTTCAGGACTAATAATTTAAGCATTTTAGCTTTCAATTTAGGTATTTCACCTTTCAATTTATGTGTCCATCACGCACTAACAATTTAATTTTCAATGCCGACAATTTACGACGTCTGTCCACTCACAATTCAATAATCCTTTTCAATAATTGCCTCACGCAATTTTTTCCCACTTCGCCTACTCTCTTTCAATACTCGTCTCCACTGTAGCTGTTGTCGCTCGTAGACGCTCCCGTAGACGAACTTGACTGTTGACGAATTCCGTAGTCGACCGCGCCACTGTTACGTCCGAAGGTTTAGCCGAGAGACTGGTGTCGACGTGCACAATAATAACAGTTTATCCAAGAGAGAAATGACAATGTAGGCGAAGGGATTGAGATGGAACAGACGAAGGAGATCAGGGACTAGCCGGGCTAGTATGATCCCATTAGACTGACGCTTACAGTGGCTTTTATAGTAGTGTCACCACTACCCAACTTTTATAGTAGTGTCACCACTACCAACCACTACCCAACACCTTCCCCTTTGAAATAACAATGTGTAGGCGAAGGGATTGAGGTGGAACAGACGAAGGAGATCAGGGACTAGCTGGGCTAGTATGATCCAATTAGACTGACGCTTACAGTGGCTTTTATAGTAGTGTCACCACTACCCAACACAGACAATTAGAGTCTCGTTTTTAACTGTCACTTTAGCTAATATTTTTATTTTCCTCTTAAAAAGGAGGGATTAAGTGTGTCTTTAAATCTTTTTTTTTTAATCCTTCACTTAAAATTATGTATTTTAATAATTTTTTACATCAATTTAAAATCAATTTGCACTTTTATGCGCGCTAAAAAGAAGAGGGGGGTGTTAAAAATTAAAATAATAAATAGTAGTAGAATTCATTCAGCATCAATAATAGTGTAGTAATTTGAAGAGAGTTTTTGGGCGTTAAAATGAGAAAATTGATCTCTCTCTCTTTTTACTTTTTTGATGTTTGGGATTTTTCGTCTCACTCTACTGCGCGGCTTTTAGAGAAAAAGACGTTTCGGCGCAAACAAAAATTGGGCGCGAATTGGTATATTTACGGCTGTTGAAGAGGCAGAAGTGTGAAATTTTGTGTAGATGTTCTCTAGGATGTTACCTGGCATCCCTGAAAATTTGAGAAATTTTGGTTTGGGGTCTCCAAAGTTATCGACAAAGATGTTCGCTTAATAGGCTTTTCGACAAAGATGTTCGCTTAAGGGCTTTTTCTCCCTACAATTGAGACTCTTCTGGTCATAACCTTTAAAATTCTGAACCAGAAGAAATTCTGAAATTTTTAAACAGTCTAGTAATCCTATAAAGAATGCTTATGCAAAATTAAGACACTCAAGATTCTCAATTGCCAAGTTTATGGAGCTTTGCGCCGAACTGGCCTGCGCCCAAATGTCTTTCTTTTATGCTAATTAAATTTTTTTCAATTTTATTTTTTCCGAAGTCTTTTTTAGTAAAAGGAATTTAAAAAGGAATAAATAAATATTTATTTTTGCCCTTTCATTTACTTTTTTTTAAATAAAAATTCATCATCGCTAACAAGCAGTGTTCTTTTTTAAATTTTTTTTATTTTAATTTTTTTTATTCGCCGAATTTGTTAACTAAACACTCTCCTATACCCTTATATTGCATTCCAACGTAAAGTTTTGTTTGTGTACACTTTTAGACGTCTTTTAAGGAAAATTATTGCGCTGCCTTTTTAATTAATAAAATTTTAGTATTTTAATATATCTGACACGTTTTATATTTTTTCCTATTTTGCAGTTTTATTGGGGGTAAATTGAGTAGAAAAAGGCTTGAAATTTATTTTTAATAGGCTTAAGGGTTTTAGAAAATTTTATTTTAATTTTGCAGGCTTAAAAGTAGTTTTGTAATAATTAGGCTAATAAGGAAGGAAAATAAAAGTCAATAAAAACGGTAGTCTTTTAGTTGTCTTGTTGGTGTAGTTGGTTGGGTCTGGGTTTAGGAAGAATTTGGTCGGGGGTTCGAATCCTTCCTTGGTCAAATGACATTTATTTTTGCTTGGAATTAAGTTTTTATGGAGGAAAAAATTTTTTTTAGTATACAAAAAATTTTTGAACTTTTTTTTCAAAATTTTTTGGGTTCATAAAATTTAAAAATTTCCTTTCCTTTTTTAGTTTGCATAAACCTTTATTTACATAATATTTGTTCACATTTTATTTATTCGCGTTATTTCCCTATACTTTTTTACTTTTATTTTTTTTATTTTAGGCCGTGTTGGTGGGTTTCTCTAATTATTCTAATCAACCAAAAAACATCTAAAAGGTTTGGAATTTTTAATTAAAATAAAATTTTTTTTTTAAGTTTCGGGCTCTTCTGTTAATTTTTTTGCCCAAAACTGTCCACGTTTAACCCACACACTTTTTTTTGTTTGTACAACTTTTCTTCTAATCTTCAATGCGTAAGTGGCAATATCATAGCAGGAATAAAGAACAGGACAGGCAAAAATCAATACAAGAGCAGCAAGAAGATCAGCAGCAGAAACAACAAATTTCTAGGTAATATTGAACTGGACATACTTCCCTTTTTTCTTCCCCAAGTTTCTTCCTATATTTTTGCAGAATGGTCAGACCACTTCCCTTCTTCAATCCCAATTTTCCTTTCTTCCATCCAAGGGAGATTAAAAATTAAATTGCTACTTGTCGGTTATCCCTACGTGTTTTTTGCGGACTTTTTTTGCGGACACAATTGTACGGAATGGTCAATTTCTCCCTCCCTCATTTAAATATTAATCGTGAAGGATTAAATTTGATGTATACATCAAATTACATCAAATTTGGTTGACAACTACATATGTAGGAGAGAGGAAGGAAGAAATTGACCATTCCGTACAATTGTGTCCACAAAAAAAGTCCGCAAAAACACGTAGGGATAACCGACAACTTCATTTTAAGATTGTTTCTAAGCAAAATATAGAGAAATACAATTTGGATGGAAGAAAGTAAAAAGTCTGACCATTTTGCAAAAGTATAGTGGAAAAATTGGGGGGAAAAAAAGGTGGTCTGTCCGGTTTCATATTACAAATTTATAGATTGCCTACAGGCACTTCCTCAAATATTTGTATTAAACGACAGCTTTATTTTTTGTTTAAAATCTTGTTATTGCTTCATATTTCAATTTATAATGTGACAGGAATTGCCCATGATTCAATTTTATGTTCAAATTCTGAGGACAATACGGGTGTTCAAAAATGTGAGGAACCTTCCCATAATATTTTAAAACTGGTGAAACGTGATGATCGTAAGGCTAGAGAAATTGCTCAAGAACATGGAATGGTTGTTAAGGTTTGCTTGCTTTTTTAGTAGAATTTTTGCGTTTGAATGGGGGATAAGAGAGGTGTTTTATGATTTTTTTGATTGTTGGTGTCTGTGGTTAAGTGGGTGGCGTTTCCAACTTGAGGGTAGTGGGTTCGAATCTGGTTGATGTTAATGTTTTTAGCATTTTCATATTTTCCTTTCTTAACTCTTGATTTTGTAAATTTTGAGTTTTTTCTTTAGAAAATATATTTTTTCAGGCTTTGTATTTCCCAAAATGAGGGTAGTTTTAAGTTTCTTTCCTATTTTATAGCCATTTCACAGCGTTTTTCAGATTTTTTTGGGATTAGCTACTTTCTAAAATGAATATTTCTTAATTTTTAGGGCGAACCTTTCCTTGATTCTCACTATTTCCTATCTGAAGACAAAACGGGTGTTGGCGCTCAACGAAGGAGAAAGCGTTCACTAGAAAGTATACAGGATAGACCAGAAGTTGCTGAATTAATAGTAGACAGGCCAAGACGACGAGTTAAACGAGATTATATTGAACAACCTTCAATAATTGGTCCTCTTGAAGAAGCTCAATCTGGCAGAAAGCGTCGGCAAACAACTTTTTTTGAACGTCGTCCAGTTCCAAAATTGCCATTTCCAGATCCTTTATATCAAGATCAATGGTATTTGGTTCGTTTTTTTGATTCTTTTTAAAATTTTTCTGAGAAGGATTTGGTATTTTTTTGGGTACCATTCGATAGAGAACCTTCGACTTTGTATTGCGAAGTGATATCCGTATTCTCGCAAAATTACGTTGGGTCAAGTTCTCAACTTTGGGCCCAGCTGAATTAATAGTAGACCGGCCTAGACTCCCAAAAACCGAAACTTCAAACTCGACACCGAACCTCGACCCAAAAGTCAACCCCGACCCCGAAACCCGACGTGCCCTCCACGGCAAACCCCGATCCTCGACACTCCCCGACCCTGAAAGCTCGGGAAGCTACCTTACTTTGAACGGCCATAACTAGCCCCGTTGTCATTTTGCAAGAAAACTTGTATCACTTTACAATAGAAAGTCAGGGGTCCTCTATCGAATGGTATCAAAAAATATATCAAATTCGCACTTACAATAAAAGCTGGTCCCTTGTGAGAAAAAATTTTTTTTCTGTTAAGATTGGCCGAGCAGTAGGCGGATTTGATATGAATGTAAGAGAAGCTTGGTTGATGGGTTATGCTGGCAGAAATGTCTCAATTTCAATTTTGGATGATGGCATTCAAAGAGATCACCCAGATTTGGTCCATAATTATGACCCGTATGCGAGTACTGATATTAATGACCACGATGCTGATCCAACACCTCAAAACAATGGAGACAATAAGTATATTTTTTATTTTTTTTAAATCAAGGGAAATAACCTATGGGTACAAAAAGTCATTTTTCGATACTGGGATAGAAAAATTCAAGAACTTTTTTAGAGTAAAGACGGAAACATTTTTGTTGTTTTTTGGTTCCGGATATCTGAAAATTTTGGTTCCACGGTTCAGTTATCCGAAGATTCTGCGCTACTCACAATTAACTAGAGATCAGGACTTTTAAAAATTGGCCTTGGGTCAAGGAAAAATCAAGGAGTACCAAAAAATGTCCTGATTCTGAATCTGGATCCAGGCCGATCTCTACAATTAACAGTACCATTAAGATTCTAAATTCGAAAATTTGTTTGTTTTTTTATTGGGACATATTTTCAAATTTCCTTGTTCTCTTTTAACCTCTAATTAATTCCCCTCAAAAATAGACATGGAACTCGTTGTGCAGGAGAGATCGCAGCAATTGCTGGGAATGATGTTTGTGGAGTTGGTGTAGCTTTTTTATCAAAAATTGGAGGTGTTAGAATGCTTGATGGTCCAGTTAGTGATAGTGTAGAGGCTGCTTCTTTAAATTTAAATCAACAACATATCGATATTTATTCGGCAAGTTGGGGGCCTGAAGATGATGGAAAAACATTTGATGGACCTGGAAATTTAGCACAGGAAGCTTTTTATAGAGGTTTTATTTTAATTTTGTTTTTGGGTTTATTCAAAAAAAATTTTGAATTTTTAAAATGAATTTTTTGTGGAGAGTTTCACGAATTTTTTTTCATTTCTAAACGCTTTGGAACCCTATCAATTTCACGGCCTAAAATCCCATGTTTTCGTAAAACTACTATAAGGGGAATTTTATCAATTGATTATATGTTCGGGTGGTTAAGTCGGTAGTATCTCTGTCTTGTATACAAGCAATTATGAGATCGAAACATTTCAGGTTTTTAAAGCGGTGTCTAACTATTTTTTTATTATTTTCGTTGAAAATAAATTTTTCTTAAAATTTCACATAAATTTTTTATATAAAATTTTTTCTTTTACTTTTTATTTATAATTTAAGGAATTAAACAAGGACGTGGAGGTAAAGGGAATATTTTTGTCTGGGCAAGTGGAAATGGCGGTTCACGGTATTTTTTTTTAATTTTTTTTCTAAAATTAAAAAAAATTTTTTTGTTTAAAGACAAGACAGTTGTTCAGCAGATGGTTATACTACTTCAATTTATACATTAAGTATAAGCTCTGCAACTTTTGATAATCACAAGCCTTGGTATTTGGAAGAATGTCCGTCTTCTATTGCTACAACATATTCTTCTGCTAATATAAATCAACCGGCTATAGTATTTTTTTTTTGAAAGAAATTTTTATTTATTGATGTTTTTAATTTAAAGGTAACAGTAGATGTTCCAATTGGATGTACAAAAATGCATACTGGGACAAGTGCTAGTGCCCCTTTAGCTGCAGGAATTATTGCGTTGGCATTGGAAGCAAAGTTTGTTTTTTTTTTAAGATTTTTTTTTATTTTTTTTAAAGTTTAGAATGGTGTTTAGGTCAAAACTTTGGGATTTTTTGGGCTAGACTATTCCTTGGGAATTGTAGTTGAAGAATACTCCTACCAAAATTTTCCGTATCTAGATATCATTAGAATTTCTATGCTTTTCTAGGTTTTTTTTTATTCTTGACCGACTCTTTTAAATCCGAATCGATTCACCTTATTAAAAAAATTTATTTTGAGGAAAATCTATATTATCTTTGAGGATTGTGATTGGAAGATAGGGTTGTCGGTTTGGAACCAAACCGAATGTCTTTCAGTTTTGGATACCCGACGATTTTCCAAAAGATTACACCCAACTGAAAAATTTTCCAACAACTTCTCTCTTTAAAAAAAATTTTTTTAACATTTTTTTTATTTTCCAGTCCATCACTTACATGGCGTGATATGCAACATATAGTTTTGAGGACAGCAAATCCAAATCCTTTACTAAATAATCCTGGTTGGGCAATTAATGGTGTTGGAAGGCGTATTAGCAATAAATTTGGTTATGGATTAATGGATGCTGGTGCTTTAGTTAAATTGGCAAGAGTTTGGCAAACTGTACCTGAACAGCATATGTGTACTTATGAATATATTTTGGATGCACCAAGGTTTTTTTATATAAAATTTTGGGGATAATAGTAGCTCTGCCGAGATGGGTGTTTTTAAAAAGATAACAATTTTAAGTAAATGAGGAAGGGAGCATGTCTTTTCTAGTTGTCCATAAACATTTTTTAACAGAATCCACTTAGCAATAGTGGACTTCAAGGATGGGGCGGGTTGAAAGAAAAGAGGGTAGGACTTCGGATCGAGTTTCCAAAAATCTTTCGAATCCTTCACTATGGGACTTTCAAAAAATTTTTTAATTAAAATATTTTTTATCACATTTTTTCAAACCTTTTATAGACCTCGCCCAATTACTGGCCGTTTTGCAATGAATTTTTCCTTGGAAGTAACTGGATGTCTTCAAGGCTTACCTGTTCTCTATATTGAACATATCCAAGTTATAACAACTATACGTTTTGGAAAGAGAGGAGATTTAAAATTAACGCTGTTTTCTCCAATGGGAACACGTTCAGTTTTGTTACCTCCGAGGCCACAGGTTTTTTTTTTGATTCTTGGAAAATTTTTGAAAAAAAACTTTTAAGGATTACAATCAAAATGGCTTCCATAAATGGCCTTTCCTTACAGTTCAAATGTGGGGAGAAGATCCTAGAGGAATTTGGACTTTGTTGGTTGAATCAATTTCTACTAATATGAATATTGGAGGTTTGTTAAAAAGATTTTTTTATTTTTTTATTTAAAGACAAAAACGGGTTTATTTATTAATAGAAGAGACTGAATAGATGGAAAAATATTTGAATTTTCATTTTTGAATGGGACCGGGTTGAAAGAAAATAATTGTCTGGTTGAAATTTTGAAAATTTTCTTTCTTCGGGTCGGGTTTCATGTTGAGAAAAGTCTGGGTTTTCGGGTAGCCAGATTCTTCCCTGTTATGAAATTTTTTGGACATTTGAATTTTGAAAGTTTTACTTTTTTGAGTTGAAAAAATAAATTAATCAATTTTCTATGAAACGGAGAAAACTATAATTGACAGCCTGATTGAAAATTAATTTTTGTTTCGAGTTTCCTTAATAATTTTCTATGTTTTGTGCACAGATTCAAGTGCCCAAAAATTTTTTTTGTAATTTTTTGTCAATTAAATTTCTTAAAAAATTCAAAAATTAATTTTTTAATCCTCTAAAAATATTTTTTTATTTTTGTAGGAATATTCAGTGATTGGACAATGCTTTTATATGGAACAGAAGAGCCAGCCCAACCAAGTGATCAACGTTATGGTCCATATAATCCACAACAATTTCATCGTCCTTCTTCTGGTGGTATTGGACAACCTTCTCAGGTAGGCACAAATAATCGACGTGTAAATGGAGGTGGTAGTGGTAGTAGAAATTTAAATAAAAATATTGGAGGGGGAAGTGGTTGGCCCGGTTGGTTTACAGGATCACCTACAGCTAATAGACCATTACAACACCAACATATACCTCCACCACAATTAAAAAAGAATTTTAATAATAATAATAATAATGGAGGTGGGAATGGAGTCTCTCCTCAATTCTCGTCGAATAATAATAATATATTTGGCAATTTTATTAGACATTTGAGTAGAATTGTGAATTCGAGACGAGATTAGTTTTGTAGTATTTTTAAGGAGTTTAGTTAATTTTTTGAAAAAAAAATTTTTTTTTTATTTTTTCTATCCAAAAAAAGCATTTTTTAACAACATTTTTTTCCCCAAAATTTACAAAACAAATTTACTTTATATTTTTAACTTTTAATACTCTAACTGTCCTTTTCTTTAGAAAAATTTTTTAGAATTTTCTAAAAAATTTTCTATACCCTAAAAAAATTTTCTATACCCTAAAAAAATTTTTTTAGAATTTTTTTTTTAATTTTTTAGAATTATCTTTTTAACAATTTTTCCTATTTTTTTAATACACTAAAAAAATTCCTCTCCTATCACTTAATAATTTTTCATTTCCTTTATTCTAAATTCTATTCACTTAGACTTTCACTATCTTAAAATAGTTTTTTTTTTAATTTTCCTTTAAAAAAGGGAGAAAGAAAGCAAAATTTTTCTAAAAATAAAAATTTATGACCAAATGTCTCTTGATAAAAAAGAAAAATTTAAAAATGGGACATAAAATGTGTCTTTCAGCCTAGAAAAAAATATTTTTTTTTAGTCGCTTAAGGGTGTGCTTAATATTCTAATTTTTTTAAATTTTTTTGAAGATTTTTTTAGCTAATTATTTTCAAAAAAAAATTTTTTTTTTTTGAGTTGCTTTATATTTAATTTTTTTTATTTTTTTCCTTTTTTAAAAATTTTAACAAAAAAAAATTTTTTCTCAAAAAAAATTTTTCCTCTCCTCTTCTAACAGATGATGATTGATTTGCCCCAACTCATCACCATACTACAAATAATAGCTCTAATATTTATTAAATTAATTGGAATATTTGTATGTATAAAATTATGTATAAAATGTAGAAGAAAGAAGCGAGGAGGAGGAGGGAACAAGATTTCTGATAGTTGTTTAACTAATTTAAATAATAATGGGGTAAGTGGAGGAGGAAGAAGTGAAGCAACAACAACATTTTCATCAACAACAACAACAACAGCACTACCAAATAATTCATTAAATAATTTAACTATAACAACAACTGAACTAAAAAACAACAATTTTAAAAATTCATTAAAAAAGGCTTGTTGTAAAAACAACAAAAATAATAATAAAAATAATAACTAACAAAAAAACCTAATTATAATTAAAAATTAAAAGGAAAAAGGTGTTGAATAAAAAAAAAGAGATCGGGTAATTAAATCTATGTAAGAGAGTGTTTGCCAAGCATTTTTTGATATATATGTATAAACATATCCTTTGGGTTTTGGACGGATTTTTTTTTCGAGCAGTTACAGTCGTAGTTTGTAAAGTGCATTCCTGTTTTTGCCCTCCCTCAGATTTTTTCATGCTTATGTATTCGGGCTCGAACTTTTGGCTTTTTTTTCATGCTGGACCCCTTGTTGTGTGTCCCTAATTTTTTTACCTTTTTTTACCCGATCCTTTTTTTTTAAGTTCTGGTTTGCTGTGGTTTTTTAACCTTGTTTTTGTTTTTTTTTTGTTTGACACACATTTTGTTCCCTATATTGCCTTAACTTTGTTTCTGCATTTTTATGTACAAATAAGGTGCGTTGCAAAATTATAGGCGCACCCGAAATTTCATGAGTTCTGTCTTTTTTTAATATCTCTTTTTAGTATTTTCGTCTTAGTCGGTTTGTCTATTATTAAAAAGAAGGGAAAACAAAAATCAGAAAGAAAACTGAAAAAGAGAAAGAGATATGGGTGGATTTTCAAAAAAGTGGTGTTGCAAAATTATAGGCGCACTTCCGGTCCATCCTGTTAAAAGGCAACTAAAATTCCCTAAAAATTTCTGTCAACTTATCTATCAATAATTAATAAAATAGAAAAAGAACGAAGTCGAAAACTATTTAGATCACTGAGTTCTCAAGCCTCCGTTTTCAACTGGAAATGGGGGTACAGTACTTCAAAAAATATTTTAGACCTCTTAAAGTAGGTGTAAAATCTTTCTTCTATACTCATCAAATAGCCAATAAAATTTGCTATAAGATACAGAAGGACCCATCCTTCTAGAAAATTTGTCCGGATCAGCGCTCAGGCTAGAAAAAACGAAAGCCAAAAACAATGCATTTTTAGGCTATTTCTGGGCAGCAGTTATTCTAGCCTGAGCGCTGATCCGGACAAATTTTCTAGAAGGATGGGTCCTTCTGTATCTTATAGCAAATTTTATTGGCTATTTGATGAGTATAGAAGAAAGATTTTACACCTACTTTAAGAGGTCTAAAATATTTTTTGAAGTACTGTACCCCCATTTCCAGTTGAAAACGGAGGCTTGAGAACTCAGTGATCTAAATAGTTTTCGACTTCGTTCTTTTTCTATTTTATTAATTATTGATAGATAAGTTGACAGAAATTTTTAGGGAATTTTAGTTGCCTTTTAACAGGATGGACCGGAAGTGCGCCTATAATTTTGCAACGCACCTTATTGACACACAACACCTTTTTTTTTACCCAAAATTTTGTTTTTTACAAAAATTCTACCTTTTAGTTGCCATATATTTTTTAATAATTTTTAAAAATCGATTTCACACTGATTCTAACTGACTTAATAATTTTTAACAGATAATTCTTTACCCGGAAAATTTTCAATTTTTTCCCTCTAGCACTTGCTAATTTTTTAATTATGTATATTTTTTAAGTCTTGGGAGGACTAACCTTGTTTAAAAAAAAATTTTTTTAAACAAGGACAAGTCTATAAAAATATTTTTTTAGTTGTAAATATAAGTCCGGGAACTAAAAAAGAAAATCTTTAATAAATCTATAATTTTCCTTTCTCAAAAAATTAGGCCCCATCAGTGTGGTCTCGCTTTACAAATTTGATTCGGGGTGGAGGCTTTCTACTACGCTAAAAAACTAAAAAAAAAAAGCGCAACGCTGTGCAAGAAGGAACTTTTTGTTTTTTTTTTATTTTAGAAATTTTTTAGTTCATAATTTTAATTGCTAAAGCGAAGCGCTTTCAATAATTTTTTTTGTTTTTCATATCTTTTGTTTTTTTAAAAAGACATATCCATACTTCATTAAGTGTTCTACAAAATTTTCTTAAAAATTAATTTTTCTTTCTCCTTTATACGACGGAATCTCTTTATGTAACGTCATCCCTTTCGAGAGCAAATTTTGTTGTTAGTGTAGAAGGAGGGGGTGAAGTGATTTGGCAAGGGGGAAGTGATTTGGGCCTATTCTTATATACATGGCCATCCCAGTTGTGATTCTAGGTTGATCCTTGAAATTATAAGAGGGAGGAGGAGGAAGAGACGTGTGGGAGGTGTATGACGTTATGAATAGCTTCCATTTTGTATTATTTTGCCAAAAAATTTTTTTCTAATCAATTGTGATTTTTATTTTAAGATACTTAATACTTCTCTTTCTAAATACTTAAAAACACACTTCATTTTAAATTACTTAAAATTTTTTTTTTAATTTTTACACTTGTCTTTTTTTTAATAAAAATTAGAGATTGAATACTAAAGAGTAGGGTTGGGGCCCGATCCGAAAGATCGAGTCGGGCCTCGAATTTTGGCCCGAAAAAGACTCGATGCCCGGCTCGATAAAAATGAGGCCCGAAAAGAATGACTCGAACGTCGGCCCGACTCGAAAACCCCAACCTTACTAAAGAGATTTAAATAGGGGTTATTGAGTTGATTATTAAAGATGTCTATCTTTTGAATTATAATTGATGATCCTTCAAGTCTCAATCTCTAATATTTTTTTCTTTGACTCTTCTTTCTTTTTTTTATTATGTTTTTAGAGGTGGGGGAAAAACTCTCGTGGACTTTAAGAATTTTTTTTAAAATTTTCTTTGACCTTTTACAATTAAAAAAATTTTTTTGACCTTCAGCAAACTTAAATTTTACAAAAAATCGAATTTCCCTCCCACCTAATTTTTTTTTAATTTTTTTTTCTAAAAAGTGTATTTAATATTTTTTAAATTCCCGCATTTAAAAAATTTAATTTTCTATATGATGTGATATTTTTTTTTGTGTATTTGTTTTGTATAAAAATAGTAGAAACATTTTGCTTCTACTTTATAGTAGAAGCAGAAAAGTAGAAGCATTTAAATTGTGTGTAGAATTTTCTTAATTAAAAAAATTTTTTTTTTAATTTTTAGTTCATTTGTTTTTTTTCAAATTTTTAAAATGCTGAATAAAAAGCTTTTTAAAGAATTTTTTTACTTCTTTTAAATTTAAAATTTTGTAATCGACGAGAATTGGGGAGGGAAAGACGCCTAAATTTCATTTAATTTTTAAATATTTTTTTATTTAGAAAATATTTTTTAGATTTTTTTAGAATTTTTAAAATTGTTTTCCTCTAAAAATTCATCCAAAATTTTTTAATTTTTTTTGGCATTTTTAAATTTAATATTTCCCCTCCACCATTCTCGTCGATTATGGTACTTTAGAGTCTTGTTTCTGTCGAACATGTTTTTCCGTTTAAAATTCTAAGCCTAAACATTTTATTTAAATCAGAAACACTTAAAAATCAGAAAAACATGTTTTAATATTAAAAAAACATGTTCTGAATACCAAAAACATGTTTTGAATGTCTTAAAAACATGTTTTTAAGATTAAACAGAATGTTTCTCCAAAACATGTTTTAAAAAGTTAAAAAAATGTTTTTAAAGATTAAAAACAAGTTTTATAAAATTCAACATTTTTAAAACATTAAAAAAATGTTTTAAATTCCAGAAAAATATTTATAGCTATCAAAAACATGTTTAATAAAATCAGAACATTTACAAAACATCAAAAACATGATTAAAATATTATAAAATCAGAAAAACATTTATATAAACATTAAAAACATTAAAAATGTTTTTGGCGTTTTAATAAAACATTTTTGGCGCACAACTTTAAGTTTTAGAAATTAAATTTTGTTTAAAAAAATAGAACGAAACAACAATAACAACAACAGCACAAGAAGAAACAGCAATAACATTTGGTGATTTACGTTCTGTCGGTGATTGCCATCCCGAATGTTTGGGTTGTTCTGAGAGCAAGTCTCAAACTGCTTGTTTTTCTTGCCGTCATTTTACTCAATCTTTGAGAAATCGGGCTGGATTTAAGTAAAATTATTTTTTTAACGTGGGAATCAGGGATCGCTCCGAAAAATCGGGAATATGATTTTCTGTTGGCGCGATCCCTGGAGGGAATATTAGGCTAAAAATGTATTGAAATTAAAAATAATTTTTTTCAATGTTCTCTTGCTCTCTACTTAACGGGGCTTAAGCTTTGATAATGTAAGGAAGAGAAAAAGAGAGAAAAGATCCAGCTGGCTAGCATTTAAAACGCTGACTGCGGGGGTTTAAGATCTAATAAAAGAGAAGGTGAAAGCAGCGTCCCGGTAGCTCAGTTGGTAGAGCACCTGTACGTGGTGAGCGAAAGCGCCTAGCAATAACTGCCAGGAGGTCGCAGGATCGAAGCCTGCCCGGGATTAAACTTTTACCTCGCTCTTACTATAACTTTAAATGGCCACAACTCTTTTTTTAGCCTTGATTCAATCCATACAAAAATTTTAAATCATTCGAAAGCTCTCAATGAGGAGAATATTTTTCTGGCTGAATTGGCTGTCGAGTCTAGGAATATTTTAAATAATTTTAAAAACAATTTTAGATGTGTTTCCCATTGCGACACTGGATTTTACGCTGATGGGGATAAATGTAAAAGATGTTCTTCTGACTGCGAAACTTGTTCTTCTGGAGAATTGTGTGATACTTGCCATGGGGCAAAATTGCTTATAGATGTTAAACATTATGGACATTTGGATCATGGAAGATGTGTAGATTCGTGTCCTTCTGGTTTAGTTGCTGTTTGTGAGTTTTTTTTGAATTTTTTTAAAATTTTTCTGCGACACCCAAAAGATCACCAACCAAAAGATAACCAAGTTTTTCAGTCTCGAGGCCGTATTTAGTGCCATAACTTTTTTGATTCTTAACCGATTTAAATAATTATTATATCAATCGAAAGCTATGGATGTGAGGATTATTTTTTCTAACAGGACTGATAAGATCCAATCACTTGTTAAAAAGTTATGGACTGGTAAGTGCGCGTAATCGTGATTTTTGACCTTTATTTTGCTGTAACTTTTTGTAGGATGGTCTGATCAGGTCAATCCTCTTAACTAAAATAATCTCCAAATCCAGATCTTTCGATTGATATAATAATTACTTGGATCGGTTAAGAAGCAAAAAAGTTATGGCCCAAAATAGTTTGCGATCTTTTGGGGTTTTCTAACAAAACCTTTTGAATTTTTCTTAAATTTTTTTCAGATAAAAGCACAATACAAGCCAAATGTGTCTTAAAAATAAATACTTGTGCTGCTGGTTATTTTCAAAGTGATCAAGCTACTGGTGTTTGTTTAGATTGTGATAAGGCTTGCTCATTATGTCATGGACCTGGTAAGGAGGGAGATATTATTATTTTTTAATATAGAAAGTTTTAAAGCTTTTAATTAAGTTCGTCTATGGCCTTAAGGTTTCCGGCTGTCAGATTTTTATTATTTTAATGGGTGCAGGTTCGAATCCGATTGCCTCCCCTATTTAGTTTAGAATTTTTTTCGTCAAAATGTTTACTTTAAAATTTTTTTTCGTTTAAAAAAATTTTCTAAAAAAATTTTTTTAATTTTCTAAAAATTCTAAAAATCGAAATTAATTTTTTTAAAGGCCCTCTACAATGTGACCAATGTGCCCCAGGTTATGGCAACTCTTCCATCGGTTATTGCCGTCCTTGTTGCTCAACAGATCAATTACAACAACACGATAATAGTTGTGAAGATTGTAGCCATATATATTTAACAACGCCTTATTCACCATTTTCTTCTACCTTTACCTCCACAAATTTATTAACAATCAATTCAATTTTTATGTCTTTTTTGTTTGTTTTTGTGCTGGTTTTGATTGCTACTTTGGGTTGTTGGCTTTGTTACAAGTTGATTTACTTTTGTTGTTGCAAACAAAAAGATGGACGGGCGGATTTGGAGTGAGCTTTTAATTTTATTTTTCGATTGGGGACGTTGGAGTATAGGAGGAAATAAGACTAAGACTCTAATAGACAACAAGAAATATGTATAAATTAGGTTGAGACTCTAAAGTCAATGAATTTGAATTTGGGACTCTAAGGACAATAAAAACTTAAAAAGGAACTCGAGTGTTTTATTCGCAATTATTTGGGCACACTTGGACTACATTTTTAAACAGATTTTAAAAAATTTCAAAAATTTTTTAAACTCTAAGATATACTCCCCTAACAACAATCGACAACAAAACATATCAAAAAACAAAACAGCCAAGTACTGGTCATCAAAACCAAGCCTTTGAATTATTAGGAGAGGATTCTGAGTCTGATATAGATGTGGTAATAGATGAAATGGAGGTTGAAGAAGATGGAAAATTGAAGGAAGAGGGCATTAAAGTCGATGAAAATATTATCGATTTAATCGAAAAAGCTTCAACATCAAAAGAGGCTGTTTAAGTATTTACCTCTATCTGATAATTTATTTTGTGGGGTACCCAAGAGACCGAAGATCGGAAGATCAACACTAACTTTTTTTGATCTTCTGCCTGTTGATCTTTTGGGGTGTGTGCATTAATTTATTTTTATTTCCCGGTTTATACATTCATAATATGTCTGTTAACACTTTGTATTTAAATTAAAGTTATATAAATTTGGTTTGTGGAAAAAAGAGGCTGTTTGAGTAAAAATCAATAAATCAATATCAATCGATAAAATCAATATATTGATTTTTAAATTTTTAAAAATTTTAATTTTCAAAAAATCGATACTAATCGATAAAATCAATACTAATCGATAATTGATTTTTAAAATATTTTTAATTTTCAAAAAAGCGATACTAATCGATAAAATCAATACTAATCAATAATTGATTTTTAAAATATTTTTAATTTTCAAAAAATCGATACTAATCGATAAAATCAATACTAATCGATAATTGATTTTTAAAATATTTTTAATTTTCAAAAAATCGATACTAATCGATAAAATCAATACTAATCGATAATTGATTTTTAAAATATTTTTAATTTTCAAAAAAGCGATACTAATCGATAAAATCAATACTAATCGATAATTGATTTTTAAAATATTTTTAATTTTCAAAAAATCGATACTAATCGATAAAATCAATACTAATCAATAATTGATTTTTAAAATATTTTTAATTTTCAAAAAAGCGATACTAATCGATAAAATCAATACTAATCAATAATTGATTTTTTAAAAATTCAAAAAATCCATTTGCAATTACAGCCCTTTTTTGTGCAAATTTGAAAGATGTTCAAGGAGTTTCAAAGTTAAATAAACGTTCTTTAATCCCTAGAAAAGCCAATAAAGCAAACAAAGCAAAAACAAGCTATTTATAATTGAAAAATGAAATGAAATTTTTAAATTTACCAGTTGCATATATTCAGCAAATAAAAATGACAAGGAAATGGCTACTTGTTCCAAGGAAGATTTTTGCATTTTAAAAAGACTTTTAATTAATATTTTCCGGAAAATATGGAGCTTTAAATATATTGCTGTAAAATACAAAATATTACTGAAATGTTTCCGGAAAATATATAATAAATTGTTACGGAAAATACATAGGTAATTGTCAGGAAAAGAAAATTATGTTGTGTATTTTCCGGAAAAAGTATAACTCTAAAATAAATGTTCCGGAAAAGTATAACTATGAAATTAAAAATCCTTCCGGAAAAATGTATATTAGTAAATATCTTTCCGGAAAAGTATAACTATGAAATTAAAAATCCTTCCGGAAAATTATATTAATAAATATCTTTCCGGAAAAGTATAACTATGAAATTAAAAATCCTTCCGGAAAATGTATATTAGTAAATTTCTTTCCGGAAAATGCACAACTTAATACATTAAATACATGAATGAGATTTGTGCACACATACATATGTGCGCGATTTATGTATTGATGACCATTGACCCAGATTTAAAAATAAAGAGAAGAAAAATATAAGTTTTTGAGAGATTTGGTTGGAAAGAACAAAAGAAGATTAATACAATCAATATTTAAATAAAGAATATTTAAAAAAAAGGGAACACAAGTCTGCACAGTTAAAGTCTTTTTCGGATCACAACGTATAATCAGCCCATAACTCTTTAAGGATTGAAAGGATTTTATTAGTTTAATAACGATCAGTAAACCCAGGGCTTTCGATTGATATATAAATCATGAGATTTCGAAAAAAATTCAAAAAAGTTAAGACCCTAAAACAAACACAACCGTGCAGATGAGTGACTTGAAGACAACACACAAAATTGAATTTAATTCTTAAATTTCCTTTTCCATTTCTTTTTAATTCTAAACTTACTGCTTGGAGCAAACTTGCGATGACGCATATTTAATTTCACAAAATTACCTCCATTTTGTTTTCTAGTTGTTGTTGTTCTCTTCTTTGTTGGATATTTTTTGATTGAAGTCGTTTTTGTTTTGTTCTCTTCTTCTTTCAATTCTTCTTCCTCATCATTTTCAATTTTTTCTTCATTTTTGCCCTCTTCGTCAAATTCTTCGTCTTCTTCCTCCTCGTCAGAATCTTTTTCTATAAAATTAAAAAAATAAAATTTTTGTTTGGAAGATTGGATAGTGAACTAAACCAGGAATGACTATAACCTTATTCTTACAACCACATATTTTAAAAAGTAGGTGGAAGATGGATGGAACCGAACTGAGAAAAAAAAGGTTGGTCGAATTCTGATTAACCCCCTTATACATTCATGAGATGTAAGGCTGAAACTAAAAATAGGTTAAAGGTATTATTCGAAGTATAGCATTTGAGTAGGCGGAGGGCTGTACGTGGAGAGAAAAGGCGCCTAGGAATAATAAACACTGCCTCTAAGGAAATAACTGGACCAAAGTTTGCCCAGCACTTCTGGGACATAATTGTGGGTCTTATTGAAAGAAATAAAGGTTTTCACAATAAAGAGACCCCCTCAAAAGAACCTTAAAAAAATAAAAACCTGGAGTCATCAGCAACAAATTCCCAATATTTTTGCAGATAACAGCTTGTTTCATCATCCGAGCTGGTGAAGGTGTTTTTAAACCATTTTTGTTGACGTTTGAAGGAGAAGACAGGAAGCCTTTCCATTGTTGTTTTAACGGAGAAATGAATGATTCATCAAGTGGAGGGCGTTGAAATAAAAATTTGTTTGTAGACGAAGAACTTGTTGATGGACCAGAAGGACGGAAGAATTCGTCACAAGTGTTTGTTGACTAAAAAATATTTTGGAATTAATTGAGATCTTTTTTTGACTCTGTCCCCAAAGTTTAACCCAAAAAATGTCTTTGATCAAATATTTTTTTGTATCTTTTTGGCATTCCGATAGCTTTTAGATGATGGATTTTCGACACTCCAGCCTTTCGTATCATTCCGAAAAAGGGGAGAACCCCCATCATTTTAATAAAATCCTACAGATTTTGGCCGGTCCTTCAAAACCTTCAAACAAAACAAAATTTAAAGAGACAGTCCTAAAACCCCAAAAGTTACCCAAAAAATAAATAAAAAAAATTAACCATTTTAGCTCTTCTCTTCACTGGAGACAAAAATTCTTCATCTTTTAATTCATTCGGCTTCAAGGTTAATAGAGGTGTTGATTTATTGTTGTTGTTGAACATTTTTTTAAAAATATTTTTTGACTAAAACTAAAAAATAAAAAGATTATTTCATTTTAATTCAGAAAATGACACGAAAAAGAGGGGGAAATTATCTCAAAAAAATTTGGAGCTAAAAATGAAGAAAAAGATAAAATTGGCATTCATTTTACCTAAATTGTTTTTCTAATTTAATAGAAGGGGATGTATTTTCCGGTAAAAAGTTTCCCAGAAAATATAGTTATTTTTCCGGATAATGCATTATTCCCAGAAAATGTGTTTATTTTATACAATATAATTTCCGGAAGAATATAATAAAATGTATTTTCCGGAAATTATTTTAGTCTTTAATAGGTAATGGGGCTAGTGGAAGGTTGATATGTTCTTGGACACTCCGCGAGTTTGGACAAAAAGTAATTTAAAAAACCTCCATCACCAGGCAAATTAACAAAGTAATTTTTACAACTTCATTTGACAAGCAAAACAGGTTTCCTAAAAAATGGAATTTTATTTCATCAGAATAAACCAAACAAAACCTGAAACTGCAATTTATAATTTGTAATCAAATCCACAGACGTTCAGGATGGAGCCGAGCGGGTTCATCATCGACAAAACTGCATTGTGTTAATGCCAAGTCCTAAAAATGCTTAAAAACCCCTTCCCTCCCCAGATACAAGCCAGGGATTTAAGTGGACTTATTTGCGGACAAAACTTGCGGATGTTTAGAAAATATAACACACTACTTGTTGCCACGACGTCCACTTGCATCATGAAGAGCAATACCATTGGGGCCCCCAAAGGCGGTCACCGATGAGGGGCCACAAAGGCGCCACCAGAAGAGCAATACCATTGGGGCCCCCAAAGGCGGTCACCGATGAGGGGCCACAAAGGCGCCACCAGAAGAGCAATACCATTGGGGCCCCCAAAGGCGGTCACCGATGAGGGGCCACAAAGGCGCCACCAGAAGAGCAATACCATTGGGGCCCAAAGGGCCACAAAGGCGCCACCAGAAGAGCAATACCATTGGGGCCCCCAAAGGCGGTCACCGATGAGGGGCCACAAAGGCGCCACCAGAAGAGCAATACCATTGGGGCCCCCAAAGGCGGTCACCGATGAGGGGCCACAAAGGCGCCACCAGAAGAGCAATACCATTGGGGCCCCCAAAGGCGGTCACCGATGAGGGGCCACAAAGGCCAGCCAACCAACCACCATGAAGAGCAGCCTTAAAAATATTTTAAAAAATTTAAAAATGTCAAAAACCGACAAGTTTTGTCCGCAAATACCCCCCCCCCCATTCAAGGATTAAACCCTTTTCTTTTTCTCTTGCAGGTGTGGAGTTGTTGCAGGAGTGCTACATAATGTTGTCCGGCCTTTGCTTAGTTTCCTTCTTGATGTCCTTTGTGCGCAGTTTCTACAAAAGGAAAAAATTCATTTAAAAGAAAATTTTTTATTGGCATAAAAACGCTCCTAGAACACCCCGTTCACTTATAAGCCTGACAACTCATTTGTTGTGTCAGCAAATGGAAAAGATCGGAGGACAGAGGGAATATGGACTTTTATTAACCTGATACCCCATCAACAGACAGGATCGAGACAAAGGATCTGTGCCTGACAGGGGATAAGCTCTCTTTTACAAGCTTACAAAAAGACCCCCTATTCCCAGAAAGGACAACAAGGATTATCAAAAAAAACAAAACCTGAAGTCATCAGCAACTAATTTCCAAAGATTGTTCCATCATTTGAGCTGGTGAAGGAGTTTTTAAACAATTTTTGTAGACGTTTGAAGCAGGTGAAGACCAGAATCCTTTCCATTGTTGTTTTGATGGAGAAATGAATGATTCATCAAGTGGAGGGCGTTGAAATAAAAATTTGTTTGTAGATGAAGAACTTGTTGTTGTTGTTAAACATTTTGATGAATTAATTCTTCAGCAATTTTTGAACTGCTTGTCGACTAAAAAAAGAATAAATTAATTATTCATCTTTGGACTGTGTCCATAAAATGTTTTTCAAAAAGTAGTAAACAAACAAAAAAAAGGTTATTGAATGAACAAGAGACGCAAACAAATCAATAACCTTTTTCACCATTAAAAACAAAAACGAAAACAAACGTCTCTCATGTTTTTCCATTATCCCTCTTCTATTATTGATTTTCTTCTCTGACCATGAAGTCAAATTTATTTTTTCCAACAGCAGAAAGAAAATAAAGATAAAATCTGACTTCTCTAACCACTTCATAATTTTGCTTGTCTAAGCAATGGTCAGAGAAGAAAATCAATAATTGAAGAGTGATAATGGAAAAACAAGAGAAGATGGACAGTTAGCGTAACTTTTCCACTTCTTTAAATGAGTGGGGGGACAGTTGACCTTATAGGCGTAAAAGGGACAGTTGGCCTAAAGGTGTTAAAAGGCTTAAAGGAAGGGACAGTTGGCCGTCTCACTTTAAGCCCAGTTCGAAGTCTCGAACACTGCTTCTTCGAACTCTTCTTCATTTCCCCTTTTAATTCCTAAACTTTCAAAGTTACCTTCATTTTGTTGTTGGTGGTTGTTCTCTTCTTCCTTCAATTTTTCTTCCTCATCATCTTCAATTTCTTCATTTTTGTCGTCTTCATCAAATTCCTCTTCTTCTTCGTCTTCAGCATCGTTTTCTACAAAATTTTAAAAATAAAATTTATTTGGAAAAATGTATTAGAGGAAAAATGTATAGAGACTAAAAATCAATAAATTATCTAATTTATAGTAAAATCACAACTCATGAAAATTTGCTAACAGAAACGATATGATATATTATTAACGTCATTAATTTAATAAATACTATTTAGATTATAAAAAATCTAAGAAAAAAACAAAAACGTCATTCTTGGTTCAAGGCTCCTCATCAGCATCGCTTAGCACCTCACCGTGACTGGCTAACATACGTCTATAACTGTGCATTTTCTTATCTTGTTCTGCCAACAATAAAAGTAAATCCTCATGCTCTTTTTTTAACAAGGTCAATTCTTCCGAAGAAGTTTCATCTGGCGGAGAGGAAGTCATCTGAAACAAATAAGGAAAAAATAATATTTTTGAGATTAAATCTTAATATATTTAGGAAAAATAATTTTTAAAAGGGTAAAAACTAAAAAAATAATTTTTTAAAAACTTTTAAAAAATTAAAAGAAATATAAAAATGGTAAAAATTTGCAAAAAATAAGAAAAAGAAAAATGTTGGGCACCAAAAGGAATCGAACCACCGTCGGTTAGTGGTATAGTCGGAGACGCTAACCAATACACCGATGCTCTTAACTCAATCTAATATAAATTTAGCTATATAGTCAAAGGAATAAAAAAAACAATTAAGGGAGAATAAGGGAGAGCTCCCTTTCCTCAAGGAAACCCCCAAATCAAAAAATAAAAAAAAAACCTTTTGTTGTTTTAAATTAGCATATTGTTCACTCAAATTCTGCAATTGATTTTCAGAGTCATTTAACCTTTGTTCAAGTTCTTTTGATCTACCCAAAATATTCTCATTTTGTTTAACTAACTCTGTAAGTTGTTGACTTTGTTGTTCAAAAGCTTGCCATCCAAATTGAATTTGTTGTTCTAATTCGGTTTGTTGTTGTTTTAATTGTTGAATAGCGGGTTCTGATGGATGTTCAAACTTGAAAAAAAATATTTAGAAAAAAATGTTCTGGGAAAGTTTTTAGGTGAATCCTTTTTTATGGATAGAGTTAATAAGACACCATTCTCTAAAGTATTTTAAAATTAAAAAAATTGAAAAATCTAAGAAAAGTTTATCAAGTGCATTTTCCAAGCACCAAAAAAGTATAATAAGACGCAAAGCAAAAAAAAGTTAATTCAAAAAAACCCAAACATAAAAATCAGGGATGGGTTAATTCGAAAACAGAAAAAAAATTAGACCAGGTCTCTGGTTTCAATGTTCGAGTCGAAAAAAGATCGGGCTACGGATAACCCGCCCATCAATGAAATAAAAATATACAACAGGGATAATCTCCCCCATATTTTAAAATGCAGAAGAAAAAACCCTACCAAATAAACCCATTTTTTACAACAACAAAAAAAACCTGTGCTAACTGAAACGATTGCCATTGCAATGCCCATTGTTTATATTTTTCTGCTTCAGCTTGCCATTGTCGGGTAACACTAAAAAACAAAAAATTAATATTCTCTCCTTTTTAAATTTCAAAAAATAAACATTGTAAGTTGTTGTAATTTAATTTCAGCATCTGCACGTTGTTCACAAAGTGCAGATTTTTTAGACAACTCATTTTTTAATTGTTCAATTTGTTGAGTAAATTCTTCAATATTTGGTGGAGTTAAAGCAGCATTGACATCAAAACCATTTGGAATTGAATTTCCATTTGAATACTTAAAAAATTTTTTGAATTTTTGCGGACATTTTTTGCGGACTGAGACCATAATTCACTATAAGTTTTTTAAATTCTTATCTATAACTCTTTTGAAACTCAATCTTTCCTTATGACTATACAACAAGGCCTTGGATGTCTTGATTACTCCCCCCCCCCTCTCAATTATTTTCGCAAAAGGACTGATAAACTCCGATCACTCGTTAAAAAATTATGAACTGATAAGTGCGCGCAATCGAAATTTTTTTTGATCCTTATTCGGCTATAACCCTTTGTAGTATAGAAATATTTAAATCGCTCAAAAAAATGGCCTCGAGACTGAAATTGGATAGACTTTATTAACACAAAAAAAAACTATAAAAATCAACCATATTTACCCCATTCTGATGAATTATTTGCTGTTGCTGATTATTAACTTCAACCGCTGTTGTGGATGAGATAGTAGTCTTCATTTCATCAAGCTTCCTAACAAGTTCAGCAATTTTTTCATCCTGTTTCATTATAATTTTTTTGTAGGGGGCTAATGCAGTTTCCCATTGGGCATTTGCAGTAGAAGGAAATTCTCCATTTGGGCATAACATTTTTAACAAATTATCTTTAATTTAAAAAATTCTGTCTAGTGTTTAAACTCTCGGATAGTGAGTTAAATCTAAAGAGATCTTTAACCCAGTGATTTCACATGATATATTAAAATAAAAAAAAAGAAGGCAAAGTCACCATTAGGGATCCTGGTTGAATAAATTTTTGACAAATCTTTACTGATAAGTTATCCAAAGTCTATATATCAAAGAAGAACCCCTCTTGATTAAAATTAAAGAAAAACAAACTTTCAATTCCTTTAAAGAATTTTGTAAATTGATAATCGACCAACAAATCAGAAGGATTTTTAGCTAACGGTTGTGGTCTTTGTGCTGCTCTAATATAAAATTCTGATTTGGCAACCCCCTCCAAATATTCAGCAATTCGTTCACGACCAATTTGACGACGTTCTAATAATTGGATGAAATTGGAACTGAAAAAAAAATTTTGAAAATTAAAAAAATAATTCTCTCCTCCCTTACACTTTTTCAGTTTTATCTTCAGCTAGCTCCCATGAATGAAGACATATACCAATTAAAAATGCTACCAATCCTTTTATAAATTGATTTTCTGTTTCTGTTATTTCTGTGTTTTGGTCAACTTGAAAAATTATTTTAATAAATCAAAAAATTTTTTGCGGACAAATATTTGCGGACAAATTGAAAATTATAATAAATGGGAACACAGACAGTAGATTCTTTCCAAATACACTATTTAGATGCCAGGGATGGATAGGATTACCCTACAACATTTTAAACATATATACGCCAGTGATGGGTCGGATTACCTGAACCAGGAACCCAAACCTCTTCGACCCTAAATTCGACACGCGGACCGAAACAAGATTTCGACCTTTTTTAACCCGATCTATCCTTGATGGGCAGGATAATGAGCATATTGGCGGTGTATTTAATAATATCGGTTAAGTTAGTGAATGTCCGGAAATATCGTCCGCAAATTTATTGTTCCTTCAAAAATTTCAAAAAAAAAATTCCCAAACAAACCTAGCTGACTTATTAAAAAATTTATATTCTCATCATTCTTCATAAAATGGTCAATAGCAGCCGTACAATTATAAAACCAGGTCGAAAATAGCATTAAAAGGCCACAACGAATTTGTAACTTTCTTGGACCACAAGTACAAAGCATTCGAGTTAAATGTGAAAGTAACAATTGGGGCTCTTTATTTGTTGAAGTAGAAAGTTGGACACGCAATAGTTGGGGTTTTAAATGATCTGCATCATGCAAAGCATGAACGAGAATGACTGAAGCAAACCTTTAAAAAAATAAAAACCGATGAGTGAGTAGATCTAAGCAGGATGCTAGGACCAACTGTACTAGTACCAATGTACAAAAGCCAGGCATTTTTTTTAACTTCCCTGGGTTTTTCCTAGACTAAAGAGAAAAGATTCTATATAGGAGTTGTAAAATCAGTCTTTGCGTTTTCCAAGGCTTGGGTTTTGCTTAAACCAGGAAAGATTATTTTCGAGCTTATCAGATCTAGCCTATGGATTCAAAAATTAGTCCAAACCCAGACCTTTTAAAAACTTCTCTAGAGTAAAAAAAGTCGGATAAATATTTACGGCCAATTCCTGCGGACTTTTTTCTTGCGGATTTTCATAAAAATATATTAACTTACCAAACCTGTACAGGTTCATGATTAACTAAAGCCGCACACAAATAATGTCCTATTAAAACTTGAGCTTCATCATCTGCTTGTTGTTGCTCATTTGTAGAAATATCTTTTTGAGGAAGTAAAGTATTTATTATGCGGATTTTTCCATTTTCATTTCCATGTAAATAACATAAAAAACAATAAAAAACGGCTAAGCGAAGTCTAAAAGGTTGTTTTTCTGAAGTCATTGAAAGGAGAAGAATAAGCAGTGCGGGTCTTTAAAAATCGATTTTCTATGAATTTTTAAAGGGGGAAGAAAAAACCTGACTCCATCCTGATCAGTTACCGTTGAACAAGCAAAAAATTCTTGATTGGCATAGTTTGAACGTATAATTTCTGCAACGGTAACAACAGATTCTGCCAAAACATCTACGGAAATACCCAATTGTGAAAGCAAAACTTTACAGAGTAAATCTAACATTCCTGCAAAATTTTTGGAAAAATATCATTTTTAAAAATTGCGGATAAATTTTGCGGACATTACAAAATTTCTAATATATTTTCTCTTGCATTTTATTCAGGTGTTAGACAAGATGGTTCTCCTTCTATTAATAATTGAATGGCAAAAATATCAAATAACGCCCGAAAATACATGAGTCCGCAAAAATTGTCCGCAATTTTTGCGGACAAAAAAATTTTCTTAATAAAATTAAATTTATTAAAAAACCTGATTTTAATAAAGCTTGTTGTGCAGAATGTGTAGTTTTGTGTATATTGTCAATAGGCGAACAAAGAGCGCGAACAATTTGTAAAATAAGAATAAAGTTTGCAATTTTTTGAGCACTCCATTCATCATCAGGCATTGAACCTAATTGCTGTTGAAATTGTTGTTCTTCTTCAGATGGGTAAATAAAAATATTGGCCAATTGAGTTAATTGTTTTGATAAACTTAAAAAAAATTTTTGCGGATTAAAATTGCGGATAAATAAATTTGCGGACACAAAATTTTTGTCCGCAAAAAAGTTGCGGACAAAAAATTTTAAAGGGTGCCCCAAAGCATCTCTCCTTCTCTACCCAAGAATAAAAAAACAACCAACTTTGCTTCACGAAATCCAACTTGATTACTAGCATTTTTCCTCAACAAATTGAGCATTACAAAAAGGCAATCTTCAATTACAATGCCTTAAAAACCAAAAAAATTTTCAAAAATTAAAAAAAAATTTAAAAACAAACTTTCTAAAGGCTCTTGTGCAATAACCTCAAAAAGAAGTTGAAAAGCATTCTCAAAATAAAGTAATTGTTGAATTTGGGAATTTCCACGGCTTAACTCGCTAAGCATTAACACAACATTATTTCGGATAACTTCCCTCTAAAAAGAAAATTCAACGCAAAAAATTAGTCAAAAAAAACCTTGTCATTCAATAAATCAACAATATTAGAAACACCACGTTGACTGATTATAGCTTGTTGTACAGAAGTTGGACGATGCCGGAGGAGAGAGGTAAGAAGTTTGATTGTGTTTCTATAAGAATATTTTTAAAATTTCAAGTTAAAAAATATTGGAGAGTAGCCCCAATTTTGTGGACTTCTTTTTTCGATTCTGCAAATTTTTAAAGGGCGTTTTGAGTCCGGAATTTTTTAGCTTCCGCAAATCTGCAGACATCTTTTTTGGATTTTCGGACACTCAAAAACCCCAAAAGCCTCCTTCCTATAAACTAATATCAGACAGTTTATTATTGTGGAAAGTATATTTTTATTTGTCCAAAAAAACGTGCCCATAAAAACTGTCTCGAATCAAAACCTACAAGTACCCTAAAAAACGCAAAAAAGGGCTCTATACGCACATCGTGCCGGCTTGATATTTTTTCCTTACTTTTTTTACTGGATATTTTTCCCAACTTTTTTGTTTGTGATGGTTGCCATAAGGAAAAACAGACATTTTTCTTTTAATTTCTTAGAAATGCTTTAAAAATTGCTAACTGTCCGTCTTCGTCCGTGTTTTGTCTGTCCGTCTTCGTCCGTGTTTTGTCTGTCCGTCTTCGTCCGTGTTTTGTCTGTCTGTCTTCGTCCGTGTTTTGTCTGTCCGTCTTCGTCCGTGTTTTGTCTGTCCGTCTTCGTCCGTGTTTTGTCTGTCTGTCTTCGTCCGTGTTTTGTCTGTCCGTCTTCGTCCGTGTTTTGTCTGTCTGTCTTCGTCCGTGTTTTGTCTGTGCGTCTTCGTCCGTGTTTTGTCAGTGCGTCTTCGTCCGTGTTTTGTCTGTCCGTTTTCGTCCGTGTTTTGTCTGTCTGTCTTCGTCCGTGTTTTGTCTGTCTGTCTTCGTCCGTGTTTTGTCTGTCCGTCTTCGTCCGTGTTTTGTCTGTCCGTCTTCGTCCGTGTTTTGTCTGTCCGTCTTCGTCCGTGTTTTGTCTGTCCGTCTTCGTCCGTGTTTTGTCTGTCCGTCTTCGTCCGTGTTTTGTCTGTCTGTCTTCGTCCGTGTTTTGTCTGTCCGTCTTCGTCCGTGTTTTGTCTGTCCGTCTTCGTCCGTGTTTTGTCTGTCCGTCTTCGTCCGTGTTTTGTCTGTCCGTCTTCGTCCGTGTTTTGTCTGTCCGTCTTCGTCCGTGTTTTGTCTGTCTGTCTTCGTCCGTGTTTTGTCTGTCCGTCTTCGTCCGTGTTTTGTCTGTCCGTCTTCGTCCGTGTTTTGTCTGTCCGTCTTCGTCCGTGTTTTGTCTGTCCGTCTTCGTCCGTGTTTTGTCTGTCCGTCTTCGTCCGTGTTTTGTCTGTCTGTCTTCGTCCGTGTTTTGTCTGTCCGTCTTCGTCCGTGTTTTGTCTGTCCGTCTTCGTCCGTGTTTTGTCTGTCTGTCTTCGTCCGTGTTTTGTCTGTCCGTCTTCGTCCGTGTTTTGTCTGTCCGTCTTCGTCCGTGTTTTGTCTGTCCGTCTTCGTCCGTGTTTTGTCTGTCCGTCTTCGTCCGTGTTTTGTCTGTCCGTCTTCGTCCGTGTTTTGTCTGTCTGTCTTCGTCCGTGTTTTGTCTGTCTGTCTTCGTCCGTGTTTTGTCTGTCCGTCTTCGTCCGTGTTTTGTCTGTCCGTCTTCGTCCGTGTTTTGTCTGTCCGTCTTCGTCCGTGTTTTGTCTGTCCGTCTTCGTCCGTGTTTTGTCTGTCCGTCTTCGTCCGTGTTTTGTCTGTCTGTCTTCGTCCGTGTTTTGTCTGTCCGTCTTCGTCCGTGTTTTGTCTGTCCGTCTTCGTCCGTGTTTTGTCTGTCCGTCTTCGTCCGTGTTTTGTCTGTCCGTCTTCGTCCGTGTTTTGTCTGTCTGTCTTCGTCCGTGTTTTGTCTGTCCGTCTTCGTCCGTGTTTTGTCTGTCCGTCTTCGTCCGTGTTTTGTCTGTCCGTCTTCGTCCGTGTTTTGTCTGTCCGTCTTCGTCCGTGTTTTGTCTGTCCGTCTTCGTCCGTGTTTTGTCTGTCCGTCTTCGTCCGTGTTTTGTCTGTGCGTCTTCGTCCGTGTTTTGTCTGTCCGTTTTCGTCCGTGTTTTGTCTGTCTGTCTTCGTCCGTGTTTTGTCTGTCTGTCTTCGTCCGTGTTTTGTCTGTCCGTCTTCGTCCGTGTTTTGTCTGTCCGTCTTCGTCCGTGTTTTGTCTGTCCGTCTTCGTCCGTGTTTTGTCTGTCTGTCTTCGTCCGTGTTTTGTCTGTCCGTCTTCGTCCGTGTTTTGTCTGTCCGTCTTCGTCCGTGTTTTGTCTGTCCGTCTTCGTCCGTGTTTTGTCTGTCCGTCTTCGTCCGTGTTTTGTCTGTCCGTCTTCGTCCGTGTTTTGTCTGTCCGTCTTCGTCCGTGTTTTGTCTGTCTGTCTTCGTCCGTGTTTTGTCTGTCCGTCTTCGTCCGTGTTTTGTCTGTCTGTCTTCGTCCGTGTTTTGTCTGTCTGTCTTCGTCCGTGTTTTGTCTGTCCGTCTTCGTCCGTGTTTTGTCTGTCCGTCTTCGTCCGTGTTTTGTCTGTCCGTCTTCGTCCGTGTTTTGTCTGTCCGTCTTCGTCCGTGTTTTGTCTGTCCGTCTTCGTCCGTGTTTTGTCTGTCCGTCTTCGTCCGTGTTTTGTCTGTCTGTCTTCGTCCGTGTTTTGTCTGTCCGTCTTCGTCCGTGTTTTGTCTGTCCGTCTTCGTCCGTGTTTTGTCTGTCCGTCTTCGTCCGTGTTTTGTCTGTCTGTCTTCGTCCGTGTTTTGTCTGTCCGTCTTCGTCCGTGTTTTGTCTGTCCGTCTTCGTCCGTGTTTTGTCTGTCCGTCTTCGTCCGTGTTTTGTCTGTCCGTCTTCGTCCGTGTTTTGTCTGTCCGTCTTCGTCCGTGTTTTGTCTGTCCGTCTTCGTCCGTGTTTTGTCTGTCTGTCTTCGTCCGTGTTTTGTCTGTCCGTCTTCGTCCGTGTTTTGTCTGTCCGTCTTCGTCCGTGTTTTGTCTGTCTGTCTTCGTCCGTGTTTTGTCTGTCCGTCTTCGTCCGTGTTTTGTCTGTCCGTCTTCGTCCGTGTTTTGTCTGTCCGTCTTCGTCCGTGTTTTGTCTGTCCGTCTTCGTCCGTGTTTTGTCTGTCTGTCTTCGTCCGTGTTTTGTCTGTCCGTCTTCGTCCGTGTTTTGTCTGTCCGTTTTCGTCCGTGTTTTGTCTGTCCGTCTTCGTCCGTGTTTTGTCTGTCTGTCTTCGTCCGTGTTTTGTCTGTCTGTCTTCGTCCGTGTTTTGTCTGTCTGTCTTCGTCCGTGTTTTGTCTGTCTGTCTTCGTCCGTGTTTTGTCTGTCTGTCTTCGTCCGTGTTTTGTCTGTCTGTCTTCGTCCGTGTTTTGTCTGTCCGTCTTCGTCCGTGTTTTGTCTGTCCGTCTTCGTCCGTGTTTTGTCTGTCCGTCTTCGTCCGTGTTTTGTCTGTCCGTCTTCGTCCGTGTTTTGTCTGTCCGTCTTCGTCCGTGTTTTGTCTGTCCGTCTTCGTCCGTGTTTTGTCTGTCTGTCTTCGTCCGTGTTTTGTCTGTCCGTCTTCGTCCGTGTTTTGTCTGTCCGTCTTCGTCCGTGTTTTGTCTGTCCGTCTTCGTCCGTGTTTTGTCTGTCTGTCTTCGTCCGTGTTTTGTCTGTCCGTCTTCGTCCGTGTTTTGTCTGTCCGTCTTCGTCCGTGTTTTGTCTGTCCGTCTTCGTCCGTGTTTTGTCTGTCCGTCTTCGTCCGTGTTTTGTCTGTCCGTCTTCGTCCGTGTTTTGTCTGTCCGTCTTCGTCCGTGTTTTGTCTGTCTGTCTTCGTCCGTGTTTTGTCTGTCCGTCTTCGTCCGTGTTTTGTCTGTCCGTCTTCGTCCGTGTTTTGTCTGTCCGTCTTCGTCCGTGTTTTGTCTGTCCGTCTTCGTCCGTGTTTTGTCTGTCCGTCTTCGTCCGTGTTTTGTCTGTCCGTCTTCGTCCGTGTTTTGTCTGTCCGTCTTCGTCCGTGTTTTGTCTGTCCGTCTTCGTCCGTGTTTTGTCTGTCTGTCTTCGTCCGTGTTTTGTCTGTCCGTCTTCGTCCGTGTTTTGTCTGTCCGTCTTCGTCCGTGTTTTGTCTGTCCGTCTTCGTCCGTGTTTTGTCTGTCCGTCTTCGTCCGTGTTTTGTCTGTCTGTCTTCGTCCGTGTTTTGTCTGTCCGTCTTCGTCCGTGTTTTGTCTGTCCGTTTTCGTCCGTGTTTTGTCTGTCCGTCTTCGTCCGTGTTTTGTCTGTCTGTCTTCGTCCGTGTTTTGTCTGTCCGTTTTCGTCCGTGTTTTGTCTGTCTGTCTTCGTCCGTGTTTTGTCTGTCTGTCTTCGTCCGTGTTTTGTCTGTCTGTCTTCGTCCGTGTTTTGTCTGTCTGTCTTCGTCCGTGTTTTGTCTGTCCGTCTTCGTCCGTGTTTTGTCTGTCCGTCTTCGTCCGTGTTTTGTCTGTCCGTCTTCGTCCGTGTTTTGTCTGTCCGTCTTCGTCCGTGTTTTGTCTGTCCGTCTTCGTCCGTGTTTTGTCTGTCTGTCTTCGTCCGTGTTTTGTCTGTCCGTCTTCGTCCGTGTTTTGTCTGTCCGTCTTCGTCCGTGTTTTGTCTGTCCGTCTTCGTCCGTGTTTTGTCTGTCCGTCTTCGTCCGTGTTTTGTCTGTCCGTCTTCGTCCGTGTTTTGTCTGTCCGTCTTCGTCCGTGTTTTGTCTGTCCGTCTTCGTCCGTGTTTTGTCTGTCCGTCTTCGTCCGTGTTTTGTCTGTCTGTCTTCGTCCGTGTTTTGTCTGTCCGTCTTCGTCCGTGTTTTGTCTGTCCGTCTTCGTCCGTGTTTTGTCTGTCCGTCTTCGTCCGTGTTTTGTCTGTCCGTCTTCGTCCGTGTTTTGTCTGTCTGTCTTCGTCCGTGTTTTGTCTGTCCGTCTTCGTCCGTGTTTTGTCTGTCCGTCTTCGTCCGTGTTTTGTCTGTCCGTCTTCGTCCGTGTTTTGTCTGTCCGTCTTCGTCCGTGTTTTGTCTGTCCGTCTTCGTCCGTGTTTTGTCTGTCTGTCTTCGTCCGTGTTTTGTCTGTCCGTCTTCGTCCGTGTTTTGTCTGTCCGTCTTCGTCCGTGTTTTGTCTGTCCGTCTTCGTCCGTGTTTTGTCTGTCTGTCTTCGTCCGTGTTTTGTCTGTCCGTCTTCGTCCGTGTTTTGTCTGTCCGTCTTCGTCCGTGTTTTGTCTGTCCGTCTTCGTCCGTGTTTTGTCTGTCCGTCTTCGTCCGTGTTTTGTCTGTCCGTCTTCGTCCGTGTTTTGTCTGTCTGTCTTCGTCCGTGTTTTGTCTGTCCGTCTTCGTCCGTGTTTTGTCTGTCCGTCTTCGTCCGTGTTTTGTCTGTCCGTCTTCGTCCGTGTTTTGTCTGTCCGTCTTCGTCCGTGTTTTGTCTGTCCGTCTTCGTCCGTGTTTTGTCTGTCCGTCTTCGTCCGTGTTTTGTCTGTCCGTCTTCGTCCGTGTTTTGTCTGTCCGTCTTCGTCCGTGTTTTGTCTGTCCGTCTTCGTCCGTGTTTTGTCTGTCTGTCTTCGTCCGTGTTTTGTCTGTCCGTCTTCGTCCGTGTTTTGTCTGTCCGTCTTCGTCCGTGTTTTGTCTGTCCGTCTTCGTCCGTGTTTTGTCTGTCCGTCTTCGTCCGTGTTTTGTCTGTCTGTCTTCGTCCGTGTTTTGTCTGTCCGTCTTCGTCCGTGTTTTGTCTGTCCGTCTTCGTCCGTGTTTTGTCTGTCCGTCTTCGTCCGTGTTTTGTCTGTCCGTCTTCGTCCGTGTTTTGTCTGTCTGTCTTCGTCCGTGTTTTGTCTGTCCGTCTTCGTCCGTGTTTTGTCTGTCCGTCTTCGTCCGTGTTTTGTCTGTCCGTCTTCGTCCGTGTTTTGTCTGTCCGTCTTCGTCCGTGTTTTGTCTGTGCGTCTTCGTCCGTGTTTTGTCTGTCCGTTTTCGTCCGTGTTTTGTCTGTCTGTCTTCGTCCGTGTTTTGTCTGTCTGTCTTCGTCCGTGTTTTGTCTGTCCGTCTTCGTCCGTGTTTTGTCTGTCCGTCTTCGTCCGTGTTTTGTCTGTCCGTCTTCGTCCGTGTTTTGTCTGTCCGTCTTCGTCCGTGTTTTGTCTGTCCGTCTTCGTCCGTGTTTTGTCTGTCTGTCTTCGTCCGTGTTTTGTCTGTCCGTCTTCGTCCGTGTTTTGTCTGTCCGTCTTCGTCCGTGTTTTGTCTGTCCGTCTTCGTCCGTGTTTTGTCTGTCCGTCTTCGTCCGTGTTTTGTCTGTCCGTGTCCGTCTGTCTTTTGTAGAAAGAAGAAATAACTCATCATTTTTTCCTTACGGCAAAATCACAAACATCAAAAATGTAGAAAAACATGACCATTCCGAGCTACTCAAAAAAAGTAAGGAAAAATATCAAGCCGGCACGATCTGCGTATAGGGTCCAAAAAAGCTTTTCACAAACCTCCTAACAGCAAAATCATTACAAGCCAAAAGCTTAACTAAAAAAGCCATAAAGTTAGCTCTTTGTAACATTAATTCAGCAAGTCTGTCCCCAATTTCATCATCTGCAGAAATTTGTTGAGGATCATCATCATCTCCCCCAGCTTCTGTTAAAGTACAATCCAAAATATCGAGGGTTAGAGAAACCAAATCAGTTAAGGAAGCATTCTTTTCGAGAACTTCCATAAAGGCATCCATTCCACGTGTGGCAACATGCATACGAAGATTCTGTATAAAAGCATAGTTAAATTAGATTGAGGAGAGTTCAAAGACTCGGTTACCGTCCAGATCGAGTTGAAAGACCTAGGGTGAGGTTTGAGACTTTCTTTTACACTAACAGATTCTTACAGAGCCCAGTTAGTCCATACAGGTCCAAATTTCTAAAATCTCAAGACCGAGTTGGACTGGGATTCTTATTTACAATGAGCTGATCATAACCACCCCAGATAACCCTACAGGTCAAGACTCCAAAAAAAAAACTCAAGCACTACTCTAATTTAAGACCAAAAAATTAATTGAACAAACCCTTGCTAACGAACGCAGCGCCCTCAAAGCATCCCGCCTATCGTCCAAATTGCTCGCACTTTCCAATCTTTCCACTAATCTGTCAACAATCTCCGCATTTGTAGATTCTCCTTGTGGATCGTCACTTGTAGAGGAGAAAAAATTTTTAAAAATAGACATGTCTAATCAAAAAATATTCAAAAAACTGCATGAAAATTTCAATCTAAAAATTCTATAAAAAATTTCTGAAAGGCTTAGAACCTTAAAAAACAAAAAAAAACAATTCTAAAAAACATCATTTTTATCATAAAATATATTTAAAATATAGACAGTATCATTTTAAAAAAATTAATCGGCAGTGATTATATTTTTGTTTTGTTTCTGTTACTCAAATGGAATATAGAAAATTATATAGAGGCGAGAGAAAAAAAATAAAAAGTTACATGAGGAAGAGAAAAATATATAAAAAGTTAGTATTCGTAGAGAACGTATAGACAACATAAAGACTGTATAAAATTAGAGAAAAACATTTATACACATTTCCGGAATGTTTTTCCGGAAGGTTTTTAATAAAATATACTCCAGACTCTAACACTCCCGGTGAGAGAAAACATGTTTGTTTTAAACAAACAAAACAAACAACATTTTCTCTAACCAGAAAACATCAAACAACAATAAAAACATTCCGGAATTGTTTTTCCGGAAAAAACCTCCTTCTTTACTACACTATCTTTCTCTAAATTAATTTGTTTCACTAATTTTAAACAGTATATTTATTTTTAAGCTGCAAAATAGTACATCATTGTTAAATAGAAAGGTTAAACGAAAAAAGAGGTATGTAGAGGAACGGATATATAAAATAAAAAAGAATTGATTGATGATTAAATATTTTCTACTATAAAAATTTTTATTTAAACCTTTTTTTGAATTTCTTAAAAATTCCCCCCAAAATAGAGATTTTGGGTAAAAAAAATTTTTTGTTAAGTTAATAACCTTAAAAAGTTAGCCCAAATATCATTAAAATTAAAGAGAAAATAAATACAACGAAAAAAATTCAAATTAAAAGAATCTCTTAAAAATAAGCAGAAAAAAATTAAAAATGATCGTTGTGGAGAGAAGTTAAACACCAGAAAAAAATTCCAAAACTTTAAAAAAAACCAGAATAAAAATGAAAGAAACGAGGGAAATAAAAATATATAAGTATTTTTTTAAATAAAAATAAAATATATATTTTAAACTGGGATTTCTCTATTGACGTTGTTGTGTTTGTTGTTGTTTGTGTTGTATTAAAGGTTGTTTACTTTCTACTTTTACAACAACATTTGTTGGTGGAATATTACAACAAGTGTTTGGAGGCAAATTTAAAGAAATAAATGGGGGAGATGTTGATAATGTTGTTGTTGATGTTTGTTGTTTTTGTTGATGTTTTGATGAAAAAGAAGAATTGTTGTTCAAAACATCAGAAGAAAAAAAGTTGGAAATGTTTTTATTAACAACAATGTTTTTATTGTTGTTTTTGTTGTTGTTGCCCCCATAAATGTTTGTAGAAATGTTTGTTGAAACATTGTTGTTGTTTTGATTGTTTTGCTTGTTTTTATCGATGTTTTCTCCAAACATGTTTGTAGAAACATTATTGTTGTTTACAAAAGAAGCAGAAGACGAAGAAGAAACATCAACAAAAACATTGTTGGCAACAGACATTGATGTTGGAACACCTTGTTGTTGTATAGCTAAGGAGACAGAAGACGGTGTAAAATTAAAGTTTAAATGTTGTTGTTGTAAAGTTGGACTAGCAACATTTTCAAGTTTTGTTGTTAACAATGTTGTTGTCCCTAAAGTACGAAAATTATGTTCATTTAAAGGTGTTGACTTTCTTTCATCAAAATTTGTTGGAGTATCTGGTGGATTATTGTTCGTACTGTTATTTGAATTAATACCAATTGTTTGTTGTTGTTGTTGCTGTTGTGAAACAGCAGAGAGGAAATTTTGCATAATTACATTATCGGTTTTTACCTTTTAATTAAAAAAAATTAATTTTGTAAAATAACAAGACTCGAATGTCCTCTCCAATCGAGAATGTTATAAAAACATCAAATTTCTATACAACCAAAACATTCGGCAAACAACTACGAAAACATTCACAAAAACATCCACATAAACATTAAAATGCTCATAAAAACAGTCACAAAACATCAATAAAAACATTGAAACACGTTTTTAAAAATACCCATAAAAACATCCACACAAACATCGACAGAAACATACAAAAACATCAACAAAATCATCCAAAACATATAACAAAAACATCCAAAAACATTTATAAAAAACTACTTGGAAATCAATGTTTTGTTGTTGTTGTTGTCTAGAATTTGTTGATGAAAGAGAAGCAAACTTTCCAACATTATCAAGTATAGAAGTTGTTGATGTTGTTGGAATAGAATACAAACTTTTTTGCTGTTGTTGTTGTGATTCTTTTGTACTATTTCTTTTCTCTCCAACACGCGCTTTTCTATCTTTTTCTGCTAATTTTGCAGCTGAATCAACTTCTAATGCTTTTGCAACTATATCCTAGAAATTAAGATTTTTTTTTTAATTTTTAAATTAAAATTTTTAAAATTCAAACCAATTTTTAAATATTTTTTTTTCATTTTTTGCTTATAAAATCATCTAATTTTAATTTAAAAATCATCTATATCTATTTTTATTTAATTACCACTACATGTATTAATTTAAAAATTATTTTTTTCTTCTTGGCAAAATTAATTTTAATATTAAATCTCTTTTTATTAAATTATTTAATTTATTATTATTCTCATCAATTTTATCCTTCAAATTAATTAAATTAATTGGAAAAAAAATTTTTTTTAAATATACATATTTTTAGTAAGAGAGAAAATAAAAATCAGAGCTGTTTCAAAAAAAAATCCTCGGTTAGATCCGTTTCGAAATTTAAAAAAACTTGAGAAAAAAACACTCAAAAATCAAAATTTCAAAACAGCTCAAGTACAGCTGCTCAACCATTTTGAGCACCCAGGCGCTCCTTTCTCCACCTTCCCTTTTTTTAATCTACTCCATCTTCTTTTTTTTTTACATTTTCAATTTAAATTTTGACTTAAAAATTTTTTCTTCTCCCCCAAAATTTTTTTTTCAACAAAAAATCTTCAAATTTTCTACCTGAATTTGTCTTTCAATTTCTTCTTGTTTTTTAGGATCATCTACTTGTTGTTGTTGTAAATGTTTATTTGAATGTGAATTACTTCTTTTATTTAAATTTCCTCCTCCACCTCCTCCACTATTATTACTTCCTCCACTATTATTTAAATTTCTTGTAGGTCTAGGTTTAAATGGTTTTCTTGGACTTGTTGATGGTAACGCTGCTACTTCAGCAACAACCTTTTTTAAAAGAAAAAAAAATTTTTTTTTATTAAAAATTATTTTTTTTTGGAAATAATTTTAAATTAATTGAAGTCATTTTAATCTATTTTTTAATTTTTTTTATTAAAAATAATTGCAAAAAAATTTTCAAAATAAAATAACAAGTTGAATACAACTACCTTAAACCTAGACAACAAAATTAAAAAAAAATTTTTTTTGATGACCGAGCTGAAAAACTATTTTTTAAAAATAATTTTAAAAAATACCCAAAAATATTAAAAAAATATATTTCGAATTAAAAATATAATCCAAAAAAATAACCATAATAGGGGTTTCAAACCACCTACCTTACCAACACAAATTTCAAAAAAAAAAAATTAAAAATTAAAAAAAACCTCGGCAACAGTAGATTCTCTAGATATATGTTGCTGTACTGTTATAGCAGATTTTTTATTTTGTGCTTGTTGACAAACAAAATTTTGGCTAATTTGTTGTAATGATGACGAATTTCCTATTGAATGTCTTTGTTGTCGTTGAGAATTTGTTGAAGCATTTAATGAGGAATTTAACTGTTTTAAAAAATTAAAATATAAAATTTAAAAAATTTTAAAAAATTTTTTAGGAGCCTACAAAATTTTTAAAAACTAATTAAATTCAAAAAAGAGACAAAATAACACAATAAAAATACAACTACCCTCAAAGGGAATCGAACTCAAGACCACCTCACCCAAAGGCAGAGACGTTACCAAATAGACTACCACACAACTTAACTAAAAATTCAATTAAATGTGCTAAATATAAATATTGAATTTTACTCCAGTGAAACAACACCCCTTAAATCACCCTAAAAATTTTCAAAAATAATTTTAAATAAAAAATTATTAAAAAAAAACAAACAGAATGATTGCTAGAATTATTAGCCGAATTATCAACACCACCAGAAATATTAGAAAGAGAAGCACTTAAATTTAATCCTCCTCCCCCTCCCCCACCAAGACCTCCTCCAATACCACTACAATCCCCATTAATTACTATAGAAGAAGATGAAGGTATATTATTAATATTATTTTCTGTTGTAGCCAAATTGTCCAAAGTTGCCAAAAAATTTTGTACAAAAGGTGCTGTAACATTTTGTGGAATTAAACAATTTAAAGGGCTAGAGGTTGTTTGTTGTTGATTAATTAATGAAGATGAGGGAGGACATGATTGTTGAGGAATAGAGGAAGATAACTTAAAAAAAATAAAAATAATTTCGTTTTTTTATTGGGTAAATTTAAAAAAAAATTTCTTTTCCAAAATATTTACCAACAGATTTTTTTCTCCTCAAAAAATTCTTGGGAAGCTGAAACTAATTAAGAGCTTGGAACAAGGATGGGAATAAAAATAAATAATAAAATAATTTTCTTGGGAAAACAATGAACAACTTGTCAGACTATATACCCAACTTTTTTATAGTTTAAAAAAAATTTAATTAATGCCACACCAAAAACTAAGGTCGTCAACATGAGCACAATCACGCCCTAATAAAGAAAAATCAAGCTCAGGAATTCTAGTCTTTGATCTAATTTCCCAACAATTTTTTTTTATAAAATCAGAGTTTCCAATTTTAGTAAAAAAATTTTTTTTTCTTCAAGACATCTCAGTAATTTAGAAAAAAAATTTCAAAAAAAAAAAACTCACCACAGGACTCATTTGTTGTTGCTGTTGTAAAACAACAGCAGCTGCAGCTATAGGGCTTAATTGATGAACAACATTATTTAAAGCTGCCCCAGATGCTATAGATTGTAATGCAGCAATTTCTTGTGGAGCTATAGTATTTAATAAACCAAATTGGGTTATTTGACTTAATAAATGTTGGGCTGTTAATTGTTGTGAATAACGTTCACGCATTTCATTAATTAATAAATCTAGTTGGTTAGTGACTGTTGATACCTTTTTAAAAAAATAAAAAAAATAAAATTAAAGAATGAAATTAATAAAATCCTCCCAAAAATTATTTTTAGTAAATTTAAAAAAAAAAGAAGAATCTTTTCTCATGTTTAAGGTTATGGCTGGCGAATCCTAAAAAAAAATCTACAGATACTCCAATTTCCCGCGGGATCCGTCAACATATTTAAGGGGTTAAATAAGGAAGGAAAAATTATAGAAACAAGACAATGGACTCTTTAGTAAGTAAAAATCATGGTTTTGATAAATTTTGAATATAAGAATAAAACAAATTTTTAAAAAAGCGGGCAAAAAATGAACAAAAAATTATAAAAAAATTTCTAAAGGTGAAAGAATTAAATATGGTGAAAGAATTAAAAATGTAAAATTTTTTTTTAAATAATTTTTCCCTAGTAAAAAAAAATTATTTTTTGCCCACTTACTTGATTAACAGCATTTGAGGATGTCGATGATTGTTGCTGTTGTTGTTGTTGCCCTATACCAACACCAACATTATTATTATTTGTTGGACTCGAATTATTATTATTATTATTATTTAAAGCATTAGCAACAACAGCTACAGCATTTGCTTGTTGTGCTTGTTGTACTTGTATAGCTAATTGGGCTTGGGCTGCTTCTATTAATTTATGTTGTTGTGTTTGTTGTTGTGTAATTAAATGTAATGCGAATTGTTGTTGTAATTGGAGATTCTGATTTTGTTGTTGTTGTTGAGTGTTTGAATCTTCCTCTTCTTGTTTTTGTTGTTGTTGTTGACATTCATTAACTAGACAATCCATGTCTGTATTAAATAATTGCATTTCTGTTTGAAATTCTGACCAAGCATTTAATAACCTTAAAAAAGAAATTTTCAAAAAATTTTTAAAAATTAAAAAAATTTTTCAAAAATTTTTAAAACTAAAAAATTTTTTTGAAATTTTTTATTTAAGACTCTAATGTACACTAAAGAAAGATACTAGCAAAAACATCCAAGTTTTAATAAAACATGCTATATCACAACAAAATTTGTTTTAATATTATTCTGATTTTTATAAAAACATTCTAAACAAACAATTGTTATTTTAGTTGTTTGATGTTTTTATAGATGTTTTATTTTTGTTCTGATTTCTGTCCCTACAAAAACTTTGTTTTTACCAAAACATTGTTTTACTTTATTCTGATTTTCTTTATAAAAACATTTTTCAAAACACACCATTTACGCCTGTCCTCGACACGCTTTTGTAATTCCAACAAACGTGATTGTTTTTGTTGTTGTGAACATTGTTTTTCTGATTGTAATTTATTAAAACTAAAATTTGTTGTTGTTATTGCTGTAGTTTTAGGTGTTTGTTGTAAATTATTTATGTTCTTTTGCAACATTGTTGTTGTTGTTCTGACCGGTGTTTTGTTATTAAAAACAACATTGTTGTTATTGTTGTTTGCTTCACTTGTTCCGCTAGTACTTAAAAAGCGTTTACGACTTTCTGCAGTGTAAAAGGTCAAATTTTCTTCCCCCATACTAGAAACTCTTCTTCTTTCATTTTCTTCTTCATCTTCCTCCATTTCTTCACATTCTAAATTTTTTAAAGGAGTAGAATCTAATATTGACCGAAATTGTTCAAAATTTGTAAAATTATTTGTTGAAACATTATTTTGTTGTTCAGGTAAAGGTTGTTGTTGTTGTTCTTTATCCTCTTCTTTTACAACACTGTTTTTGTTTGAATGTTTTGAATGAAATTCGTCAAAGAAATTTTCATAAGCGTTTTTAATTGTGTCTGGAAAAATTAAAAAAAAAATTTTTTTTAAAGATAAATTTTTAAATTGTCAAAATAAAATTTTAAACAAGACTCTAATATCCATCAAAAAAAATTTAAAGAAAATTTCGAAAAAAAAATTTTTTCCTTACCCAAAAAATTGTTAAGTTGAGGATATTTAGAAGAACAATTGTTGTTGTTATTATTTTCATTATTCTGATGTTTTTGTTGTTGTTTTATTGATGTTTTGCAAACATTGATGTTTGTTGTTGTTGTTGTTGATGTTTTATCAAGTTGGGGGAACGGAAACAAACAATTATTATTAAATGTTTTTAAATGTTTTGAATGGTGAGTTGTTGTTGTTTTTGGTGTATCTTTGTTTAAACAAGAATTATGTTGTTGTTGATTTTGTTCGTCAATGTTTTGTGTTTGTTGTTGGTGTTCGTGTAATTGACGATTGGCCTTTTGATTTGCCAAATCAGCTAGAATAGAGGCAGCGTCCATTGGCTTGCCCTGAAAAAAATTTTTTTTAATTTAGAAAAAAATATTTTTAATATTTTTTTGCCATTAGAACCTAAGATAAAAATTTTTTAGAAGATCGCAAAAATTTTTTTAACATTTGCCATTAGAGTCTCAGTTAAAAATCTTTAGAAATTTCACCATTTGAATAGCACAAGTCATTTGATGCATTAATTCCATTCCATCACGTGCATCATCAGAAAAACGAGGAACTTTAGGGCTGCTATGATGATGTATATTTGATGAATCAGCAGATTTTCGTGGTCTCCCTCTATTTCCTTTTGTTGTTGTTGTAGTAGTAAATGAATTTATTCTTTCTTTACGTTCATAACTTCGTTTTACTGTTGATTTTTGTTTAATCGAAATATTGGAGATATTATTATTATTGTTGGTAGGTGTTGATATTTTATCAGGAGAAATTGGCTCTATAAAATATTTTATTTTATATTTTATAAAACGGTACTCAAATGTCATTTATTTTACAATGTTCATATTAAATTCTGATTTATTTTCCACAAAATGTTTTTCAAAAATTCTGATTATATAAAGTTAATTTTATTGTTTTTATTCTATTCTGATTTTAGCTAACAATGTTTTAGAAAAATTCTGATTTAAAATATGTTTTAATTATATTCGCATGTTCAAACTTAATTCTGATTTTCTCTCAAAAATACACAATTTACCCTCTAACTTTTGTTCAAATTTTATTATAATTTAACAAAAACATTATATTTTAACAATTAAAATCTACCAAAACGTGGTGAAATAAGTTGTTGTTCATTAACATTTTTATTTTCCATGTTTTTATTTTCTTCTAAAATTGTTTCAACATTTATTATTTGAGGCGTTGGTGTTGTTTTTGTTGCTTGTTCTTCCACAACATAAGTATTATCACAAACATTCTCAACAACCATTTTTTCTTCTTGTTCAACAAACATGTTTGTTGTTTTTATTTTATTGATGTTTTGTTCAATGTTTTGTTTAATGTTTTCCTCAATGTTTTTGTTGATGTTTTCCTCAATGTTTTTTTCAATGTTTTCCTCTTCTTCTTCTTTTTTAATTGTTGTTGTTTGTTGTAATCTAAGTTTTGGAATTCCCCCCAAACTATTATTGTTGTCGTTTTCGGACATTTGAGTCCCTCCCACATTTGAAAAATTCTTAACAATTTTTAACATTTTTGGAATATTATTATTAGAAATTGAGGTTGTTGATGAAGATGAAGATAAACTATTTAATTGTTGTTGTTGTTTATTTTTTATATTTAAAATAGCTTTAGCAGCAGCCTTCTTTTCACCTCCTCCTCCATTGCTGCTACTACAACTACTTTGACGTCTTTTTTGTTGTTCCATTTCATTTACATATTCAGTCCATTTACGTCGAGTTGTTGGGCCAAAACTTTAATAAAAACAAAAAAATTTTAAAGAAAATTCAGAAAAAAAATTTTTTTTTAAGACAAAGGGAAGTTTTGAGGTTTTTAATTGAGGATATCAAAAATTTTTTCAGGCCCATCAATCTGAATCATGTTGGGGAAACCTGTCTAAATTTAGAATGTCTGTCCGACCTGATCCTTTTGAACCTTCTAGAAGAGTTGTTGATTAATTAAAAAATCTCTTCGGATATTCAAAACAAGGATGTCATGAGTTATACAAACCTCTAGACACAAAATCCAACCCGGGACATTCTTGAAACGGAACCTAGCTGACAACACTACCCTCCCTTCGGGAAAAACGTCACCAACAAATTTAATAATAAAAAAAAACCTAGTATAATCCTGTTCATTGTCTCCTCCACCATTATTATTTAAACGTCCTCCAACCGCAGAATTATTATCAGACGATTTATCTCTACTTGGCGCTCTAACACAACAAATGCTTGATTCTCTCGAATTTGTTGAAGTTTTGGATGAAGAATTGGGTGTAGAAGAACGTCGACTGCCTGTATCCGAAGATTTGGCGCGGAGGGAAGAATTCCGCAATTTTAAAAAATAATTTTCCAACTTGAAAAAAATTTGTTAAAAATTGTGAAAAATCGTCAAAAAACCTTTGTTCTATTTATTGTATGTAAATAATATGGAACATAAGCAGATGTCCAGGAACACGGATTTAAACAAGGCTTCATTTCTGTGACTTCAGTAATGACGGAAATATCTGTAAAAAAATTTTTTTAAATGAGAAATGATTTTTAAAAATTAAATTTGAGAAAAAAATTCTTGCGTTAATCTCTTACCCATCAACTAAAATTTATAAATTTGAATAGCCCAACAATAAGATCAGTTACTCTATTTCAGAAAAAGCTTTGGAATCCTTAATCTTGGACGAATAAACATACAAAATTTAAAAAACCAGCACACGTGAACCCAGAGGTGGAAGATATATTGCTCACTAGAGGCGAACCAAAATTTTTTCCCGTAAACTAAAATTCGGCTTTATAAATTTGAATACCCTCTCCATTGAAATTCTTCCTTTAATACGGCCCGGAGATTCAGGAAAGGTTTTACGGTGAGAGCCCAACCTTCAATTTCATATTAAATATCGGAAGTCGATACCAAAAGGAATACCCAAAAACAAAAAAAAACGACTTTTCGCCTTCCCATTCAACCCAACAAAATATAAAAAAATTTCAAAAAAAAAACAAACCATTTAATTGTCTATCAGTAATTGCTCCTTGTTTATTTAATGGCACATAAGGTTTAGTAGAAACAATTCTCGTTCCATCTTTCAAATCAGAAAGCAATTCTCTTTTAATTCTCGTTTCCAAATCTGATTGAAAGGCATAATTATTGATAAAAATGATTGAAGCTTCTTCGGTTATAAGTTTTCTATAATCTGTGTTGAGGAAATCGCCATGAAGTAATTCAAAAGGTTGAAATGGACGGCCAAACCAGTTCATTAACCTAGACAAAAGTGGATTAAAAATTGTAGAAAATTGGTAAAAATGGGGTTGAAAACCGGCCCCCAAAAAGTAAAAAAATTTTTTTACTTTTTGAAAACCCCAAAAAATTTTTTCAAAAAAATTTTTCAAAAAAAAAACTTTTTAAATTCATGTTCCAATTTCTTCGCAAATTTTGATGGTAATGACGCAATTTCTATTCCAACCGCTCTATGAGCTAAGGTACCACCAGCCATGTGCACAACTAGTTGACCTACTCCACTGCCCAAATCGACAAACACGTCTTTCTAAAAATTGAGGAAGTTAAGTTATTAAACAACAAAAGGAAGGCAAAAAACATCCAGAAAAAATTTACAAATTTAATAAAAAAAATGTTTTAAAAAATGTTTTAGATCTCAAAAAAACCATTTTCTAACAAATCAAAAATAAATGACGCCAGAAGGATTCGAACCCTCAACCTAATTGAAGGGAATCCAAAACCTTAACCATTACACCACCACACAACACAACAACAATTCAAATAGAATCCCACATATAATAAATGAAAACAGCAAAACAAACCTGTGACGGCTTAAGCTCTTCAATAATCATTTGCATTCGTTCATACGACGTCTCCCCATAAGTTTGAGACGAAAAAGCTTCATAATGTTTATTGAGAGCCTTCTCATTGTCCACAGCTTTGTTATAACATCTTGTAATTATTTGGTGAAGTAATTCTTTGCTTGCATTTTGGGAGGATTTTAAAGAATTTTCCTTCCTCTAAAAAAATTTTTTTAATTAAAAAAAAATTTTTTTACAGTAAGGGCAGTCTCCTTGCTGATTTTGTTAAACTTTTTGGCCAACGAGCGGACTTGATCATAACTAGAAAAAAATTTTTTATTTCAAATTTTTCCAAATTTACTTGAAAACATCAACGCTTTCCAGTTTAGATTTGAGTGGATTTGCCAAGTCTGGAAATTGAACCAGTGCCAATCTTAAGTTGAAAAACATTAATTTTAATAAAAAAAGGCATTATTAAATCCGAAAACTCTCAATTTTCCCCAAAACCAAGAAAAACGGTAAGATGGACATTTGATCCCATAATCCCAAAGATTCACGTCTAACAGCTAGAGAATGTATTATCCAGACAAAAGGACAATGAGGAGATTCCCAGAAACTCAATTCCTCAGAAAACTAAGAAACTCCCAAGGAAATCAAGAACAATAGCAAAGTGGACATTTGATCTCAAGACTTCACGTTAACGGATAGAAAATGTCAAAACACGACAAAAGGATAGTGAAGAGATGTCCAGAACCTCAACTCCTCAAAAAACCTAAGAAACATCCAAAGAAACCAAAAAATAGCAAAAGTGGACATTTGATCCCAACTCCCCAAAAATCGATTTCCCGCCCCAACCCCTTCAAAACTTCACCCAACACAATTCAAAAAACACAAAACAAACCTAATAATATCCACCACCTCAATTCCAATATTGTTCTTTTCCTTCTCACTCCAATGCCAAGAGATTGCAGACCCCCCTATAGGGGAATTTAATCTAATAGGTTTTTTCTCAATATTTGACACTGCTGAAGATGAGGTATTATCAATTAAATTATTATTATTTATTTTTTCAACAAAAGAACTAAGAGAAATATGCCCGTTTTGTACCAAATTTTGTTGTTTTAATTGACTATTATTATTATTTAATTTATTGTTGTTGTTAGACAGAGAAACAGAAGAAAGTTTACTGTCCATTACACACTCTTCTCTATACTCCCCAAACAAAAATATAAAAGTTGGGCAAAGAGTTTAAAAAAAATAAGAAGCAAAAAAACCAAACCAAAACACACAAAATTTATGTGTTTTTCTGTTAAAAACACTGAAAAATTAAAAGTGTGACATTATGTAAAATTTTGGGGAAATGGACGTTTTGAAAATTTGAGGAAAAGAAAAAAATAAAGGAAGTTGATAAATTTAAAGTTTTTGACACATTGAAATTCGACAAAAGAAAGGTCAACATCAAGTTTTTGGAAACTTTTTCCGGAACGTGTATGTACAAAAGACCGGTGCGAAAAAAGACCGGAACGGACAAAAAGGGTTAAAAGACCGGTCTTTTTTTGCCCGTTCCGGTCTTTTTTGCACCGGTCTTTTGTACAGACACGTTCCGGAAAAAGTTTAGGGAAACATAAAAGTGTACATTAGAGTCTTGGAGAAATAGTAGTGTTAGAGAAAAAGAATTTTTTGATTTTTGAAGGAAAAATTTTGAAATTTTCTTTAAAAATTCTAACTAGTCTGGCTTTCTTTTCTACACTCCCTGGACCTTTTCAAAAACTCTGTACGGGTAGATAATTTAATTTAACCGGGAAAAACAACAAAAAACACGTCCCTAAAACACACAAAAGTGTCTTTCAATCCCTACAAATCAGTATAAAATTAATAAAAGTACAAAACAACACATTTTTAGCAATATTTTTATTTCTACATTTTAGCAAAAAAAATGGATTGGTTGGGAAAAAAATTTTTTTTATAAAAAGGGGAAAAGCAAAAAAAAAAGGAGAGAAAGAGCCGGAATAGCAAGTAGAAAGAAGCAAGTAGACAAAAATCAATTTTTGTCTCCTTTTTTTTTATTTTATTGAAGACTCCTTTCTTCTCTTCAAGGATGTTTGAGTTGATTGGTTGTTTGTGAAAAATGTGGGTATATTTTTATTTGTTTTGTTGTTTAAAAGGAATATATGGGGGAGAGAATTTTTAGAGGGTAAGGCGAAAGTTGACAGACGATTTATGTGGGGAGAAATAGAGAGATAACCTTCCCTTCTCGTCATATTAATATTTGAAAGGTAGAGCAAAATCAATCGAATCGACACGACCATACTTTCCAAAAACAGGGAATACCCAAAAGATCGAAAACTCAAAAAATAAAAAAATATTTCCACCAACCGGACTCGAACCCACGACCCCTTTAGGAGGGCGCCCTAAAGCTTTCCCACTACACTAAAATTTACACAACAACAAAACAAGCATGTAATGCTTAAGTAACATTTTCAAAAAACCAATAAATTGAAAACTTGAAAAATAAAAAATATTTTCCCCCAACCGGACTCGAACCCGCGACTCCTTTGGGAGGGTACCCCAAAGCTTTCCCACTACACTAAAGTCAACACAACAACAAAACAAGCATGTAAGGCTTAAGAACATTAATGTGATTTTAAAAAAGCAAAGATTGAAATTTCAGGGAAAAAAGCTCAGACTCAAATGGTCATTTTATATAGAAATCGGTAGGTAACCCAAAAGATCAACACCCTTCAAAATTGATGTTTTAGAGTTGATCTTTTGGATATACCTTTTTTCTAAATAATAATAGCAAAGCAGTAATAGTAGTATTTGCCCGTATAGTTTTGAGAGAAAAGAGCAGCACAACAAACAAAGGAGGGGAAAAATGGACCAGTAAAATATTAGTAAGTATGTGTAGCAGAAGGCAGTCGCCGACGTTTTTGGTTAAGAAGAAGAAAAAAATCGATAGGAAGAAAAAGCGCGCCGTGTTGTCGTATAAAGTTTTTTTATCGCTTATATTTTATTTTTCAGAAAAATAAGGGGGAAGTTTTTAAAAAAAATATGGAGGAGAAATTAGAAATTTTTGCAGAAAATAAATAAAAATAAATTATTACTTTGCTTTGGAGAGGCTCTCTCATTTTAACAAAAAAAAAATAATCAAAAAATCAAAATAAACCTGCAAAAAACAATCGAATCAACCCAACTCATTCTTTCTAAAATCAAATAATACCCAAAAATGTCGAAAATCGAAAAATATTTTCCCCCAACCGGACTCGAACCCACAACCCCTTTGGGAGGGTAACCCAAACTTTTCCCACTACACTAAAATTAACAAAAAAATTAAAAATACCCACGTCAATCAATTTTTAGAAAAATAAAAATATTAAAAAAAAATATTTTTAAATTTTGCCCTTTTACAAAAATGTGTTTTCGATAGCCGAAAGGCGCGTGTCTGCACTTTAATTATTAATTAATTAAAGAGTAAAACTTAAATATGCTTCCGTGGTGTAGTGGGAAAATTTTTAGATTTTAGAGAAAAAGGAGGTTAAATATTGTTTAGAGTCTGGGCGGTAGAAAAGATTTTTATACAATAAGGAAATCTTTGGTAATTTTTAAACTTTCATTTAAATAAACCAAAATATAATCAGAAATAATAAAATCAGAATAAAAATCAGAACAAGATAGAAAAAACCAGAATATTCAGAATAAACCAGAAAAGACTCAGAAAAATCACGAACACAAGTAAAATAAAATCAGAAAAAATCATCAGAACAAAGAATAAAAATCAGAATAATTTTTTCAAACCAGAATCGGAAACCCCCTATAAAAATAATCAGAATAAGTGCAGAAAGAGAGAGATTAAAGAAAAAGATAAAACAGAAACCAAAGCATAAAATACATTAAATAAAAAATTTATTAAATAAATAAAATCCATTAGCGGACTCTTTCTTTTTATTTTTGCACTATTAAAAGGGTATTAAAAGCAACATCAATAGAAAAAAATTTTTTTTAATAAAAAAAAAATATAATAACGCTTCTCGCTTTAAAATTATTAACAATATTTTTTAGTCAATAACTTCCCCCCCCCCCCCCTTCCCCTTTTTTTCTTTTTTTTTTATTAAAAAAAATTTTTTTTCTCTCTCCACCCAAACACACACCCTATCATCTGTCACATCCTCTTACTTATCCCTTCTAATTCTCTATTTTCTTCCCCCTTACGAGAAAACTACCCCTCTAATTCTCTCCCTCTTCTCTCTCCCCTTACGAGAAAAAAAAATTTTTTTTCTCTTGAGTAAAAATAATTTTTATAGCGTGTTGTTGTATAGCAGCAGCACGCGAAAACAGCAGCAGAAAAAAACGCACGCGAGGAGGCAAAAAAAGCAATAATATATATATAATTTAATGGCTACGTGGCATGTTTTATTATAAGCAGAAATTAGGGCGTTTGAATGGTTTTACTCCAAAATATCAACAAAACCCCGCAAACAAAACAATATTTAAAAGGGGAAAATTTTGGAAATTTCCAAGTATGAGACTCATAAGGAAGAGTTAGAGGGGGTAATTTTTCTAGTAGGGGAAGAAAATAGAGTTGGAAGGATAAGGAAGGGAAATTCTGAAAAACAACTAAGAATAAATCAGAAGATTCCGAAAATTTCCATAAAAATAGAGAAACCAGAATAAAATCAGAATAATTGACAACCGGTTAGGGCAAATATAGAAAATCCTAAAAACCAGAAACAAACCAAAACAATCGGAATAGTTGACAATTAATCAGAATATCCACAAAAACCAGAAACAAACCTGAACAAAATCAGAACATTTCTGAAAAAAATCAGAACATACCACAAGAATCAGAACAAAATCAGAACTGACAACCAGAAAAATCAGAACTTTTTGAATACCAGAATAAATCAGAACACGCGCCAGAAACAAATCAGAACAATTGTTAACCAATCAGAACACAGATCAGAACATAACACTGAAAAATCAGAATAAAATTATAAAAAAAGTTGATCTTCTGGGTATAAACTTTTAACCAACGCTAATGCCGCCACACAAAACACTCCACCCCAAAGCTATAAAATATTCAAAAAATCGATTAATTGACGCTATAACCACCAACTAACAACTCTACTCTTAGTCGTCATCTACAAAATATTATTAAAAAGCCCCTTGTGACAGCCGCACAGAAGAAAAAAAAGTGGAAAAAAATGTTGAATTTTATATAAATGTACTGGAAAAAAAGAGAAAAAAAATTCTCTCTTTAGTTGTTAAAAAAAGGGGGGGGGGGGATTTTTATATTTAATTAAATTCTTTGAAAAAAATTTTTTAAATTATTTTTTTTTTGCAAATTTTGCAAAAACACCATTAAAAAATTGTCATTAAAAGCTTTTAGATCTAATAAAAAAATTTCCAAAAAATTTCAACAACTTATGGCGTTGGAACGTCAAGGTAAACGCCAAAATTTTGGCGCACACCAATATTACCCCCTAAAATCGACCCCCCTGGCTACGCCCTTACAGGATACCTCTAAAATTTTTTTGGGAGATTTCTAGTCTCCCTAAACCTCAGAAATTGTCCTTAATAGTTTTTAGTCGAAATAAAAATCCAAAAAATTTCCAAAAAAAAATTTTCAACAATTTATGGCTACTTGAGAAAAGCCTGTCATCATTACAACTAAACAACACACCAAAAAACAATAAAAATTAAAAAAAAACCTTTGCCAACAAAAAATATTTTTTTCTTCCCTTCCATCTCTCCTTTCATTACTTTCCTTATTTAAACCTTATTAAAAGCCACAACATCAACAGATTGAACCAAATCTTCAAATCCACGAATTTCCTCTTCAAGCCAGTCTGTTGACACTTTCTCGTCTTCAACACAACAACAAATCTTTAAAGGGAAATTTAAAATGGATGAAAAAAAGTTACCAAGACTTTTCTAGGAGTGGGGGGGGGGGGGGGGGGGGCTAAAAGGATTTTTAAAAGTTGGTTCCAAACTAATTTCCAAATTCACGGACCTAAACCAATTTATAGGCCTGAAATTCAGAAATCAACCCAGGAAGTCTAGAAAAATAACTGAGCTGGACATAGAACCCCAAGATTTGACCCAGCCCAAGTTCAATCTCTAGTAGGAAATGATGGAGAGGGATTTTATAAAGCAATAATGTCACTAAAATTTGGTCTTGGAGCAGTGAGAGAGAAAGTCTAGAGATTGAGATTAATGCAAAAATATCATAGAAGTGGGTATTCGAACAGAAACCATCTTTTTTATATTGGTAGGATATAAAAGGCAAAAGAGGAATTTTGAGAGAAAGGAAACTCAACTACCCTTTAAACTCAAAAAAACCTGAAGTTTATTAATTCCAAAAGCAACAGGTTCAATTTTAGAAGCACCCCAAACAAGTCCATCTGTCTCAATTGAACGAACATTTTTCTCCATTTCTTTAAGGTCAATTGTATCGTCCCACCTTCAAAAAAATTTTCTTTCTATCCCCCAAAAAATAAAAAAAAACAAACGGTTTAACGTCATAAATAACATTTGATTTGGCAATAACTCCAGGCTTTTTAGCCTTCTTTTCAGCATAAGCCTTCAGCCGCTGCTCTGTCAATTTCTTCTTTTCCTCATCATCGGATTCATCACTTCCGAACAAGTCAAAATCGTCGGCCTGAAAAATATTTTTTTAATTTCCTTCTTTTATTTTAAATTTACCGCAGCCGCTGGTTTAGGCGCTTCCTTTGGAGTTGTCGTTGCTTTCGGTGCCGGTCCAGAACCGCCAGAACCGCTTTTTGGCCAACTAAAAGAGATTAAGATTTTTTGTGAAAATCGACGAGAAAATTGATGTGAGTAAAGATTGAGATTCTTATATTACTCTGGGTTTGAACTTATGTTTTGCTCCTTCTGGGTCTGCAGCTAAAGGTAAACCATAGGAAGGCCCATAACTAGAGGGTTAGGAATCGAAGACTGACTGGATACGGACTCTGTGCATAAAAAAGCCACCCCTAAAACAGACCCATCCCAAACTCTACAATTTATTACAGCAAATCCCCATCTTCCGTTAAATCGAATGCTAAATTAAAAAAGTTACCCAGTCTGTTCCGTATCAGAAAAGCTTTGCATGTGCTTAAACCAACGAGCAACATGAGGATATTGAGCAGAAATAGTAGAAGACTTCAAAACTCCAAACACATAACTATCCTCAGTCGAAGGAAGAAACCTCAAAACGAATAGAAAGTTTAAAAGTTTAATAAGAAAAAACCCTTTAAGATAACCACGCGTAGCCAAATGCTCGTTTAATTGTTTAAATTGTTCTTCTGTAGAAGGAGCGCCATTGAGAAGACCGTTAAAGTCAGCCATTTTATTTGCTTATTTTTTTGAAATTAAATTGAAAAGTCTAAAAAGATTAAAATTGATTAGAAAATAAGGAAGGAGGGGAAAAAGAAGCCTGACAAGCGTAAAGGTTTCAGGCGCGTTTTTGCTTAAAAATGAGAAAATAAAGAAACAATTCAAACAATTAAACGAACATTTGGCTACCCATGGTTATCTCAGAGGATTTGCTTTGATTAAACTTTTTAAACTTTCTATTCGTTTTTAGGTTTCTTCCACCGTCTGATGATAGTTATATGTTTGGTATTTTGAAGTCTTCTACCATTTCTGCTCAATATCCTCACGTTGCTCGTTGGTTTAAACAAAATTCTCGGTCTACTCTGTTATCACTACGTGTTTTTTACGGACATTTTTATTCGTCCTGAATTCCACAACCCAAATTCTCAACAAATACCCAGGTATTGACTGTAAAGCAATACCCAACCCAGTCTGAACTCTAAAATTCGTTATAGCAAATCCCTATCCTCTGAGCCAAATTTAAAAAAGCAAAAAAAAATTACCCAGTCTCTTCCCCATCAGAAAAGCCTTCCATGTGTTTAAACCAACGAGCAACGTGAGGATATTGAGCAGAAATAGTAGAAGACTTCAAAATACCAAACATATAACTATCATCAGACGATGGAAGAAACCTAAAAACGAATAGTTTAAAAAGTTAAATCAAAGCAAACCCTTTGAGATAACCACGGGTAGCCAAATGCTCGTTTAATTGTTTGAATTGTTCTTCTGTGAAAGGAACGCCATTTTGAAGACCGTTAAATTCAGCCATTTTATTTGCTTATTTTTGAAAAATAAATTGAAAAAAAGTCGGAACTTATATGGTTTGGGTATGCTTTTTTTAGCCACGCCCCTTTTTCCTTTTCCATATGTATTCTTTTACACTTTCCTTCTCACCCATCAATCAAATCAGTTGAGGACAATTCTTTAGGATGTAAATAGATCGATAGAGCCCAACGAGCTGTGTCGAATGACATCAGAATCGGTCCGTGATATCTATGAGCTGAGTTAAAGGGTCCAAAAATGCCTAAAAAATATGGTAAAAATGGTCACTATTTTAAGCAATATGATTTGAAACACGCAAGAATACCGAATCATTAGATCTAAAACGCAGAACAGGTCCATTTAAATAACTGAAATGGATAGAAATAAGAATATTGATTCAATGTTAATGTCTATTTTGGTGACTTTGGAAGGAAAAGTTAACCTTTTCTTTGTTAATGTCTCACATAGAACATGCCATAGGGAAAATTAAGTGAAATCAGGGAAGAAAGAAAGGCTGACCATTCTGTCCATATTAAGGTTAATTGATGATGGAAAAGGAAAAAGGGGCGTGGCTAAAAAAAGCATACCCAAACCATATAAGTTCCAAAAAGTCTAAATAAAAAGATTAAAATTGATTAGAAAAGAAGGAAAGAGGGAAAAAAGAAGTCTAAAAAGCGTAAAGGTTTCAGGCGCGTTTTTGCTTAAAAATGAGAAAATAAACACCAAACTATCACTAAATTGAGTAACGAAAGATCAATATGCTTCAATAGACTATAGAAAAGCAAATATGGAATTGCAAAATTGCAAATTTTGAAGAAAAACCACGTAGCTTAATTAACCAAACTTTACTAAAAAATTTAAAAACTAAGAGAGAACACGCAAAAATAAGAGAGTGACACAGAGAACAAAAGAAAAGAAAACAATTAAAAATAGAGAGAGACAGAGAAGAAAAGAAAAATAAAATAGTTAACAAAATGACATTATTAATTCTTTTTCGACATTTTGAATTAATTTAGGGGTTATTTTTCAAAATACCTATTTTATAAATAGTCAATTTTCTACAACAGCTGACCCTTCTTTTTTCCTTGGGGCATTTCTTTCACTTTTTTTCAGTTTTTTTCTTTTTTTTTCTATTTCAGATATTTTTTTAGTATTTTTACTATTTTATTAATTATTTGAAGACTATTTTAAACTTATCTTCTTCCTTTAATGGACCTTGCAGCGACTTCTTCTTCAGCCCCAGCCGTTGCAAGTCCAGCAATTGAGAAGGCGCGTGAAAAGCAGCGACGTAGAATTTGTGAAGCTATTACTGGGCTTAAACCAGAGGACCAAATCGAATTTTTGATTAGTCGTTTGGCCGAATCGGATGTTTCTACTGGCGAACAGAAGAAAGAATTGGAGCAAACTAAACGAGAAACTGGGAAATTGAATTTGGTTTTTTTAATTTTTAATTTAAAAAAGAAATTTTTTTAGAAACTCGATTCTGTTCAAAAAATGTTAAGCAAAGCAGAGTTGTCCAAATCAAAGTTGGAGCAGTTATGTCGGGAATTGAGCAAAGCTCAACGTGAGGAGAAGGAAGCTAATCAAATGAGGTTTTTCTTTAAATTTATTTTATTATTTATGATTGAGGGAGGAGGGATTAGTTTGCCTATTTTCCTAGTTTTTTTATTGTCTTTTAAACCCCTTCGAGTTTCATCAAATGACATAAGATGGACCTTTCACCCTTTACAAATTTTCGTTTGCTTTCGATCGAAATTTTTGTTTTAGCGCCCAAGAGAAAATTTTTGCTAATTTTATAAGGCCTTAGGCTACTTGCTTGTTCTTTCTCACAATCAGAGCCCTTCATCCTGGAGCCTTTATAAATTCTTTAAAAATTTTTAACTGTTCCACTGACACCTTTCTAGACCTTTTTTTTTGACGTCCTTTTTAATTCTTCAAATTTATATCAAAACATCTCTTTTTTAGACTTAAACATATTCAAGCAACCCATGCAGATACCGTCGAATCCTTCAAAAAATCGTTGGCAGATATTCAGCATTCTGTCGAATCTAAACAAGAGCATAGCAAACGTGTTGCTGATGTTGAAAGACTTTCTACTAATTTGAACCAGTTTTTTTGAAATTATTTGTTAATTTAATAAATTTTTTGCTTAAAGGATGGCTGCTGATTATGAGACACGTCTAAATGAGATTAAAAAATTGGTAAAAAAATTTTAATTTTTTTAAAAATATTTTTCTGTCGTTTCTAGTAGAGATCGAGCTTTTTGAAAAGCCTGGGACTGTTCCTGGGTCCTGGTTTGATTTATTGACCTGGGCCGAATCTTGGGCCTGTAGTCCAGGAAAACCTCAGGCCCAGGAAAAACCCCAGTAAGGTCAAAAAATGCCCGGGTCTGGACTCTTTGTATAAGAAAACCCCAGTCCTTTGTCCAGACCCAACTCGATCTCTAGTTTCAAAAAAAATTTTTTTTCAAAAAAAAATTAAAAAAAAAAATTTTTTTTTAAATTTAAAAAAAAAATTTCAAAAAAAATTTTAAAAAATTCAAAAAAAATTTTCCTTCAAGTATGATGAACGCGATGCAGATTTAGCAAAAGTAGCTAGTGCCAAGGATAAGGAATTGGGCCTTATGCGAGTACAAATCGAAGAAATGCAGAAACGTGTGAGCGAAGTATTTAGCGAAAATGTTCAGTTAAAGAAGCAGGTTTTTATAAAATTAAAAAAAAATAAAAATTTAATTCCCCTTATAAAGTCATTAAATGATGAGACACGTTTAAAGGAGTCAGTTGAAGCAGAATTAAAAACACGCCAATTATTGGATGAATATGCGCATAAATATGCTGCACTTACCGAATCGTTGTCTAGTACTAATGGGTAAATAAAGAAACTTTTGTTTTTATTAAGAAGCTTGTTTTTCCGGAAAGGTTTAGAAATGTTTTTTTCGTGTTTTGATGTTTTTCCGGAAAGTTTGAATTCTGAAAGGGTTTAGGAATGTTTTGATGTTTTATGGAAACATTTAAAAATACATTGTTCAATGTTTTTCCGGAAATGTTGCAATGTGTTGTGTTTTGATGTTTTTCCGGAAACATTTTAGTTGTCATCAAAACATAAAAAAAAAACATCAAAACATAAATGACACATAGAAACTTTTCCGGAAAGAAAAGTTTCTAATGTTTTTCCGGAAAGATTGTGTTATTCCCTCATGTTTTGATGTTTTTCCGGAAAATATATTTAAATGTTTTCCGGAAAATTTTAATTACCTATATTTTTCCAGTTCATTTGACAACCTAAAAGAACAAATGTCTAAAATGAACGGAACAATGATTAAAGTGCAAGGGGACGCTAAAAAGTGGAGAGAACAAGCTGAGGCTGCGAATAAGTAGAATTTTTTAAATTAAATTTTTTTTATTTTTAAAAAAGATTGGCAACTTCATTGAGTCTTGCAAAAGTAGAAAGTGATAATTTGTTGGCTTTTAAGAATCGTCAATTGGCACAATTGCAAGAACTTTGCCGTCGTTTGAATAAAGAAAATAGGGGAAAAGATAAAAATAGTAAAAAGAAAATTTTTTTGCGAATTTTTAAATCAATTTTTAAAGGTATGTCTTCAAACGACAACGAAAATACGGAAAAAGGAAAGGAGGAGAATGAAGAGGGTGCTTCTACTAGTAATGGAGCTGAAGGGGAAGGAGGGGGAGATGAGGGTAAAATTGAGGAGAAAATTGCCCAGATTGAGTTAAAAGAGGAAATCAAGGAAGAAATAAAAGAATAAAATGAAAAAATATTTTTTTAAAAATATTTTAATAGTCAAAGGCCATAAAAAATATATGAAAATACCTTTTTCTATGTGCTCAAACATGCTTTAAGCTTTTTAAATTTAACTTTGATATGTTGCCACACAGCTTGAATATTATTATAAAAACAATGTTTTTCTCCCAGAAAATTATGAAATAAACATTGATATTTTGACTATGTTTTTGTGTTTAAATGTTTTTATGAATGTTGGGATGTTTTATTCCACTGTTAAAATGTTTTCCGGAAAATAAATTTTGTTTAAATATTTTTAAGAAAGAAAAATGTTTGTTTAAATGTTTTCCGGAAAGTTGGGATGTTTATTCCGATGTTTGTTTCTAGAAAACAGACTTTGATTATATGTTTTCCGGAAAATGAACGAACTTTTTATTTAAATAAATGTTTCCGGAATGTTGGAATGTTTTATTCGATGTTTGTTTCTAGAAAACAAACTTTTATTAGATGTTTTCCGGAAGATAAACAAATTCTATTTAAATTAATGTTTTCCGGAATCTAGAAACATTTGAAAACATTTGTTTGTATTAAAATGTTTTTTCTGGAAATAAACAAGTTTTCCGGAATGTCGTAAATATTTACCTGTGTTCGTCAAAACATTGAATAATTTTTATCTCTTTTCACTGGGGTTTAAAATAGAAAAATCCAATTTTACATAAAAATCGGAAAATAGTATAAGTATATTTATGAGTATCACTTTTAGAGATCAATTTAAAAGATTAATTTAGAATTTTTTTAAATTTAATTTTTTTTAAATTTTACTTCTTTTTTGGTAAATGATTTAAACCTGCACCGCTACTCCATCGATAATTTGGAGGGCCAGCAGAAAAACAAGCATTTTCTTTTAATGTTTGCCCTCCAGTTTCAGTCCAATACATTAAATAAAAGTTGCACATCTCATCTTCTCCAGTAGGGCCGATCTTGATTATTCGTTTTTCATTGTTGTTTATAGTGCAGCGAGCAGCCAAAATATCCTTAAAAATAATTATTTTTGTTTCAGGAAGATTGGAATGTTTTCCGGAATGTTCAGAAGATTGTTTCAAAGTTTTCCGGAAATAGAACATCAATTTATTAATTTTAAATGTTTTCCGGAATGTTTTAAATAATTAAATGTTTTCCGGAAGCAATATTAAAATTAAATGTTTTCCGGAAAAGTTTCCGGAATGTTTTTCCGGAAGGTTTTAAATAATTATATGTTTTCAAGAAAAGTTTACGGAAGGGCTTTCCGGTATGTTTTAAATAATTGTTTTTCCGGAAACAATATTAAAAAATAAATGTTTTCCGGAATGTCGTAAACTTGCTTTCCGGAAAGAATAATAAAATCACATCCGGAAGATTACCAACTTGGTTTTCCTGAAACAATATTAAATTTTAACGTTTTCCGGAAAAGCCCACCAAAAATAGGAATAAATTATTTTACAAAAATATATACCCCTTGTATAATAACTATTGACTGATTTACAACAGGCTGGAAAAGTTGAGGAAGCTAAAAATTCATTTTAAAATTAAAAAGATTTTTTTATTAAATACCTGTGGATTTCTATTTCCCAGTAATGTCCACCTATCTTGCCCAGTCAAAGGATTTTCTTGAACCAACCAGCCATGTACATTAGTTCCATGTCTATGAGTGTGAACACGGAAGGCGAAGGGATGCAATTCAACGTCTTCATCAACAACACAAGCTACTTCTAATTGCTCTAGAAAAAAAATATTAAAAAACATTTTTTTGATTAAAATTTTTTTTAATTTCCAAAAAATTTTTCAAAAATTTGCAAAAAAAATTCAAAGTTTAAAAAAAACACGTGAAATTACAGAAATAAGAATTCTAAACAATTTAACTTAAAAGAAAAATATTCAGGTCCTACCCAGATTTGAACTGGGGTCGCTGGATTCAGAGTCCAGAGTGCTAACCGCTACACCATAGGACCGTTGAACTAACTTTCATTTATTTAACTTTTAATATTTACTCTTTTTTTCTTAAATTGTTTAAATGCTTCAAGGGTGTAGGAAAAATGTTTTTAAAGCAACCTAGATATTTTTTTAAAAATTCTTAAGTTTTTTTGAGGGTAGAAAAATTTTAACAATTAAAATTTTTTCAAAAAATTTTTAAGAACTAAAAAAATTATCAACTCATTTACCAGTCTTTTTAGGCGCCATCCTACCGTCAGTTGCCAACAACAAAGTTCCTGCCATTCTTGGTTGAGGCTCCTCTGTGTGAAGCACCCTAACTCCAGAATTGTCTTCTCCCTTCATTTGGTGCATATAATGTACTTGAAGTACCAAAAATTGGGATTTTGCTTCACCACCAACGCGGAAACCAACACCTTAAGAAATCACAAGTCTTTTAAAAACTCTTCTAAAAACACCTTTAGGCAAGTTAAGCTTTGGAGCACCTCGAGCCCAAGCATAGATAATGTCTGGTTGAGAGGCGCATACAGGGGAACGGGAATAACCAGCATCAGAGGAAGACATCTCTCCACAGTCCCTTCAAAACAAATAAAATTACAACCCTGTTTTGAACATTTAATTATTACAATGTTTAAACAACAAAAACATTGTTTGAAACAAACATTTTTAAAGAACAAAACATTGTTTGAAACAAACATTTAATTATTGCGATGTTTAAAGCAACAAAAACATTGTTTGAAACAAACATTTAATAACAACTTTTTCAAAACATTTTTAAAATGTTTTGATTAGCAAGTTTATTTAAAACATAAAAACATCTTATTTTTAGTTCTGAACATTCTTTTGTTTCCAACTTTTTTTCGAACATTGTTGTTCTCTCAAACATTTAAAACTTAGTTTCTAAACATTTTTCCAACATTGTTTCAAACATATTTAACAATAACCCTTAAACAAACATTACCAGGCGGGTTCATCACTTCCCGGCATTTCACAACCGAAAAGAAGCATGTGATGAATCTGGTGTTGATTTGCGAGAGGTTCAAAGGAAACTAAACAATAATTTTAATATTATAAAAAATTAAAGTTCCAACCAATATAATGTTCTTCATCAGCATCTAACGGAAAAGCAGTACATAAATAAGTATCGTTCTTTTCGATCCGAACACTTGGCATTCGAAGATCGGTTGACTGAACACCTTCGGGAAGGAATTGTTGTTTTTGTTGAGGATTTTCATGGCCAAAGTGAAACCATGCGAGACAAGGACAGGTTATTGATAGAGACAGTAAAAATATTGTAGGAAAAAACATTTTATCTAAACAATCAAGGTTTCCGGAAAATTTGTTAACGTTTGTTTTAGTTTGAATGTTTTCCGGAATGTTGGAGAAATATTTATACTTTAGATATTTTCCGAAATGCTGGAGAAATACTTCTCCCATCGTAAATGTTTTCCGGAAAGTTGGAGAAACCTTTCCCAAGTTGAAGGTTTTGAAACATTCTTAAATCTTTTCCGGAATGTTGGAAAAACAATTTAAACAATCTAATGTTTTTGTAAAAACCTTTTAATTCCCCCGGAGTTTTAAGGGCTAAAACATCATTAAAACATGCGCGCTCAAAATCAATAGAACGAAAACCGGTGGAGAAAAAGCCAAGCATTTTCCCTGTGGCACTAAGGCAAATGCTTAAACTCTCGCGTACATTAAAAGCAAATGAAAAAAATGTAAAGAGAGAAAGCCTACTAAAAAGAATAAAGAAAAGCTTACATCTTTTGGCTTTATCCCTTAAAAACTAAAAAATAATCGATTAGAACTACACGGCATTTCTTCGCAATTCTGAAAAATGCCCAACAAGAGAAAAAAAAATTTTGTGTTACGTCAAAAAAAAATAACGGAAATAAAAAACTTAGTCCAAAAATTTTTTAAAAATTATTGTAGTATCTTTGTTGTCAAAAAAAGAATTTATATCTACAATACAAAACTTTGTTTGGCTTAAAATAAACTTACTTGGAATAATTTAAAACTTGTGTATGTTTTAATTGTAAATTTGTAGTAGAATTTTCTCCAAACATTGTATTCTATGTTTAGAAGAAACAAGTTTTATATATTACCAGAAAAAATGTTTTTCCGGAAATTCTACATGTTTTCCGGAAAAACAAAGGATGTTTGTTTAAACATGTTTACCAAGCAAACATTCCTTCCGGAAACTTTACATGTTTTTCCGGAAAGAATAATTAGATGTTTGTTTAAACAATTTAAAAGGAAAACACTTAAGAAACAAACAGAGATTTATTATAAAACCGGCTTTCAAGTTTTAATGACCAAATTTCGAAATAAAAAAAAATAAAGGAGGAATATGTTTAAAAACAATTCGAATAAAAGCAAAGTTTTTAAGAATGTAATATAAAATGAAGGGATAAATAAAGAGGCAGAAAAATGTCAGAAAATTTTTTTTCGATAAGTAGGTAAGCAAATTTAAATTTTTCGGTACTTCAAATATTAAAAATAAAATTTGTTTTGGGACAAAAAAATTTTTTAAATTAGAATCTTGTAATAAGTAAATTTGCGGAATCTTCAGTTTGTGAGCTATTATTATTTTCAAAATCATTTATTAATTTTGTTGGATGTTGGTTATTTTTCTCTAAATTTACTAGTAATGTAACATATTCTAATCGTGATCGAAGCTGAGAGCAAATACGCCTTAAAAATTAAGTTTCAAAAAACCTAGGTTTTAGGAAACAAAAATGTTTTCCGGAAAAACTTAAGTTTAAAAACTAGAAATGTTTCACGGAGAAACAAGTTTAGTAAATAAAATGTTTTCCGGAAAAACTTAAGTTTAAAAAAATAAAAATGTTTTACTGAAACTTTTAAAATATAGAAATGTTTCCGGAAAAACTTAAGTCTAGAAAATAAAATGTTTTCCGGAAACTTGTTTTAGAAAAAAATGTTTCCGGAAAAACTTAAGTTTAGAAAAATAAAAATGTTTTCCGGAATGTTTTTGTATAATTTCTCAACATACCTATAACGAATAAGTTCGGCCAACAATTCAGCATTTTTCCTCTCCTCTTCTGCACAAAGTTGTTCCCAATCAGTATCGTCTTTTTCTCCATTTCTTTGCTCCTTGTTTGTTTGGCTTCCAACATGTTGTTTATTATTGTTGTTGTTAGGAACAATATATTTTAAAGGTCGTTGTTGCGATAAATTGTTTGTTGCCCTTTGCGATTCTGTTAACAAGTTTTGTTCAGATTCTGGTAATTTATTCCTCAACTGCAAAATCTAATCTTATGTTTTTTTAACACTTAAAAAAATTTTTTCTTTTCTTACCTCACGCAACTCAGACAATAACCGAACAATTGCTTTCTTTTCATCACCAATTTCATTTGAAAGAGCCAATTTTGAAGCAATTAATTGTTTTTCTAAAAGCTTAACATTTGTTTCATCAATTTCTCCTTCATCTTCTTCACAAAAATTTTTTTCTTCTCCTTTTTCTTCTTTAGAACAAACTTCTTTAGGAATACTTCCTTCTACTTCTGTCAAATTTTTTAATTTTCTTTTAAGAACTGTTATGCCTGTTTGAACAGCCCACATTTCGTCTTCTTTTTGTTTTAATAAAACTTGTTGATTTGGATGTTGTCGCATTTGTTGAATCTAAAAATATATAAATTAAATTCTCTATATTTTTTTATTTATTTTAATAAAAATTTTAAATTCATTTACGTGTTCATGCAAATATTCAAGTAAATTTTGTTGTTTAAGTATTTCTTCTTCAATTTGTTTAGAAGTTGTAGGCATTTCCAATCGAAGTTCTTCAATGCTTTTAGGCTTAATGTATCTGAAAAAAACATTGTTTAGTTAAAATATAATCAAGTTTTTAATTTTTTGGGGTGTTTTCAGGAATGTTTAAATAATTATAAAGTGTTTAAGAAGTTGTTTGAATATGTTTACAAGTTTTTCCGGAAAAAACGCAAACATAAATGTTTCCCGGAAAGTTGGAAATATCAAAGGAAAATTGTAGTTTGTTTACAAGTTTTTTCCGTAAAAGTCGCAAACTTAAATGTTTTCCGAAAAGTTGCAAACATTAATGGAAAATTATGTTTCTAAGTTATTTTAAATGATTTTCCGGAATGTTTGTATAAAAAGTTGTGATGTTTCTAGTTATAAAAATGTTTCTTATTTCTTATTTTTCCGGAAAAGAAAATTCAATGACTTATGTAAAAGTTTTCCGGAAAAACATTAAATAATTTTTTCCAATTATTAAGAGAAACTTTACAAACATAATTAATAGAAACACATAAGGAATAAATAGGAGACTTTAACGATTTATTTTCTAATAAATATTATATATCCCTAACAAAAATTGTTTTAGTTTTTTCTCCCCCCTTTTATAAAAATAAATTGTTTTCTTTCCTTCAGTTTTAACGCGCACGCTTCATTCAACCAAATAAATATACTAATATATTAAATATTTTTATTTATTTATTTTATATATACATAGTAGCTTCTCACAACATAAAAAATTGACTTTTCATAAATCAATTTTAACAATTAATTTTTTTATTGACAAAAAATTGATTGAATTTTTAAATTGAATTTAAAATTTAATTTTTTGACTAAAAAAATTTTTTTCATTCATTTTATTTTATTTTTATTTTTTTTATTCTATTAAAATAAAAAATTCAATTGTACAACCTTCACATTTGCAACAATAAAAATTTTCGAAAAAATAAAAAATAATAGAAATGAAGAAAAAATAATAATCAAAAAAAAAGGGGGATGATTAAATATGCCCCCTTTATTTGCGTCATTAAACAAAATAGTTTAATGATCATTTATCAATAATAATAAAAAGGTTCAAAGTTTTCAACATAAAAATCACTTGAAACTTTATAGGAAACAAAAAATTTAAGAATAATAAAACATTTTTAAATAATACAAATGTTTTTGAATGTTTACATGTTTTTAAAATGTTAGAATAATTCTAGAATGTTTTCCGGAAAGTTGTAATTTGTTTACAACACAGATGTTTATAAAGGATTGTTATATAATGTTTTCCGGTTATTTAATATCTCATTATTTAATGTTTTCCGGAAAAAGTTATTAACACATTTCTCTAGATTTAATGTTTAAAAATAATTGTATTTTCCTGACTCATTCAAGCACCATATTAATTTATTTAACAATTATTACTAATGCTATCGAAGAAAGAATAGAAGAAAAATCAACAAAAAATTTAATAACATTTAATCGAATAGCAGGATGTCCAGACTTGGAATCTTTTCAACACCCCTTTGAGACGTTAGAAAATTCAGACAAAATTGGAAAAATAACATGTTTATGTGGGCCTAGTAGAGAATTAATAAATGAAAACAATGAAGAAGTTGATGATGAAAAAGCTTCAATAACTTGTATTTATGGCTCAAAATTGGATAATTTAGAAAATACAATAAATTTAGCGAAAAAAGCAAACAAGACAATTGAAAAGGTAAAGAAAAAACGTAAAAATCGAAACAAAAGAATAAACTCGGATAAACATAAAATAAAGTTCAAGCTTAAAAAAATTTAAATAAACTTGAATAAACATAAAATAAAGTTCAAGCTTAAAAACTCGAAATAAACTTGCAACAAAGCAAGTTGTAAAAAACATGAAACATAAACCTAGGTGGAACAATCAAAAAAAAATTTTTTTAACAGATAATACTCAATCATGTTGATTTTGAAAGTGAAAAAGAATTGTTACAAATCCTCTTAGAAGAAACTCAAACAACTTCAAATTTAAAATATTTGGAAGCGAAAAAATGCAAAAATAAACCGAAATTCACAGAAGAGAAAGACGAAAACAAAGAATTAAAACAATTTAATAGTTTAGAGTGGATTGTAATTGAAGAATGTTTAATAGAGGAAATGCCTATAAATTTATTAAAACGTGCGCCAGTTTTGAAGGGTTTGTCGCTAAGCGGAAATAAATTACATGCAATAAATGTACAAGATTTGGCTGCTAGCAAAATGAGTGTAAGCAAAATATTAAAAAATAAACTTAAAACAAAACAAGTTTGAAAAAATATAAACTTTAAAATGAACTTGAAATAGAACAAGTAGAAAAAATGTATAAACAACACTAAAATGTTGTAAATAAACAGGAAACAAAACATGCTCAAAAATAAACTTGGAATAAAACATGTTAAAAAATTAACTTAAAATACATTATAAAACACAAATAAACTTGAACCAAAACATGCTCAAAAAGAAACTTGAAACAAAAATTGGAATAAAACAAGTTAAAAAACAATCCTTAAAAATTGAATAATTTTTCACCTTTTAAAGTTGGAATCATTAAACTTGGCGGGAAACTTACTTTCTCTACAAATTGAAGCAGGAAGTTTAAGTCAACTTGAAATGCTTAAAAACCTGGAGATTGGTGAACATAATTTTGCTAGTACTCAATTACTTATAGAAATTGGGAAACTTACAACACTTGAGGTAAAAATATTTCTTTAATAAAAAAATTTTTTTTCAGAGTCTGGACATGTCCCAAATGGATGGAATCGAAACAATAGATGTTTTCTCAAATTTTGAAAAAATGCCAAACTTAAAGAGACTTTTATTAAGTGGATGTAACTTGCGAATGTTAAATAAATCAAGTTTTGTACAATTCCCAGCATTAGAAACGGTTGAACTTAGAGATAAGAAGAAAAACTTTAAAAACAAGGAATCAAATAGAAACATAAAAATAAACTTGGAATAAAACAAGTTTGAAAAAATAAACTTAGTAAAAAAAGCTAAGTTGAAAAATAAACTTAAAATAAAACACATTGGAAAATAAACTTAGATAATAAAAACAAGTTGAAAAATTAAACTTGAAACAAAACAAGTTTGAAAAAATAAACTGAGATAAAATATGTTCAAAAACATGTTGAAATAAAACAATCAAACATTACTATTTTTAAGTTGGATTTAAGAGTTAATTTAATTGAAAAATTGGAGAGTGAATGTTTTGTTGGTTTAGACAATTTAAATTCTCTTTCACTTGCAGGGAATTATTTAAAGTAAAAAATAAATTAATAAAAAAATATTTTTTTTTATTTTAAAGAGAATTACCACCCAAAATATGGAAGGATTTGCCAAATTTAGAAAATTTAGATTTAGGCTGGAATGATTTTCGGTCTTTAAATAAAAGTTCTTTTAAAGAAATTTCACCAAAAATAGAAAGAATAAATTTACGAAATAATGAAGTGCTTAAACAAATAGAAGAGGGGACATTTGATGGATTAAATGAATTGAGACATTTAAATTTAAGTACAACAATGTTGTGTAAAATAATAAAAGGGCAACTTAATTTAAATAAACTTGAGGTTAGTGTTTGTGTTAATAAAAATAAACTTTAAATAAAGAAAAAAAGTTTTTAGAAAAAAAAAAGAAAAATAAACATGGAATAGAACAAGTTGAAATAATAAACTTGGGAAAAAATGAAAAACTTAGAAGAAACTAGGAAAAAATAAAACTTAAAAAAATAAAGTTGGGAAAAAAAGTTGAAAAAATTAAAACTTGGAAGGAACATGAAAAATAAACTTGAAAAAAATAAGCTAGAAAAGTAAAATAAAACTTGAAAAAGGAAACTTGGAAAAATAAACCTGAAAACTTGGAAAATAGTAAAACATGAAAATAAAAATGAAACTTAAAACATGTTTCAACTTAAAACAAAATTTTAAGAAGCATACCATTCATTTACAAAAAAAATACAAAAATTAAGGGATTAGATTTATCTGCTTCAAATATATCCTATATTGAACCAACTGCTTTCGATTCATTCAAATCAACATTAGAATCACTCAATTTAGCATCAAACAAGCTTAAACATTTAGACGCAAATTTGATAAATTTTTCAAATTTAAAAATGCTCGATTTATCGAATAATCCTTGGATTTGTGATGAAAAATTACAACACATTTCTTTACTTATTGAGGATAAATATAAAATAGCTGCCTTAGAAAGGAATAAATTTGAACTGCGCGAAGCACACAAAACTCAATGTGATAGGCCTTACATTAGACGAGGAGAATCAATATTTTCGCTTGTTGGAATTAATAGTAGCGAGTTGAGTTATAATGAGGGGGAGGATACAACAATAGCGACAACATCAAAAACATCAACAACGAATGGAGGGGAAGAAAATTTATTTGGAGGGAATGTTGAAAATGCTACAATTGACTGGAAAGCGGTATAGAATTTTAAATCAAAATATAATAAAAACATTTTAAAACAAACTTTAAAAACAAATGTTTGAAATAAGAAAAACATACCAGAATATTTTTAAAAACAAATAAAAATAAAACAAGAAACCAGAAAAACATTAAAAAAGACAAAAATATTTAAATCAGAAAAACATTATTAAAAACATAAGTATCCAAAAACAGAAAAACAAATAAAGCAGCAAAACATTTAAAAACATGATAAAATCAGAAAAACATTTTTAAAAACAAGAAAACCAGAAAAACATTAAAAAGACAAAACACATTTAAAAATCAGAAAAACATCCAAACAAAAATGACAATTCTGATTGGGGAAAAACATTTGAATAAAACCAGAAAAACATTTTTAAGAACCAGAAAAACATTAAAAAAACAGAATATTTCTAAAACCAGAAAAACATCCAAACAAAGATGACAATTCTGATTAGGAAAAAACATTTAAATAAATCAGAAAAACATTTTCAAAAACATTCTTTAAAACAAACAAAACATCTAAACACAGATAACATTACTGGTTGGCAGCAATACAGACGAACATATAAATTTTACAAGTTTATTAGAACAGGATGAGATTGAAGACGCAAACAAACCAAAATATGATATTAATGCGATCAGATATGGAGAAAAATCATTTTTGCCAAAAAAGGAGTTGGCTAATACATGGATTTCTGGTGTAACTGTAACTCTATTAATTATAACCACTGCGTTTTGCATTATTTTTGTGGCAAGGCAAAAAAAGGTGGAAAAATAAATAAAAAACAAGAGAATTTAAAAAAAAATTTTAGACCGCCCCAGACGAAGTAAAACACGAAGAAGTCAAAATACAAAAAGAAATAAAACAAGAAGAATCAGAAAAAACAACACAAAAACAATTACAACAACCAGAATTAACTCAAACAAACATTTTAAAAGAAACAGAACAACAAAAACTAGAAACATGTCAAAATTTAGAAGAAAATTGTGCAATTACTGTTTTTTAATTTAGCTTTTAATATTAATTTATTTAATTAATTTTTAGTGCATTTATAATAGTGCATTTATAAGAACAACTATCCTAACAGTGAAAAATGTTCAGAAATGTTCAGATTAAAGTTTATTTAATCAAAATTTATTTATTTGTTTTTCCAAGTTTATTTTCTCAAGTTTGTGTTTTTTTAAGTTTGTCAGTTTTTAATATTATAAAAACAAGTTTATTTTCAAGTTTATTTAATTGTTTGTTTATTTGTTTGTTGTGTAAGTTTGTTTTTAAAAGTTTGTGTTTTTGTTGTTTAAGTCTATTTGTTTTTATTTTTTTAAAACAAGTTTATTTCTATGTTTTACTATATTTTATTTTTTAACCCAAAACATTAAAACCAAAACTCACGGTTTAAAGTCCACAACATCAAACAAAGCAGTTGTTGTAATAATTGTTTTTTGTTGTTCATTTCCTTCAGAAGAATTGTTGTTGTTGTTTTCACAAATATTTGTTGAGATTGAATTTAATAAAAATGTTTTGACTAAAGGTTGAGACAAATTGAACATTAAATGAAGCAGAACGCCTATATAAGAGAAAAATCTTGTATTTAATTAAATATTCATTTTTAATTTAATTAAAAAAATTTTTTTGAATTTTAGAATTTTATTTTTTAATTCTTATTTTTAAAAATAATTTTTATAATTTAAATAAAATAAAAATTAAAAAAAATTTTTTTTTAATTTTTACCTATTGCAGGCAGACCCATTTTATTTGAAGATTCCTTTAAAAAATAAAATTTTTTAATTCAAAAATTTTAAAATTTACGTGTTGTATAATGAGATGTGCATGTCTAAATATATAACCCAAAAGATAATAATTTTCTGTAGGCAGTTGTAATAATAATTTTTTGAGCTGTAACGCGCATTGACAGGCACAAACATTTTGATAGTTACATTTACATTCTGTTCGAAAAAATTTTTTTTTATAATTTTAAAAAAAAATTGAAAAAATTTTTCAAAAGTCATAATTTTCAAAAATCAGAAAAAAATTTGAAAAAAAATTTTTAATTAAAAAAAAATTTGAAAAAAAATTTTTAATTAAAAAAATTTTTTTTCAATGGTCAGAAAATTGAGAAATCAAAAAAATTTCGAAAAAAATTTTCAAAATAAAAATAAAGAAAAATTCCAAACCACTAGCAATCAGTTCAAATTTAGGCTTCAATTGTTGAGTCAAAATGTGTTGGTTAAGAGAAGCCATATTTTCTGGCAAATGGTGTAAGAAGCGTTTAAGTAAACCTGCCGCTTCGTGGGCATCCTAAAAAATTAAAATTAAATTTTAAACTCTAAATTTTCAAAATAAACCTGAAAAACTATTTCATCTCTTTTTTCACTATTAGCCATCAATTCGAGTTCATCCAATCTTGATTTGGGTGAGGATACACGAAAAATGCCTTCCAAGTCAAATCCTATAAAAAGAAAAATTATTAACTTTGAACTTTATAGTGAATTTTATTTTTGTGAAAATTTTCCACATTAAAGTAGCTAGTAAAATAACCAGACAAAGTTTCAAGAAAATATGCTTATGCTTGAACGCTAATAAGGATAAAACATAAGTAAAAACAATAAATAGCAGGACGCCGTGAATAAAAAAAGGTAAATTGGGTGCCTCAAAAATATCCAAAGAGCAATTTTTAGCATTTTTCCTAGGGACCAATGATCTTAAGAATTACCGAAAATTAAAAAAATTCAACAAACCGTAAAAAGCAAATCCAAAATTTGAAAAAATTTTTAACCATAAAATTCCCAAAAAAAGTCCCCCAAAATGTCCTATTTCCCCGAAAAAATCTTCAAAAATCTCCCTCAAAAAATTCAACAAACCGTAAAAAGCAATATAATCCAAACATTCTCTAATTAAAGCAGGCACAGGAACTCCATCAAAAGAAGGATTGTTTTTAACAGCTTGTGCAAGCGGAAGTTTGAATAATTGAATTCCTCCAGTTTTAAATAATTCATTTGTTGTTGTTGCTGTTATTCCTTTTTTGCTTTTTTTACTAAATAAATTCATATCTAATAATCTACATATTTAATAATAAATATCTGAAAATTAAAAAAAATTATTAAAATTCGTAGAAATAAAAAATTTTGTAAAAATACGACATTTGGCCACAAGGTATAAAATTTCTTATTTGGGTCAACCCCCAAAAAATTTTCATTTCGTCACAAAATGAAAGATAAGACACTGAATCGAAAATCTCGTACACCCACCTAATCATACCCTTTATTTGCTAAACTAGAACTAAAAATATATGGTTTCTGAGTGTTCATAAAAATAATCACAAAATAATTTTTTTTGCCTTCGCAAAAAAACCCCAAAAAATTAACTCCTCTTTCAAAATTACTAAAATAAACAATATTTGATGAATGATTGTTGTAAAAAATTTTACCAACTTCCCCCTCATTCTTAACACATAGAAAAAAAAATAAAAATGTAATGAATGTGCACTCACACGATATAAAATTATATATTTTGTGTTGTTGCTACTCTAAACATTTTTTGCTGTGCGCCAGGAATTTTAAAGACGCCAAAAAAATTAAAATTTTAATTAAAAATCGGGAAAAATTTTCCAATTTTTTTTAAATTTTTGAGCTCTAAACAATTTTTTGAGCGTCCAGAATTACCAAAAAAATCACAAAAACCCAACCAAAATTACCACCCATTTTACTCACTTACCCCCAAACATTACTATTAGTGTACTCTTTTATTTTTCTCAATGATTGGCCTGTATGGGAAAAAATTGGGGAGAGGGTTGGTTGCTGCTAGAAAAAGGAGAAGGAAAAAAAAATAAAATTCGATGATAAATAGAAAAAATAAAATATTTTTTAGGGATATTTCACCCAAATTAAACAAAAAATTAAATTATAATTGGATTTTGAATTTTTTATTAATATCAAAAATCATCATTTGTACGCATAAAAATAAAAATTTAAAGTGAAACATTTATAATATATTCTTCTCCACAATTTAATCACCCAGATCATGTTGAGCAAAATAACAAGAGATTCTTAAAAGTTAAAAACATTATATAAACATGTATAAATGTCTTCCGGAATGTTCAGATTATATTAAAAATGTTTTCCGGAAAATATAGATGTTTTTAAAAATGTTTTCCGGAAACTTATTCTATTTTCAGAAATGTTTCACAGAAACAAACATTTTTCAATGCTTATGTTTTTCCGGAAAGTTTTATTACTTTAAAATGTTTTCTGAATAACTCAAAACATTTTTATATGTTTTAATGTTTACCAACAATGTTTAATTTAAAATACATAATAAACAAACTTACATAGTGATGAACCAACTCAATTCATATATTTTATCCAGTTCATCCTCATCCATTTGAGATCGCCATTCACGACATTTACGGCAAAAATCACGTAATCGTGCAACAACATCTTGAAGCAGCGGCTTTTTAACAACCAACAATAATGCATAAATCCATTCAAGAATAGCACGGCTATGTCCATTTTCGATTACATACTTGAAAAAAAAATAAAATTAGTGAGGTACATAATTTAGTATAAAAATCAGAAATCAGAATAATAAATAAGAATTTAAAAACAATTAAAATCAGAATTAAATCAGAATAATAAATCAGAATTAGAAACTATAATAAAATCAGAATTCAAAATCAGAACCCAAAATTCAAAATTAAAAACCAGAATTAAAATCAGAATTTGAAATAAAATTTAATCAGAAATAATTTAAAATCAGAATTTAATCAGAAACCAGAATAATAAATCAGAATTTACAATCATAAACTAAAATCAGAATTATATAACCAGAAATCAGAATAATAAATCAGGATTTAAAACCAGAACCCAAAATTCATAACCAGAATTTAAATCAGAATTTAAAATCAGAAAAACATTATAAAGCAAGTAACAAACATAATCAGAATAAAATAAAAACATAAAAAACATAGGAAACATTTCAAAACAAACACGTTCCCAACAACAAAACAAAAAATGTTTGTATAAAATAAACATTAATATTTACCTCAGTCTGGTGCATAATAAGATGATTCACCTTAAATTATTAAAAAAAGATAATATTTCAAAAAAAATTTTTTTCTTACCAAATTATCATTCAAACATCTAACCAATCCCAACATTGGAGGTATACCCTTATGATGTGCAAATTTTTCCAATTTTTCTTTGTCTTCCTCTTTAATCTCTAATTCTGGAATTCTTCTTTCAAAACATAATTGACACCAACCCTGTGAATCACCCTTGAAAGAAAATTTAAATAAAAATTATCATCAAGAAATATGAAGTTTAATCCATCTGGTAGTAATCGCACCTATACCTCTTTCAGTTATTGCCAGATGCTTCGCTCATCGAACACATGTCTAGGCCATTGACCCTTACATAGATACTAAATACTAAAATCAGATGGATTTCCCCCTTTCTTAAAGGAAATTAAGAAGTTAAAATCAGAATTAAAATCAGAATATTAAGCAAAATACTTGAATTCTTTCAAAAAATAATTTCAAGCCAGAAGTAAAATCAGGATTTAGAATCATAAAACATCCTTAAAAGAAGGAAAGATTTTCAAACTTATGAATTAAGTTAAAAATCCATAAATCTAAAAAAATGGATCATTCAAAACGACCCTCTTTTCCCAAAGAGTTGGTGTCAAAGTTCTAACAAAGTCAGTTCTCTAACTTAAAAAAATAAAATGAACCGGTGTAGGAAGTTTAATATTAGCCAAAATATCTGGAGGAGCTTTCTTTTCTTCCAAAAGTGAACGATTCAACGAAAATTCATTGACCTTAAAAATTAAACTTTAATATAAAAATAATTCTTTTAAACTCCGAAAAAAAAACCTTGGCAGTTCTCCATTCACTATCTGGACCGAATCGAGTAGTAAAAATTTCAAGTTGATTTTCTAAACAATTTGTAATTCTTGAAGTTGTTGCACTTGTTGAACTTTGGGCCATAATAAGACTTAAATTGGAAGCAACTGCAATAGCTGGTTGTTGACTACGATCAACAATTACCTAAAGAAATATATTTTTTATTGGAAAAGAAAAAAAAATTGAATTTACTTGTTTCAAATATTCTTCAGCAGTCATTGCAGGCTTATTCAAATCCACTCTACTTGGATCAAAAGGACCGACATCAAAAAATTTGCGTTGGTGTTGATCCAAATCCATAGGTTCATCACTATCATCATCATAATCCATTTTTAAATGAATTTTAAAAAATTATATTTCCCCACTAAAAATAATATTCTTAAATTGAAAAATATTAAAAAAATCATGACAGACATAGGTTTCTAGAAAATTTGAAACTACGAAATTTTGAAAAAAAAATACTCAAAAAATTGTATCCGAAAATATATAACCAATAAAATCTAAGAATTGTATCCGACATGATTTTTATTTAAAAATAATTTTAAAAATATTTAAAAGAATTTAACTCTTCCTTTTTTAAATAATTTAAAAAATAAATAATAAATTTTTAAAATTTTATTCAAAAATATATTTTTGAGATAAACAAACCTAAATATATAATTTAAGAAAAATAACAATTTGAAAAAAAAAACAAAAAATACTCGGATTTTAAAACCTTTCAAAGCACCAAATTTCCTTTTTGGACATGCAATTCTAATAATTTCCAAGCTGTTGCTGGATTAAATTCTTCCATATCTCGACAGAGTACCCAGACGTGATGAACCCGTATTGCATTATTCTGATTAAGGAAAAAAAATTTTTTTTGGGAAATAGTTCATTATAGTCACTCCTGGTATGTGCCTGAGGGGTACACCAAAATGAAAGTATCACTTAGGCAGCTCCTCGATTAAATAGACAAACCGAGTCCACCCCTGAAGACCTACACCCCCAAGACCTACACCCTGAAGACCTACACCCTGAAGACCTACTGACCCTGAAGACCTACACCCTAAAGACCTATTTACCCTGAAGACCTACAACATTTTGATCAACACAATTTTTTACTTTTTACTTCTTTACAAGTCTAATCTGGGGATTTAAAGGAGGTAAAGAGGAACTAAGAGGGATTAAGGGGGATATCGATGGATTTGAAGGTTTTAAAGGGGATAAAGAGGGATTAAGGGGGATATCGAGGATTTTGAGTATTAAAATGGATAGAGGGATTTATCAGGATGAAGAGGATCTCTTATTTAACTTGTAAAGAAAAAAAATAAGTAATTTGAGTTGATCAAAAAGTTGTAGGTCTTCAGGGTAAATAGGTCTTCAGGGTGTAGGTCTTCAGGGTCAGTAGGTCTTCAGGGTGTAGGTCTTCAGGGTGTAGGTCTTGGGGGTGTAGGTCTTCAGGGTTGACCCCGACAAACCAAGTTCAGAAAAATGTAATTTTAGAGGTATCTTGTCTCTAATTTTAGGGGTATCTTACATAGCGAGGTTCGGAACGTGTAGAATAATTTCAAATTTTAAAGAAAAAAATTTCAAAAAAAAATCAAAAAAATTGAAATCTTTACCGGATCTCCTTCAATAACTTTTCCTTCTTTATTTTTCAATACGTGTATCATAAAAACTTGAAATGTAATAACCAATGTAGGCCCTTGATCCATCATTTTTCCTGATACCATCTGTTAACAGAAAAAAAAATTTTTTTAATAAAAAAATTAAAAGCATAATTTTTTTGTAACCTCAACTTTGCTAACATCAATAATTTGTGAATCAAATGTATTATAACCAATTTTAGAATATTCATTAATGCCTTGAGAGATCATTTTGAACGCCTAAAAATAAATAAAATTAAAATGTTTTGATTTAATTCTGGTTTTGTTTTAAAAATAATTCTGATTTTTCTCCCTTTGTTAAGTTCTTTTTATTTTTTGATCAGAATAATGTTGTAAATTAATTCTGATTTCTCCCAACAAGTTTTAAAAATATTCTGGTTTGCTCTTTTGTTAAGTTTATTTCTAATATTTTAATAAAATTCTGATTTTTGATTAAAAAATATAAAAATATTCTGATGTTCATTTTATGTTTTCTGACCAGAATGTTTGTTGCAAATTAATTCTGATTTTATTAAATTTTCATAAGAACCCCACCCCCTCCATGTTTTTTTAAATTCAAATTAACTCGCTCTTTCATAACACCAATCGTTTAACACATCAACATTCATTTGAATAACTGCCTCCAAAATGTTTGGAATCATTTCTTTTTCACAAAACCTAAGCCAATTATGTTTATTAAAGTTTGGATCAACTTTTGATATTTCTGTTAATACTATTGAAACATCATCTTGTGAAGCTAGAAAAAAATAAAAATTTCTAAATTAAGATAATTAAGAATACAAACTAAATGCAAGTTGAATCCTTTCCATTGTTGAACGAACACCGCGAAAAACAATATTTTCACTCTCATCAATACGCATTTTCCAGTCCAAAAGTTCTATGTTAAAAAAATCATTTTTTAAAGTTAAAACATTTCTGATTAAAATTAAATGTTTTTATTTAATTCTGGTTTTAGGATTTTATTCTGATCATATGCTCTCTTAGTTTGTAAAATATTCTGATTTTAAAAACATTTTATGTTTAAATTAAATTCTGATTTTTCAAATGTTGTAGTTTAATTCTGATAATTCCCATACAACTGGAATATGTTTCAATTTTATTGTTTTATCCAATGGAAATGTTCGGTTTATATTCTGAATTTTCTAATGTTTTAATTTAATTCTGATTATGTCTTATTATTACCCAATGTTTTTACTTGTTGGAAATAGATTCTGATTTTTTAATTTAAACCTATTTTCCCAGAACAAACTTGCCCATCATTTAATGTTTAATTCTGAAAATTCTTACTATTATAATATGGATTAGCTTCAGAAAAAGCTTTCCAGCCAGAATACCAACGCGATTCTTTATGTAATTCTACTTGGGTTGCATCGCTAAATAAATTATTATAAAAAATTATTTTTTTAATTAAATTTCTTTACAGGTTCACATCTACATGACGCTGAGCAAATGAAGAAGTAAAAGAATCACTTCGCATTCTCAATTCTTCTAGAAAAAAAAATAATTTTTGTATTTAAAAGGAAGATTTGAGAAATAACATAATTTTTTGATGAATTTACAAAAATGTCAGTAGTTAGGAGAGTGGTATAGATAAGGGCCCTAGCTGATCCTATTCTCGAAAATCGAAAATTCCAAACATCTTTAAGTTTGGGAATTCCCGATTCCCCAAATCTTAAATTTATTTTTATGCCGGCTAGGTCTCTGGCATATCGGTAAACTGCCCTTTTCTCCTTTTAAAAGCCCTATCCCTGGATAAAATTAATTTCCTAGGATAGAATTCCTAGGAAGTTTAGGAAAAGGAATTTAAGTTAAGGTTAAATAGAAATAAAAAACCAGGCTTTGAATACATCCGCACATCTGCCAGTTTGTCAATTTCAGAAGCTGTATTTGCCACCTGTCTATAAACTTGTGTATCACCAACTTGTTTTGCTACTTGTTCTGCAACCTCAGCTGCTGCCTTTAATTGTTTAAACGCATCCTGACCTATCTGGCTGTCTTTTATGCTTACTGCCAACTTTAATAATCGAATAAAATTTTAGAAAAATAATAAGGTAAACCAAGGTTTAGGGTCCCACTTTCTTCTTCCCCAAGGTCATTACTTTCTATGTTAGAGAATGGTCAAACTTCCTTCCTCAATAAGGTTGGAGGATCTGGATCTTGAAAAAGCCGGATATCCAAAAATTTTTGATTCAGATATTCCAACTATCCGCCAACCTTATTCCTCAATTTCACTCTATTTTTCCCTGTAGAATATTCAATAACATCATAAGGAAAAGATAAATTTGAGAAAGAAAGTTGGGAAAGAAAAAAGCGGACCCTAAACCTTAGTTTACCTTTATAATTAACAACCTTGTTAACATAATCAGAAAATTCGTTTAATTGGTGTTTAATTAATTCAGTACTGGCATTTGATTCTTTTTGGATTTTCATCTAAAAATAAGGCAATAAAGTTAAAATTAAATTTTTAAAAATACATATTTTTCTTTAACAGAAGTGTCAGCAAGTTTTTTAAGTCTTTCTTCAAGTTGTTTCTTGTTTTCCTGAAAGAGAAGCAAACCATTATTTAGTCAATATTTAGTAGATTTTCACAGGTTAAGAGGAAGTACGATTCCTCGGACAGAGCCCACTCAGCGGTCCGCGACAGCGGATAGAATCCTCGGACCAGAGGACTCTGCTTGTCCTCGACTACTAACCCAGCCTCAATGTCCACAAACTAGCCTAGGATCCTGCAAAAGTCATCTAACTCATATGATAGGTTAAAAGTAAAAAATAGACGTTCCAAGGCAATCTTTGGAGTCCGAGTAACCCTTTAGAGTGGGTCCTAAACTTCACGCCAGGATAAATTTCCAGTCTTACCAAGGTCAATACCACAAACTCTATTCCCATACATCCTTAAAAAACATAAAATACAAAAAATAAAACCTGTAAATCTTTATTTTTTGCCATTTCCTCTTTGATATTCTTCATAAATTTATTCGCAATACTTTGATAATTTCGGCAACAAGTTCTAGATAATCTGAATATTGTTGCCAAATTGTAAGAAAACATTATGATAAACAGAAAAATAAATATAATCTGAAATAAAAATAAAAAGGAGGAAGAAATTTAAGAGGAAAAGATTTCCAAAAAAATTTCAAAACTGTTACTTAAAAAATAAAGGAAAAAAATAGGCAAAGAAACCCATTTTTAACGGTAGACCAAAAGTCTTTTTTTACTTCTTTCTGACTTTTTGAAAAATTGACACTTTAACATTCTTCGTTGCGAAAAAATCTCATCACATAAAATAAAAGTGGAAACTAGTGGAGAATTTGTCAAAATATCTAAATTTAGAAATGTCAATTATTTCTAATTTAAACCGTCTGGCCCTTGTTATAAGTGAAATGTCAATTATTTTTGTTCTTTATCTAGTCTATATAGTTCTTTCAAGTTCAAGAAATTTTAGGAAACGTTCTTAAACAGAAATTGAATTTTCTAAAATGCTAGGAATTCAAAGAATTTTTATAGTAGACATATTTAAGGTTGGACATTTTTAAAGTTTGACGTTTTGACAATTAGACATTTTTAAATGGGTGCATTTTGGTAAATAGCTGAACATCCAAAGATCATTTTCCGAAATACACTTACTTGGGTTCTACATCTGACAAGAAATGTTTTATGTTTTTGGCTTTCTTGCTGTTGTAGGTTCAAGTCGAAGTAGCCTGATCTCGATCCCATCGTTGCCAAGTCACCGGGGAATCCTTAAATTTTAGGTAAACACCTAACATTTACCGTTTTTAATCTTACCCTTTTCTCGGTCTTCACTTTTCTGACAGCCTCAAAAAATTAGGCCAAACGAAATAAATTCTGTTATTTACCAAAATGACATTCTTCTCTTCATTGCAACTTTTCTTTTTTTCTCTCCCCGTACTTTTAATTCTCTCTCATTCTAAGGCGGGGCTAGTTTGACGGCCTATAAATTTCGGCGAGTTTCTTCTCTCCCTTCCCATTTTTCATTTATTTTCCTTATTTTTATTCTTTCAATTTTCCCCCTTTATCCTTTTAAAAAAGCTCTTTAAGCGGCTTTAAAGTGCTCTGAATTAAAGTTGCTTTTTCGAAGAGATTTGCGAATTTTTTTTGTAAAAATTTTGTAAGGTGGTGACCTGCAAAAATTTTTTTTATCGATTTTTTCTTGAAATTTATTTGTATTTTCCATCCATTTTTTCTTCGTCTTAAATTGAAAATTTTTTTTCAGATTTTTCAAAATTTATTTTAAATGACTGAAAGTGAGCTTCTCACCAGAAATCCTCAATCGACATTACACACACCTCATCAACATAGCCAGCAGCAATTACAACAACAGCCTTCGACATCTTTATTGCTTAACCCAAATGTACGACTTGAGTCGAGGCCTGAAACTTTTACTGCTTCAAATTTGATCAATGTATTTTTTAAAAAATAATTTTTTAAAGAAATTAGGGATGTTTTTCTAAGTGGCTTCCATCTAACAATAAGTAGGAATAAAATTAGCAAGATAAAAATCCGGGCAGTCCCTCTCGCCTAAGCCACGCCCCTTTTTTTTCCTTTTCTTATAAGCTTTGTGGGCCAATTTATTTCAAACGTTTATCCTGACTTTCTCTAAAATTCATTTAAAATCTGATTTGCTTAGAATTAATTTTTTGTCATTTCTCTTAAAATTATTATTGGGAGGAGTGGTTTTAAAAGTTAATACTTTATTTTTCGTGTTTTTAAAGATGTAATTTGTATTTTAGAAAATTTTTGTGGACTTTTTTAAATTTACACGGTTAAAGCATAATTTAATAAAACACCTTTTTACATAGAAAAGTCCGCAAAAATTTATCCGCAAGTTTGGAAAGTACTTTGTCCGCAAGTTTGGCAAATCCGCAAAAGCTGTCCGCGTTTTATGAAGTCCGCAAAAATTCTGTCCGCAAGTTTGGAGAGACTGCAGATTATTGGAAAACCTTCTTTACATCCACTTATTTTTTCAAACGATTTTCTTTTTATTATTCCTTTATTTTTCAGTCTTTGGAGACTAATTATCATAGTATTGTTGAACGTTTTGGCAATTCACCTCTTACAGAGACAACTCAATATTTGACAAATAATATTATTGACCCTAAAGAGGCAAAACATTTAATAGATGGATTTCTTTGTGGTGTTTTGGTTGATGCACCAAATGCTGATAAGGTTTGGGTTTTTTTTTAATTTTGATTAGTTTTTTTTTGCCAGATAATGAGGTGTTATTTGGATCATGTTTAGTTTGTGGGCCCAATTAAATTTGAGTTTATTGAGGATTTATGAGTACAAACAAAATTTTTAAGCTTCTAATAAACTGACTAATTTATCTGGGTTGAATGAAATTTGAAAATAAAGTTATCACCAACCAAGAAACATAATGTGGTGTCGGATACTTCTCTCAGCTTTTGTTTCCAATATTTGACCTATTTTCAAATTAAAAAAATTTACTTTTTTTTTTATTCTAGCATTTTACCTGCATCAAAACTCTAGCAATTTCAACTGATCAATGGATGAGCCTTTTAACTTCCTTCAATATTTTAACTTTGGAGTGTTTTCCATTTATGAAACATTCATGCAAACAACAACTTTTATATTTTATTGATGAAACTTTAAAGTTACAACTTAGAACAAATTTAGACTCTTCCTTTACAAATATTTGCAGAGCACTTTCTGATGGTTTTTTTTTTAATTTTTTTAAGAATTGGTTGGGACCTGTGAGGTTTTTTTTAGATTAGCAATTATTTTTTCGGACTTTATTTTGCGGATTTTTTCCCTTTTGATTCTCTTCCCTTTGTTTTAGTTTTGATTTTTGGTTTCCAAGGCAAACATAAGGATTTGAAAACTTTTTTGTCAACTTTTCTTAAAAATTTCCAACGAGGTGGATTTGTATTTACAGTTATGCTTACGAACAAATCTAAATCTCAAAATTTTTGCAGACTCTTTTTGCGTACAAAATTTCAGAAAAAATTTTTTCTGGAAAAATTTTCAAGAGTCATAATTGAGTTAAATTTGTCCCTTTTTCTCTTTTCCTGAAAGATAATTATAAATAAAACTTCAAAAAAATTTTTTCTCAAGTTTTTTGTGACTAAAAATTTAATTTTTTAAAAATTTCTTAGGCACAGATTTCAAAGAGACTTGTCAAATTGTTCATCAATTTGCACATCGTTTATTATCTTCACATCAAAAACTAGCAACATTTCCTCGTAATTCTTCATTTCCACCAACAGCATTTGCCTTATTTTCTCGTTTTATTAGTGATGCTCAATTAGTTGCGAATGCTGGAGTTATGAATTTGGAAAGTTTTAAGGCGCCTTTAGTTGAAATTTGTGTAATTTTGGTTTGTTTTTTTAAATTTTTTAATTAAAAAATTTTTTTTGGTTAAGTATATGGAGGGTTATAGGGTGTTAAAAATTAATTTTTTCCTATTTGCGGACATGGAAAAATTTTTGCGGCATAAAAAAAATTTTTTTGGTTAAGTGTATGGAGGGTTATCGGGGGTTTGAAATTAAGATTTCCTATTTACGGACAAAAATTTTTTTGCGGACAAATTAGCGTTTCAACATTTTTTTGAAAGGATTATATTCGTCTTGCTATTTTTTTCCATTTTCTTAAAAATTTTTTTATTTGTATAAATTTGTCTGCAAGTCAAGGGCGTATTTATGGTCTGATTTTCATAATTAGATTTTCATAGTTTCATAATTGTCCGCGTGTTAGAAAAAAATTAAAAATATTCACTATACAATTTTTAAAAAATTAAAAAAAAATTTTTTAACAGGTTCGTGAACGTTTTCCTGATCTTTTACAACTTGGACACGATTTATTTTTGCTATTATTGCGTCTTTCTAGAGTTTCACAATTTGTGCCTATATGGCGTACTTTGTTACACAATCCAGCAGTTATGGCCCCTAAATTTAATGGTAAAAAAAATTTTTTTTTTAATTAGAATTAATTTAAAAACCTTCTCTAAAGTCTCCGAATTTAAATAAGAACAAAATTGGTCACCTTTTTGCAAATTAAAATTTTGTCTGCAAGTATATCGTTGTCTGCAAGTTTTTCACATTTACAGAGTAGGATTTGCAGAGTTTGAGAATTTACCCTTTATTTTTCCCTTTTTTTAAATAAAAATCAATTTAAAACAAAATAAATTCTTTCCTTCATCTTCTTTTTTTCAAAGGATTACAACAACTTTTAAGCATTCCAACTTCAAGTGGTCTTTTATCTCACAGAGTTAGTTTAAGAATAAGCAGAAAAATGGCTGAAATTCTTAAAAATCATATTCGTATATCTTCTTTAAATGCTACAAATCCGTCATTGGCAGCACAATTAAAATCTGAATTAAATAAACAATTTGAAGCGTTGAGAGCAATGGTTTTTTATTTAATTTTTTATAATGATTTTTTGAATTTTTTTATAAAAATGGGGTAATTTTTTAAAAAGATTTAAAATGTTGATAAGAGAGGTGAAGCCATTAAAGATTGAAAATTGAGATTAATGGAACTGTTGATATTTAGCAAGGAGGGGGAAGGTTCGGAAAATGGCTGATTGAGAAAAGAATTTGACTTGGGTTTCGAATTGTGTTTTAAAAAATTTATTAGAATTGGGGTTTCGGATCAAAAAATTTGCGGGTTTTCGGGGGTATAAAGACCATCCTTGGTTTTTAAACCTATAAGTCTGAATAGAATGATTTTTGAATTTTAAATTTTTTTGGCTTAAAAGTAGTGATCGAGGCGAGATCTTGATTCTTGACGCCTCCTCCCCCGTCCAGTAAAAATTTTTCTTAAGAGGCTGAAAAATTTTTTTGCTTGTGATTTTTTATAAGTTAATTTTTCTCTTTTTTTTTAGCATTTGAGTGGACCTGACAGCGGCAGTATTCGCGCAGAAATTATTCGGCATGTTTGGGCATTTATTGAGCCTAAAGAATTTAATCCTCATTCAAATGAAGCACGTGCTACACTTCTTGGATGGTTATTACGAACAGCAAAGGTTTTTTTTTTATTTCTTAGAAATTTTCTGAGAGTTTTTGTGAAAATTTTTTGAAATTTCAAAAATTTTTGAAATTTAAAAAAAAAATTTTTTTCTTTTTTAAGCCTGGTGCTGAACTTCAATGGTGTAAATTGTCATTCTTTTGGGAGTGGTTTGGTTTTGATCCTTCTATACCCAATTCACATTTGGCTGCTGAACCTGTAATCTCTACAATTCGACATTTATTAAATACAGGCCATACACCTTTGGGAAATTCGCTTGTTGATTTTTTGATTAAGGTTTGTTTCGATTTTTTTTTAAAAATATATTTAATTGAGACGATTGTTGACGGAAAAAATTGTTGTCAATACCTCCATTTTTTTTCTTTACAAAATTTATTTATTTTTATTTTTTTAGTCAACCAGCGTTCTTTATCCTCCATTAAATTTCTTTTTTGTAAATTCTATCACTGCAGCAATGAAATCATTGGAAACGACTGCTTGTTTGTTAGTTTTTTTTTTATTTTTAATATTTTTATATGGATTTTTTTCCTTTTTTTGTTTAATTTTTATTTAAAATATGTATGTGTTGGGTATATTTTTTGAATTTTCTAAGTGATTATTAGGTGAGACTAAAATTTTATATATTTTTTATGAAATTTTGCGGTGCTTTCTTTGTTTTTGAGGATAGTTACCTAAGTTAAGATCGGGGGAGGGCCGATTTATAAAATTTATTGTCGGGTCTGACTTCGGATTTTGTTTCTGATTTAGGGTCAAAAAAAAAGAAGACGGGAGTTTTGGCTCTCTGGTTTTGGTTAACCCTAAAGAAAAAAATCACTTGCTCGAGAAACTCGAAACACTTGCGGACTTTTATATATTTGCGGACGAAAAAAATTTTTTGAGTTGGTGGATTTTAGAGCCTGAACAAATATCAGATATTAACTCGCGTCAAAAATAGTTTTTGTTCTCCCAGGTTTTTTTCGAATATTAGGCTACCCAGTTTGATATAAAATCAGTTGAAAATAAAATTTTTATTTTTTATTTAGGCAAGTTTCACCAGTCTTTCTCCACAGCAAATTAGACCAAATATTACGTGATCAATTTCGTTCAACTTTTCCAGATTTTTTTCCAAAACGTTTAACATCTATAGCAGATAATTTAGCAGCTCCATCTTCAATTATTGATTTTGAAGCTATTCGAAAAACAACAACAAATTCATCTACAAGCTGCACAAATTTAAGTAAGCAATCAAATGTTGTTGGTGGGATAACAGAAAATTTGATGGAAAACGAGAAACTTGAAAAAAATGTTTTGATTAATGGAAGAGTTGTTATGGGTGGAGGAGGTGGATCAAATGTTGTCTCTAGCAGTACCAATGAAAATAAATTGTCTTCAACAACTTCAAGCAGTACAGGGCAAATTAAAGTGGAACCTGAAGGAGAAGGTGTTGGAAAGAATTTAAAAAATGTTGGGGAAACTTTAAAGGAAGGAGGAGGAGGAAGAGAAATTGGAGGAGGGATAGGAGGAGGAAAGGAAAAGGAAGGAGGAATGGGAGGAGGTGGAACAGTTTTGAGAACAACTTCAGGAACTCGTAGACCCTTAACTTCATCAACCTCATCAATAGAAATATCCACTTCCCCATTAAAGAAAAAATTAAAAAAAGAGGAAGAAGGAAGTGGTGGACGTTCTCCTCAACTTGATAAATTTAAAAAAGAAAAAAAGAAGGAAGAAAAACAACAAAAATTAATTAAGAAAAATGAAGGAGGGATTACTAATAATAATTCTAAATTGACTTCAAATTATGTTGGTGGTGGTGAAACAACGAAAAAATTGGGTAAAAATTTTGAGTTGTTTTTTTATTTTTTTTTGTATTTTTGGTTAAGGGGTTTTTAAATTTGGGGACCTTCCCAATTCGACTATCTGTTTCTTTGGGATCTTGTTTGTATTTTAGTTCTGGGTCAATTTTTTTATTGATGTAAATTTTTAGATTTTTTTGAGGCCTTTGAATATTTAAACAGGCGTAAAATAAGCATTAATCAAAATTGAATGAATTAGCGATTGTTATCTTTTAGAATTCGGTTTTCTCTCTCTCTCTTATTGGTTTTGGTGGTTTTTGGATTACATGCGGTTATCCATTAACGTGCTAAAACGAATGGTCTCTAGACCTCTCAGTTTAGAAATATTGTGGTCTAAACTTATAGCAAAAAAAAATTTTTTTTTTCGTTTTTAGGAAACGAACTAGCAGTAAAATCATCAAAAAGTGATGATTCTTTACAATTGACAATTGCTGAGGATGAAGAAGAGGAGGAGGAAGAAGAAGAAAAAAATGAGAAGGAAGAAGGAAACATATGGGGAGATGATGATTTGGAAGAAGAAATTGAAGAAAAGTTTGGTGATGAGGATGAAGCAGATTTACAAAGTACTTCAAAACGTTTACCTTTAACTTCACTTTTACCAATGGTTAGAGAAGAATTTCGTGAACATTTGGAAGGAATGTTTAAAGCAATAAATAAGAAGCAGCAACAAAATTTGTCTTTAGAAGAAGCGATTAATTCAATGCAAAATCTGTTGGATAGTATTTTTGATGCGGTTTGTTTTGTTGATTTTTAAAAAATATTGGGGGTTTTTTAGGGAATATTTATGGGTTTAAGGGATGGCACATGCTAGGGAAAATTTTTTATAAAGGAGTAGGGTGGGTTTCAAAATGTGGTGGAAATTATATTTTTGGAGACAGAGACATTGAAGGCGTATTTTTTTTTGGGTATTTTAAATAGAAGGTTATAGTTCTCCTTCCAAACATTTTTTCCCTATTTTTCAATTTTCTGGTTCTAAGGACTGGAGTCTTCTTGTCCCTATCTTTTATTATTTCATTTATTTATTAAAAAAAAATTTTTTTTTTTGCAGAATGAAATGGAATGTGACCAAACTGAATACATTGCCCTCTGTTTAATTAGAATTTTTGACACTTATTTGGAACAAATACAAAGCTATTTGACTTGTCAGGAACCTTCTGAAGAGTTTGTTGTTTTTAATTTTGTTTTAAATTATAGTCGGATCTCACTTTAAAAATTTTTCCCACATTGGGGTTCGAACCTGGCACCTCTAGGTCTAGCCCTATCCCACTACACCACAAAATATGATTATTTGATAAATGTTGATTTGAGGGGTATTTTAAATTTTTAATGTTGCCTAGGCAAGATTTGATTTCAATTTCCTTAAGTGAACAAAAAAATCCAGGGAAGTCTTGAGACAAGCTCAATAACAACTGGAACATCTCTAGAAAATCCTCCCTCACCCAACCAAATTTATTTTTTAATAAATTATCGTAAATTGAGACATCTTAATTTTTGGGGAGTTTTATAGAGAGGTTCGATTTTATTTATTTCTATTTATTCAATCACAAATTTTTCTTTTTTTTTTCAAGTGAAATCTCTGAAATAATGGAACAACCACTTTATCGTTTCTTCAAAACTTTGTGTCGTTCTGGTGAAGAAACAGATACAAGACAATTTCTTTTATCAATATTGAAAAAAATGATGGAAGAATGTAATCGAATTGGTTATTTATTTCTTTTCTTTCTTTCAAGTATTGAAAGAGAAAATAATGGAAGTGGAGGAGGAGGTGGAAGTGGACGCTCAAGTAGATTAGGAAATAATGGGAGTAGTTGGCCGTCTGTTGATCAAGTTGTTGAAACTTACAAAACTGTGTGTCAATTAATGGATACTGAATGGGAAAAACAATTGGCTAAAGACCTTGAGGTTTTATTTTTTTAATTTTATATTTTTTTAAAATTAATTTTTGGCTTGAATTTTCGTTAAATTGGCCTTAAAATATCGATAAAAATTTATTTTTATCTGAATAAGAGTTAAAACTTTGAGAAATTTAAGAAAAAATTTTCATTTTACCCTATTTTTAATTTTTTTATTTTTATTAGTCGATAACTTGAGTTAAAAAAAATATTTTTCCTTTGTGGGATTCGAACCCGGCACCCCCTTCCCTCGAGAGCACAACACTCTCCCGCTACACCACAAAATAGAATTGGTGAGCAAAGCTTACCTAGTTTATTGATAATTCAGAATTAAAGAAAATTATTATGAAACAATTTGTGAAAATAATTCTGTAAAATTTTTGCGGACATTTTTTGCGGACAACTTAAAAAAATTTTTTTCTATTCCCATATGATTTTTAAATTAATTATTTTTTTATTTTTTTTTCTAGCAATGTTCATTTGATGATTACCAATTATTTTCTCATTTACTCGTTAATGTATTAGCTCGTTTAACACCTTATGGCCCACCAACAAAAGTTATGCGTTTAATTTGCGGATCAATGAATACTCGACTTTTGTCTCGTTTAATGAGTGAAATTGTTCGTGAAAATGTTGTTTTATTTGGTGAGGGAGAAGTGCTTCCAATGCTTGTGGATTCACTTAAATGGGACTCTTTAGAACAAATTATGCTTTGGCAAATGTTGCAAACGGAAGCTGTGGAGTTTGACAAATTTATTGATTTATTGTGAGGTTTTTTTATTGTTAATCTGTGGGGGAAAATATAAGTTTTTAAAATTATTTTCTGGAAATTTTAGGCAGTTAGGCAGTAAAAAAAAAGTGTTAGGCTTCCTTTTGGAAGCCTAACACTTTCCCACTACACCACAAAATATAATTAGAAATAAATGTTGACTAGTTTTCTGATAATGTTCTTTGATTAACCGAAATCGTTGCCAACAAACCAAATGAAAAATTTTTGAGTTTTCGGTTTTGGTTGAAACTGAAAAATCTTAGGATTGTTTATTTTTGTGAATGAAACAGAGACCTTTTTGGGGAGCATTAATGAGGAAAAAAATTTTCTGTGTTGTTTTTTCCCTAAAAATTCTGGTCTTTTTGGAAAGGTTGTGGGAATTATTTTTAAAAATTTATTTTATTTTATAGGCAAAGACTAAATTACAATCAACATCCAGAAGCTACAGCGGCCGTTATTGTTATTATGAGAAATATGGAACCAGATCCAGATGTTGCTATAATGAAAAGTTTACTTCGAAATTTACTTTTGAGACCACCAAATAAAGATTTGTTTACTGTGGATGCGATAAAGGTTTTTTTAAATTAATTTATTAAAATTTGGGATCATATGTCGCGTTAAAAAACTATTTTTCTAATTAAGGATCTTTAATTAAGGACCCCTCCCTTTCAATTTTTGTGAAATTAAATATTTATTTTTTGTAATTTCTTTTACTTTTCTTCTAGTTTCTCAGATCAAAAAAAATTTTTTTCTGATAAATTTATTGAAATGTGGGATTTTTAATGTCTCTTCTAAACATTCTTTTTTTCCTTAAATTTTTTGTTTAATTTTTTTAACAATAAAAAAAATTTCTAGGAACCATATTTAATCTAGTATTTTATTTTTTTTCCACAAAAATTATTTTTAAAACAAAATGAGGCATTTGATCCCATATATTTTTTTCAAATATTTTTAAAAAATTTTTCTTTCAATTTTTAAAGTTACTTATTGACTATGATGATAATATTCCACCAGTAGCTACTTGTATTAGTAAATTTGTGAAGAAAGCTGTAGCAGATGGTGATATTAAAGGTCCAGTTTGTAGTCCAAAACATTCTTCTTCTTCATTTTCTTCTATTAAAATGGCGAAAAATCGTATATTGACTGCTGAATATATTTTTGGACATTTGGTTTGTTGAAAATTTTTTTAAATTTAATTAATTGAAAATAGGATATAGGGAAAAAAAAACTCGGTATCCATAGGAGAGAGAGAGAGTAGGAGGGTTTCTTCAAATTTTCCCACCAAGTACTAATTTTAAAGGAATTTTTTAAGAGGACAATTTTTCCTCACTTTTTTCAGTTGTAATTTTTTGATTCCAAGGGTATCTTTTCTGATCCTACCACTAGCTTAAACTTCCACATGATTTATATATAAATTGGTGTTTGAAATTTGGATTTATTAAGCAACGTATCTTTCATTGAGTTGAGTCTGTCAAAACAGAATAAGTCAAAAAATAGTCATGATGTTAGAGCTTTGACCTTTTTTTGAAACTACGCGATCAACAGTTCCCCTTAGCTATAGAATTTTTTTATAATAAAATTTTCGCCCATTTTCTAAAAAAAAATTTTTTTGATAGATAAAATCAATTTTTTATCTCGAAAACCCCCTTCAAAAAAAATTTTTTTTTAATTAATTTTTATTAATTTTTAAAGGATCGTTTGCGTAAATATTGTATGGAAAAAGAATCACAACGTGCAGAAAATTTGTTAAAAAATCAATTATTGTTGGATATGGCTTTATTAGTTAAAAGAAACGTCAAAACAATTGAATTGAGAAACAAATTTGATGAATTATTTGCTTTATTTGACATTTTATTGGAAGATGAACAAGCTACAAATGGAGGAAAACAACAACGACGAAAAGCTAATAATAAGGTTATAAAAAATAAAAAAATTAATATGAATGTTAGGTCGTTTGTTAATTGGTGATATAGATTTGTTGTAGTAAAGAGAGAAAAAAGAGTTTAGAGAAAAAATAGGGTTGTTGTTGTTCTTTAACAGAGAATGAACATTTTTCCGGAAAACATTTAAAACGTAAAACTTGACCGGAATATGTTTAGACTCTGAATAAACATTTTCCGGAATATGTTTAGACTCTGAATAAACATTTTCCGGAAGAAGTTTAGACGAATAAACATTTTCCGGAAAATATTTATTTTGGAAACATGTTTTAAAACATTAAAACTTTTCCGGGAAATGTTTATTTAATGTTTAAACATCTTCCGGAAACTTTTTTCCGAACAATGTTCTGAATTATATTAACTTTCTTGTTTGGGGTGTGAAAGCGGAAGCCTTTGAAAGTTTTTGTATACAACCCTATTTTAAAAATTTTGTTTAACGAGTGAGAGAAAGTTTTTTGTGATGTTGATAGAGTTATCTAGAATATATATAGAATTTATTTGAAGAGAAAAAAAATAAAAAATATTTTTGATTTAAAAAATAATAATAATATATTTTAATATTGTTCAAAATTTTATTTAAAAATCATTTTGATTTTGTTTTTTTTTTTAAATTCTCATTATTTTTTTGAATTTTTTGAAAATAATAATAAATATTCTCTATTTTTAATTATTGTGATGTGTTTTTTTGTCTTATTTTTAAAGTTTATAATTTATTTTTAAAAATTAGAAAAAAATTTTTTAGCAGTTATTTTTCCTTTTTTTGTTCTTGTCGTTTTTCTTTTTCTGTCTAGACCTTAGAAAATGAAAAAAAAAATTTTTTTTTAATTTTTTAAAAATTATTTTTATTCTTTTCCAGAAACTTGAAGGAACGCCAACCAAAAGAAAGCGTAGAGCAAATAAATCAAGTGAATCTGATGAAGATTAACTGGATAAGAATTATATATAAATATATTTAAAGAGATAAAAACATTTGGTTTTAGGAAAATTTCTTTTGTATTTTACCTATATTTGTTGTAGTAATTTTGGTTGTTGTGTGATCTCAATGTATTTTAATTTTTTATTTAAATCAAGTTTTTGCATATTTCTCTATTTGTATTATCTCTATATTCTTATGATGGGGTGACGGTTGTATGTATAACCTCAATTCTTCTTTCCCTCATTATTATCACTTAAACATTTTAATCTCTATTTATCATTGCTTTGAGTGTTTGTTTCCGGAAAACATGTTAGAGAACCTAAAACTTTTCCGGAAAATGTTTAAATTAAATAAACATCTTCCGGAAACATTAAAACATTCTGGGAAATGAATTAAACATTTTACGGAAAACATGTTTAGGAACATTAAAACTTATCCGGAAAAACATCCATACTTTAAACAAACATCTTTACAGAAACATGTTTAAAACATCTTCCACAAACATGTTTTGAATCTTTTCAGAAACATGTCTAAACATTATATACACATTTCCAACTTTCCGGAAAAACATTTAAACATCGTAAAAACATTAATGTTTTTAAAAACAAAAAGTTTCAAACTTTATAATATTTTGATTGTTTTTAATGAATAAAAAGTTTATTTTATTTGTTCAGAATTTTAAGGATTATTAGAGTCTCATATTTAATTTTAATTTCTTCTAATTTTATTTTCTAGATAATGTGAATTAAAAATTAATTTGCTCAAAAAATGCCTTCATTCTTTCAATTATTGGCCAACAGTGGGATCAGTCCTTTAGTACCTCCACATTCAACAGCTTTTTCTTCCCAAAAATCAAACTCTACTGAAGGGGGTTGTTCTGACGACGAAGAAGACAAGCACAAATTTGTGAATACCTGGACTAGGCGAAAATGTATTTGGAGGTGGAGGAGGAGAGTTGGAAATTGTACAAAGGTTGAAGCTTGTTTTAGACTGGTTTCTTGTTTTTGCTTCACAATTTTGCTAGTCATAGTAAGCAATTTTTTGAAACAATTTGACTTCCACAAAAACATTTTTCAGTCTTTTCTTTATTCAATCGGGTGGAGTTGGACTATTGCTGATCTCACATTTGCCGATGTCCCTGCTAGTCGTTCAAATATTAGAATTGTGGAAATTGAAAGGCTTTGTTCTCAAAATGCAAACAAAACGGCCCCTAAAGATTGTTGCACGGTTGTTGACATTCTGGACTATACGAGGTATTTTGTTGTTTATATTTTAACTTTCCGGAAAACATTTTAACGTTTGATAAAATGTTTTGTGTTTTTCTCTGTTGTTTCTATTTAAGATAAACAAGGTTTCCGGAAAACTTATTTTAGTAAAGTGTTTCATGTTTTCCGGAAAACATATTTAATGTTTGTATTTTGTTTGAATATTTCTCCTGAAAACTTTTAAATAAAATGTTTTTCCGGAAAAACATTTTTATTTTAAATGTTTTCCGGAAAAACATTTAATGTTGGTAAACTTGTGTTTTTCGGAATGTTAATGAAACATTAAAATTTTCCGGAAAACATATTTAATGTTTGTATTTTATTTGAATGTTTTCCGGAATTTTTAATATTTATTTTCCGGAAAGCTAATTAAACATTAAATCTTTCCGGAAAAACTTTCCTGAAACATCTAAATTTAATGTTTCCGGAAAACATTTTATTTACATGTTTTCCGGAAAACATTTAATGTTGGTAAACATGTTTACCGGAAATTTAAATAAATATTAAATCTTTCCGGAAAAATATTTTAGTTGAATGTTTTTTCTGAAAACATCTAAACATTAATTTCTCCGGAAAAACATTTTATTTATATGTTTTCCGGAATGTTTTATTTTCCCCCTTATTTTTATGTTTTTATTGTTTAAAACATGTTTTTAAACATTTCAGTAAAACAGCTCGTCGTGCGCTTTTCTTTGGCGTTTTTAATGGGAAGTTTTCAAACGACTTTGAGTCTGAAGTTGCTTTAATTCCACAAAAAGGTTTTTAAATTTTTTTATTTTTATTTATTTTTTTTTTAATTTTAAAGTAATTTACAATATTTTCAATTCTGACACTCGTCTTTGGAATATTGACCATTTTACAATTTTAAATGAATATGTTGCTGCTATGGCTATTTTGCCGTTTGTTGTTGGCTCTTTACATAATGACTTAAAATTGAATATTTATTCAAACAAGGTTTTAATTATTGGACTCGGTGGAGGTTCTTTGGATATGTTTTGGCATAAAAGATTTCCTTGGGTATTTTTTTAAATTTAATTTTATTTTTTGAAATACCCTGTTAATTTTTTATTTTACTCTTAGTATTTTAAAAAAATCCTGTACTTTATAATAAGATGGATACCTCAAATTGGGGGAGTCTAACTTCTCACCATGGGTGTACTGTTTCGCCTTTCGTCTTTTTTATGTTTCATTTTTTGCTTTTTAAACTTTGTTTCGGCAAATCCTTGTCTCATACCTAATGGGCACCCCAATTTTTTAATCAAATTTATCTTAGATTGAAGTATATTTAGTTTTGGGAGTATTTTATATTGTTTTTCTTCCTAATGTATTTAAAGATGGAGCTTGACTTGTTAAAAAAATTTTTTTAGTTAAATATTACAATATTCGAAATAAATCCAAATGTTGTTAAATTAACTGAAAAATGGTTTGATGCAGGTTTTTTTGAATTTTTAATAAACTTAATAATTTTTAAATTAGTTAATGCTGACACAAGACATGTTTTTGTACAAGATGGAATTTTGGCCTTTAATGGAAAATTAATAAATGTTGGAGGAGGAAGGAAGGCTGTGAATAATAATGGTTTATTTTTCTAAATTTTATTTTTGATGAAGGCCCCGAGTCCTTGAGGAAGTATTTTCCCCTTTTTTCTAAAAAAATGGATTTCTAAATCACTATTATGAATAAGAGACATTTAAGCCTTTTAAAAAAACTTTAAATAAATTTTTAAATACGAGCTTTTTAACCGCATTTATTATTTTATGGTTAGCAAAGCTGTAAAAAATTAAAATTTTTCTCAGATTCTCAACTTTACGATGCCATAGTAATCGATGCTTGTGACCCAATAAAAAATAATTCAATTAAAAACAAAAATAAAAAACAACAAGAAAACAATTTTCAACATCAGATGCCATGTCCTTCCTCCAATTTAATTTCTCCAACATTTTTAGGATTAATTAAAAGAAAATTAACTTTGAAAGGGGTTGCAATATTTAATTTATTACCTTTGGAAAATGAAGAAGTTAATGTTAAAAGATTTGTTCAAAGAAGATTGGCAGCACATTTTCCGACTTGTATTAGATATAAAATGGCTAAACAGTCTAATAGTTTGTTTTTATTTTTAATTTCTTAGGGGAGGGAGAAGGTTGTAGTTTCAGTTTTGGGGTCATATTTTGGATCATAACTTTTTTGATTCTTGTCTTATTTAAATAAATGTTATACCAAACGAAAGCTTTGGATGTACCGATTATTTTTCCAAAAAGGACTGATGAGATCCGATCACTACTTGAAAAGTTATGACCCAATAAATGTCGAAAATCACGGTTGTCCGCACTTATCAGTTTTTAACTTTGCGAGGAATGATCTGATCAAATTAATCCTGTTAGCTAAAATAATCCTTACATCCAGAGCTTTCGATTGATATAATAATTGCTTAATTCGGTTAAGAATCCAAAAAGTTATGGTCCAAAATATGACCTTAAATTGAAACAGTTGTTCTGAAACGGCCTTACCGTGGGAATTAAAGTTTAAAACCGTTATAAAATACACTAAAAATTTCTTTTAAGCTTCTTTTCAATTTTTATATTTTTATAAGTCAAAATACTTCATCTAACAATTATTTACCCATAGTGGGATTCGAACCTTACACCCTCCATTCAAATCCCAACACTTTCCCACTACACCAAAAATTCCAAAAATTGAGATTTTTTGTCTTTCTCAGTCCTCAATAACTCTCAACTAAATAACAACCCATCTTTTCATTTTTCTAGTCTCATTCTTTAAATAAAAACAATTTTTAAATTTTTTGCAGATATTCTCGCTTGTCTTCCCTATTCAATCACTCAACGACGAAAATCGTCAAAAGAGCCAACTGAACTAACAAATGAAATGTTCAATTTTTGGAAAATACGTCTGGCTACATTAATACGTGAATTTGGTTTTAAAGAGTTGCTAAATGATTCGACTTTAATGAATTTTTGAGTTTTTTTTATTAAAATTATTTGCTGTGCGCCATGGAGGGTACATTTGAGTCTTGACATTCAAATGAAGAAGTGATTTGAGGAGGGCATGCAAGACTCAAATACCCCGTTTTCGAAATTTCAGGGGTTCTGACATACAGAAATTCTGATTCTTCAAAAAACAGAATTTTTATCAGAATTTATCTAATGAAATCAGAATTTATTCACTTTGGCGTTCTTCGAAAATTTTTGGCGCACATCCCTCATTTTAAATATCTAGTTAATTTGATAAGACAATTCAGGGTTCACATACATCTGGTCATACAAAATCTCTTATTTTGTGTTGCCATGAATGTGTAGATTTTAAATATATTTTTTTCAGACTCTAATGTCACCTCTTTTTGACATTCTTTTTTAAGGGTATAGCCCAAGTAGACATTGTCGCCGAGCCATAACTTGCTTGAAAATTTCCGAATCTTACCAAATTTAGTATTAAACGATTCCTCTTGTCGAACTAAAGAGAATGGTACTAAAATTGATAAGGGCCAGAAATTTTCCTGGAAGTTGCGGCTTTGCGCCGTTATGGGCGCGCGCCAACCTGTCCCTTTTTTAATTTCCTCCCAGAAATTGCTTTAATTATATTTTAAGCCATATACATATTTTTTAAAATTCTTTTCCAGCTTTTTGATTATATAGATTTAATTGGGGGTAGGCGATTTTTCTTTTTTGAGTCTTGACTTTTCTAAAAAAATTGCCTACCCCTAAATTAGCAGCTTTCTTTTATAAATTTGATTCGAAATTTTTGACTTTCAATAAAATTTTTATATTTCTTTTAAGTTTGTTAAAGAAACTAAGTCTTTTGAGTCTCTGAATGTTTTATTTTACTTTAGGGGTCATTTGAGTCTCAAATTATTTATATTCCTAAAGTTGCTTAACCCTATTGATCACCTTCCAAAACATCAAATTCAAAAACATCCAAGTAAAATGATTTTGGGCGTTGATCTTTTGGGAGGGGCTTGTGATTTTTAAAAGGGTTTTCAGAGTCTTGGCAAATAAATTTTTTCGTTTCACATTTTATCTTACAAAAATTAAAAATAAAATAGAGGGGCAGACAAAATTACTCTACAAATCACAGAAACAAAAAAAATTGACAAATTTTTCAAAAAAAAATTACAAAAAATGCAAGTACAAAATAGGGGGTCATTTTTGCGTATTTTTCCTCTTCTTTAAAAAAAGGGAGGGGGGCACATGTTTTTAAAATTGAACAGTTCCATTCTTTTTTAATGCAATAGCATCTAATATAGCTTTGCGTTTAGCATGATAACGGGCTTGTAATTCGTGTAATTCTGATTCCATTTCTTTTTCTAAACGTTCTTTGCGTAAAAGTAATTCGTCTGTGCTCAATTCTTGTAGCTTGGAAAGGAAGAAAAAAATTTTTTAAGACATTTTTAGGTTAGGGGGCGTTTTAGTCCTGAGGCCATATTTTGAGCCATAACTATTGTATACGATGTTCATGCTGTGGAAAAATTGTGGATGGGAGATGGAATTGAACCATCATGGAAAGGGCCCAAACCGAAGCACAACCGACTGTGCCACCATCCAACCCGATCTTGGGTTATTTATTTTCATTTATATTCTTTCTGCAAGTGCGGACACAACAATAACTTTTTTGAACTTCAATCTTTTCCTATGATCTATACATCAATCGAAAGCCCTGAATGTCCTGATTATTTTTCTCAAAAGGACTGATAAGTTCCGATCATTCCTTAAAAAGTTATAAACTGATAAGTGCGGAAAATCGTGATTTCCCATCTTTATTCGGCTGTAACTTTTTGTAGGACAACCTGATCAAATCAACCCTGTTAGCTAGAATAATCCTCAGACCCAGACCTTTCGATTGGTATATAAATTATTTTAAATGGTTAAGAATCAAAAAAGTTATGGCCTAAAATATAGCCTCAAGACTAAAAAGCTGATTATGAAATGGTCTTTACTATGGGAAAATTTTGCCTTAAACCCTTCAAAAATATCCAAAAAATTTATTTTTACCCTCATTTTTAATTTTTATATTTTTATTAGTCAATATACATTACCTAAAAAATATTTACCCCAAGTGGGATTCGAACCTTACACCCTTTTACCCTAAAACCCAACACTTTCCCACTACACCAAGAATTTAAGGAAATTCAATTTTTAGGCTAATCTTGTCTAACCGATAATTCTTGATTAAATGGTCCAATTTTTACGATTTTGGTGTCATTCGATAGAGAAAAAAATTTGCTACAATTCTAAATTAATGGTCAGTTCAAAAAAAATATTCAAAAAATTAAAAAAAAAATTTTTTTCAAAAAAAAAACTCACAAAAGTATAATCTCCCTGTCCATTCATTGCCCGTTTAAAAGCATTAGAAACATTACTATCTAAACTTGCTTGATTATAATCTTCATTTAATTTAATATTTTTCATTTCTTCATTTAATTTATTATTATTGTTTCCATTATTAATTAAATATGATGGTGGTGGGGGCAATGAAGTATTGTTGTTGTTATTGTTGTTTTTGGTTAGTTGTAATTCTGAAAAAATATAAAATATTAAAAAATTCTGGTTTTATTCTGAAATATATATTTTTTAGTTTTTTATTCTGGTTTTTAATTCTGATTTTCAAAAAATTCTGATTCCTAAAAGTTCTGGATTTTTTAATTCTGATCTCTCATAGATTCTGATTTTTCAAAAATTCTGATATTCATAATTCTGATTTTTTAATTTGAAGAGTTCTGGTTTTTAATTCTGGTTTTCGAAACGTCTAACTTCTCAGAAATTCTGATTTTTGGAAATTCTGGTTTTTAAAAAGTTCAGATTTTAAAAGATTCTGATTTCAAAAAATTCTGAGTTTTCATAAAACCAGAATTTAAAAAATTCTGGTTTTTAGATTCTGATTTCTCAACTAGTGACTTTCAAAAAATTCTGATTTTTAGAAATTCTGGTTCCTCAAAAATTCTGATTTTTTTTAGAACTCCTCCTACCCTCTCTCTCTCTTTCCCCTCCTTACCATGTCTAATACTTTCGCCATATTGTATCAAAGTTCCATCATCAAAATTAGTTAACAATGTATCATTATTATTAATTCCACTACCCAAAGTTTCTGAATTTATTATTAAACTATTTTTTGTTGAAGAATTTTTTCTTTCTGAATTTGTTGAAACCATTGTTGAATTTGTGTCGAATTCTGAAATTGAAGTTTGTTGTTGTTGTTGGATGTGGGAATATTGCTTTAAAAAAATAAAAATATAAATTCTGATTTTTAATTTCGGTTTTTCCAGAAATTCTGATTCTGGTCTGAAATCCAAAATCAGAATTTGAGTTTATTCTGCATTCAGTTCTGATTTTAAAATTTTGATTTTCTCAATTTTCAGAAATTTTTTAAAAATTTATATACCGCTTCTTGTAATAAATATTGTGCAGCAACATCTTGAGCATTTGCAATCATTTCTCTCAACACTTTTGCCCCTTTGGCCGATTTTATAAATTCGTGCTAAATTTTTCAGAATTTTAAAATAATCAAAATTTAAAAAACCTCAAGCAAACATTTAGCCGTTGTTCTCTCTTCCGGATTTTTAACCAAACATTTTGAAATTAAATCAAGAAATGACGGACTCCAATCTTGGGGAACTTTGAGTGTTGGTGGAGGTTTTGTAGGTATCATAAAAATTGCCTGAAAAAAAATTCAAAAAAAAATTTTCATAAAATACCCTCATTGGATGTATTTCTGCATGTGGAGGTTTTCCTTCAGCCATTTCAATAGCTGTAATTCCTAAAGACCAAATATCTGCCTTCATATCATAACCAACTTCCTGAATTAGTTCTGGGGCCATCCTGAAATTTTAGAAGAAAAAATTTCTGAAAAAAAATTATTTTTTGATTAGATACCATCCAAAAAGTCAACTCTTTAAGGGGTAATCAAATCCTATCAGTCCTAATGGAAAAAATAATCAGCAGACCCAAAGCTACCAAATGAAATAAAAATTACTTAAATCAGTTAAAAATTAAACAAGTTATGGTCACAAATAGGTTCCCAGGTCCGTCCCATAAAAGGTCAAATAAAAGACAAAAACACGCAGAGTTCAAATTCCCATAACTCTTGATAAAATTATCTAAATAATCTAATTTTAGTGCCAATGAATAGAAAATTAAATTTGCTACAAAATATAAAAGGAAATAAAAATTTTAAATTAAAAAAGAAAAAAGTTAGAGACCAAAAACAAGAATTTCAAGGGTTTTTGAAGGTTTTTCGGCCAAAATTTTCTTGGTTTTCTTAGAAAAAATTTTCCTCCAAACAAATTTTGTAGAGATTTTAATTCTCTATTCATTAGCACAAAATTTATTTTTACCCTAATTTTTAAAAAATAAAAAAATAAACCAAAAAGGTGTTCCAATAACAGTGTTTCTTTTAGCCATTGTATCAGTTATTTGCCCAGCCACTCCAAAATCTGCCAGTTTTGCATTTCCGTCCATATTTAATAAAATATTTCCTTTAAATCCAAAAATTAATTTGAAAAAATTTCAAAAAAAAACCTGCTTTAATATCCCTATGTATTTTTTTCATTCCATGAAGATAAAAAAGCCCCAAAAGTGTGTCTTTTAATATTGCACTAATTTCAAATTCGTCCAATGTTTTACGTCTTAAACGCATTATATCGGAAACGGAACCAGCACCGCAATATTCCATTACAATCTTTTTAAGAAAATTTTTTAAATTAATTTTCTGACAAAAACGAGCATTTTAGGCCAAAAAGTAAAGAATTAATTTTTTGGTGTAGTGGGATAAATTTTTGGAATTTGAGGGGAATAGGTCGCAGGTTCGAATCCCACCGAGGGAAAATAATTTTCAAATGAATTATTTTGACAAATAAAAATCCAAAAAATAAATTTAAAAAATTTTAGGTCAAAAAGGTAACAAACTTGATTTTTTTTGGTTAAGTTGGAAAATGCTTGGTTTTGAAGGGGAATAGGTCGAAGGTTCGAATCCCACTGAAGGAAAATAATTTTTAAATTCACAAAAAATTATTTTAAAAAATATTTTTTAATTTTAAACTATCAAAAAATTAATATAAATTAAAAAAATACCCAGAGATCAGAATTTTTGAAATAACTTCCATAATATTTAACTACATGCCGAGAATCACATTGCTGCATTATTGTAATTTCTTTAATTATTTCTTGTAAATCTGTATCTACTGGGACCTTCAAATTTTAATTAAGAAAATATTTAAAACAAAAATAAAACCATTTTAATAGCCAAAGATCGCCCACTTGATTTATGTAATGCTTTGTGGACTGACCCATATGAACTGAAAAATTGAAAAAAATGTAGAATGGAAAATTAGGAAGAATAAAAGGAACTCTTAATTCTTATTTCAGTAGCAGTTTAAAAGGAGGATGAAAAGTGGGAGAAAACAAAAAGCAAAACAAAAACTGGGGTAAAAGTCGTTTCAGAATCGCCAATCTCGAGGTCATATTTTCGGCCTTAAGTTTTTGTATTTTTAAATCCAAAAAACGTAGGAAACCCCTCCAAAAATTTATTTAAAAAATAAAAATACCCTTCTCCAACTTTGCTGACAATATCAAAAATTTCGTCTGGGAATTGATTTAATTCGTGTGGTTGTAATTTGAATGAATTTCTAAAAAAAATTTTTTTTAATTAAAAAAAATAGAATTAAATTAAACGGGTCTGGTGTTGTCGGAATATGCTCATCAATTTCATCATCATTATTATTTAACATTTCAAAATTTTTATTTGTACAATTTTGAGAAAATATTTGAGAAGTTGAAGAATTAACTGAAAAATTAAAAAATTTAAGGGAAAGTTTTTCAAAAAAATTTCTCTTATACCCCTAGAAAAATTTTTAAAAAATTTAAAAAATATCTAAAAACATTTTAAACAGAAAAACAACGAAAAAAAGCAAAATTTGTCTTTTTGGTGTAGTGGGATAATTTTTGGAAATCGAGTGGAAGAGGTTGAAGGTTCGAATCCCACCGAGGAAAAATAATTTTTAAACGAATTAATTTAACAAATAAACATATAAAAACACAAAAGAAGGAAAAATAAATTATTTAAGAAGCTTTTATGGGCAGTTAAAGGCAGGAAAAGAGAAGAAACCACCCTAAGACTGTCATGCTCAACAGTTTCATCGTCTAAAAAAATTTACAAAAAAATTACAAAAAAAATTTTTTTTCAAAGATTAGAAAAAAGGTTAAAATAAAACCACTATTGAACGAATAACAACAAACATTTTATTTGTATAGTGGAAGAAACGAAAGAAAGGGGGATTTATTTAGCAGCGTGCTGGGAATAATCATTGGTGGGGAGAAACAGTTGGAAGACAAAATTGATGAAAAACAAGGGAAGAGGAAGAAAATTCAAAAATTGGGGGGAGTTGAACACAAAACGATTTTTAATGTATATTTTCAAATTTGATTTCTAAAAAGGTTCAAAAATCATTGGGAAAGGAAATTAAAGTCTCAGACTCAATTTTCTCATTTACCCCTATTGTCTTTTTGGTGTAGTGGGATAATTTTTGGAAATAGAGGGAAAGAGGTCGAAGGTTCGAATCCCACCGAGGGAGAATAATTTGAAAAGTAGAAGATAAATTATTGAGGAAGATTTTTCGGCAGGAAGAGGAAGAAAAAAATTTTTCATGTTTTATCTTGTTTATCTTGTAAGAATTACCTAAAGATCAATCAATAGAAGAATTAAGTATATTAATGCACGAAAATGAAGAGAAAATCGAAGGGATTTTTTATTATTGATTTAAAAGATTAAGCAATTCTATTGTTTAATTTCTCCTTTAAAATTCTCCAAAAATTGGATTTTCACCGAAGGACAATTCACTTAAAAACATTTTTAAAATTTTCAAGTCCCAGACTCTAATGGACAAAAATTTTGTTGAAAATCCAAAGAGCTATTTTCCCCTAAAAACATGTTTTTATCTTGTTTATCTTGCAAAAAGTCTCTAATAAATAATAAAAAAATATTTATTATCAAACTAAACTAACCAAAAGGGGTATGAAACAGTTGAGAGCATTGCTGTGGAACTGAGATCAAATGTCCCATTAATCTTTTTTTTCTTCTTTTTTTCTTTGTTTGTAGAGATAGAGTAATTTATTGACTATTTTTCTTCTTCCTTTTTCCTTCTTATTTAATTAGCAAAAATAGAAAAATAAATAAAATTAGCCTCCGTTTCTGAAGGTCAAAAGGAAGATTTTTTGGCGGTCAGTTTAATATAAAAAGAGACGACTCTTATCGTTTTTTATTTTTTTTTGTGTTGTTGAACGTCTATGATATTAATATTTGTTGTTGTAATAAAGTGGCAAGAAGAAAATCTAAAAAAAGGAAAAATTTAAGGTGGGATCAAATGTCATTTTTATTTAAAGGGTGTATTAGAGTCTGGAATTTACACACTACAAAATCGAGAACCTTTCTTCGTTTTATTCTTTGCATTCGATAGAGAATTAAATTTGCTTTAGTTGGCTTAATTTTCAAAATTTTGGATCAAATTACAGCAGAAATACAACCAAAAAACTCAAGTTTTAGGGAGAAATTTGAGAAAATTTGTTAAAAATCGAAAATTAACAAGTGAGACTCAAACAGTTATTTTTATAGTGTTTTGGCCAGCTATATAGCAGCTGTCAACAGGCAAACTGCCAGTAAAACCTCAAAAATGTGTAAAACATTTAAATAAAATACATGCCTTTTTTGGAAACTACTTTTAGCGACAAAATGTCACATTTCTCGCTTGTTGGCAAACTGTCGGATTGGCATTTTGTTACTTTTCTGCTTGTGTGGCCAATTGTCACAATGGCAACTCTTTCGTCAGCATTATTTTGCATTTTGATTTTCGTAATTATTTCTCTATTTCTCTGTCAACACTATTTCTTTAATTATTCAAGTATAACATACACACAAACAGAGACATAGAAACGTGCATTTCTGTGGCAATTTACCAACTTTTTCTCTGCGTCTCCTACCTTTTTAACTTGTCTACTTCTTTTCCCACACAATCTTTCTTTTATTTTAGTGTCTAATTTGTTAGTTATATTTTTAGTTTAAACTTCGGCCATTTTAACAGCTTCAAGCATTCGTATAAATTTTAGAATTTGTAAAATAGGAAAAAAAAATTTTTTTTCTCGCGAGGGGTTAGTTTAAAATTTTCTTGCTTTATGCAAAGAAATATGTGGTTTCTTTCTTTCTCCAAAAAATTTGACTGAAAAAAATTTTTTGTTTGGGTATTCACCTGGAGTTTTTTTTATAAAATTCAGAAAACGTTAGGTATGTTTAGGCATTGCTTCAATCAAAAAAATTTTTTTTTCAAAAATTTTCCCATGTTTTTCTTTCTAAGCTTTTCAAAATTTATTTAAAAACAAAACACATTTCATATTTTTATTTAAAAAAAAAGTTCAGATCCACTGGGGATTTTTTAAAAATCAATTTTCTTGGCTACCCTCTTTTTCACCCTTATCCCCCCTTCTCTCACCTATTGACTTAAGCATGGTGAGCTGGATGATCTTCTTTTTCTGTATCACGAGTTTGATTGAAAAGGCGCAAGCCTTTTTCAAGCCTTCCCCCTTTACACTTCCCTCACCCTTCACAAGCCCCCCACCCCCAAATTTATTAAGCTTCTTAATTTTCTTATTCAAATTTTCTTTAAAAACGCTTCTTTCTTTTAAATTTTTAAGATTTCTTTAAAAAAATTGACTGAAAAACCGACAAAAAAAACAACTCCAAGGAAATGTCCTTCCAACCACCTCCAAATCAAAATAACGATTTAAACCAAGTCCCGTCATGGGATGAATTTAATATGATGGCACATGAAGACGACGAAGCTAATTTAAATAATGAGGGGGGAGGAGGTGGGTTGTTGTTGGATGGACCTGTAGATGAGGAGAATGAAGTTGGGGATGATGAAATTGTTGAGCCTGGACAGCCTGAAGAATATGGGCCTTCGCTTCCTCCAGGTTTTTTTGAGAATAAAATTTTTTTCTGAGGTCAGATGACTTTAATAAATATTTTCTGGCTTGGTGACACTCATTTTTCTGTTAAGTGACAATTTATCAAAGAAACAACCCTCAGACTCTAATAGTCTTTAAATTGGTCATTTGAGTCTGAAACTATTTTTTGACATTTTTCCTATTTTTTGACTCTTTTCCAAGTATTCTGAGAACTTTCCGAGTCCTATAAGATTTCTAAAGTGTCCTCCAATCCATTTCCCCTTTTTAATTTTACCATTTTTCCTTTTGGACATTTTGTCCCCATTTTAAAAAAAAATTTCAAAAATTTTTGAAATTTTTTAAAAAATTTTTCAGGTTTTGGAGCAGACGATTTAAATGACGGACAACAACCCCATTTTGCTGAACACGAAATTATAAACAACGATTTTTCCGCTCCTTTTGGTGCCCACGATTTGGATTTGGACGACCCTGAAGACCCACTTCAATGCAGCACAAGTTCTTCAAGTAATCAACCAAGAAATGTGAATTCTAGAATTATTGGACCGTCGATTCCGTCTTCTTCTTCTATGCTTCCTAGAATTCCGATAAATAATAGAGGTTTTATAAATTTTTTTTGAAAATTTCGGGAAAAAAAAATTTTGGGATCAAATGTCACTTTTAAAAATTTTTTAAAATTGTTTGTCCATTTTTTTACTTTTTTCAACTGAAAACTTTTTTTAAAAACATTTTCTCATTTCTATTCCTCAATTTTTATTCAATTTTTAAAAAATTAATTTTGGGATCAATTGTCACTCTTAAATTGTCCGTCCATTTTTTTGACTTCTTCTCTGAAAAATTTTTCAAGAACATTTTCTCATTTTTATTCCTCATTTTTCATTCAATTTCTAAAAAATTAATTTTTCTATCCAAATGGGTTCTGACCCAAATATTCAAAAAAAATTTTAAAATTTGGGATCAAATGTCATCTTTTTATTTTTTAAAGGTGATGAACACTTTCTTCCATCAATTGGCACCAATCACAATTCTTCCGTTGATTTTATTCCTTTGTGTGATCAACCAAGTAGCAGTAATGCTTTAAACAATAATAATATTGTTATTGGACCAACACTTCCACCAGATTTGAATTTGCCGAGTAATGGAGGGGGACAACAAGGAGGAGGTGGAGGATTTCCAAATATTAATGGTTTTATTTTAAAATTTTCTTGTAGGGTAGGGGAAAGGATTTAGCGCTTATTATTAGTTATGGAGAGCTTAAAAAATTTTTTGGGATCAAATGTCACTCTACTCAGTCACTCAAAATTTTAAATTTTGACAATTTTGGAAGGCCATAGGCTTAGAAAATAAACACTTTTGTTGATCCTTTTTCTCTCCCAATTTTCTTTTTTTTTCATTTTCCACATTTATAGGGGAAAGGAGTGAATCCCCTTGGCTTATCATTGAGGGATGAACTTCCTTGGGTGGTTTGAATATTTACTTAAAAAATTGGTTTAGATTTTCCCTTGTATCATTTAGAGAGGTGTATGGTCTTTTCATGTCTCAGGCCGGAAATTAAATTCTCTCTTTCTGTTCTCTTTTGTTCAGAGAATTGATCCCCAAGTTCATTTTCAATCCTTACTACTCCCAGATCACAATTATTTTTTTTCTCTCTTCAGATTTTGAAGATATTGGAGGTCCATCATTACCCCCAGACGAACCACAAAGTAATAATTCACAACAACAACCGCCAAATTCTCGTAATTTTCGTAAAAAATTGAATAGTTTTGGGCCAACATTACCTTCAAGTAGTGATGAAGAAGAGGACGAACAACAAATAAATGAGGGGAATTTGGCACAAATTGAATTAAATAATGAAGAAGGGGGAGGAGGAAGGGATTTTGAAATTGAAGGGGAAAGAGAGGCTGAAAATAGAGGGGAGGAGGACTCTTTTGTTATTGGCCCTATACCTCCAGTCCCTGGACGCTCTGAAGAAGAAGAACAATTTGAATATTTATCACGTTTGGCTGAATTTGAGGCTAATAAAAAGGTTTTTTAGAGAACATTTTTTAATTTGTGGCCCCCCTTTCTAATAGACGCCCAAGACTAATTTTCCCTAATTAATTTTGGGTGACACCCTATCTAATAAACGCCCCAAACGTGATTGAAAGGTGTTAAATCCGTTCAAGACTCAAATGTCCCCCTATTCAAAAATTTTTTCATAACTGAAAGCAAGAGAAAATTTCTAATTTAAAGGCCTTAAATGGTTTAAAACGTGAAGAATGGATGACAGAATTACCTCAAAAAATGCTCAAAACAGGTGCTTATGGGCTTTCGTCAAAAACCTCATTTTCTCGGTCATCTGCTGGTCCTTCACTTTCAAATAATGATAATTCTGGTTGGACAAGTATTCCAAATGGTGGAAATTTAAAGGTTTTTTTTTTGGTTATAATTTTTGATGGAGGAAATGTCCGGGTGGTTTCGGGAAACCCGAGTGCTGTTACTGATTTTTATAGCTGATGAAGAAGAGGGGAAGGGACTTTGAGCAACCCGAACTGTTTCTGGACACATTTTCTTATCTTTTGGTTAATCTTCAAACCTCTTTCATTAAACCCTCATTTTTCTTCCAGTTTTTTAATTTTAAAAATTTTTATATTTTTTAAAGAATACCAAAAACAATAATGTTGACAATTTTGATTATGATGGCCCTTCAACTTCCTCATCAACTTCTACATCTTCCAATATTCCCAAACCACCAAATAAACGAAGTGAACAAGATGAATGGAATGAGAAACGTGCTGCTGAATTAAATGTTTTTTTAAATTTTTTTTTTAATTTTCAAAAAAATTTTTTTTAAAGAAAGAACGAAACGAATCACTTTTGGATATTCACCAGAAAAAACGAAAATTGGAATCGTCGAATAATACTAATAAAAATGGAGGTGGTGAAAGTTCTGGAACTAAGGTTTTTTTTTAGTTATTTATTTTTAATTTAAAAAAAATTTTTTTTTCTAAAGTTGTTGTACACAAATAATGCAGAAAGGAGGCCATTTAATCGAGATACTGATATTGAGGTTTGAATTTAAAAATTTTGTTCAAAAAGGGGAATTTCCATATGAAAAAGCCTCTTTCTCCTCTTCCTATGCCCCTAAGAAGCTTCTAGCTTCCCTTTGTGTAATCCTTTTCATCTTCCCCCTACTAGAAGAAGCTTTAAGGTTTTCTGAAATGTTTTTTTGACCTCCCTCCTCACCTTGGCGCTCTCCTCATGGGGTTCTTAAAAAAAAATTTTTTTTTTCGAAGACACCCTTACCTCATAAAAATATTTTTGTTGTTAAATTTATTAATTCATTTAAAAAAAATTTTTCAAGATTCGTGGACTTGGAAGTAATAAGAAAGCATCTTCAACAGACCCAGCATCATTAAAGGAACGTGTAGGTGATTTGTCCAATCGTTTTGGAAATAATTCTGATAAGAAATTTTTGTAGGAAGGTTTATTTTTTAAAAATTATTTTTTTTTCTCCTTTGGCTTTTTTTCCCTTTTAAAAAGCAACTCTCTTTTTTTGGTAATCTAAAAAAAATTTTTTTAGCCTCAATTTTAACGAAGAAAAAGAGTTGTTTTCTTTAATTATAGTAAAATTAGAATATTTTAATTATTATAAAAAAATTACTTCCCCTTATATTTATCCATCCATATCCACTTTTGTCCTTTTCTGAATTTTTAGTAAAAAAAACGCCCATTTTTTCTGTCAGACTTGGATCCGTCTATAAGAAAAAAAATTTTTTCCTTGAATATTACCCTCCAATATATCCAAAAGACAGAAACTTTCTTCTTTTCTTTTGCGAAAAAATGGGCTTACCTATATTGATTTTAAAAAATTAAATTATAAAAATCTGCATTTTATAGGGGATAACAAAAAATTGATAGCAAATTTAAATTGAACTTTTTCTAATTAAAAAAAAAATTTTTTTTTGTTATCCTCTATATATCCCTAAAACCCTTCTCTATATTATATAAACATATTTAAATGAGGTTTTAAGACACCATTCTTTTTAAAAAAAATTATTTTTGGAATTTATATGACTTGGGGAATTTTATTTGATTTTTCATTCTAAAAAATCTTTTAAAAAATTAAAAAAAAATTTTAAAAATTTTCAGACCCCCCGAAAATATTAATTCAAAGAATGGTGTAAGCACACAACTAGCCAAAAAAATATAAAATACACCACAAACCTCAAAAATCATTCTTTTCCCTTTTCTGTGTACCTTTTTTTCCTACATTTAAAATAAAATTATTTTAAAAAATTTTTTTAATATTATTAGATGGGTTGTATTTTATTACAACTTTAAAAATATAACTAAAGAAGATAGAATATAACTTGTGTGTTTTAAAAATTAAATCAGAATGTATTTTATTTGTGTTTTACTAGAGTTATACAAAAGAATAAAAAAAACTTGTTTTCCGGAAAGTTTTAATAAGATTCTGATTTTTGTATTTTCTAGAAACTTGAATAAAATTCTGATTTGTATTTTCCGGAAAACATTAAAATTCTGATTTTTATTCTCTTGTATAACTCGTGTTTTTTTTGTGTTTAATCCGGAAAGTTTATTTTATATAAGTGAAGACTTGTTTATGTATTTTCTTTTAACATTTTCAAGTTTATTTTTCTTTCTCTCTTCCTCTCTTATTTATGCACGTTGAATAGGCACACTACGTCCAAAAACAGAAGAACGTCCACCCAATTCTTCTGCTGGGCGCAATAAATGATCTTTAAAAAATTTATTTTTTTTTTAATTTTTAAAAAATTTTTACCAGCTCCATTATATCCCCCACGATATTCATTACGAGATGCAGAAGCTGTACGTCGAAAATGAGACTCTGAACGGTGACTTCCTGCCCCTCCATCTCCTCCAACGCTGTCAACAGCGCTTAAACGAGATGGTGGACGGTAAATTGATGTTGGTGGTGAAAGCGCATTTGCAGCTGAGCCTGTTCGTCGGAACTAGGAGAAAAAAATAAATTCTGATTTTTTAGTGTTTTCCAAAGTTTAATAAAATTTTTGATTTTCCGGAAAGTTATATTAATCCAGGTATTATTAATAATTCTGATTTTATTTTTCTTTAAAAAGTTTATAAAATTCTGATTTGCTTGTATTTTCCGGAAAAGGTTTAAAATAAAAATAAAATTCTGATTGTTTTCCGGAAAAAGTTTAAAAATATTTTAAAAATTCTGATTTTTGTTTTCCGAAAAGTTTTTAACTCTCACCTCTTCACGAAATTCTTCTCTACGCGCTTCGTGTCTCATTCCATTAGCATCCGTTTGTCTCTGTTCATATTCACTTTTATAACCCCCATTTCTACTAGGAGATAATAAATAATCTCCACCTCCAGCTCTACTATCCCCTCTATAATAATCAGAAGCTTGAGTACCTCTACCAGAATCATAAAATTGATCACGGGGAGAATAAGAACTTGAACGCGAATTTGCTCCAAAACGGCGGGCAGCAGTAGTTGATTGGCTTTCTATTGGTATAGCCCTTTCTCTACCTTCTATTGCTTGCCAACGCTTTTGGGCTTCGACAGTTAAACGTCCCTATAAATAAAAAAAATATTTTTTTTTCAAAAAAATTAAATTACATGACTATCGACATGGCTCGAAATAGATTGAGGCTCCACATCAGAAGGCAATTGATATTTACGGACAAAATACTACAAAAAAATAATAATAATTTTGCAAAGCTAAAGAAATTCTGGTTTTTGTATTTTCTATTTTTCGATTAATTTATTTTGTATTTTCCGGAAAGTTGTAATAATTCTGGTTTATGTTTAATAAAAAGTTGGTAAAAAATTCTGATTTTCTTCGTTTCCGGAAAAGGTTTAAGAAAATAACAACTTTGATTTTCCGGAAAATTATAAAAATTCTGATTTTTGTATTTTTATGTATTTTTCTTAAGACATAGTTTTGTGTTTTCCGGGAAAGTTTAGTTTCTCTAAGGGCTCTGAAATACTTTCCCCTAAATTTAATATTTAAAAAGTTTAAATAACCATTTTTGTATAATTATCACGATCACGAACATCCTCATGTCTACCTTCTATCAACAACGTATCATCCAATGTTTTTACTTGTAATTCCTCCGGGCGGAATTGGTAGCAGTCAATTTCGACAGAAAAACGTTGACTATCGTTTGTAACATTTGTCTAAATAATTGTGTTTTTTAAAGACTGATTTTTGTGTTTTCCGGAAAATATAAAATAAATTCTGATTTTGTGTTTTCCGAAAAAGTTTAAAAATAAATTCTGATTTCTGTGTTTTCTGTAAGTTTAAAAATTCTGATTTTGTGTTTTACGGAAAAAATATAAAAATATTGTTTCCGGAAAAAGTTTAAAAATAAATTCTGATTTTTGTGTTTTACGGAAAATATTAAAACCTTTTATTATATTTTCCGGAAAAGTTTAATAACATTAAAAATTCTGATTTTGTTTTCCGGAAAAAATATAAAAATTATTATTCTGTTTACGGAAAAGGTTTAAAATTAATTCTGATTTTCTCTATTCCCTACCTTAACATCAATTCCTTCTTTAAATACAGGCTCCGCCCATCTTGGGTACAAATCACGCCAGAACGGGTCAGAGCGCCAATCACGGTCAAAACGATCCAAATAAGAAGAAAACTAAAAAATTACAAATTTATTTTTATTTTAAAATTAAATTCTGATTTTATTTTTATTTTTTTTTAATTTTTTTATTAAATTTTTCGCACGCTCGCGCCTCTGAAAAGCGTTTTGGTGGTGGATCTGACGTTGAAGAAGGCGAAGTTACAAAAGGGCGTGATGTTTGATTAGTTGATATTGAAGTTGTTTTTGGCCTCAAATGAGGAAATGCTTGATAAAATTCTTCTGAGAAGAAAGGGCGTTCTTCTTCTAATCCATCTCCTCTTGTTGTTGTTCGTTCTATACTCAAATTAAGGTAGAGATTAAAAAAATTCTGAAAATAATTCTGATTTTTTATACCCTGTTTTGTCCAACTTTTTCTTTCCCAACTTCTTTCCTCTTCTTTTTCCTCTTGTTGTTTCTCTAACCCATTATAATTATATTTTCCGGAAACATTTTCCGGAAAAGTTTTATTTTCTTCTCCATTTATTGTTGTTGTTTTTGCTCTCTAAATTTTTAATTTTTAATTTTTTTCTCTTATTCTCTCCAAATTATTACGGTCTCAAAATCTCTGGTTTCTGATGATGTTGTTTGATCCCCCACATTAATATATTCATCTACCAACGGTTCTCTCCATCGAGGACTGGGACGTGGACGAGTTCTTTCGCTTTCACTCATTTTTTTAAATTTTTTTAAATTAAATTTTAAAAAATTATTCGTTTAGTCGTACTATTTAAATTAAAATATATAAAATCGATAAAATTTATCTTAAAAATTTATCTTAAAATATTAGTAAAGCTTAAGAAGAAGCAAAATTTAAAACTTCTATTTTTAAATATTCAGTGAAAAATAAAATACAAAATCAGAATAATAAAATACAAACCTTCCGGAAAAATATATAAATTAAATAACCTTCCGGAAACTTATACAATAAATAAATTCCGGAGAATCAAAATTCCGGAAAATACAAGAACATAATAAGGAAGTATAAAATCAGAATATTCTTTTCCGGAAAATACAAAAAAAAATAAAATATACATTCCGGAAAACATATATAATAAATTCTGAAATATATAAATCAGAATTTATGTTCCGAAGAATACAAAAATAAAATTCGGAAAGGCAGAGAAATAAAAATCAGAATATTCCTTTTTTGTTTTCCGGAAAATACAAAAAAATACACATTAATTTAAAAAAAATACTTAAAAGCATGTATAGAAAGGCGAGAAAATTGATTATAATTAAACAATTTAAACAAATAAATTTTTATTTATCTTTATTTATTTTTTTTATTTACTTTATGACAAATACAGCAAAAATAAATACCTAGGTATATACGATTTTGCCTTTGCTGTATTTTCTAAATATTTTTTTTGTTTACCATTGGATTGAACAATTTTATTTTTTATTTTCTCGTTGAGGGAAATGAAAAAGAATGAAAAGAGAAAAATAAAAAAAATAAAAATTTAAGCTGTCTGTTAGAAATTTTTTGTTAGCACGCTCGTTGAGTGATTGAATCCCTCCCCTCTTTCTCCCTCCAAAAAAAATAATTTTATGAATTATTGTGAGAGAGGTGCAGATTGGGACTACAATAAAAATGAAGAGAGAATTGCGTAAAAAATATTAAATACCAATTATTTGTATTTATGAGGAATGAGGAGGATGCGCGCGGGAATGAGAAGAGAGGTATTTCATAACATGTGTATGAACGGATGGACCTTTAGAAATACATTGTTTGTTGGAAAAATACATTGTTTTTTATGGAGGATTAAAATTGTTGTGAAATACAATAAAACAGAAAAGAAAATACAAAAAGCAGAATATTTTCCGGAAAAAATAGAATCAGAAAAAATAATATATACATACTTTCCGGAAAACCGTTCCGGAAAAAATATAAAATAATCAGAATATGTATTGTATATATTTTCCGGAAAACACAAAACTTTCAGAAAATCATTCCGGAAAATATAAAATAGAAAATTAAAAATATATAACATTCCGGAAAACATCAGAAATATTAATCAGAATTAATAAATCAGAATATAAACAAAACATTATTACAACTTTCCGGAAACTATATACAAAACATTAAAAATACAAATACATTCTAACACACGATAATAGTCATACACAAATATTTTTGTATTTTATTAGAAAAGATAAGCCTGTAAAATAATGGTTTTTGCCTTTTATTATTGTTCATTCTCTACGGAGGCGTTTAATAAAAAATATAGGAGAGCGTACACACAGCTTATCGAGAAAAAATTTTTTTATTGAATCATACAAGGCAAAATTATATTTTTATGGAAGGAAAATATTTTTTAAATAATTTTCTTATTTTTTTTCGCATAAAAATTTTTTAATTAAAAAAAAATAAACCAACCCGAGGCACAATAGCATCCATTCGTGGCCAATCAGAAGGCCAATCACGCCACCAACGGTCAGTATCGTGAGAACGGAACTAGAAAATTAATAATAATTTTTTTTTAATTTTAAATCAAGAAAGAACAAGAAAAAAAAATATTTTTTCAAAAAATTCATGCCATTTTTCGAAATTGATGCCCTACAAATTTGGGAAAATCAGACAAATTTTTGTTGTTTTCTATTTTTGTGTTTTTATTATTCTTTTTCATTTTTGGGGAGAAAAATTAAAAATCAGAAAAATATTTATTCTTAATTTGTTAACAATTATTTTTGTATAACAGTCAATTTCCATTTAACCCCTTCCTTTTTTGTTAAGTGTTAAGTACCCTTATGGAATATATAGAAAACAACTTAAAAACATTGTATGTATATACAACAAACATCAATAACTTTAATTTTGGAAAACACCAACCTTTTCCGGAAAATGTTTAGGAGGGATGGGGGATGTTTATTCTATATTAATTAAATAAAGTTTTCCGGAAAACATCAAAAAAAAGTTTCGAACATTCCGGAAAACATGGCAAAACATAATGTTTCGAACATTCCGAAAAACATGGCAAAAATAAAGATTCAAACTTTCCGGAAAACATCAAAAAAAGTTTCGAACATTCCGGAAAATACAATTCATATACTTGTGTTTTTGTGTTTTAAAAACTTGAATTATTGCTTCAAGTTTTAAAAATGTTGAAGCAACAAAAAAAAATACAAACTTTTTCCAGAATAAAATTTAAACCAGAATATTCACACCTCTTGAAACTTTATTTTTATTTACTCTTTATATGACCCATTTTTTCTATTTATAAGAAGATTTATACTTTTTTAATAATTTTTATTTGATCAAAAAAAATTTTTTTCAAAGAAAATCCTCTTTTTCATGAAAATCCCTCCTTTTTTTATATTCTCAAGGAGGTGGAAAAAAAATCTTTGAGTCAACGTATAGGTAAGGGCTAGTAGGTGACTAGCAGTCTCTCAAGGTGTTTATAAACAAACAAAACAAAAAAACTTTTAAGAGACAAACAAACAAACAAAAAGTTTCTCTTTTTGACTCACCCGATCAAGCAAATCTCTAGGTCTAGGCCAATCAGAAGGCCAATCTTCCCATTCACGGCTAAATCGGTCACGCCATGTAGAGTTCCAACTACTCAATCTACGTTCTGGCCAATCACGCCAAAAAGGATCTTCGTCCCAATGTCGACTTGAAACCAATGCCATTTGTTTTGTTTGTTGTTTTGTTTTTATTAAATAAAATCTGAAAGTTAAAAAACTTAGTAAAACATTAAAACTTAATCTAAAACATGTTTTCTAACCTCTTAAAACATGTTTATAAAACAAGTTTTAAAAAACATATTTCATTAAAAACATGTTTTAAAACCCCGAAACATTATTAAAACTTTAAACCTTTTAAAAAAAACATCAAAACTTTTTTACGAACATGCTCAATTAAAAACATCAAAACATGTTATAATAAAAATATGTTTTAGACACTCAAAACATAACTAAAACATTAAGACTTTAAAAACACCAAAACTTTTTTAAATAAATATTAAAACATGTTTTCTCAAACACAAACATTAAAACATGTTTAAATTCTCAAAAACATGTTTTCAATTTTCAAAAACATGTTTATAATCTCAAAAACATGTTTATAAAAACATTTTATCCAATTTTATATAATACCCCCAATTTTATTTTTCTAATTTAATATAGAAAATTCTCGAATATTTTTTTTTTAAATTTATAAAAATAAAATTGAATGTTCTCCTTCGAGAAAAATTTAATGAGAATAAAGAATGATTTAAAAGAATGTGTTTTTAAATGGTTTTTTAAATTTTCCCTTTATATATAGTCCCCAATTTTTATGCGCGAGCATCTAAACCAAAAAAGAAAAACTTAAAAACAGCCTGTTTAATAGTCAAAAAAATTTTTTTTCTTTTTTTTTAAATTTATTACACAACCAAAATTATTGAGAAATAAAAAGAAAAAAATCTTTCCATCAACATATATAACATTTTATTTAAAAATGTTCAGAGAGAATGCCTTTAAAAAAATTTTTTTATTTTAATTGGTTTTCTCTCTTAAATCAAAAAATTTTTTTTTAATTTTTAAGGGCGTTGAATTAAAAGGAAAAAAGAAAGAGAAAAAAATAAAATTGAAAATCCATGTAAAGAAAAGAAAGGGATGATTCATTCAAACATTATTTAATAAAAAGACAAATCAGAATTTTTTTTAAACACAATTTTGATTTATTGCGTTTGGCTAATTTCCGGTTCAACGAAAATCAGAAAAAGATAATGGATGTTTATAAAAACATAATTTATTTTAAAAATGTTTTAATGTTTTTTAATGTTTTAATTGAAAAAAAACATGTTTTAATGAAAATTTTAAATGTCAAGTTTTAATGTTTTATTTAGTTTTAAAACTTGTTCAGTTCGTTTATAAAACAAAACTTTTTTAAAAACTTTTTTTCAAACATACAAAATTATTTAAACTTTTTAAGAAACTTGATGTTTCTTAAGACTTGTTTAAAACTTTTTCTGAAATTAAAACAAGTTTAAAAATAAATTTATTAAAAACAAGTTTGTTCAAAAACAAGTTTATTTTCTAAAACAAGTTTATTTTCTAAAACTTGTTTAAATGAACATGTTTGTTTTAATATTTTATTAAAATCTAAACTTACCATTAAATAGTAAAGAAACATGTGGTTTGTTTGTAGATGACTCATCACAACTAAAACAAGTTTAACTTTAAAAAATTCTTTTTTTAATGTAAAAAGGTGTTTGATACAAACATGATGATTTCATTTTACATAATGTGTTTATGTTGTAATTTTTATTTCACATTTAAAAATAAATTTTATAATATATTGCTTATTTAGGTACACAAAATATACAGAAAATGACTGTTCTAAAAATAGAGGAAAAGTTAAAAAAATCATAATTTTTATTTTTAATAAATCAGAATTTCTAAAAAATTCTGAAAAAAATTTCTGGAAATTTCTGAAAAAATCAGAATTTTATTTTTAATAAATCAGAATTTTATCTTCTGAATAATCAGAATTTTTTTGTGAGAATTCTGATTTTCTTGGGAAAACAGAACTTTTTTTTTGGGGGGGGGGGGGGGGGGGGGGGTTTTAGAGAGATTTTAAAGAAAAGGTTATAAACCCGTATAAATTTTTTGGTAAAAAAGATCAAAAAAATAAAAAAATTCAAAAATATTTCTTCAAATATATTTGCTTAATCTTTGCATAAATTCTTGTAAATTTAAGTCTAATTCACTAGATGTTGGCCTATCTTCTGGTGTTGTTGTCCAACAAGAACACATAATTGAATAAAGCTCATCAGGGCAATTATAAGGTTGGGAGAGGCGAAGGCCGGCATAAACTATTGCCTAAAAATAAAAATTGAATTCTGATTTTTTAAAATAAAAAGAATTCCGAAATGTTTCAGAAAAATTCTGATTTTTTTAAATAAAAATTAAATTTTTAGAATTTTTTCAAAAATATTCTGGTTTTCCATAAAAATCAGAATTCTGATTTTTCCAAAAAAATTTTCAGAATTTTCATAAAAACAGAATCGTAAATTATAAAAAATTCTGATTTTTCAGAAAAAAATTCTGATTCTTTAAAATAATCAGAATTTATAACATAATTCTTTTTACTTGTTCCAACTCATCCTCATGTATTTCATTATATGGCAATTTTCCACAATTAAAAATTTCCCAAATTAAAATTCCACATGCCCATACATCTGTAGCACTATTCCAAATATTATTTTGATTATTATTTTGTTTATTAAATTTTTTATTAAAATTAAATAATTCTGGGGCCATCCAACGAATAGGTAAATAATTTGAATATTCTGTTTCTTGTAAATTTTCTTCTTTTTTATAATCTTGGGGAAATAAATCACTTCCTAAAATTTTTGTGAAAATTAAAAAAAATTTTAATTTGAGGTAACCTAAAGCAGAATCACATAATTGAGAATGTAAACGAACACGTCCACCGCTCATTTTTGTATGTGAAACTAAACAATTTCTGAAAAAAAAACAGAATAAAATTCAGAATAAAAAAAATAAAAATCAGAAATTAAAAATCAGAATTCTGTTTTTAAATTCTGGTTTTTGAAAATCAAAATTGATTCCGAAAATCAGAATTTTTCGGAAATCAGAATTCTGATTTGTAAAACCAAAAAATCGGAATTTTTCAGAAATCAAAATTCCGATTTTGCTTTAAAAATCAGAACAAATTATTACCTTGTAGCAATGTCTTTGTGTATTATACCAAATTTATGTAAGTGACGGACAGCAGAAACAATTTGTGACGCTAATAATACTAAATTATGTATTCGAAGAGTTGTAGTTGTTTCTGAAATTTCTAAAGTTGTTGTTGCAGGAGCATTAGTAGTGGAAGAAGATGAAGAAGGCGAGTTTGTTACAACTAAAAAAATTTTTTTTGAAAATTTTTTGAGGCATGAAAAATTGAAGATGTTTCAAGTCTTTGAAGCATGCTTCGAATTTTTTTGAAGCATGTTTTAAATTTTTGAAGCATGTTTCTAATTTTCAGAAGCATGCTTCAAGATTCTTGAGACATGTTTCTGATTTTCTGAAGCAAGTTTCAGATAAGCTGAAGCATGTTTCTAATTTCAGAAGCAGCTTGAAGCATGTTTCTGGTTTCCTGAAGCATGCTTCATATAGTTTGCTTCATATATTTTTGCAGCAAATTGCTTCAACTTACCAATTCGAGGATTTTCCATCTGTCCACCACCAACATCCTTTCCCTTTTCCACATCTCTATTATCATCCTTCACCTTATTCTCCTCGTCTTCTTTAATCACCTTTTTTTCTTCTTCTTTTAATCCATCACCACTACAACTACTTCCCTTTCTAAAACGTTTAGCCCAACTTTTAACTACAACACCAGGACTAACTGAAGACGATTTTTTGTTATTATTTAAAGAAGCTTGTTCTCTACATTCATGCAAAAATTTTTTTAAAATTCCAAAACCATCATGAGCATAACAAATTAAAGGTAAATCACGAACTGAATCTGGGTTCAAAAAATTGCCAAATGTGGCGGCTGCGATGACCTAAAAAAAAGAAAAGTTTTATTTTTTATTAGAAGCATGCTACTAGATTAAAGAAAAAAACAAAGAAAATCAGAATATCTTCCAAACATTCCGGAAAACATATAAAAATAGAATAAACCGAGCATTCCGGAAAATATAAACCCTAAACATTCCTATAACTTTCCGGAAAATACAAAATCTAAAACATCCCCAAACCTTCCGGAAAACATATTAAAAATAAAACATTGCAAAGATTCCGGAAAATAGAAACCAAAAACATTCCAAACAATTCCGGAAAACATACAAAAACAAAATAAAACTTTCCGGAAAAAATGATTAGAATCTTTGGCCAACATTCCGGAAATAAAAATACAAAACATTTTCAAACTTTCCGGAAAATATGCAAAAATAAAATATTATATTGAACCTTCCGGAAAACACACAAAATAAAAATATTCCACTAAATTTTAAACTTGCCTGCGCCAAATGTGGATGTGGCGGCACATAATGGAATTGTAAAGCAGAACGTAAAAAACATTCAAATTGGATTCTATCTGCATCAGGCTTTAATGTTTTACAAATTAATGCTGTATCTTCTTTAGCATCATCTTCCCCATCATCAACTTCATCAACAACTGGCCTATTTCCATTTAACCCAATTTGGCGCCAATTTGCCCATACTAACTGTCCAAAATGTCCTTCCATTTCAGGTTTATGGCATTGCTCAAAAAGATTTCTATCTGCATTTAATTCTATTAATGCTTGATTAACATCTACTTGTTGGTTGTTACGTTCATAAATTATTTTATTTGTTAATTTTTGTTGTTGTTGTAATGCTGCTGCAGATGTTGAAGGCATTTGAGGATCAAGTAAAGGTTTTCGTTGTTCGTCGTCTAGTACTGTTTTTGAAGAGTAGGAAGCGCCAGTAGTACAACTATTAATTGTTGCTAGTCCGGTAGTTGTTCTGAAAAAAAATATAAAAATGAAGATGACTGTTTTACAACACATTCCGGAAAGTATACAGATAAAATCAGAAATTCCGGAAGATAAAAATAGACTATCCGGAAAACATACAAATACATTCCGGAAAACATACAAAAATTAAATAAATCGGAAATTCCAGAAAGTATAAATAGAAATGAACTATCCGGAAAATATTAATAAATTAAAAATCAAATAAAACATTCCGGAAAATAAACAAAAAGCAGAATAATTATTCCAAAACATTCCGGAAAAATCAGAATATTTTAGAATTTTCCGGAAAACATACAAAAATTAAAACATTCCGAAAAACATATAAAAATTAAAACTTTCCGGAAAATTATATTAAAAACATTAAAACTTTCCGGAAAGTATACTACAAACAAATCAGAATATTCTTAAAAACATACATTTTAGATAATCCACTTTTACCACTATTAGCTGTTGAACTTTCTTTTAAAGAACCACCATTTATTAATTTATTATTATTTTTCTGATCAATTCCTTGTTGAAATAATATTTTTCTCCTTATAAGAGACGAACGTGTTGAATTATATAAAGAACCTATTTTTGATCTTCTTCTTCGAAAAGAAAAATTGTTTGTTTGTTGTTGTTGTTCCTTTTCTTCTTCTTGTTTAATACAATAACAACAACAAAGTAAAACTGAACAAACTAGAGCAAATAGAGAAACAGACGCAACAAGTAATTGACAAGGAAGAGAAAGTAAACTTATAAAAGAGAATAATGGCCAAGTTGAATAAGTTGTATGTTGTTTGTTGTTGTTGTTTTCGTTGTTGTTGTCGTTAATGTTTAGATGGTTGTTTGAATCTTCTTCTGAAAATGTTTTTATGAAAAATAGAAAGAGAGAGAAAAACATGTTTGTGATTTTCTTTTAAAACATGTTTTTAAAAGGAAAAACATGTTTTTGTTCTCATTTTTGCGAATGTTTTTATGAGAAAAACATGTTTTTGGTCTTGTTCTGAAAATGTTTTTAAGAGGAAAAACATGTTTTTGGTCTTTTTCTGAAAATGTTTTTAAGATGAAGAACATGTTTTTGGTCATGTTCTGAAAATGTTTTTATTCTTAAATGTTTTTAGGAGGAAAAACATGTTTTTGGCCTTGAATGTTTTTATGACAAATAAAAGGAGAACATGTTTTTAAAAAACATATAAAAACATGTTTTCTTCTGAAATTTCTTTAGAGAAAAGCAAAAATAGAGAAACACATTCTTACAAAGGATATTTCTCTTAAACTGAAGAAGCCCAAAAATAAAAAGAAGCCAAAAACAATTCCTTTTTTTAATATTTTAATAAATACACTCGTCAAATTGATGAAATAAAAATTTATTTTATTTTATATTAAGTCCTACTTTCCACAACAACCGACCTTTATATGCTTTTTTTAAAGTTTTCTTTTAAATTTTATTTTTCTTCCTCAATAATCGAAAATTAAAAAAAATAGATTTTCCAAAAAAAAATAAAATTTTCCAAAAATAAATTTAAAAAAATAATTTTTACCCTCACCTTGAGCAAAAGCTCTTCTCCTTCCTTCTCTATACGAACATATTTTCTCTTGTTTTAAAGTTAATTGTAATAAAGATGTTTTTGTTGTTGTTATATTAAAATTTAAATTAACACGAAATTGACCAGAACGTGCTCCAACACATCTATATTCAACTTGAAATTGTTGGGGAATGTTTGGAACGTAACCTTTTTGTGCAATTAAAACAATTGGGACAACATCAAAATGTTGGGAATTTGCTTGAAGAGAATAATAAGTCTGAAAAAAACAAAAGTTGAGAAAAACTAGTTGAAAAACATGTTTTGAAATGTTTTTGTAATGTTTTAGAAAAAGTTGGAAAATTCAGAAACAAATAAAGTCGCAAAACAAGTTTGTAATGTTTAAAAAATAAACTTGTTTGGAAACAAGTTTTACATGTTTTGAAAGATGCCAAACATGAACCTTATGGGTTAGTAAGGCGCAGAACTGTTTAGGCGCCGTTCCCCATAACTTTTGAGTGGACCCGTTCTTGCTAAATTTGGTATCATTCAATTAGTAATTTAAAAATTTTTTTACCATTCTGTCAGAACTGCTCCAAGTAAATCTAAGTCGACTAATATTTTCTGCTAATCTGTAGGGGAATTTTGTAGAATATTCATTAATAACACCATCAATGACATAATCCATTCTAGCAGATATTCCTTTAATATAAAACTAATTTAAAAATTCAAAAAAAATTTAAAAATTTACCCAAAGTTCTATTCATTTCATCACTTTCAATATACAAATTAAACGCGCTAATAGTGTTAAATACAAAAATAAAACAAAAAATCAGAATTAAAACAAAACAAGTTGTAATTGTTAAATTGTACATTTGTTGTAAAAAATAAACTTGTTTTTGTTGTTGTTGCTTCAAGTTTATTTAAATATAATTACATTTTCTGATTTTTTAATTCTGAAAAATAAAAATAAAAAATAATTAAAGTTGGTAAGTGTATAATAAACATCAAATAAAACTTGTTCGGATTCAAGTTTATTTTTTCTGATCTTTTAATTCTGAAAAATTTAAACTTGGTTATGAACATTAATAAAACTTGTTTGAATTCAAGTTTATTTTTTCTGATTATTTAATTCTGAAAAATAATGCTGAAAAAAATAAACTTGGTGGGGTATACTACTATTTATTATTAAGCTTTAATTAAACGTCCAAAAATCCAATTTTTGTCTATAATTTTAGATAAAAAAGTATTGCCTCAAAAAATGGCTAAAGGACAATTTATTTATAATAATTAACTATTTTTTTATTTCAATTGCTTTTGTCTTTTATTTTTATTTTTTTGAAGATTTCCCCAAAATTTTTTTCAAAAGATACTTTTCTCTCTTTAAAAAGTTGCTTTTAAAGACAAAAAAAGTTGCTTTAAGGAAGTAAAATTCAAGTCTAAAAAATATTTATATAATTTTTTGAGTATTATTTAGACTTTTTTTGATAAAAAAAATATATTTTAATAGAATATCAATTAAAAAAAATTTTTTATAAACATGAAACAGTTGTAGCAAGTAAAATAATACATTAAATATTTATGTCTACATAAATATTTTTTCTTAGTAAAATAATAAAAGTGTTGATAATATTAAAAGATCATAAAAGAAGGTTAAAAAAGAAAGTTAAATTTATATACTCAACATTTTTTTATTATATGTATTATTTAAATGATCGATCAAGCTTAAAGTATATAGCTAAGCTAAACCTAAAACAAAAACATTTGGTGTGTTTTTATAAGAATAAATATATAAAATAAATAAACTTGTTTTAATTGAGCAATAAAAACTTAGTGTTTTAAATAAACTTTGTTTTTAAAAAATAATAAACTTGTTTTGTTAAATAAACTTGTTTTAAAACAAACTTGAGTTAAAACAAACTTGTTTTATAAGATGTTTTAATTGAGTTCTGGAAAAAATTAAAAACAACAGAAACATATTAAAACAATGAAAGCAAAGGGAAATAAAAACCAGAATTATTAAATCAGAATTTTAAATGTAAAAAATACAAGAAAATTCTGTTTTTAAAAGAAAAATACAAAATTGTTTTAAAACCAGAATTTGTAAAATCAGAATTAAATTTAGAAATGTTAGGCTAAATAAAAGCAAAATTCTGATTTTATATAAAAATCAGAATTCTCCAGTAAACAATAATAAAAAATCAGAATTATTTATTTATATAAGCAAGCATGTAGTCTGTTCAAAAATTAATTTTTCAATTAATTTCTGGAAAAGGAACACATTTTTTATTTATTCTATTTTAAGAATAAATATTCACACACACAAGTGCTTCTCCTTTATTTTAAATAATATTTTCCTTGAATTCTCAACATTTTTAAAAGAAAAATTTTCCTCTTTTTTCTATCAAATTTCCATTTTCTTTTTAAAAAAAAGAAATTTAATGAAGAAAAAAAGAAGGTAAAAAATCTCTGTGTTTTATCTTTCCCTGTCTATTATCCCCTTCATCCTCTCCTCTTCACAAGAATATCAAAAATTTGCAAAAGAAAAAAAATTTTTTTAAAGAGAGAAGAGGAGGCGGACGGCTACCTTTTTGATTGAGTTTTGGCTTAATAACTTTTTTTCAAGAAAAAATTTAAAAATTTTTGGAAACAAAATTATATCTTTTTTGGTATTACTCCTTCCTCTCCTCTTCACAAGAATATCAAAAATTTGCAAACAAAAAAAATTTTTTTTTAAGAGGAGAGCTTTTGATTGTGTTTTGGCTTATAAAAATTAAAAAAAAATTTTAAATTTTTTGGAAACAAAATTTTCTTTTTTTTGGTATCATTTGATAGAGGCTTATTAAATTCTCTACAAAATAAAAATAAAATTTTAAAATAATTTTACAAAAATAGATTTTTAAAGAAAACTAGGCTTTATTTGGATGCTTTTTAAAAATGATTTTTGGTCGGTTTTTTGGTCTTAACTTTTTTGCAGATTAATAACAAATTAAAATTATTTTTATTTTATAGCCAATTTAATTATCTATCAAATAAAACCAAATTTGGGCTTAAAAATTAATTTTAGTTCCAAGTTGTAAAATACAAGTCAGCTAAATGATTTTTGGTCGATTTTTAGTCAGAATTTTGGTCAGAATTTTCTAGAGGATTAAAACAAAATTTAAATTATTTTTTAATTTTATAGAGAATTTAATTAGCTATCAAGCGATACCAAAATTGGTTAAAAAATAAATTTAGTTACAACGTTATAAGGTAAAAAGTAGTGGGACTTAAATGGTACACTTATTCAGAAGATTAAATACAAGAGAAATTCTGATTTTTATTAAAAAATCAGAATTTCTTTAAGAAAAAAAATCAGAATTTCTTTATACAGAGAAGTTCTGATAAAGAGAAATTCTGAACAGAATATTTTTTAAAATGAAAAAAACAACAAATAAAATTAAGGATTTAACATTTTTTTTTATTATTTTTAACTCTTTCCTGAATAGCTAAAAAAAATTCTCCAAGTAAAGGAAATCATTTAAAAGTGTTGATGTAATAAAAAAAGAAATGTACTTTTTGTATTAGTAAAAGAGGTAATAAAAACAGAATAAAAACAGAATAAACTTTTTTTTTTGTTAAATTAAATTTGTTCTGATTTTGTTTTGTTTTGTTAAAAAAATAAAAATGAGTAAACGAGAGTATAATAATTCTGATTTTTTCTGAAAGACAAAAAGTTCTGATTTAAATATATAAAAAAGAAATTCTGATTATTTTGAGAACAGAAATTCTGATTTTTATAAAAGAGAAATTCTGATTTAAATACATGAGATAATTCTGATTTAATAGAAATTCTGATTAGAATAAAAAAGAAAAATTCTGATTTTTATTTAAAAAAAAATCAGAATTTCTTTAAGAAAAATAAATTTTGATTTAAATACATATAAAAAGAAATTCTGATTATTTAAAAAATAGAAACAAATTATAATTTTATTTTGCATAAAATAAAAACATTAAATTCTGATTTTCTAAAAAAAAAGTCAAATTTAAATGTCAGAAATATTAAAATGTTTTTTAGTCACATTTACATAAATGGTCATTGTGAATGTTAGTTTTAGTTTAGTTTCTTTTGTTGGGGTTATTTGCTTCTATTTTAAGAGTGTTGAAAAGGTAAGTGGTTGGTTGATGGAGGAAGTATGTAGTGGTTAGTGGAGGTAGTGACTGTGCGCAGGCAGCAGTTGGAGAGTTTATATATATATTATATTGTTATTTTTAGCCTCATATCCCTCAAAAAAAATAAATAATTCATCATAATCGTGCCTCAAAATGGCGTCTATTTCTAAATAAGACACAATAGAGTATGGAAAGGAAACAAAAAATTTTTTGGAGAGGATTTTTTGGGAAAGTTTTAATTGACAACAGAGTGTATAGTAGAAGAGAAAAATTCTGATTTTTATTTAAAAGAAAAAATCAGAATTTCTCTAAGAAAGAAAAATTCTGATCTAAAATAAAAAAAATTCTGATTGTTAGAAAAATAGAAAATTATGAGAATTCTAAGAATTCTGATTTAAATACAGCAGAAAACTTCTGATTTTTGTTAATGAAAAAATTCTGATTTGTTAAAAAAAGGAAATTCTGATTTCTAAATATAAAAAATTCTGATTGTTAAAAATATAAAATTCTGATTTTTTCTGACTATGTATAATAAAGAGCAGTAGTTTTAATTGTCTAGACTTTGAATTTGTACAGATTTTTTCTATTTAAAACTGAGTGTGTGTAAAATTATAAAAATTGCATTTACTAGACACTTAAACTATACCTCAGTCAAATTAGCATATAAAACAAACTTTATATTTTTTTTTCTAAAAATAAATTATATTAAAAAAAGTCTGTCTCTCCTTAAAGACAAAAAATGAAAAAAATAAAAAAATAAAAATATTTAGACAAAAAAAATTTTTTTCCTTCCTTAGTTTTTAACACTTTATTTTTCATTATTTTTATTTATTTTTTATTTTTTAAAAGTGTTTTCTCTACTATACATACTTATCAAGAATGAAGTGAATAAATGAATGAATTTTGTGAGTGAAAAAAAGCTTCTTTAAAAAGATTGCCTATACTAGAGTACACTTTTAAATGCTTCCTTATTTTTTAACAGAAGAAGAAATAAAATTTTTTAAAAGAGAAAGGAGGGTCAATTTTTAAGGAAATTGAAAGATAAAATTTTTTTTATTTGACATGGCAAAAATTAGAAAGAAAAAAAAATAAAAATAAAAGAAAAACATAAAATTAAATAAAAATATAAATCATGAAAAGTTTTTTTTCTTAAAATTAAATAAAAAAATTTTTTTTAAATAAAAAAATATAAAAAATTTTTACTAAGGATATGTAAAGGAAAAATAAAAAATATTAAAATAAAAAATCAATTAATTAATTTAAAAAAAAATTCAAACCTTAAAAATGCCTTCTAATAATAATATTAAAATAAGCAACATTTTCCTTTATTTAAAAATCTCCAACAAAAAAAATTTTTTTTAATTAAAAAATACCCCTCTAAAAATTTTTATTTTCCCCATTAATTAAATATGTATAATTTATTTAAATTAGCTAAAATTTTCTCTCATGCTTCTTTTTTTTGCCCTTTGTTTTAATTATAATAAAAGTAGTTTGTATGTATTGTTCTTATGAAATATTAATTAATTGAAGAAGGTAAATAATGAAAAAATACAAAAAATAATAAAGTACAGCAGATGGCAAAAACAGAAAAAAAGAAAAATAACACAACATGTGTGTATAAATAAAATACTTTCCGGAAAAGGATGTATTTTATAGGTAATTTAAATAGTATTATTTAATATTTTACTGAGAAGAGTATTTTCCAAAATAGAGAATAAAACATTTTGCTGAAGAAATAGAGATTTTCCGGAACGAATATAATCTAAAGTATTTTCCGAAATATTTACCAGAGAAAAATACCTTCCGGAAGGATGTTATTTAATATTTTCCTGAAAATAAATAGAGTATTTTCCGGATTTTAGAAGGTCGTGTATATAAATAGATATATATTTTCCGGAAAATAGAAACAGAATAGTTATGATTAGAAAAAAGAATTTTCCGGAAAAAATAGGTAGATTCCGGAAAGAATATAATTGTTTTGAAGAGGATTTTCCTGATAGAGTGTATTTTCCGGAAAAGAGTATATTCTGAAAGAAATATGCTAATTTAAATATAGGTATATAAAAGAAAGTTTTCCGGAAAATAGAGAAATAGATCCTGGATAGAACAATAAGAGAGATTATTCATTTTAGTTAGAAAATAAATTGTTAAATTTTCTACCAAATTAAAAAAAATTTTTTTTTTTAATTTTAAAATTAAAAAAAATTAAACAAATATTCAAAAAAAATTTTCTTTAATTTTAATTTCTCTCCCCCAAAAATATCCACCACTGAAAATTTTGGTAACAAACTATAAATTGGTTTTACGTATTTCATAATGAACCAAACTTCATTTAATAAAAAATCTTCTCAAGTTAAATTTCAAGCTTTAAAATTTAAATTTAGAAAAAAAAAATCCAACACATTAAAAAAAAATTAAAATTAAAAAATCATAAGGCAAACGTCAATGAAACTTGACGTACCCCTTATAAGAGAGAGAGAGAGAAATATAGTTTATTCAGGAAGTTTCATTTTATAGAAAAAAAAATTTTTTTTTATAAATTTAATTTAATTTTATATAGCTGAACAAACTTTAAAAAAAATTAAAAGAAAATTTTCTTTACCCAAAAGTTTTTTTTATTCCCCAAAAAATTTTTTTTTCTATTCCACAAAAAAATTTTCAAATAAAATAGGGAGTGAATACACCCAAGATTATCAGTTTTTAAAAATTTAAAAAGCAGCTTTTCTAAAATAGAAAAAATTTTTTAAAAAGAGAAACATGAATAGTTTATATTCTCTTTTAATTATTCTTTCATTATTGGTAAATTATAATGCTGGTGGAGCAGCAAAAGGTGGAGGAGGTAACAGTAATAAAGCAACTAATCCACCACCAAAAGGAGGAGGAGGAAAGCCACAGCCAGCTTCTGGAAATAATAATGCTAAAGATTATGCTGCTTTACAATTGGATACTTGGAGAAGTCAAAATGTAAGAAAAAATTTTTTTAATTGAAAAAAAACTTATAGAAAAGGGTTAAAAATAGTATAGATGTAGAAGACTGTGAGTGGGGGGTACAAGAAAATTGTGAGTGGGGTTCGTCGGCTCCAAAAACCGAAAAAGGTTTGTCGGTTCGATTAACCCCGAAGAATTTAGTGAAACCGAAAATCCTAAGATTGAAAACAGAATTGGGCAAAATCAGGACACATTTGACTTTGGCAGAAAGAAGACATGAAAAAAAATTTGCTGAGTATCGGAGAGGGGTTTTAGGAGGATTGAAGACAGATTTTGAAAGACTGATTGACTTGAGAATAAAAAATTTATCACGGTTGGAACTGTCTTCTTGAAAAAAGTTAAGGGAGATATGAGAAGACTTGGGGCTATTATGGAAGAAACTCTCTAAATATAAGAGAAAATAAAAATATAAAAAAAAGCAAAAAATAAAACTCTCCTTTCAACTCAAAACTTTAAAAAATTAAAGAAATATATTTAAAATTATTCCCTCTTTTTTTTACAGAATCCAGTCAATGTATTAACAGCATCAAACGGAATGCCCGTCCCTTCATTAACAGACTCATTAACTGTCGGACCCCGAGGCCCCACGCTTTTACAAGACTTTGTACTTCTCGATAATCTTTTCACCTTTGACCGTGAACGCATTCCTGAAAGAGTTGTTCACGCAGTTGGAGCTGCAGCTTTTGGAGAATTTGTTGTTACAAACGATGTATCAAAATATACAAAAATGGATATGTTAAAAAAAATTAATCAAACTACTCCTGTTTTTGTTCGTTTCTCTACTGTTGGTTAGTTTGTTTTATTTTCTTTTTGTTTTGTTGGAATTTCAGGAAAAGTTAGAGACAGAAAACATTTAACTACATATAACGAAATGTTTTCCGGAAAGTTTAAAACAGTCTCTTTGTAGGATGTTTTCCGGGAAAGTTTAAATCATAATGTTTTGCTAAAAAATGTTTTTTTCGGAAAGGTTAGAGAAAGAAAAACACAATAATAAATTCTCCGGAAAGTTAAAACAAATTTTTTGATTGTTAGGATGTTTTCCGGAAAAGTTTAAATCAGAATGTTTGCTAAAATGTTTTTCCGTAAAATTAAAATAAGTTTTTTCTATTTATTAAAATGTTTTTCAAAACATTAAAGCAAAGTAAAACATGTTTTCTTTGTTTTATTAAAATGTTTTCCGGAAAACTTAATGTTTAAAATCTTAAAAACATTCATCAAAACATAAACAAACTCTTAACTAAAATATATTTATTAAAAGGCGGCCGAGCTGGAAGCGCTGATACAGCAAGAGATCCTCGCGGTTTTGCCGTAAAATTTTATACTGAAGTAGGAAATTGGGATCTTGTTGGAAATAATTTGCCAGTTTTCTTCATTAACGATGCTATAAAATTCCCAGCTTTTGTTCACACCCAAAAATTAAATCCACAAACAAATTTGGCTGACCCAACAATGACTTGGGACTTTTTATCTTTGAATCAGGAATCAATGAATATGGTTATGAGAGTTTTTTCTGACTTGGGTACTCCTGATGGTTTTCGTAAAATGGATGGATTTGGTGTGCATGCTTTTGTTTTGGTAAAAAATTTTTTTTTAATTTTCAAAAAATTTTCAAAAAAAATTTCAAAAAATTTTTTAAAAATTCCAAAAAATTTCAAAAAAATTTTCTCTTCATTAAAAAAAATAGGTAAATGCAAAAGACGAAAAAGTTTATTGCAAATTCCACTGGATAAGCCAACAAGGACATGCTAATTTAACAGCAGAACAAGCAACACTTTTGGCTGGTACTAATCCAGGTTATTCTACTGGTGATTTATACAATGCTATTGCACGTGGAGACTTTCCAAAATGGGATTTAAAAATACAGGCAATTTTTTTGAAAGAAAATCAGAGAAATCAGAATCAGAAAACAGAAAAAAAAATCAAAAAAGATAAGAAAAAAATCAGAAAATATCAGAAAAAAATCAGAAAAAAATCAGGAAAGATCAGAAAAAATCAGAAATAAAATCAGAAAAACCAGAGAAAAATCAGAAAAGAATACCCAGAGAAAGAATCAGAAAATAAAAGCAGAAATCAGAAAAAAAAATCAGAAGAAAATCAGAAAAAAATAAGAAAAATCAGAAAAAAAGAAAATAAGATAAAATCAGGAAAAATCACACCAGCAAAAAAACTTTTCCGTTAAAGGTGATGACTGATCAACAAGCTGCCAAGCTTACATTTAACCCAGTTGACCCAACCAAAATTTGGTCTCAAAAAGATTTTCCTTTAATTGATGTTGGTACAATGACACTCAATAGAAACCCAGAAAACTATTTCCGAGATGTTGAACAGGCTGCTTTTGACCCAGCTCGAATGGTTGAAGGTGTACTTCCTTCCACTGATAAGTTGCTTCAAGGCAAGTTTCTTTTAACTTAAATTTGTTTTTGTAAACACAAATATGAATTAATAAAAATCAGAAACATTGCAAACCTAAAAACATTAAACAAGAAACATCATAAACATGTTTTGAAAACACCTAAAACTTTAATAAAAACATTCTCTAAAACATCATAAAACACAAAAACTCGACTAAATAAAAACAAATCCTAAACTTAAAAACAATGATAAACTTAAAAACATAAAACATGTTTTGATAAATATTTAAAACTTAGTTTGTAAAAACATTCTCTAAAACATCGCAAAACATAAAACATGACGACATAGAATCATTAAAACCTTAAAAACAATTAAAACCTAAAAACATTAACAAACATGTTTTGAAAGCCCTCTTTATTTAATAATTACTAAAACATGTTTTCAAAGTTTGGAAAACATGTTTAAAAAACAAGTTTGAAAAAACATGTTCAGAAACACAATAGTAGAAAAACATTCCCTTTAATCCAAAAACATTTATACAGGCCGTCTCTTCTCCTACCAAGACACACAATTTTATCGTTTGGGAGCGAATCACATGTTGCTTCCAGTTAACTGCCCCTACAAATTTAGATATGCTAATGTTCAAAGAGATGGGGCAGCACGTTTAGATAAAAATGGGGGAGGTTCTCCTAACTATTTCCCCAACAGTTTTGGTGGGTATAGAATTGCTGGTGTTCAAAGTAGTTGGAATGTTGAAAATGCAACTGTTGGACGTTACAAACAAGCTGAAGACTATTTTGTTCAACCTGCCGAGTATTGGAATGTAAGTTTAGATTTGTTTCTCCCTCTAATTTTAAAGGGCATTTTCTGTTGCTTATCTACTCTAACCCTCCTCTATCCACTTAACCCTCCCATTTTTCTAAAAAAAATTTTTTTTCCCCACTTTTCTAGGAATTGAGCCCTGTAGACCGTCAACATTTAGCTGAAAACATTGCTGGTTCATTAGGAAATGCTTTACCAGAAGTTCAAAATAGAATGATCCCATTGTTTACAAAGGTTAACCCAGCCTTTGGGTCAATGGTGAAAACAGAGATTGCCAAACTAAAAGGTACAAAATAAAGAAAAAAGTCTAAAAATAATTTAAAAATATGTACTATATGGATTTTCTATAATACAAAATTATGTCTATTCTGTATACCTATTCGCCTTTCCTATACTAACTATAAAGATAAAGTTCAGAGTAAAACAAACTTGCTTTCTTAACAAAAACATGCTTGTAAACAAACATACTTAAATAAACACGTTAAAAATAAAACGTACACAAAACAAATTTAATAAAACCAATTTTAACAAAAACAAGTTTTAACAAAACACGGTCTAAACAAAACACAGTTTAAACAAAAACATGTTTACCACAAAAAGTTGAACAATAACAAGTTTTTAATAAAAACAAGTTTAATAAAAACATGTTCTTAACAAAAACAAGTTTTTAACCCTAAAAACATTAAAATAAAAATTACAACTTTTTAATTCCAACTTGTTTATATAAAAATTTTAAAATCTAGGGAAAACCAAACAAACACAACCACCACCATGTAAAGGAAATTGAGAAAACACAAAAACATTAAGAAAAACATGTACATATATAAATGACAAAAACATTTGTTAAAAACATTGTCTTTCTCAGAACTTTATTTTAACAAACCTTTCACAACATTTTATTAAAACTTGCAACTTTTTTATTCTTTTAATTATACGTACTATTTTTTTAAATTTAAAATAAAAACATGGGAGAAAATTTTAAGTGATTTTATATCAGAGTTAGTCCGGTTTAAAACAAACTTGACCAATGTTTTAAAAAAATTATAAAAAAAAAGGCAAATTAATTAAAAAAATTTTTCTTAAGTGAAAATAAAAAAAGGAAAATAAAAAAAAATAAGAAAATAAAAAAATAAAAATAAAGACAAGATTTAAGGCTTAAAAAATTATTTAACAAAAAAAATTTTTTTCTAATCAAGCATTTTAAATTAATTTTTTTAATGCTGACTGAGAGGAGCTATCAGCACTGATGATCAAAAACAACATCAGCACTCTCTTGCTATAAAAGACAATTTTTTTATAATATTTTTTTTTTAACTCGTTGGGAAAAATTTACTGATTCGGGAATATAAGTATAAGACCTTTAGGGTCACTTGAATATACAAAAAATAAAAATTAAAAAAAATACCCACCACATTTTTTAATTAAATAAGCCTCCTCCATTTTGTTGTTGCCCATCCATTACAAATTTTGTAAATTGTTTCATTTCTTCACTTGTTAAAGTTGTCCAAAATATAGAAGAAGAAGAAGAAGAAGAAGCATTTTTGTTGTTTGTTGATACAATTAGATTAAATAATTGATTCATTTTAGGTATTAATTTGGCAAATGGAATTGATGCTCCATTAATTAATATATCGTCCAAAAACTGAAAAATAAATTTTTTGAGAGAAATTTTAATAATTTTTAAATTTCAATAATGGGGGCATTTGAGAGTATTTTCACACACAAAAATTTTTGAGAAATTTTTCCAAAAAAAAATTTTTTTTTAATTTTAAAAAGATCGAGGTAGTCCATATTGTCACAAAATTGAAAAAAAATTTTTTTTCACACAAAAAAAATTTTTTTTTTTTCTCAAAATTTTTTTTCACACAAAAAAATTTTTTTCCAAAATTTTCAATTTTTGGGGAGTCTGAGTATTTCCAGATTTAAAAAATTTATAAAAAAAAAATTAAATTAATAAAAAAAAACCTTTAAAATATTTTCAAAATATTTATTAATTAATTCATCCATCAAAGTTTTACATTGTTGTGATTGTAATACCAATAAAAGTTGACAAAATAAATTTTCCAAGTTTTGCCTGTCTATAGGATTGAGTGAAAACAAATTGAGCTAAAATTAAAAAAGGAAAAGTTAAAAAAAAAGAATTTTTTTTTAAAAGACATTTAACTTTGAAATATTCAAGTCTGGATTAGTATACGCGAATTAGCCAAAAACTAACGATCTTAGGAAAATTTTGAAAAAAAAAACCTGACAATGAGATGAACCCACTATATGACTTTTCTTCTCCCAATCAGTGAAAAAGTAATTTTTACGATTTTAAAGAAATGGGGCCTGTCAAGTTCCTTGAAAAATGGGAACAATCAGGCTCATTCAAATGACATATAATCGACCAGGCAAAAATTTTTATATTCATAAAATTCAAAAAGTATACGTCAAATTGAGAGAAAAAAAAGAAAGAGAGTCACAGATTAAGTTTCCAAGCGAAAGAAGTCTCCCGATAAAAGTAACCCAACAACCAAACCACAGAATTTTTAAAACACCCCCCCCCCCCCCCATTTTTTTAAAAAATTATATAAAAAAATTTTTTCACAAACCTTATCTCCTCTTGTTGGCACAACAAAATTAGAAAAATTATTATTTTTATCTTCACCAATTTTTTTAATTTTAACCAAAGTTTGTTCCAATAAAAAATGAAAATCTTCAAAATTAAATTTTTCAGCCAAACTAATTTTTTCAAAAATTTCAAAACAATTGAATTCAATTAATTTTAATAATAAATTTAATCCTTCTGTTAATAAATATTGAATAGAATCACAAAATAATATTTGAACATTTTTAGAAAAATTTTTATTTGAATTTGTTGTTGTTGTTTCTTCACTTGTAGTACATTCAATATCATCAAAGAAAAATGATTTTAATAATTTTCTAAAAATTATGTGTGAAAGTCTGAAAGGTGTGAAAGTCTTAAAGGTGTAAAAAATTTTTTTGTAGAGTTGACGGTTCTTGGAAAATCTCTTTTGGATATCCAGAACCGAATCGAAAAAAATAACCAAAAAAATCACCTTGGATTTTTTTTCCTACTAAAGAGTTGGTCCTACTCTTTTTCCAAATCCTAATCTTAAAAGGTACAGAAAATTTAACAAAGCAACAAGTATACCAATACTTTTAGGAGTTAAATAGGAGTAAACCACATAATGTGGAAAATATTTAGAAGCTAAAAACTCCTATCACGTCTAACCCAGACCTCTGAACTTTTCTTTGGCTAAAACCCCCTACCACAAAAGTCTCAACCCTAAAAGAAAATCTTTTGGCCCTGAACTTTTGGCCCAAATTCTTAAACTTAAAAAAATTTTTAAAACAAAACTAACATTCCATCATTATAAATTGAAGTAACATTAAAATCATTTGAATGTTTTGTATTTTGAATTAATTCATTACAAGCAATTTGACATAAAATTGCTCTCTGTGCCTTCAATACAATTGTGACTAACGGGAAAATGGTTATAGCAGAAAAGATTTTTGAAATTGACAAAACCTGAAAAATAAAAAGAATCAGAGGCTCTTATAAAATGGAAATGAGTGTTATTTGTAAGCGGCAGAAAAAAATTTAATTTGGGACCTAATGTCATCCCGTCTTACAAAACTACCATGAAGCAAAACCCAATGGAGCAAGAACATTAGAACTTCAACAAGTTGAAATCGCCATGAAATGGAACCATGGACCTATTCAGTTTTTTGGAACACCGAATACACGGCTATCAAAAGGCATTATGTATAAGGAAATTAGAAGATCACAGAAAAAAAGAGACAAAAATCCTTAAAACTTAAGGCATCCTTATCCATAGAGAGGACACAACCCCAATTCCCTCCAAATTCCTTTAAAATCTTAACGGGACTAACTACAGACTCAAAGTCTCCCAAATTTATTCAAAATCCTAACAGGCCTACTCACACCGAAAACAATTCCTAAAGGCCCCCCACCTCCCACGAAAAAAACCTAAATCCTACTAGAAAATAGTAAACCTTTAATCTCTCCCACAGCTCTATCTTCCGTTTTGAATCAATTTCAGGTGTTGAAAGTTCTTCTAAAAGAGAATCTGTATCGAAAGTATTGTCCAATTTGGCTTTTAATTGAACTGCAATTTTATGTAAAACTTTGTCACAAGCTTCTTGATTCAGTTCTATCATTAATTTGAGGCGTTCCTAAAGGTTAAGAAATGAATTAAAAGGTTACAAGTTTTCTGTCCTTAACATCCTAAAAGTAAATCAGAGACCAAAATTAAAAAAATTGGATCTGAAAAGACACTAGGCTTGAGCTGTTGACCCGGAGAAAGTCCTAGATTGGAGTCTAGGAAAACCCAAACTGAGGAAACCACAGAGCAAGTTACAGTTTTATTCACTGGGCATGACCCGGGGAGGAGGAATGGGTAATCAGCAAAAACAAACCTCAGGAAAGAAAAAATTACACGGGAACAACGTTAGAGTCGTTAGAGTTAGAGTCCATTGAGGCTCTGGGTTAACCTAACTAGAGATCGGAGTGGGAGCATCATACGAGAATCGAAATCTCGACTCGGTCCAGTCTCTAAACTTATCTTATGTCAGTCTTTAGAATACCGTCTCAGAAAGTTTATAAATATCTTTTCCCTAAATTACTTGATACAAAAAAAGAAACCTCATCCAAACATTCATCTTTCTGTCTATCATCATTATTTTGTAAAAATGAGAAAGGTTGACGAACAAAATCGTTAAACGTTGAAGTTTCCAATAAACGTTTAGCTCCATAACATGTTGCAACAGCAGCGACAGTTCCAGCAGCAATTTTGCGCTTATGGCGTTTAATAAATTCAATAGTGGAGAACATTAAATTATAAAAGAATTTTTAAATCTAAAATTTTAATAAAAATTTAAAAAAAATCGGGTGATGGTCGACAAAGGAGAAAATTTTATCTTGCGAAAGTGAGACTCAAATGGGAGTAAAAAGATAACAAGGAAGAGAATAAAAGGGGAAAAAGAAAGGTAAAAAAGAAATAAAGGAAGATATTTTAAATAAGATTTTTTGGCGTAAACAGAATGCCAAAAATAAAAAGTAAAGCTGAACGCTCTAAAGTCGAGTAGCAATCGATTAATCGAAACGAGCTCACGCCTCTCCTGTTTCCCCTACCCAAACCTTTTCCAGGGATCACAATCACGCATTTTTCCATCCAATTGATTCTTGATTGTAAAAGCACCACCACCATTCAGAGATCCCTGTAAAAATTTCTCAAACTAAAAAAATTAGACAAGACAAAAAAATCGACAAGGACAAAAAAAGACAAAACAAGTGAAAAAATGAGCGGAATGAGGGGGATCGCGTGCGCATTTTTAGCAAATTTTTTGATAAAAATCCTTAAAATTTACCAGGCCAACAGTGAAGAAAGGGGGACCATGAAGAGCATTCCATCCACTCGAGCAGGCCAGTAGATGCACCAGGCCACCAGATCTAGCTAAAAATACCCACCCTCCCTCCTCAATTTTTTTTAAAAAACAAAACCACACCGTCCTCCACCAAACGGCACCATTCCCAACATTGAACAGCAGCACCACACCAGCAGCCATCTCCATCAAACAGCACCACACCAGCATTGACAGCAGCACCACACCAGCACCCATCCATTAGAAGAAAAAAATATAAAAATAAAAAAAGGATTATTTTTTTAATTTTAAAATAAAAAAACCGCACATGCATTGAAGAACACCATCATGAAGAGCAACCACCAACCACTATGAAGAGCAACCACCACCACCATCATGAAGAGCAACCAACCACCATGAAGAGCAACCACCACCATGAAGACAAAAAAATTTTTAAAAATAAAAAAAAAATAAAATTTATTAAAATTTATAAAAAAACAAAAAAACCGCCACCATAGAAGGCACCAACACAAGACCACCTCCAACATGAAGGCCACCACCACAGACGCTGGGTTTGGGGGGCCTTCGGCCCCCCAAACCCAGCGTTTAGTTGGATACTTTGCTTTTTGGTAACTGTTGTTGGTTGATTCGGGGCGTTTGGGGGGCCTTCGGCCCCCCAAACCCAGCGTTTAGTTGGATACTTGCCTTTTGGCAGCTATGGTGGGTTGACTCGGGGCGTTTGGGGGGCCTTCGGCCCCCCAAACCCAGCGTTTAGTTGGATACTTTGCCTTTTGGTAGCTGTGATGGGTTGAATCGGGGTGTTTGGGGGGCCTTCGGCCCCCCAAACCCAGCGTTTAGTTGGATACTTTGCCTTTTGGTAGCTGTTGTGGGTTGATTCGGGGCGTTTGGGGGGCCTTCGGCCCCCCAAACCCAGCGTTTAGTTGGATACTTTGCCTTTTGGTAGCTGTTGTGGGTTGATTCGGGGTGTTTGGGGGGCCTTCGGCCCCCCAAACCCAGCGTTTAGTTGGATACTTTGCCTGTTGGTAGCTGTTGTGGGTTGATTCGGGGCGTTTGGGGGGCCTTCGGCCCCCCAAACCCAGCGTTTAGTTGGATGCTGTGCCTTTAAATAACTGTGGTGGGTCGACTCGGGGCGTTTGGGGGGCCTTCGGCCCCCCAAACCCACCGTTTAGACGGATACTTTGCCTTTTCGTAGCGTTGGTGGGTCGACTCGGGGCGTTTGGGGGGCCTTCGGCCCCCCAAACCCACCGTTTAGACGGATACTTTGCCTTTTGGTACCTGTGGTGGGTTTATCCGGGGCGTTTGGAGGGCCTTCGACCCCCCAAACGCGGCGTTTAGACGGATACTTTGCCTTTAAATTGCTGTGGTGTGTTGACTCGGGGCGTTTGGGGGGCCTTCGGCCCCCCAAACGCAGCGTTTAAATCCCCCTCGGCCTTCTGCCTCGGTTTTGGGGCCTTCGGCCCCAAAAACCCCCACTCTCGAAACTCTGACCCCCATAATTTTGTCAGACTCAAGTGACCCCCTAAACAGAGTATATATTTTTTGATGGATTTTATGCTGCTCTACAATATAACGTAAGTCTTTTTTATTAATTACCACTCTTTCGGTACCCTACTGGGTATGGTACCGCCCACCCCCAAAATTTCGACCGACTCTAACTTTGCCAAAATGGTCAGAAAATTTTGGAAAAAATATTTTTAGACTCAGCTTGATAAGAGCTTTCGATTGATATAACATTCGGCCCATTTATGGCCATTTTGAAAAAATTATTTTTTTGGCCGAAAATTTTGGCCGGAAAAATCGCTGAATTTTTTAAAAATTCGTAACTTTCTCAAAGTATACCTTTTTTGAAAGTTTTAAAGGGCTATTCTATGTAGAAAAATCTGCTCTACATAGGAAAAATACCTGCGCCCCGAACCGCCGGCAAAAATCCCGAAATTTTTTCGAAAAACCGAAAATTTTTCGGGTTTTCGAAATTCGACCCCTACGGGTTCAATTTCGACTTTTTTCGAAATTTTCTTATCTCTAAAAATACCTAATTTTTTACTCGATTTTATGAAGGAAACCACATCCCAAACCGTCCACCCCAAAAAAAGTTAAGGTCCCCTAAAAAATCCCGAAAATCCCCCAAAAGGGGTCCCCCTTTGGATTTGGGGGTGGGGACAAAATTTTCGAATTTTGACCCAAAATTCGACTTATATGGTGCTCTGACACCCTCTGAGTACGAATCCGGCGTCAGAAATATTTAAAAAAATTTCCCCGGGACGTTAGAGTCTCAAAAAGTTTCACGACATTTGCGTACATTGGCTATAACTTTTTGAGACTCAAGTGGACCCCCGACATATTATACCTTTTTCTGACCGCCAGGGGACGCTCTACAATATAGGCTATCTCAAATGGGTGAAACGACACTTTTCCGAAAATCGACTCGAGTCGCACCGACTCTTTGACTCATAACTCCCCAGGATTTGATCTCAGACTCAAACGTCCTTCAACTTAAATATCCCTAACAATCTCCCCTACAAATAACCCAATACACCCAAAGTCAATCCCCAGCAAGACTTTTCAGATATAAACATTTTCCCCACTCAGACTGAAATATCCTACCCCCAGACTCAAGTGACCGCCACCAAACAAACATCACAAAACGCGCATTAAATTACTCTATAATACCCCCCAGGTCCCATCCAAAAACACCTCTCCAAAAAAAGTTACACTCAAAAAACCATTTGAGTACGGGCCGGACATTTCAGTCTCACGGGGTTTTCTACCCCGGGACTTGAGTTTTTTGACCCGATTTTTTTTCCATTATGATCTACTAATTGTGGGATGCGTGCCTCCCAGCAAGACCTTCCCCCCTTTCTATTGGACTTTTTCGAGATAGGAAATGACCCGATGCCGTTTGAGACTCAAGCGACCCCCGTAAAATTTCGGCTATATTTTTCCTGAATGCGCCGTAAAAAGTTGCCCCCAGGATGTCAGGCTTCGGGGAAGCGGCCGGCCTTCGGCCGGCCGATATTAGTTTTTAAATTTAATTGAGCTTAATATTTTATATAATATAAATTTTAAAATAACATGGGGAAAAAATCACCGTTTTGATGGAGCCACCATGAGGATCACATCGTAGAGCAACCATGGGGGCCTTCAAATTGAAGAAAATTAGTTCAATTTTCAAAATTTTTAAATTTTATTTTTTAAATTTTTTGCGCTCGCAGCAAGGGGGCAGTGAGAAAAACGAATGAAAATACGAATAAAATAATAAAAAACGAATGAGATAAACAAAAAATTAAAAAAATCAACGAAAAAAACAAAAATCTCGCGAGATTAACGAAATCAACAAAAAATCCATAATCAAGAAAAAAAAGTGAAGCCAAAATTTTTCAAACTAAAAATCCACACAAGCTTACTGTAAGTAATTCTGTTAATTTTCAAAATGGAAAATGTCAAAGTGTCAACTAGTTGATATTTTGTCAAGTACCCGAAACAATGGAGAATTCCAGTCTTTTTTGCATTTATCTAATTTTCTTTTCTAGCAGCGTGATTGCTTTTTTTTGTTTGTCTTTTTATCTGATTAAGAATCTAACATGGCGGGATCCATTAAATAAATATATACCTAAAAAATAATCAATAAATTACCGGATTTTGTTTTTCTCGTTTAACGAAAATTAGGGAAATTAATTTTACCTAATTTTTTAAATTTCTAATATTTTTATAGTTTCAGAGACAAAAATCTCACGCATTTCCAACTTAAAATTTTATTTAAATTGTTTTTTTGTACCAACTTGGATTTTTTCAATTTATGCAGCCTTCGACTAGTGCAGTTCAAAATCTAGCCTCAAACATTTTGGACGAAAAGGATTTGGAGGAGGAAGATGCCAAATTTCTTCTAAAAGCTTTGGGTTGGTTGTTTTTTAATTTGGGGTTTCTTAGGGACTTTGGGGTTTCTCCTCGTGATTCTGGAATTTAGAAAATATGGAAAGCGATTGAATATGTGGTCAACCTTTTCTCTTTTCGTCCTTCTGGACTGCTCCTGGAAACTTCTGATATTCTCTTGGAATTTTCCTATATTTCTAATTTTTTGTCTGTTCCTTTAAGTCATGGTCTTCTCAAAATTTTCCCAAAGTCTGGTCTTATTTTATCACCACACAAAAAAAGAAGCTCTTGGAATTTTTCCATTTTTTAAATTCCAGCATTCCTTCAGAATTGAAAAATCTTTAGGATCCGACAGCACTATTCTTAAATCTTTAAATAAATTTTATTTAGAAAAACAAGCTTTTGAACATGTCCTCTATGCTTTTCGGGCGCAAGGGCCGCTTACAAAATACAAGGAACTTATTCTTGAACACTTAAAATCGGCACTTTTGTTTGTTAATAATTTATTTTAAATTAATTAATTTTTTAATATTTAGCATCACTGACCAAGAATTTTCTTTGAATCTGAGAATTGCGGCGAATAATCCATACTTAAATGAAATTGTTCAAAAGTATTTTTTAATTTTATTTGTAATTTTACTTGGGATTTTTTGAAATTGAAACCCCCAGGCTCCTGGCCTTGAAAGGCAGGATAAAGAACAATTAGAATATTTGTTCTTTGGACGAAATTATTTTAGAAAATTTATTTTCAAGTTTTCACAGGTTTGGGAAATTCTTAAATTTTATATCTGTCCGTGGATACATCCTTGAACACTTTGAAGTTGACCCCTTGAAAATCCTTGAGGGTTAAAATTTTCGAATAAATTGTTTTAGGAATATCATGGAAGCACGAAAAGCTCGATTATTCCCTTAATCGAAAGTGTTTTAAAAATTATTTTTTACTTGTTTTTATAATTTTCAACTTTTCATTTGTCATTTGATACATTCCTGACTGAATTGACCTCTCAAATGTTGATCTCTTAAATACCGAAATTAAACTTCTTCTTTAAACTTTTCTTTCAATTAATTCATTTTTAGATTAAATCCTTCATACGACAATTTTTCTGAATGGTTAGCTGCTGGTTTGGACTTGACTGGAGCTGAATTGGCTAATTCTAGAAGGCAACAATCAAATAATAATAATTCAACTTTGAGTGATAATTCAACCCAAATCCTTCGTGAAATTCGTCGGCATAATCGAAATCTTTCTCGGGAAAGTAATGTGGCTAGTGAAGCAATTGCTGAACTTTATCAACTTCCAAAACGGCCTTTTAGTTTGTTTTTAATTTTTTTATTTTAACATTATTATATTTAGGAGCAATATACCGAATAGATTTTTAACAGAAATTTCCTTTTAGGTTTGCCATTTTGGTGTAGTGGGATAAAGTTATAAAAAAATGGGGTTGAGGGTTCGAGTACCACCAAGGGACGATGATTTCTAGTTGATTACCACGTTGGTGTAGCGGGAAAAAATTAATAAAAAAAAATTCTTTCCATGTCGAAGGTTCGAATCCCATTGAGGGACCGCAATTTTTATTTAATTCCTAGGTGACTATCACTTTGGTGTAGTGGGATAAAATTAAGAAAAAAAATTTTTTCTTTTTTGAGGTCGAGGGTTCGAATCCCACTGTGGAAAATTTTTTTAAATTTATTTACTATAAAGTAAAAAATAGAAATATTTTTTTATAGTGCCTGAAAGACTTCGAAAATTACTTCGAGATACTGAAGCTGATGGAGCTGTTGTTGATATCCCCACTGAAACAATTAAAAAAGAAAAATCAGAAATAATACCTCAAATATCAACCAAAAACATTACAACAACAACAACAAAACTGGCAGAAGCAACAAAACAAATTAAAAAAAGAAATGTTGGAAGACCAAGAAAATATCCTAGAAAAGAAGAAACAAACAACAATAACAACAACAATGAACAACATAAACAACAAGAAAAACATCAACAAACAAAAGAAGAAACACAAAAACAAACAAATAATAATAATAATCACAACACAAACAACATTAATTGTTTTAAGGGAAAAATTTGGGGGAAACGACGTCCAAATAGGTTTGTTTTATGTTTGTTTTAAATTCTGATTTTATAAATTAAATGTTTGTTTTAAATTCTGATTTTTATAAACTAAATGTTCATTTTAAATTTTGATTTAAAATTCTGGTTTTATATTGAGTTTGTTTTAAATTCTGATGGTTGTATTTTTCTCCCGGAAAATGTTTTCCGGAAATGTTTGTTTTAAATTCTGATTTTTTGTTGTGTATTTAGGAATTGTTGGGTAAATTTAGGCATGTTTTTATTAAATTCTGAATGTATTTTTTAGCTGACTTTATGTTTTATTAAATCTGAGGCTTCTTGAGTTTGTGATAATTTGTGTTAAATTAAATATGAAGCAAATAAAAAAAATTTTTTTAAGAATTAAATCTTTTTGATGTTTATATATTTGTGTTTATTTTAATAGGGCAAGTTTGTTTTGGACTAGAAAAAAAATTTTTTTAGATAAAAATTTTTCTAATATTTTATTTTCTTAAAGGTGGAAAGACTCAGATGATACAATTAAAAAAGAAGAAAAAATTGCTTCAACATTTTCTTCTTCAATTTTTGCAAATAAAATACCGGAGCATTTAAACAATTCATTCAAACAAATTTATTCTTCTTCTACTTCAAATAATTCTGTACCTATTAATAACCATATAATTCAACCTTCAACAAGTACAAATGCTACTAGTTGTTCAACTGAAGCAATGGAAAATTTGGCTGATTTGGCTTTGGCACAATTGGCGGTTTTTTTTTTTAATTTTTTTTTAATTTTTAAAATTTTTTTCGAATTTTTTTGGTATTTTTTTAAATTTTTTTAAAAAATTTTTTTTGAAATTATTTTTGGAATTAAAAAAAATTTTTTTTTAATTTAAAAAATTTTTTTTTTCGAATTTTTAAAAAATTTTTTAAAGGAATTCCCATTAATTCCGTCTTCGTCTACCTCAGTTTTATCATCAATTTTAATGCCACCACCTCCTCCACCTCCCCCTCCATCTATTAATATTACTTCAATAAATACTTCAACAAATTCTACCCAAATTTATGGTACTAGTAATAACTTAAAATCAACAATAACAACAAAGAATGAATTGTTTCAACAACCAAATAATAATAATAAATTTAATAGTCAACATAAAAAAGATGTTAAAAATGATTCTGATAGTATAGGTTTGTTTTAAAAAAATAATTTTTTTTTCTATACATGGTTTTTGGACCATTTGTTATAAAAACCATTCAAGAAATGGATGGTGGATCTAGATCATTTTTTCTAGACATCATTTCCATTTAGACAAATGGATAAGTTCACCGGTTCCACTTTCGGGTTTGGTCAAAATTTTCTTTTTTTCAATTAAGCTCCATTGTAAATCCTTTTTTATCTTTGGTTCTGTCCTGGTCCGAAACGTAACATCAGAGCTATAAGATTTAAAAAAAAATTTTTTTTCAGATGAGAAAATCGTAAAAATTTTAAAAGAACAACTTGGTGCTGAAGGTACGTCATTTGTTGTTAATGCTTGTGCTCGTGTAAGACCTTTTGTATTTGAACGAGATATACAAAAACAGAAACAACAACAATATGGAAAAGCTGAAAATAAAAGGTTTATTTAAAAAAATTTTTTTTTTGGAATTTTCTGTGGACATTTTAAATTTCATTCTAGATTATCTGATTGTGAGCTTAAAAATATTTTCTTTGTCAAATCTCTTCAATTTTAGTCTATTTAATTTCCCTTCACATTTTCTACGTTAAGTTTGGTCCTCCTAATTCCAGTCGAATTTCGATAAGGCGTCTCATGATAAGAAGTATTGTGCGTTGTGTTATCGTGTTATTGAAAAGGATTATATTATTGTTGGCTTCGACTAGTATTTTCTTCTCTTTATAAATTATGATTATTTTTATAAGTCATTTTTAAAATCTCTAATAATTTTTTTTATTCATCTAAAGATGATTTTTTATTATTATTTTTTTAATTTGTCGGAAAATTTTTTTTCTTTTTTCAGCAATTTTCATTCTTCAAATCCTCTACTTTCTCGTTACTATAATAATAAACCTATTATTGTTGATAAAACAACAACAAATAATAATTTAACAACAAAATATGTATCATCATCATCTTCAAATTGTGTTGATGTTATTGTTGATGTTGTTGACGATCATTTATACAATGAAACAAAAAATGACGACAATTTGGATGATTATATACAAATTGAAAATGATGGAGATTTTATAAAAAATAATAAACAAGGGAAAGAACAAAATGGGTTTGTTGTTGGTGGTGCTGTTGCTGATGGTGGTAGTGGGGAAGAAATGAAAATGGAGTATTTTTTTAAATTTTTATTTTAGTAAAAAAAAATTTTTTTGTAGTGTTTCAAGTTTGGTACAACCATCACATTCTACTACTACAACAACAACATCAGCGCCAACTTTGTTTTCGACAAAAATCATTCAAAATATTCCAGGTTTTTTTAAAAGTTTATTTTTTTAAATTGATCAAATTGAGATTTTTGAATTGAGATACTACTTTTCGGATTAAAATGGCAAAAAAATTCAGGCAGACTTCCAATTTTAGTGGTTGTGCTATTCAATTCTTTACCGGATATGGGTCGGATTAACTTGAACACGGACTTCTTTTCGGGCTGAAACCCAATCCGAAGAACATTTTGAAAACCATACCTATCTATTTTCTTAACCCGATCCATCCCAGGTTTATATCAAAATCGAAATGTTTTTTATGTTAAAAATGGGAAAAGTTCTCCAAATTTAGTCTTCCAACTCACAAAAATTTTTTTAATTTCCAGTATTAATAGAAGAAGAAGAATCTGGTCTAGATTTTTTGGCGTCAACAGCAAGTTTATTACAACCAATTGAAATGAACAAGTCAACAAGTGAAAATAATAAAGGAAATTTATTTAATGAACAAAATAGTAATAATAATAAGATGCGGCATTCAACTTTTACAAAATGAGAGAGAAGAGAAGAGAGGTTTTTTTTTAATTAAAAAATAATGATAAAATAGGAAATTTATTGTTTTATACATAGTATAGAGTAAAGAACAAACACAACATTTGCGGGCATCCGCAAATGTGTTTAATTTTCTTTCTATGAAGTTTTCATAAAAAAAATTTTTTTAACATGATATTTAACTAGTATATTTCAATTTTCGACGACTCTTCCATTTTTCAATATATCTCCTGTCATTTTCGCCTTTTTTGGACTTTCGCGTGTCGCTTTTTAAAATCTGTTTCGGCATATCCCTGATACATACCTTTCCCATAACGTTCCAAATTTAAAAATAGGTTTAAGTTTTCTTTTGTCCGCAAATGTTGTTTTGGCGCAAATTTTATTTCAAAAATTTATTTAAAAATGTGTGAACATGTTATATTTTAGATTCAAAAAAATTACATTAAAAAATCATACTCAAGATTCCCTCGTTTTTATACTCTTTTTTTGCATTTACTTATAATACTTTTTAAGTTAAAATACTGAATTTATTTTTGAGGAGGAAATTAAAAAAAATTTTTTTGAAGTAAAAAGATAAATTCATTTTAAATAAATAAAGGTTCATGATAGTCTCAGAAACCTTTATAAAATTTTAAATTAAATAGTAGAATCTTGGTAGGAAAGAAAAAAAATTATTGGGACCGTCTCTTAAAAGCTAGCGAATTTTTGACTCATATAGCGTTAAAAATTCTGTTTTTAATTTTTGCGGACATTATTTGCGGACAAGTTTTTTTTTATAAAAAAATTCTTTTTAGCTGTTAAAGCTATTCAAAACAAATACGTTTCGATTAGAAAAAAATATTTTTTTTCTAAAATATTTTATAAAGGTCTCTGGGGGCTATTAAAATATACCTATATTTAATTACTGCTGCCAAGTATATTAAATTAAAAAAAATTATATTTTACTTCAATTTTCTTCCTTTTTATTGTCCCTATTTGATGATTAAAATTATATATTATTTAAAAAATAAATCCAAAAAAATTATTTTTTTTTTCGTCTCCCTTCATTCTCTCGCATTAACTTGTTTAGAAAAAAAATTAAATTCTATATATTGTCTATTAAAAAAATCTTTTTTGAGGAATAAAAGGAAAAACTTGGTCTATATTTTCTCTTGTTTCAAGCGACATAAGTGTTTTGATCACTTTAAAATATTTTTTTTCTAATTTTCAAAAAATTTTTTTTAAAGGTTAGAAATTTTTAATGAAATCAAACAGATTTATAATTTCAAGTTTCTTTTTGTTTGGATTTTGTTTACTTCTTAGCTTTTCATTTTTGTCAATTTTTACTGGAGCTTCAACATATTCATGAAAATCGCCTACTGGTGCTGATGTTGATTGGTCTCCTCGTAGAAACCTCCTCCTTAACTTTTCCTAAAAATGAACACCCCCGATAATTTTAACAGGCCTTCCCTTCCCAAATTTTTAAAATAAATTCAAAAAGAGAAACCTCTTCTTTACAGCATTTCTCTTCTAATCGTTTTGTTAAAAATTGAAGAAATTTAGCCGTTCCTTGTTTATTCAAAGTTCGATCTACACACAAGTTGACCTTAAAATTAACTTAATAAAATTCTTTTAAATTCCAAGAAAAACCTTGGCAGTTTTCTCCATTCAATATCCGGCCAAGTCGAGTAGTAAAAATTTCGAGTTGATTTTCTAAACAATTTGTAATTCTTAAAGTTATTGCACTTGTTGAACTTTGGGCCATAATAAGACTTAAATTTGAAGCAACTGCAATATGTAGCTGGTTGTTGACTACAATCAAGGATTACCTAAAAAAAACATTTTCAATAAGCAAAATTTAAAAAATTTCAAGTTCGTCCACGCTGATAATTTTGTATGGTAAATATTGTTAGACTCTAAAAGTCATTTGCTAAAGATTTAAGTCTAGGAACTAAGACTCACTTAGTCAGGAACTAAGACTCACTCGTCTCCAAATGTGAAGGCAATTCTTCTCATCGACTTTTTCACAAAGAAAATGACGCCGCTCCACCCTCATTATACTAAAAAATACTAAATACATACTAAAAATTAAGAAAATTATAATTAAAATCTGATCTATATCCATACGATTTATTGCACTTTTTTCATAATACCAATATTTGTTGCTGCATTTAACTAGCTTTTTCTAAATTTTCGATTTTCGAAAGATTTCAATTTCCTTAAGAATATACGTAATGATCAGACTTTTCTTTCTCATCTTTTCACTTGATTTCCCCCATGTCTCCGAGTGCCGTATCAGTTATGCTATATAATGGATTTAGAGATACCGGAGGACTATGGATGACGTCAGGGTATTTGGGGAAATATCAAGGATTAATTTCTATATTTTATCGCGCCGCAGGTGAAAATTTTGAGGATTTTGGAGGGCTAAGAAGCTAGAATTTCTTTTTTCAACGCCGCAGAAATATATTTTTTCAACGCCTGATATTACTTTTAATCAATCCCTAAAATTAATAATCCACAAGTTTTTAGTTACCTATATTTATTCCTTTCTACTATAAATTAAATATGTTTACTAAAGGCAGCACCAACAACATATTGACATATAAAAACCTGAAATATTATTATTATAAAAAATCTGGAACCTATAGATGCTCTAAAAGGCAAAGACCTAACAACTGTAAAGGAGAGGTGAAATTTGAAGATAATGAAGTTGTTGAGTTGAGTGAGCACAGCTCAACTATATGCCAAGAGGTCTGATTTAAAAAATTTTAATTAACGTGTATGTTTATTAATTCTGTTATTTAGAGCGAGGCAGGAAGTGATATTAGTGATATTAGTGGAAGTGATATTAGTTATGAAGATGAACTAGAAAAAAGGCGAGAAAAGATGAATGATAAGGAGAAAGAAATAATGTAAGTTAGAAAATTCGTACTTATTTTGCAAGTACGTATTTACAAAAGGACTTGGTTAAAAAATTAAATTTAACCTTAAAATTCTAAGATTTTCGCCTATGGTGCAGAAAACGGCAGTGATCCTGTTTTTCCGCTGCAAAAAACTTTTTTGGCGCATGCTTATATTTGGAAACTTTTTACGTTTCTTGATCACAGCCCTGTTTTAACATAGTCAAAAAAATTTGAAAAAACGAAAAAACAATAAGTAAAAAAACTAACACCAAGGGTCTGTAAAAATTAATGGTTGTTTAAAAAATTTTTAGGAAAAAATAATTTTAAATTTTTAAAAATAATTGAAATTAAATTTTTAGTTTAATAAAAGAAAGGTTAGCTGCTAAAGAAAAAGAAATTGATTTGACAGTGCTCAGCAACTTGATAAGGATGGACGTGCAAGTAGTTGGGTAAATACATTATTCGATTAGTCTTACGATGACAAGTTTATTTTAGAATTAATTAAACTTTTTTAAATTTTTTAGTTTGGAAATATTTTCTTGTTTTCTAATTTTATTCTTATTAGAACGCGCTGTGCCAACCGAAGACTTTTTGGAACAAATCTTCAACAACAGCCACAACCCAAACGGCCCTCTTTAGGGCCACAAATCTAATAAGTGAGACGAGACGTTGACTTTTATTTATTTTTTTGATAAATTTTTGCTTATTTGCCTCGTTTTTTTATTAAAATTTTGTTGCCTGAAGAAAAAAATCGAGACCAAGACTTCCCCCTAAACCCGAAAAAATCCAAGAAAAGCCTAGAGTCAAGACTCGGCTACATTTGAAAATGTTCTTTAGATCGTAGAAAGTAAGAAAAACAAAAAAAATCTGCGAGAAACCCCTGTTTTTCATATATTTCGTTATTGGGCACGGAAACCTCCCCTTTTACAACGGGCACGGAATTTCTTTTTATAAAAAAAGAAATTCTGACTTCATGAGCAAAATTAAATTTCTATATATTGTTAAATTCTATATATTGTCTATTAAAAAAGATTTTTTTGATAAATAAAAGAAAAAACTTTGTCTATATATTTTCTCTTGTTTCAAGCGACATAAGTGTTTTGATCACTTTAAAATATTTTTTTCTAATTTTCAAAAAAATTTTTAAGGTTAGAATTTTTTAATGAAATCAAACAGATTTATAATTTCAAGTTTCTTTTTGTTTGGATTTTGTTTACTTCTTAGCTTTTCATTTTTGTCAATTTTTACTGGAGCTTCAACATATTCATGCAAATCGCCTACTGGTGCTGATGTTGACTGGTTTTTATTTTTTTTATAAAAAAAGATTTTTTTGGGTTTGTTGAAGGGTGGACAATTTTTAATATATAGTGAAATGGTCCTCTAAACTCCTTCAAAATTCTGTAGGTTTTATCCGCAAGAGTGGGTATTTAAAAATCCCGGATAAGTTCTAGGTAAATTTAAGAAAGCTTAATCTTGCGGATAAAACTTGCGGACTTTTTGGAAGGTATACAAATTGTAAGGAACAAGGGTGAAATCCAATTGACCATTTGAAACACTCACAAAATGGGGCCCTATTAGTTCAATCGTTAGAGCACCTTGTATATATTTGTCGAACGACCAGGTGCTCACTCATTGTCAGTAGAGATCGAGCTGTGTCTGGTCCGAGGCCTTGGTTTTTTTCCGCCCTGGGTTTTTTTCTGTATCCAGAGTCCAGTGATTGGCCATTATCTAAAAACAGGCCCAGGCTTTCCAAAAATCTCGATCTCAAATGCTCAGTCAGCAATGACTGGACTGACAAAATATCCCAGGTGTCAATGCCTGTCTCTGGGTCTATAAACTTTTTCTCTAACTCTTTTTTAAAGGTTCGTAGCTTACAAATTACCCAATTCAATTTCGAATGGAACATCCTTTCTTTATGCCGATTCTAAAAATGGAGAAGATTGGACATTATCTAAAGCTAATATTGAGGATGAAACTTCGGCAATTGGTCGGACAATACTTCAAATATTTGAAGCTAAAAAGGCGAAGACTGATCTGATTGCTTTATATAATGATGAAAATCCAAATGATGGAAAAACTGATTCTGGACGAGCACATATGAAGGTTTATATATGAATTAATAAAACGGCCAAATTTTGCGGACAAGCATCTTTCCTCGGAGCGTTTGTATGTAAAACTCAAATTGCTATTTTTTTAATTTGATCGGCCATGGGGAATGGTTAGGAGGGGGAGAAGAAGGAGAAGGTCTACTTTTAAAATACACATCATTACATGTTAAATTTTTAAACTCAAAATTATCCACAGGTTTTGCCCGCTAAATTTAAGAAAAAAAAATTCATTAAAACATTTTGGTGCCTAAATATGCAAGTAATCAGGATTTTTTGTTTTAAAAAGATTAATTGGACCATTGCTTAACCTTATTTGTTTTAGTGTTTATTTGATTTGATTTTCACTGTCTATAAGTCGAATCCTGGTTCGAACCCTCTTCTTGAAAACAAATTTTATTTTTCTCGAAATTTTCTTATTTTTTAGGGTGTTGTTGTTTCTAGCAATAAAAATGGCTTTTGGCTTGTTCATTCTGTCCCAAAATTTCCTTTGTCTTCAGAAGAAAAATATTTGTATCCAGAATCGGGGAAAAGAAATGGCCAGTCATTCTTTTGTTTGTCTTTTTCAAGTGATACTCTTGAACAAATTGGTTATTTATTTATTTTTGATATAGTAAGAAGACTTCACTTACAAAATTGTGAGGTCTGATTATAAAATTCCTTTAAGTGGGTCTAAATTGTTATTTTATTTAATCATAAAGACAGGGTTACTCTCACTTCGAATTGTAAGCGATACTTTTCATTTTAACGTTTCACTCATTGAAGACATCCTTAACTAACTTACCAGTGCCCCGACCAAATTTAAGAAAACTTATATTAGATTGAGGAAGTTTGGGTATTTAAATATTAGGTCTGACTGAAAATCTTTCAAACTTTGTGATTTTTGATGAGCGAAACCTCAATTAGGCAAAAACCCTGAAAGCCAAAAATTTGACAAAAATCTTTTAAAAAAATATTTTTTATTTAAAGGTCATCAACTTTTTGTCGCTCAACCAAACTTTTATGATGTTCAATTACCTTCATCATTCGAAGAAAAATATGCAGATTTAGCCAATTCAATAAATAAAAAATCTTATCCAAAAACAAAACCTTCATTTTCTGTTGCTAATTTACAACTTTTAGATGGTACAAAAATTACAAGTTTTTCAAAACATAAAAGGTTTGCTAAAGGTTTGTTTGTGGATTTTTTTTTAAAGTTAAAATTATTTTTTGGTCGGGCATTACTAGAAAATGCCTCACAGAATTAAATATAGGTAGATGTTTTAGGAGGGGATTTTTTAACGATTGTTTTTGGCTAATTTTTGAGAGGGGAAAAATATTTTTTAAATGTTTCTTTACTTTAACAGTCAAACAACTTTTTTTTAACCTTCAAAAGATATTTTGTTCCCTTTACTTTAGAAAGGTGTTATTTGTGGTGTAGTGGGTTAAATTTTTAAAGGTATAGGTTCGAACCCTGATGGGATAAAAAAAATTGTTTTTAACGATCGTTTCTCTATAGTCTCTCTCTCTCTCTCTCCTCTATAATGTAGTGGATTCGTCAACGGTTTTTTAATAAAATGATGTCTCTTTTATTATAAAAATTCTTTTTTTAACCCCGAAATTTTATTAAAAATTTTTCAGATTTATATTATGATTTGGTGGCTCCAGAATTGAAATCTTCATTTTACACAGAAACTTGGTTGGTAGGACGTGGAGATCTCCCTTCTGACTGTGATACAAATTTCAAAGTATTTTTTTAATTTTTAAGGATTTTTAACTTTTTAATTAATTAATTAAAAATTATATCCGCTAAAGAGGTTCGAACCTTTACCCCCCCCCCCCCCCCCCCCCATGACTGCTTTTGGGCGAGGGGAGGGGGCTCTGACTCTTTATTTTTTAATATAACAGCGCCTAATTTCTCACTGTACTACATAGAGAAACCTTTTTTATTAACATAAAAAATATTTTATCCACCGGGGTTCGAACCTACACCTTTTAAAAACTGTTGAATTACACCGAATTAACCCACTACACCACAAAAACCATTTTTGAAAATTTAAGAGAAAAAATATTTTTTTAAGGTTAGAAAATGTTTTTTGACCTTTAAAAAATTATAAAAATGCCTAAAAAATATTTTTTTATCTCAAAAAAATTGTTTTTACATTTTCTTTTCAGATTCACAATATTCAATCAATTCAATTTAAAAAACCTTTTGAAAATATAAAATTTGACAACACAAAAGATCACTCAAAATGGGCTGTTAGTCAAGAAATAATTTGTATTGGAGATATAAATAGACAAAAATCTCAATCAAAACGTGGAGGTGGAACTGTTTGTATGAAAAATAAAAATGTTGCAAAAATATATTTCTCGGCTATTGGGGCTGTTGAATGTTGTATTAATGAAACTGAATGTTCTCCTAATAATAAAAATAAGGGGAGGAGGGAAAGTTTAAAATAGGTAATTTATTTTATATTTGGGGAGGGGGAGAACTTGATACTATTAAAAAAAGAATTTGTCGACAAAATTTTTTGTCCGCAAGTTTTTAAAAAATTTTTTAAAACATTGTCTAAATAGGCAAAATTCAATTTAAATAGGCACAATCCCAATTTTTACCTTTTTTCAATTTGACCAAGAATGGATATTTCCACCCTTTTTCCCTCTAACCTTTCTGAAAAAAATTTTTTTTTGTTTAAATAGGGTTGTCTGTTTCAAACCGGTTAACCGAAGATTTTGTGTGAACACCGACAACCTTAGATAAAAACTTACGCAAGCTTTTTTTAATATTTCATGCTTTTAAAAATCATTTTTCTTAAGCCTTATCAGTATTTTTTTGTATTTGAATAATTTTTGTATTTAAAAAAGCCAGTTTTTTTTTACTAAATTTTGTAATTTTTCTAAAATTACAAATCCTAATATTGTAAAAATAATAAATTTATTGATTTTATTGTGTTTAAAAATTAATTTTGTGTTTGTTTATTTGAACCATATTAAATACCTCTTCTCAATTATATTTTGTTTTTGTTTATTTAATATAAAAGTTTTAGAAAAAAATAATTTTTTTAATGGAAGAAAACAAAAATTTACAAATTTTAAATAATCTGGAAGCAACTTCCTCTTCTTGTGATATTGAAATAGATGATAAATTATTAATTAATGGAATTGAAAATACCCAAGATTTGCGTGATTGTTTAGCCAATATAGAACAAGAATTACAACAAATTGGTCAATTAACAGTTGAAGATTGTATTAATAATGGAGATAAAATTGCTGATTTGGCTAATGAAATTGAACAATGTGACGGGATTTTGGAGGTTTTCTTTTAATTAAGTTTTGGGTCTGACTGTTTTTTGGGTTTTTTCGGACAAAATTAAAAAAAGACGACGACAATAAGAAAGGTTGATAACAATAAGAAAGGTTTGATTATTTTGTCAGTATCAGTGGTTTAGTGCTCAGGGTCAGTGAATTTACTGAGTTTAGGGTAGGCAAGAATTTCATTCCTTTTAAATTTTGAGAAAATATCATAAAAAAATTTTTATTTTCAAGGGAATGGAAAATATGTTAGTCAATTTTCTGGGTGATCTGGGCAAAATTAGTGGGGATATGAAACATTTGAAAGAACAATCAATTGAAATTAATCAACAATTAAATAATCATCAAAGAGTTAGAGCAGAGCTTAGCCAGGTTTTTTTGGGAAGTTTTTCAATTAAAAAAATATTTTTTAGTTTGTTGATGATATGGTTGTTCCACATTCGATGATAAAGTTGATTTTTAAAAATTTTTCAAAAAAAATTTTTTTGCGGACAAAAAAATTTTTTTGCGGACAAAAAATTTTGTCCGCAAAAATTTTGCGGATTTTTTTAAATAAAATTAAAAAATATTTTTTTTCAGAATAATAACTGAAAAAGATGTAAATAGCACAGAATTCTTAGAACAGCTTCATGAACTTCAGCACAAATTACAATTTATTAAAACTCAACAATTTAAGGACGCAAAATCTGTTGGGGATGTAAGAGATGTTGTTGAGAATTTAAAATATAAGGTTGTTTATTTATGTTTTAAAATATTTAAAAGGTACAGAAAATAAGCATGTTTTATTAAAATCAGAATTACAAATGAACATTCTGTAAAGAAAATCAGAATTTTCAAAAACATGTTTTAAAACTCAGAATTTTAAATGAACATGTTGTAGATAAAATCAATTTCAACAAAACATGTTGTAAATAAGCATATTTTTAAATGAACATGTTTTGATAAAAATTCAGAGTTGTAAATGAACATGTTTCTTATCAAACGAACATGTGTTTGATTAAACTTGAATTATAATTAAGTTTATTTTTAAACAAACTTTGGTTTTTAGGCATTAGAAAAAATTAGAGAATGGCTACTTTTAAGAATTTCTTTGTTTCGCAAACCTTTGACAAACTATCAAATCCCTCAAAATGCTTTGCTTAAAAATAGGTTTTTTAAATTTTTAAATTAATTTTAAATATTTTTTATTTTTCGATTTTTCTATGAATTTCTTCTTGGAAATGATCGCCAAGTTGCCTATGAAATTAAGGATGAATATGTTGATACAACCAGCAAAATGTTTTTTACTTATTTTAAGGCTTATGTTACTAGGCTTTTTAAATTACTTGTGAGTTGAAATTTAAAGCAATAAACATGTTTTGAGTAAAATCAGAATTTTAACTAAACATGTTTTGAGTAAAATCAGAATTTTGAAAAAACATGTTTTTAAATAAAATCAGAAATTCATATAAACATGTTCTAAATAAAATCAGAATTTTGAATGAACATCTAACTACAATCAGAATTTCACATAAACATGTTTTAAACAAAACCAGAATTCCTAGCAAACATTTTTTAACTAAAACCAGAATTTTTACTAAACATGTTTTGATAAAAATCAGAATTTACAACAAAAATGTTTTCAGATGTCAGATAAAGCAACAAAGTCTGATTTACTTGGTAAAGACGACACATGTTTTAAGCAACCTACAACACTTTCTAATTTACCAAACATTTTTACATCATCAAATAAAACACACCAACAACATCATCAACAACATAAAGGACAAGCAACCGTGTTTTCTTTAGGAAATCGACAAAATGCACTTTTGGATGATATTTTGGCTCCTTTAATTGTTCCTAATGTTGCGCAGGAAAATAATGAAACAGTTAAGAAAAAATTTTTTTTAATTAAGGGAGGTTAATTTGTTTATAAGAAGCCTCTCGCCTTTTAACATGAGGTTTTCTGTCATAACTCTGTCCAGAATTAACTTGAAACATTAAATTTGGTGTCATTCGATTCAGCTTAAATTTTTTAAAATTTTGGGTTTCTTTTTTTTTTATTTTTAATTAAAGTGTGGTTGTAGTCTGGGAGTGGGGTTGTAACGAAATTTCGTTTAGAAATTAATAAAAAAATTCTGAAAAAATTTTTTGAAATAAAATTATAATACCTTTTTATACCCTATCAAAAATAATCTTAAAATAACTTTTTTCAGTTCCAATTTGAATCACTTTTTCGAAGCGTTCAGTATGCTATTGTTGATCATTGTAGTAGAGAGTATCTCTTCCTTTGTGATTTTTTTCTTGTAACGGATCAATCAGCAGTAGATTTGTTTACTCATGTTATGGGACGTTCTATTACACTTTTATTGGTTTTTAATTTTATTTTTTTTAAATTTTTTTGGGGAATTTGATTCTTTTTTTTTGGTTATATTCCCAAAAATCCGGTCAACTTTTTGTCCGCAAGTCAAATATATCTTTTTTTATTTCTACATAGAAGGAATTAATAGAATAGTTTATGAGGCATGAAGAAAACACGTCCGCTTGCAAGATTTTCGGTTTCGGGGTCAAACTGAACTGTGGATTTTTCGTTTAATTTCTTCTGTATATATATCTTCCACCGCATAGTGTTTTAAGTAATCCTGTTCTTGGGGAAAATTAAATTTAAAAAATAAAGACTTGCAGATAAAAAGGTTTGCAGAGAGATTTTGGGACCATAATCAAAAAAAATCAACAGCAAAAATTTTTTTTGTTGATTAAAAAAATTTTTTTTACTTTCCAGAAAACTTTAGAAGAACGTATAAATTTAAATTATGATGCAATTTCTTTGTTTATCTGTATTTGTTTTTGTACAAAATATCGTCAATTAATGATTTCACGTGGAGTTTTGGCTATTGAAACATATTGGGAAAATGTTGAAAAAATGTTGTGGGATAGATTTGAAGTTGTAATGAAATCGCATAATGAAAGTATTAGACAATTAGATGTTAGAAAAATGACTGTGGATACTAGACCTCATTATGTTTGTTTTTCTTTTTTTTTTAAATTTTTTTAGGGGGATTTTTTGGGATTTTAAAAAGTGATTTTTTGGGGTACGCTTTACGGTTCATTATGTCGCACAAGCAGAAATTGAAGGTTTATTAAATCGCCTCAAGCGGGTTCGAACCATTGACCTTCGAACCTCGCTCAAAACTCTTAATTTTATAAAAAAAAATTTTTCTTTTATAGGTAATTAGAAGATATGCAGAATTAACAAGTTCTTTGTTGGTTTGTAGTGATTTGGCTTATAAAAAAATTAATAGTCAATTAATTGCAATTTTATCTAGACAACAAGCAGAAATTGAAGGTTTATTAAATCGTTTAGCTACACAATTAAAAACAAAAAAGGAGAGGCTAGTATTCCAAATAAATAATTATGATGTGATACTAACTGTTTTGAATGTGAGTTTTTAAAAAATTTTTTTTTAATTTTTGGGGTGTGATATTTACGGTGGGATAAATTGCTAATTATTTAGGACTTTAAAAAATTCATTTTCCCTCATTGGGATTCGAACCTCGAACCTTCTACCTAAAAATATTTTCTTTTTTTTCACAATTTTACCCAACTTTACCACAATTTTACCTCTTGCTTGGCGTAAATAAAAAAAATTTTCCCACAGGGATTCGAACCTTTTACCTATTCTTCCTAAATTTATCCCACTACACCAAATTGGTATTTTTTCTAAGAAATCAACCAAACTTTTTCGGACAACTTTATTCACAAATTTACAAACAAAGTACATAGGATATATAGGTACATACAGAAACATTTATAGAAGGATATATAGGTATACAAGGTATATATATGACAGAAAGATTATACATAGCATAAAGCTGGGATTAGAGAGAATATATATTAAGGGGGTGAATTTTTTTCTTGAGATTATATTTAAGTCAGAAACACAGCAAAAGAAATATGAGGGGAAATATAGGGAATATTATACATATTTAGACAAATATATAGTGTGTGGTCTAAACAAGTTTTTTTGAGAGGGAGAGGAAGGGGTTTATTTATTATTTATATTTTGAGAAGAATCACATATATATCTTCTTTTATTCTTCCCTCTCTCTCTTCTCTTCATTCTTCCCTCTCTCTTCTATAATTCCAGAGATGCTGTGTTATCAAGTGCAGTACTAGTTCCCTTCTTATTATCACCTTCTTCAGCATCCTTCACTCTTGAACTCGTCACTCCTCCTCCAGCTGCCGCAGAGTTGGTAGTTTTGTCGTTCATGCTGGTCAATGATTTGGTGTTGTCCCCTCCTCCCTTCGATTTGGTGCCCTTATCGTTCTGCGATTTGGTGCCCTTGTCATTCTTTGATTTGGTCCCATCGTCATCCCTTTTTGATTTTGTGCTTTTGTTGTCGTCCATCTTTGACTTGTCTTCATCATCAGCGCCATCACCACCGCCCTTCTTCTTCAAGAAGACAAAGTAGACAATTGCCCCACCACAAGAGCTACACAGTAGAAGAACCACAACAACCACAATGATGATAGTCAACGCAGAGCTTTTAGGTTCTTCAGTTGTTGTTGTAACCGTTGTAGTTGTCGGTTGAGTGGAGGTTGTAGGTGCTGGTGTAGTAGTAGTGGTGGTCGTAGTAGACTGAACGACAGTCAGCAATTCATAGTTGGTCCGTGACTAAAAAAATTGGAGAAAATTTTTTTATGCTTGCCAAAAAAGAATTTTTTTCTTGAAACTTACGAAAAGAATTTGCAGCTCTTCGCATTCAGGTCCTTTTGGCTGTTCATCACTCACTCCTTTTGGATTGATTTTCTTTCCATTCGGAGGTAGAACCCATTGTATCATTCGAGATGCCTTTTGCGGAAGAAGATGAAAGGCCAACAGATGTTTCTTCTTTGGGTCCAGATTCGTCCCATTCATTTCCCATGTCAAGGGCGTGAGGATATTTCCAGCAGGATTATGTGTACAGTTGTATTCTTTGTATTGTTCCAAAGCATCGTCGTTTCCAAATCGGGCAGAATATTTATCCGCTTTCTCGATCTTTATTTTTGCATACGAACGCTGCTTCTGCTTCTCGAATTTTGTCATTTCTTCCGAAGCTTGTTTATACGAAGGACTTCCAACTGAAAATTAAAAAAAAAGATTTATTGAACAAGTTTTAAAAAAAATTTTTTTTCTTACTTGGATTGATTAGAAGATCGATTTTATCTGCATGTTTGACCCATCTAAGTTCAAGGCTCGTCTTTTTGATACACACCTTATCTAAGCAGACATCACCTTTGCATCCACTGGCAGAAGTTTCTAGCTCTGGGCCTCTCTCCTTAAGTTCATTGAGAATGGCTGGATGGCTGTAGGCGAAGGGCAGTCTAAAAAAAATTATAAAAATAGAGGATTATAAAAAATTTTTTTAGTGAAGAAACTCACACGTTGTCATTGTAACCATCGAATTTTGTGTCATCGAATGGTTTGAGACATCCTGCAGGACCACCACCCTCCACATTTCTCAAAAAAGCAGAGAATTCGATCTTGTCTTCCAAATCGGTGTAGAGATCCACAGTGCAACCGCTTTCAGCAGCCTTGGAGGTTTTGGAGTAGCTGAGAATACTGAAAAAGAGAGAAATTATTCTTTTGAACGATCTATTATCTCTTAAACTTACATATATCCTTTCTCTTGATCTTCGCCAAGTTCAACATCGCATGCTCCATCAGGAAAACGCTTCTTGTACCCCTCATAGTCTTCTTTAGTAGTTGCAGGTATTGAGCCCTCAAAAAGATTCACTTTCTTCTTTCTATCGTCCAACTTGTGTCCTGCCAGGCCGACGACTCTTTCGGTTTGTTCTGCTTGCAGCATTTCATTCTCCTCCTCTCCTCCAGTTGCGGTGGCGGTGTTGTTGACCATCATTCCTCCAAGCAGCAGCAAAAGAAGAACTGTGACAGCAAATGGTGTAGACTTCATTATTACTGACATGAGAGCGTTCTTTGTTGTTGACTTGACTTGACAAGAAGCGGAAAGCAGCACACACACACACAAAGGTTTTTGTTTGTGTTGAGACGATTGTAGAGTGTTGGAGAGATTTATGTTGAAGAGGTTTTGTTTTGTTTAGGTGAAAAAAAAACAGGCTTTTATAGTGTAAAAATGAGTTACTTTTACAGCATTTAAAAAACGCTTAGTTGAAAGTTAAACGAGCTCAGTCAGTGTTTCCAACCGAGCACAGTCAGTGTTGTCGCAGTTTGAAATCTGCCTCTGTTTTTGTACATGTGTCTAAATCGGTTAATGCGCAGGAGTGCAAAAAGGAGGGGAGGAGTAGGTTCGAATCCTTTGTGGGAAATAAATTAAATAATTTGTCAAAACAATTGATTCTTGGTGCTTCACTAATTTTTTTAAGGGTTTTAAGTTTAGGGTAGATTTTTTAAAAGTGTTTATCTTAAAAAATTGGAAAATGCCTTCTTAACAATGCTTCAATAAAATTTAAAAAATTTCAAAAAAAAATTATTATTTTGTTTGTTTTTAAGGAAAAAGTAGTCCCAGAATCAAAAGAAAGAACAAGCTTTTGGGAATTACAACAAACAAAAATTGCAGCATATGTTGAAGAAGTATTATCACCACATTTTTCTCCTCTTATACAATTTGTAAATGAATGTGAACCTTTAATTGAATCAAATCATTCACAATTATTAGCTAGATATACTGTTAAAGTTGTACAAATTGTAAGAACATTTAGTGCTGAATGGAGACGTTCTGTTGAAGCTATAAATAATGAAATACTTCATTCTTTTACAAACTTGAAAAATGCTGCTAATATATTACAGGTATAAAAAATAAACTTGAGATTACAAACTTGTTTTAAATAAAATCAGAATTTTAAATAAACATGTTTTTGATTAAAATCGTTTTTGAATAAAATCAGAATTTATAATAAACATGTTTTTGAGTAAAATCAGAATTTATAATAAACATGTCTAACACATCAGAATTTAAAACAAGCAAGTTGTTTTAAAACCAGAATTTTGGAATCAGAATTTTAAACAAACATGTTTTCAAATAAAATCAGAATTTTAAATAAACATTTGTTTTCTTTTCTTTCAGTTAGCCTTCACACAATTTATTAACTACTACCAACGTTTAGACAAGGTAACTTCTCATCAAGTTTTTCGTCAATGTCAAATTAGTGGTGATTTGGTTTCATATCAACATATAGCCGAAACAATAAAGAAATATAAACCAATATTTTGAAGGTTTTTTAAAATTTATTCAAAGGGGCATAATTTTAACAAAATTGAAAAAAATGTGATATTTTTAAGACAAAAATTCCAAAATTTAATTAAAAAAATTTATTTGAAACATTTTCAATAAATGTAGCTAATTTAACATCTCTTTCTGATATTCCTTGGACGTCATGACTACTTAGAGTTATGTCAACCTGTTGAAAAAATAAATTTAAAACATTAAAAAACATGAACGAAAACACAATTGTTTTGAATAAAATCTGAATTTTAGATAAACAAGTTGTTTTAGTTTAAATCAGAATTAAAAATGAACTTGTGTTTTAGCAAAACCAGAATTTTAAACAAACATTCCCCACCCCCTTAAAAACAACAATAAAAACCACACCTTATTATAAACATTAAACCATTCTGGATGATGATTCATTTTATCTGCTTTTAAAGCTATACGAGTCATAAAACCAAAAGCTTCATTAAAATCTTCAAATTTGAATTCTTTTTGTATAGCGTCTCTGCCAGGTGTTATTTTCCAACCTTTTTCTGTAATTAAAGGTTGAAGCAAGTTTGAACGTTGTTCTGGCGTTAATAAAGGAGAGCCGCAACTCATGTTTTTTGTTTTTGTTGTTTTTGTGTTGTTGTTTTGTTGAACAGAAAAAGATAGAAAATGTTTTGATGTTTTTGTTGTGTCAATAAGTTTCTGTGAAAATAAAAGTTTTGAGTTTTAAAAACATTAAGATAAACAACAAAAACAAAAATGTTTTGAACATAATAGAACTTGTTTTAAATAAACTTGTTTGAAACAAACTTGTTTTAGATAAACTTGTTTTAAAGAAACTTTAAATAAACATTAAGCTATTAAATAAACATTAAGTTTTGTTGTGTGTTTTATTTAATGTTTGGGGTGAGAATAAAAAATGGGGTGAGAATGAAAATAAAAACATTTTCTCTCTCTTATCTATAGCAGCAACATAAAAAATATGAATAATTTACTGAGTTTATAAGGGGCAGCTTCTGTCCTTGAAACAACGAGGAATTTGTTGACGGTCGATAATACTTATTGTGGCAATAATAAAGTGTTCTTTTTAAAGTAAACAAATTGGGAAAAATAATTGAAGTATTTTTCATTGAAAATAAATAACTGAAAAACGGAGAAAAAATATAATTTGTGATTTTTTGGTTCTTGATTTTTAAGGACTAAAAAAAAGTTAAAAAGTTTGGAAAAGCAAAATTGAAACTCACTAAATTGAAAGAATATTTTTTATAGGATTTTTGGACTTTCAAGTACCTTTATGTCGCATCTATGGCAGTGTACCGTTTTGTCGGGACACGGAATGAAAGATGAGAGAGGGTGGCAGACTGGTAGAGAAAATTTTTATTATTTTTTGCCGGAACAGAATCATTGAGTCCCGGAGCCATACTTTGGGCCATAACTTATTCAATTTTTAATTGATTTAGATAGTAACCTTTTGTAGGATGATCTGATCAAATCAATCTAATTGGCGAAAATAATTCTCATATACAAGACTTTCGAATGATAAAAGTTTTATTCGAAGTGGTTGAAAACACAAAAGGGAAATTAATTAAATTTTAGTAAAAATTTTTTTAATTTTTTTAATAGAAAATCTTTTAATCTTTTATTCAGAAAAAATACACAAGTTTCATAAATGTATTTTTTATTAATATTTTTATCTTTTCATCATTTTAATTTAATGGCAAACGCATTGCCCAACAGAGCAACTCATACCTATACAATCCTTATCTTCAGTGAGGATTGTACAAGTTTTTTTTGAGCAAAAGTTCTTTCTAGCATCAAGCATTGATGTATATCCGGCTTTTTTGAACGCTAAAATTCAAATTTAAAATTTTTATATTTTGGTCAAAATAAGGGCCAAAAATTAAGTTTAAAGACATTTAGCTTGGATTTAGATTAGATAGTGAACTATGATAATAAATTTAAAATCGTGTACGGTATTTTGGTCATTTGATGTTTTTCCCTCACCCGAGGTGAATCGGAATTCCGACTTCCGACGTTTTTTCCTTCCGATTTCCAAAAATTTAGGTCGATTTCTGACTTTTAGCCATTTCCAATTCGACAGTTCCGATTTCCGGCGCCTTCGTCATTTCATATTCACCTCTGGCCCCCGCCCATTTAAAATAATATTATATTCGAAAAATTTATTATAAGAAATATTAGCATAAATTTAGTAGAGATCGAGCTGGGTCTGGACCAAGGCCTGGGTTTTTCCTGTACCCAGAGTCCAGGCCTAGGCAATTTTTGACGTTCCTGGATTTTTCCTGGGTCTGGGTTTTTATTGAACTACAGGCCCATGATTCGGGTTAGGATTTTCAAAAATCTTCTATCTCTAGTACCTTGCACACAGTCGCAATGTCCGTTTACGCAAGAGTTGTGCATGCCCCCGCATTCAATCTTGGATCTACAACGCTTTCTATGAATGCAAAGGCATTTGCATTTTGCAACATATTTTCCTGCACAGTGTCCTAAAAATGGAATTTTTAAATTTTGAGAATTTTTAAGGCACTTATATATGTGGTCAAAAATCTTAAAATACAAAATTTATAAATTTTTTGAAATTACCTTTAAAGCAGTGTATGTCCGCTGTACTGAAAATAATTTTACTTTTTTAAATTTTTGTATAAAATTTTAAAATATAATGTAATTTCAAAATTTTGGTTTTTTAAAAATACGGTATGGTAATATTGAACCTGTCAGACCCCATTTTTTCTCCCTATGTTTTTCCTATACATTTACAGATTAGTCCTGTAGATATATTTATATAAATCTACAAGATAAACTGCCTTTTAACAAATTTCACAATTACTAAATAATAATTACCATGGCCAGCTTTGCTTACATTCTGTAACAAGGCCATCTTCTAGAGCCAAAAAAATTGGGAAAATTGTAAATAAAATAAAAGCGGTAAGTAAAATAATTCTTGTCATCTATAAAATAATAATTTTAATATATAAATATATTGGTAATAGTGTTGTTTTTTCACCCCTTTTTTTAAAATTTTTCATCTCCCTAGTAAGGTTGGCGGATTAGTTGGAAATCATCGGATATCCGGCCTCGGTTCCGGATATACGGATCCACTAACCTTATTCCCTAGAAGAAAAGAGTAACAAGTACTTTTTCCATATTTTACGAGTTTGCATTAGGTAATTAAGTGAGCTTAGTTCGAATATGACGCAGATTTTATTTATTTCGAATCCCAAAATCGAAATTCGACCAGGTGGATTAAATCTATAAAAACTGATGCGTTCATTCGAGCTTGAATTTTGGGTTCGGGATACGAAACAAATAACATCTGGCCTCATATTTAAACTTAGAATACTCGATTACCTCTTGTCAAATCTCTAAAATATCGGAAAAGACAACATAAAACCTATATATTTTTTTGAAATTACATAGGTAAATGTTAAATTATTATAATAAAAATGCGTAAATATAATTTACTCTCGACCCAATAAAAACTATAAAAATAAATTGATTTACATAATATATTCGACGGATAATATAATTTTATTTTTGAATATCCGAAAACTTGATTTATTCTTTATTTTTATAAATTAAGGTTACAGTAAAAATAAATTAACATATTACGAGTTAATTTTGTTAAAACAAACAAAATGCTTTCAATTTCCCGACGATGATGGGGACGAAGCTGATGGGCCCTTGCCCTGGTCAAAAACGCCAGAAAAATTGAGAAGAAAATTAGAAGTCACGGGATTTAATTAATTCTAATAAATTAATATATACATTATAAAATTAATGTATTTATCACATGTTAACAAAAAAAAAGATTTTTAAACGAATTTTTAATTGGAAAATAATTTTTGCCCGCAGGAATATGAACAAAAAAAAATCACGAAATATGGTGAAAAATTAAAAAACTATGATGATGATGATTTACCTTGATCACTCAAATAATATGTATATTTTTCCAAGTTATTGAGGGAAACCGGGTACAGCCCAAAACGGCGCGCGGCCATAACGGCGCAAGGCCATAACCTGCTGGAGTATTCCTGGTCCTTATCAATTTTGATACTAATCTCTTCAACTCGATGAGAGGAATCGTTTAATGCTAAATTTGGTAAGATTCGGAAATCTTGAAGCAAGTTATGGCTTTGCGCCGTTATGGCCGCGCGCCGTTTTGGGCGTGTCCCAGGGAAACCTACATATGACCGCTTGTCTAATACATATATGGACTTTCCAATGATTCTGTATACTGTCGCTCTCTGCACTAGTAACAGAGACCCGTTCCTATCATCGCAACGGTCAAAATGCCCAACTTCTTCCGTAACAACATAAACTAAAAGGAGGAGCTAAAACAAACAATTGCCATATCTTGGCAATCACAGTGATTTTGGTGTTATTCTAATTCAGTACGTCGAGCCTTTCGATTGACATATGATTTGTCCCAATCGGAGTCTGTTTAGTACTATTCCCAAATTATACCAAATTTAATTATTTTGACCTTTTGACAAAATATGGTTTCAGCCTTATTGTATCTCGTAGGGTTGGTCCCCGTCCCCGTCCCCGAAAGTCGGGGAATTTGAGAGATTTTTTGAAAATTCCCCGTCCCCGTCCCCCCCCGTGAAAAAAGAAAAAATTTTCCCCGTCCCCGTCCCCCCCCGTGGCAGAATTTTCCCCGATCTCCCCCCGAAATTTTTATGCAGAACTAAAAATAATTTCTTTCTCTTTGATATTTCTTTTACTGAGTAAGAGAAATATATTTTCTTTCATAATCAATTAGATGAGCGGTTAGTTGAGTGGTTAAGGCGGTTGATTTTATTTAAAGGAGTGTTAGGTTCGAGTAATAATCATCATTTGAGATTTAGTTTCAGATTATTTTAACTTTTTTTAATACAAGAGACGATTTTAAACCTTTGATATTATTTTTTGAAATTCAAAACTCTAGATTTTTCAGCTTTAGCGCAAAAAATGGAAGAAATCTGGCTTAAGGACCTCAAAATTCCCAAAATTTGCGCCTGCGGCGCAAAAAATGGAAGAAATCTAGCTTAAGGACCTCCAAAATTCCCAAAATTTTCGCCTGCGGCGCAAAAAAATGAAAATTTTTGGCGCCGAAGGCGCCAAAGAAAATTTTTGATTCCCCGAAATTTCCCCGTAAAAATTTTTCCCCCGTCCCCGTCCCCCCCCGTAAAAAATGAAAAAATTTTCCCCGTCCCCGTCCCCCCCCGTGGCGCTGCCTCCCCGAAAATTTTCCCCGTGGCCCTCCCCCCCCGTCGGGGACCAACCCTAGTATCTCGGCCTTACTGTAAACTGTTTTTTAGTCAAGTACCTTTTTGTTCAAGTACATTTAAGTCGCATTTCTCGCAGTGTACCATTTTGTCGGGAAACGGAATGAAAGGATGAGAGTGTGACAGACGGTTAGAGAAAAAATATTTTTTTAACAAAATTTTCCGTGTCCATACAAAGGATCGTAACATAAAAGGATCGCCACGGCTAAAAACGTTCAAAGGATCGCCACGGCTAAAAACGTCAAAGGATCGTAACGGGCAAAAAGTATTAAACGGTTGCCCATCAAAGGATCGTCCATCAAAGGGCCCCTTTGCTGGACAATCCTTTAATGAACGACCCTTTAATACTTTTTGCCCGTGACGATCCTTTAACAGGGCGACCCTTTAAAAAAACGATCCTTTGTATAGGAGCCAAATTTTCAAGTTGAAAATTTAATTTTTTTTGTTTCATTATTCTTTTTAACAATTTTTTTTACATTTTTAGATTGTTATAAAGTTAAAAATGATAGCTGATTTGAACGATTTTGTCTACAAAGAAGTGTTGGGAGGCGACCCAACACGCAAATCTTTGTTTATTTTGTTGGAGAAAGGGGAGGAACAAGCTGTTTTGATTTGTATGTTTTTTAATTTGGTTAAATTGATTTTTAAAAATAAATTTAAAGGCAATAAAGAAGCATTTGAAGAAGATGACAATTTAATTCTAAAATGGCTCAAAAGTGCAAAATTACATTTATTGACGGAAAATGATAAATATGGGAATTATGAAATGGCTTTGGATCCGGAATTGAATTGCAAGTTTTTTGTTTTTTTTTGGGGTTGTATTAGGTTTCTCTTACTAAACAAAAGTATTGAGAATGTTCGCCGATTTTCTCCTTTCTTGGACTTTCTTCTTTCGTCGTTCGCTTTTTAAATTGACTTTCGTCTTTCGCTTTTTTAAAATTTCATCACACTCCTGATTTATACCTACTGCGTGACACATTTCTTTTTAACAAGATTTAAAGTCATTCAAATTCAGCTAAGAATTTTTTTTTTTTCAGACAACTTTATTCACAGCAGCAAATTTACAGACAAAACTAGTATAGATATTATAGGACATAAAGAAACATATAAGCATAGTATAAGGCTTATAACACATTAGAAAAATATATGTATATTAAGGGTGAATTTTGCGATATTTAAGTCAACAAACAAAGCTATAGGGGAAATATTTAGATTTAGAACAAATAACAAGCCTAACAAGATCACATTGAAGAATTTTATTTTCTTCTTTCTATCCTCTTCATGATCCCTTTATTTATATACTTTTCCCATATACTTTGTTTCTTCAGGCAGTATAACTAGTTCCCTTCTTTTTGCCTTCTTCAGCATCCTTCACTTTTGAATTCGTCGTTGCTTCCGAATTGGCAGATTTGGAGCCCTTGTCCGTTTTTGACTTGTCGTTGCCTTTGTCGTCCTTTTTAGATTGTGTGCCTTTGTCGTCCATCTTTGTCTTGTCCCCACCATTAGAGCCGCCGCCACCTTTCTTCTTCAAGAAGACAAAGTAGACACTTCCACCAACAGAGCTACTCAGAAGAAGAACCACAACAACCACAATGATGATAGTCGACGCAGAGCTTTGAGGTTGTTCAGTTGTTGTTGTTGTTCCAACCTGTTTATTTGTTGGACCCTGTTTATCAACAACTTGCCCAGTTATCGCTCGAGTCGAAGTTGTTGTAGTAGTGGTGGTAGGAGGAGGAGGAATGACAGTCAGCAAGGTGTATTTGTTCGTTGGCTAAAAAATGTTTGAATAAAAAAATTTTTTACACGTTGTCAAAATTGTGTAACTTACAAAAAGAATTTGAAGCTTCTCGCATGCAGGCCCGCTTGGTGAAAAATTTTCCACTTTTGTTGTGTCGTCATCTTTATCTGTTTCAACAACAAATGGATTAGCATTCCGACTCTCTTGTATTATGCGTGATGCTTTTTGCGGAAGAAGATGGAAGACAAGTAAACGTTTCCCTTGCTTTGGCGGTATCATTTCCCACGTTATAGGTGTAAGGACATTTTCCACAGGGTCGGGTGTACAAGTGAGGCCTGAACTTTTTCCTTCTTGATTCTTCTCTTTTGCTTTACTCTTCTTCGTTTTTGGAAAACTGATAGAATAGCCCGTTTGTTCGACCTTCACTGTTGGATACTTCGGCGGTTCTTTGGTGAAATTCTCCATTGACTCGAAATCTATTTCAAATGAAGGACTGCCAACTGAAACAAATAAATTTATTAAACAAATATAAAGAACACAATTTTCTTACTTGGATTGATATCAAAAATGATAGAATTGCCGCCGTGTATTGGCATGAGTGGGTTTTTAATATTGCCCCATCTAAGCTCAAGTGCCGTCTTTTCGATACACGCCTTTCCTAAACAGATTTCACTGTTACAGCCTTTCTGAGACTTTCCTTGAATTGGTCCATTTTTGAGATGCTCGAGAATGTCTGGATGGCTGTAGGCGAAAGGCAATCTAAAATATATACTTGAAAATTATAAAATTTTCGTGAAAGTAGAACTTACACGTTCTCATTGAAGTTAAGTCCAGACTCCATACATTCTTCAATACCTTTACCAATATCATGTCTCAAATAAGCCTTGAATTCGATCTCATTCGTCAGAGTTGTGTAGAGATCCAAAGTGCACCCTTGTAGCGCCGCTTTGGAGTCTTTGGAGTAGCTAACAATGCTGCAAATTGAAAAAAAATTTTAGAGGATATTAACTCCAAACAAAGTCTAACTTACATATATCCCTTTTCTCCTTTCTTTTTCTTGTCGCCGAGCTTAACATCGCATGCATCAGGAAAGTTCTTCCTGTACTCCTCGTAGTCTTCTTGGGTCAAAGCCTCTTTTGAGCCCTCAGCAAGCGTCACTATGTTCTTTTTCAAGATGTGATTTGCCAGGCCGACGGGTCTTCCGACTTGTTCTGCTTGCAGCACTTCATCCTTCTCTCCTCCATCTGCGGTGGCGGGGATGTTGTTGACCTTTCCTCCAAGCAGCAGCAAAAGAAGGACAGCGAGTACGAAGTTGTTGATGCTCTTAGACTTCATTCCTGAGCGGTCGTTGACTTGACGAGAAGCAGGAAAACACAATTTTATTTGTGTTGAGACGATTATAGGGTGTTGGATTTATGATGAAGTGGTTTTTGTTTAAGTAAAGGAAACAGGCTTTTATAGGATAAACACAACAACATCCTTATTGTTTTTCTAATTGTTCCAATTTGTATTTGTGTCTACGTTGGTTAAGGCGCAGGCTATAAATGGAAACTGAGGGGAGGTTCGAATCCTTTCGAAGAATACTTTGCTATTGTGTGGCGTAAATGCTGGGAGTTTCTATGGGTCGTAAGTTTGAACCATTTTTGGTCTAAATAATTTTTAAGGACACGTTTTTATGTCGTTAACACTTCGAAGAGAAATTAAATAAATTTCCAAAAAATTTTTTTAGAATTTTTAATTTTTAGAAATTTAATTTTTTTATAATTTTTTAGTGCTCAAAACAACATTAATTTATCCAGCAAATGCTTTTGATATTCAAAAATATCGACGTCAAGAATTTTTTATTTTGTATGAAACACCAGAAGATTATAAGAATATTACTTGTAATTATTTGGTTGAATCTAAACAATTTGAAAATTTGAAGGTTTTTATTTTTAAATATATTTAATTTGTTAGAAAATGCGTCCATTGACTGTTTATGAGTCTGACTCATGCCTCGTTTGTGCTCTCACTAAGAAGTTTTTCTTTTGAATTTTCAAGTTTGAAATTTACTTTTGGTGTCAGTAACAGTCCAAAAACAAAAAAAAAATTTTATGATGCGTTTGTTCTTTGGACGCAAACCCGAGAGGGTCTTACATATGAAAAAAGGGAGACGTAAATAGGGTGGTCTTAAACGCTTTTCTTGTTTAGTATTAGTTAGTTGGGTAGTTTCGTCTTTTTAGCCATTACTTTTTTCCTCTTTTTTTCAGTTGGATAATGGTCTGATTTTATTCCTTCCCTAAAAAATACTTACTTTTCTCTATAGCGTATTTTGGTTTGATTTTTTATAGCATCCTATTTTAGGCTTTAAGAGCTCAAAAAATATTTCTTGTTAAAATCTTTTATTTTTTTTTAAAGTGGGTCTACAATTTTTTGGATAAGAAAAGTGAAGAAGAACGCATCATCTATGAGAACCCGGACAAACATGAAGGTTTTATTTTGGCTCCAGATTTGAAATGGAATGGGACAAATTTGGACGAACTTTATTTGTTGGCTGTAGCTCATCGACGTGATTTGCATTCTATTCGGTTTTTTTTGTTTTACCGCGTTTTCGCCTTCCTGCTTTTAAAAATGTAGGAAGCGGACACCCTCTTACTTCCTATTAATGATCGAGATTTCTGAAAAGCCTGGGTCTATTCCTGGGTTCTGGGTTTGATTTATTGGCCCAGGAAAACCCCAGGGAGGTCAAAAAATGCATGGGCCTAAATTCTGAGTACAGGAAAATGGTCCAGCCTTGGTCCAAACCCAGCTCTATCTCTACTTCCTATAAAATCAAAAAATCAAAAAAATATTTTTCTTTAAGTGATTTAACTCCAAATGAGCTGCCTCTTTTGGAGAATATTCGTGATGAATGTGCTAAAACTATTGAAGAAAAATATGGATTAAAAAAGAGTCAATTAAAAATGTATTTTCATTATCAGGTTTTTTTTGTTAAATTTTGAAAAAATTAAAAAAAAAATTTTTTAAGCCAACTTTCTATCATCTTCACGTTCATATAGTGCATGTTAAATATGAAGCGCCAGGTTTAAGTTGTACTTCAGTGCTGTTGGATACGGTTATTTTTTTTAAATATTCTTTAAATTTTTTTTTGGGTTCTTTTCGGGTCCATTTTAAGGAGAAAAATTCTTAATGTTAGCGTGACAGTGTTATATACGGGGTAGAAAGAGATGGATGATTTGGATACCCGATAAAAGTCCGGGATAACTGGATGTTTCGATTCTAATATAGATTCTGGTTTCGAATATCCAAAGGTTTCTCAGAAGTCGTCAAACTTCAAAAAATGTGCCAAATTCCTGTTTACATAGACAATGTTTCCTTGTTAGATCAAAGTGAATCCCTGTTGCGTTCTTTCATTTTTTTCAAAAAACAAATCTTTTTAAATTTTATTTTTTAAATAAATTAAATTTTTTTAAAGGTAATCGAAAATTTGAAGATTTATTCTGATTTTTATGCAAAAGCTACATTGCCATTTTTCCGTAAAGAAAATGATCCACTCTATAAAAAATTTGTTGAAGCTGGACGGGTCTAGAATTAATTGAAGGAAGGATATTTAAGAGGTTTTTTTTTGCTATTTTTTGAATTTTTTTTTTGCCAAATTTAAAATCTCAGTTATTTAAAAAAATACTTTATTTATTCTTTTTTGCTGCAATGCAGTGATTTACAAAGTCAGACCTCAATATTTATGTAACCCCTTCCAGAATTATAAGTCGACGACCCCGATTTAAAAAAATTTTTTTGGGTTCCTAAATATGGGAGAAAAGGTGTAGGTAGTGGTGGGGGAGAAAGATAAGAAAAAGTTGAAAAAATAGGTGTCATTATACGGCACTTATTTTTTTTCTCAACTTTCAAGGAGAGTGTGGGATATGTAAAAATTGAGGTCTGACTTTAATTTATTTATTGTTTATTTATTGTTTATTTTTGACTATTTTGTTGAAAAATAAAAATTTGTTTTACTTGAAAATTATTTGTTTGATTTTTTTTCGTTTTTCATTACTTTTGTCAATGTATTCTATATTTTTTTCTATTGCTTTTGAGTTAAAAAAATTTTTTAGAGAGGCAAGAAGGATACAACTGAAAAGAAAATGCTCGTTTTCTGGTTTGTTTATTTTACTAAATAAATTTTTAATTGAAAAATTCGGTTTAAAGACCAAACGCGGATCGTTAAACCAAAAAAAATTTTTGAACCAAAAGTTTGGTTAAGTGGGTTAGTTAAGAATGTTAGGTAGGGTTGAGGGTTCGAGTCCGTTTGCTTCCGGTGTTTTTTTTTAAATATATTAGAGAGCATTTTGAATGATAAAAAATTATAAGAGGCAAGAGGACTCGAACCATCGACCTATTTTTATCAATAAAATTCAACATTTTACCCACTTAACCACCCATACCAATTTTAAATGTTTTAATTTCTTTTCTAGCCCAGCCTGTGGTACTTTATTAACACTTGGAGAAGGAAATTCTTGCAATCAATTTTCGTGTAAATCTTGTAGTTATGTTCTCCCAATAGTTGAAAAACTTTCAAGCAAAATTTATACAAAGAAAAAGGAAGAAGAAAAAATTTTGGGAGGTGCGGAAATGTGGGAAAATGCGCAAGTAACAAATGGTTATTTTTATTTAAATTGAATTTTATTAGAATTTGAGAGGATGTTTGGTGGAGTGTTGGTTAGTGGGTTAGATTTCACCCTCAAAGGGGTGAAGGTTCGAGCACTGGGCTGGGCGAACATTTTTCTTTTGCTTGAAAATTTTTTTCTAAGCCTCCGAAATTTTTTTAAAAAATGTCTTGGTGGTTAAGTGGTATTTTAGTGAATTTTGTTGATAAAAATAGGTCGATGGTTCGAGTCCTCTCACCTCTAATAATTTTTTTCTTTAGAATTCCCTCGAAATTTTTGTATTTTTGGAGGGTAGTGTTGGAAAAAATTTAAAATTTTTTTTTGTTTTTTGAAATTTTTTCTTTTTCTAGAAAGATGCCCAGTTTGTTCACATGATAAAGCCTATTTTCAACAAATACAAACTCGAAGTGCTGATGAACCTATGACAATATTTTATCGGTGTGCAAGTTGTGCACATAGATGGAAGGAATAAAAAAAGTTGTTTTTTAAGTGTATAAAAATGAAACGAAAAATCTTGGTTAAGAAAATTTTTTTTATATTTATTTTTTTATAATTTTTTCTTGTTAAAAAGACGGGTTAAAAAAGTATTCTAAAAATATAAGGACAAAGTAGAAAGTGCTCCTTAACAATTCTGGCTGGATATGGAGATTCATGACCCTTTTTTGTTAACACAGCTTTATGACATTTGTTTGAGCTTTTCGTTAACAATGGTACTATTTCCCGTGCCGTTATATCGAACGGCATTTTGTCGTGTTTCGCTGTTTGTACGTTTATGAAAAAAAAATGAGAGTACTGTTATGCTTGAGTACTGTTATGTTATGTGACATTATGTCGTTTTTATCCCTTTGTACTATTTTGTCGTTTAACATTTTGTCTGTTTTTCAAGTAGTTGGTGTTTCGAAATATTGACATTCTAGAATAATTAAAGAGAGAGTTTATAGTTAGACGGTTAGAGACATTTTTTGAGAAAGAAGAATCATTATTTAAGGGAAAGACGCATTTACGCGGAGTGTTATGCAACGTCACCTAAATTTAGCCAATAAAAACGCGACATGTCTAAAATACGGGATCGGGTCGGTCACTTAACATCATTCAGCACTTGAGAAACAACTGCAAATCCTCGCAATATATGCTAGAATTTTGAGTCAATTTTTCACTACAAAATTTTATTTCCTTTTTAGAAAAGTCTTAAGCTTCTCTTTAAGCAAGTGGGGGATTTCTTTGAGTAATTAGAGGGGGATTTTATTGCGCAACCATGAAATGTTTGGGTAGCTTCTCGTGTTGCCTTTTGTTGAATAAAATTTCTGAGACCTTCCATTTCCCCATCCATAATTCTTTTCCAAAACCTTTATAGAGTCTAATTACGGGATTCTGGCCTAGGGGAAATTTTACTGGGTCTGAGTGTTTCCTGAGAACCTAGATTTCTTCACTTTCCTCTTAATAATTCTGGGACTTCCACAAGGAGCTGGGTCTGGCCTTGATATGTTTTTCTGGGTCCAAGAGTTATTCTTTCCTGATTCTTAAGACCCGTATTTTTAGAAGCTTTTTTTATTTCTCTCCCCTCTATTATTTATGCTTTGCCTTTAATTTGTCCTTGATTTTTAATTTCTTTATATATTTTTTTCAGAGTTTTTTTAAAACAAAAAATGTTAACAACGACAAAGTTTATTCTGATCTCTTCAATTCTTTTATTTTTGTCAATATCTCATGGTCTTGGACGTGATGAGGGTGCCAAAAACGACTCTGCCAAACCTAAGGATAAAGACAAAAAATATGGAACAATTATTGGAATTGATTTGGGAACAACTTATTCTTGTGTTGGTGTCTATAAAAATGGACGTGTCGAAATTATTGCAAACGATCAAGGTTTGAATTGAATAAATAGTAAAGAACCCGAAAACCCGCCGGTTTCTCAACATATACCAAAGGGTTGGGAATAGTCAAAAAGACTGACATAAAGAGTAAAAGGGGGCCACTTAGGTATGTCAAACCACAGGACCCATTAAAGTCAAAATGACCCCCTTATTGGCCAAATTATCCAGAAGGTCAAATCCGAATGTTTGGGGCGGGTAAAGATGACTCAGGATCAGGAATACGTTTGTCTGTTCCATCTTGTCTTATCATGCTTCATTTACCTTATAGTTGAACCAAGAGAAGGTGGGGGCTCCTGGGTTTTTCTCTTTGGGTTCCTAATGGGTTTGTTCATCTGGGTTCATCTCGAATAATGAATAGGAGGGGAAATAAGTTTCGTTCATCATTTATATTCTATTCTATTCACTTCTTTACATAGGTAACCGTATTACTCCATCCTACGTGGCGTTTACTGAAAATGGTGAAAGGTTGATTGGAGACGCGGCAAAGAACCAGTTAACTTTGAACCCGGAAAATACAATCTTCGATGCAAAACGCTTAATTGGAAGAGAGTTTACGGATAAAACGGTTCAGGATGACATGAAGTTGTGGCCGTTCGGGGTATGTTTTTTTGATTAAAATTTAATTTTGAGGGTTTGCGGACGATTTTTACGGACAAAATTTGGGTTGGAATTTTTGTCCGCAAGATTAGAGGTTTGTCCGCAAGTTGGAAAATTTTGTCCGCAAATTTGGAGATTTTTCTGCAAAAAATGTTTCTGGGATCAAATGTCACCTCTCATTCTCCTAACATTTCTAAGGTCGCTGATAAGGCAAATAAGCCACACATCAAAGCAAACGTCAACGGAGAGATTAAACAATTCGCTCCAGAAGAGATCTCAGCAATGGTTCTTGGAAAAATGAAGGAAATTGCCGAAGCCTATTTGGGTCATGAAGTTACGCATGCTGTGGTTACGGTTGGCAATTTTATTCAGTTTTAAATATTAAAATGATATTTTTAAGGTCCCGGCCTACTTTAACGATGCTCAACGTCAAGCAACCAAAGATGCTGGAACCATCTCCGGACTTAATGTTGTTCGTATTATTAATGAACCGACAGCTGCGGCAATTGCTTATGGATTGGACAAGAAAGAAGGTTTTTGATTATTTTTTTATTTGAGGGGATATTTGGGGAGACTCGAGGATTTCATCTGTTTTGTAAATTTTGGTTATAAGATCCAGACTCTTAGCTAGTCTGAGGATGTAGGGTTCGGACTTCGGGATAGTGTGAGTATGTATTACCTCTACTTTGAGATGGTATCAGGATGAGGCCTGGTCTACTAGCTGGTGTCATTATGTAGAACTCCGAACTCGTATCTCAATACAGGTTAATATGTTGTTTGAAAGATCTCATGTCGGAGCTCTTATGGGAATTTTCAGGCTTCTGACAATTACAGAACCATCCTAGTTTGTGTCTAAATGTCCCTTCTGCTAAACCTTTTTAAACTTCATTATCTCTTAGGGGAACGCAACATTCTTGTTTTCGACCTTGGCGGAGGCACCTTCGACGTTTCATTGTTGACTATCGATAATGGAGTCTTTGAAGTATTGGCAACAAATGGAGACACTCACTTGGGAGGTGAAGATTTTGATCAGAGGACTATGGAATACTTTATTAAATTAATCAAAAAGAAGACTGGAAAGGATTTGAGGAAGGATAACCGAGCGGTTCAAAAACTTCGTCGTGAGGTTTGTTTTTTGACTTTTTTGGGGTTTTAAAAATTTATGGCGTTTTTTAAATATGTTGGGAAATTTTTAAAATTGTTATTTTTTGTTTTAAATGGCTAAATTGGTAATTTACCAGCAATGGGATTCGAACCCTATACCCTATTTTTAGTAATTATCCCACTTAACCAAAAGATAATTTTCTCTTATTTTGCTCTATTTTTTCCCTTTGTTCCCCTTTTTAGGCAACAATATTTTTCAGAAATTTTTAAATAATTTTTGGTCCATGATTTATAAATAATCCTTTCTTTTGAAGGTCGAAAAGGCAAAGAGAGCCCTCTCAGTCCAGCACCAAGTCAAAATGGAAGTTGAATCTTTAATTGATGGAATTGATTTTTCTGAAACTTTAACACGTGCCAAATTTGAAGAATTAAATATGGATTTGTTTAGAGGAACACTTAAACCTGTACAAAAAGTTTTGGAAGATGCAGGTTTTTTTGGAGGGGAATTTTTGAAAAATTTTGAGATTTTCTGTTTAAGATATGAAGAAGGATGATATTCATGAAATTGTTTTGGTTGGTGGATCAACAAGAATTCCAAAAATTCAACAGTTGTTGAAAGATTTCTTTAATGGAAAAGAACCTTCGCGTGGTATTAATCCAGGTTTAAAAATTTCGTTTTTTCTATTGTTGGGTGAAGATAGTTGAGCTTGTTGGGTGAAGAGCTTCTATTGTTGGGTGAAGAGCTTGTGATTGATATCTTCAACGTCTAAGGCACTTGACGGATAGTTGAAACCCAGATTCTATCTCAGCCTAGGTTTTACTTACATCTAGACCTCGTAACTCAAAGTAGGTAGATTGAAAGTTGAAATCAAGCATTCTTAGGTCGAGTTTCGGATTGGGATTTCAATTTTTTCGAATCGGGTTCCAGGTCGGAGAATGTCCGGGTTCTTCCATTCGATAGGTGTTGGAGTAAACTTTTTTAATAAATTTCCTTTTAAAGATGAGGCTGTTGCTTATGGTGCTGCTGTCCAAGCTGGAGTAATTTCTGGAGAAGAAGATACCGAAATTGTTTTGTTGGACGTTAACCCGTTGACTCTCGGTATTGAAACTGTTGGTGGTGTAATGACAAAATTGATCAATCGAAACACTGTTATCCCTACAAAGAAAGCACAAGTTTTCTCTACAGCGGCCGATAATCAACCGACTGTCACAATTCAGGTTTCTTTTGAAAAATTTTTTGAAAAATTTTTGAGAAATTTTTTGAAAAAAAATTTTTTTTTTAAAGGTCTATGAAGGAGAACGTCCAATGACCAAAGACAACCACATGCTTGGAAAATTCGACTTGACAGGAATTCCACCAGCACCTCGTGGTGTACCACAAATTGAGGTTTTTTCAGAAATTTTTTGAATTTTTCTAAAGAAATTTTAAATTAAAGGTAACCTTTGAAATTGACGTCAATGGAATTCTTCATGTGACAGCTGAAGATAAGGGAACTGGAAACAAAAATAAAATTACCATCACAAATGATCACAATCGTTTATCTCCTGAAGATATTGAAAGAATGGTTAATGATGCGGAGAAGTTTGCTGAGGAAGATAAACGTGTTAAAGAAACTGTTACATTACGCAATGAATTGGAATCACATGCCTATCAACTCAAGAACCAGGTTTGAATTAAAATGTTTGGGATTTAACTTGTGGAAATTAGTGGGTAACAGTTAGTGGTTGGTCGGAATTCCAACTTCCGATTTTCGACATCTCTGACTTTCCGACCCACCTCTGGTAACAGTTTACTCCTTTGAGTATTTTGACTTCAGTTCATCAAGGGCCAGAGACTCTAAAATTCATAATGCTGGAAGAAGTTGTTCCGTCTTCTGTTGATTCGGGATTTTTGCTTTTACTGATTCTCTGTTCCTTCTGACGATTTTTATTTTTGTTCCGTTGTCTTCCACCTTCCGTCTGATTCTTTTTAAAATGCTGCAGGTCCCTTTCCAAGGGTGTGTGTGTACCTCCTCTAACCCCCTTCATACCAAATTTTATTAATTCAAAAATTTTTAAGATTGATGACAAAGAAAAACTTGGAGGAAAATTGTCTGATGATGATAAAAAGACAATTGAAACTTCTGTTGATCAAGTAATTTCATGGTTAGATGCAAATAGAGAAGCAACAGTTGAAGAATTGGAAGCACGTAAAAAAGATTTTGAATCAAAAGTTCAACCAATTATTACAAAATTGTATGCTGCTGGAGGTGGACCTCCACCGCCAGGTTATGATGGAGGTGCTGGTGGATCACCTCCTGGTGGGGAAGAAAAGGATGAACTTTAAAAAAGAAGGAAGAAGATGATGGAAAAAAGGAAGAGAAAGGATGAAGAAGATTTATTTTTTTGGAAGAGGTTTTTTATATTTATTTGTTTGTTTGTGAGGGTTTTTTTTGGGTATAAGGATGTGTGTGGTTTTTTTAAAAAAATGCAACATTAAAGAGACTATATATTCCCCACTTCCCCCTTTTCCTTCCCCATAAGTTTTTTAATTTTGAGTTTTTTGTGTGTGAATTGATGAAGAAGAATTGAGAGAAAATTTTTTTTAATCCTTGAGTTAATGGAAAAATTTTTTTGATTTGCGGACAAAACTTGCGGATTTTTGAAAAAGATTTTTTTTGGATAATTGTAGTCTTTTTTCTTCATCATTTCTTTATTATACATATACCTAGTTGGTCTTTTTTCTCTCTTTAAACCTATAATTGTTATTATATTTTTGTTGGCCTTCTTTTTTTTGGAATTTTTTCTCTTGGATTGAAAGAAAATTTTTGGCTCTACTCCAGTTTATGCGTCCAATCGACTTTTATGCGTCCAATGACAGTTTATGCGTCCAATCAACAAAAAATTCGATTTTTCTTGGTGTTGCAAAGTTGGGGTATGGTTCCAAAGCATTTCTTTATGTTCGGGACCTAAGCCCACTGGGTCTGGGACCATTCCTTGCCCTATCCCTCGAAATTTCGGAAGGTTATAATTGTTTTTCCGAAATTTTTAAAAATATATATATAGTCCCTTGTCAGAACTATATATATAGTCCCTTGTCAGAACACTCTTCCCCCGTCGATGGAACAACATCCCCCGGTGACGGACCAACTTCCTGTGACGGACCATCTTACCCCGTTACCGGAACAACTTGGAATTTTTTCTTGAAAAGTAATAAAAGTTACAAACTTAAATCCGAATCGCATAAAAATTTGTTTGGACGTCTAAAGTTTTCATTGGACGTATAAACATTTCAATGAACGTATAAAAGTTGTATGGACGTATAAAGGTGCGATTGGACGCCTAAACTGGACAAGAGCCAATAATTTTTAACAATAAATAAAAAAAAATTAAACTTCATTCTACGTATAAGAACATCCCGGTCGGTCATCTAATTGAAAAATAACAGGATCATCTGGAGTTGGAGATGCAAAACCATACTTTTTGAAAATAATTTTATTTTAATAATTTTATTTTCAAAAAGTATGGTTTTGCATCTCCAACTCCAGATGATTACAGAATCGATCTATTTTCATATTTTTTCTATTTTCAGGAAAAAAAAATGGACAAAACACCAAAAAAACAAAAATCACCCTTTGGCTTCGGGAGTTCGCTCCCGAGGTCAAATATTTTTGAGGATAGGGCTAAGGAGAAGTTGAGAAGTTTGGGCCGTACTCCCAAACAGGTTCTTTGTTGTAGATTTAAGAAATAATATTTATAATTTTCAGATGTATCTCACCCCCAAAAAAATTCGTCGCAGTATTTTTAATACTGCATTTTTGCATGAAAGTGAACGCTTAATTGGAAGAGAGTTAAAAACTCTCTTCCAATTAAGCGTTCACTTTCATGCAAAAATGCAGTATTAAAAATACTGCGACGAATTTTTTTGGGGGTGAGATACATCTGAAAATTATAAATATTATTTCTTAAATCTACAACAAAGAACCTGTTTGGGAGTACGGCCCAAACTTCTCAACTTCTCCTTAGCCCTATCCTCAAAAATATTTGACCTCGGGAGCGAACTCCCGAAGCCAAAGGGTGATTTTTGTTTTTTTGGTGTTTTGTCCATTTTTTTTTCCTGAAAATAGAAAAAATATGAAAATAGATCGATTCTGTAATCATCTGGAGTTGGAGATGCAAAACCATACTTTTTGAAAATAAAATTATTAAAATAAAATTATTTTCAAAAAGTATGGTTTTGCATCTCCAACTCCAGATGATCCTGTTATTTTTCAATTAGATGACCGACCGGGATGTTCTTATACGTAGAATGAAGTTTAATTTTTTTTTATTTATTGTTAAAAATTATTGGCTCTTGTCCAGTTTAGGCGTCCAATCGCACCTTTATACGTCCATACAACTTTTATACGTTCATTGAAATGTTTATACGTCCAATGAAAACTTTAGACGTCCAAACAAATTTTTATGCGATTCGGATTTAAGTTTGTAACTTTTATTACTTTTCAAGAAAAAATTCCAAGTTGTTCCGGTAACGGGGTAAGATGGTCCGTCACAGGAAGTTGGTCCGTCACCGGGGGATGTTGTTCCATCGACGGGGGAAGAGTGTTCTGACAAGGGACTATATATATAGTTCTGACAAGGGACTATATATATATTTTTAAAAATTTCGGAAAAACAATTATAACCTTCCGAAATTTCGAGGGATAGGGCAAGGAATGGTCCCAGACCCAGTGGGCTTAGGTCCCGAACATAAAGAAATGCTTTGGAACCATACCCCAACTTTGCAACACCAAGAAAAATCGAATTTTTTGTTGATTGGACGCATAAACTGTCATTGGACGCATAAAAGTCGATTGGACGCATAAACTGGAGTAGAGCCAAATTTTTTTGTGGACTACTCTCTTTCTCTCTCTCCCCGTCTCTTATAAGACCTTATATTATTATTAAAAAAATTAAAATATTTTTTTTGATTTTGTTTTTTTTTCTCTCTCTATTTTACTGTAAAATTTTGTGTTTTTTTTTTCTCTCCTTGTCTCTCATTTATTGTTTTAAAAAATTTTTTTTTCGAAAAAAGAATTTTTGTTTGACCAACTGATTTTATTCATTAAGAAAAAATATCGTTTTATTATTATTTTAATTTTCTTTTTTGTTTTTTTTCCCAAAAAATTTTGTGTGGTTTTTTTTATCAATTATATTATATTTATTCTATAGATAAAAAATGTTGGAAAAAGGGAGGATTTTTTGTTTAAAAATTATTATTTTTTGATTATTATTTTTGTTTAATTTTTTAAAAATATTCTGGTCACGTTTTTAAAATTAATATATTTAAAGAAGAGATTTGAGGGTTTTAATTAATAGGTATCAAGAAGAATTTTAAAAAATGTTTTTCAAAAATTCCAATACGACAAAATGGAACATTTTCCTCGTTGTGGCATTTTGTCGTTTTTGCCTGTGTTGGCGATTTGTCGTGTTTTGCCTGTGTTGGCGTTTTGCGCTTACTATAACATTGTTGTCATAATGAAGAAACAAAGAGACAAGAAGCTGTCTCGCCTTTGTTCTCTCTAATTTCTTGTCTCCTTCTCTACCTTAACTATTTCTCAAAATTGAACTTTATTACAACAATGTTTGAGGAATGTTTGCAAAAATGTAATAGAGAGTAGAAGCAGCACAAAAATGCTTTTAAAAGCAAATTTTTCAGACCACCCAAAACATTTGTTTAATTAATCGCAAAATTTGTTTAAAACTAAAACAATGTTTATTTAATATTCTGAAAATATTTTTAAAAACATCTGAAAATGTTTTTTTAGAAAATGTTTGTTGTAAAAATCAGAATAAAATGTTTTTAATAAATCAGAATATAATTTAAAATTTGTTTGTTTTGTTCAAACTGTTTTATTAAATATTCTGATTTATTAAAAACATTTTATTCTGATTTATTAAAACATTTTATTAAAACATGTTTTCTGTTTAACAAACAAACATGTTTATTAAATGTTTTTAAAAAATCAGAATAATGTTTTTAATAGATCAGAATATTTAATAAAACATGTTTTTGTAACAAACATGGTTTTACTCGTTTATCGAATGTTTTGATAAATCAGAAAAACATGTTTTTTGTTGTTTTAACAATAAAACTTTGTTTTTATAAAAATAAACTTTAAGTTTGCGAGTAAATGGCTTACATTTATAAATTGGGGGGCATTTCCTAATTTTTATTTGCTTTTTAAAATTGCTTTAAAAAATAAGAACAAATGCTGAGTCAGGCGTTGAAAAAAAAATTTTTTTATTTAATTTTTAGTTAATTTTAAAGGTTTGGGGCGCTTTGTTCTTAATTTTTTTTGTTTTTTCTTTTCGATTTTTTAATTAAAAAATTTTTTTTCAGAAGTTTCTTCTTAAAAATCAATAAATTCTTTCATTTTATTTTTTGCTTCTGAAGACAAAAAAAAATATTTTCCAAATATGGATACAAATGGTGTAACAGACAAAAATGTTTGTATTGACAATACTATGAAACAAGAAAAAACAACAACCACAACAGCTTTTACACAACAACAAACTCAACAGCAACAACAACAACAAGCACACAAAGTTATTGTTACTGATGATTCTGTTGAAGAAGAGAAAAAGGTTTTTTATTTTAATTAAATGAAAATTAGGTTTAGGGGTTTTGGGTCCGTGTTTGGGGGGTTTTTTTTAGATGTTTTGTCGACAGGATCTTTGGGTTGATTCTTTGAGTTGTCTGGGGTTTACATAGATAGGATTTTAAAAAATCTTCATTCATTATAGGGGTTGATTTAGGGAAGGGATTTTAAGTCTAATTCACACAAAACAAATTCCCAACGATTTTTGTGGGTGTGTTTAGACGCTCATTGAAAATCGTAATTAGAAATTCCCTGGAATTCACGAAAAACAAGAATAGGATTTTCTGTCATAAGATCCTTCCAGAGGTGGGCCAGTTTGAAAAAAAGCTGGTCGGGTTTAGGATCGGGATTTAAATATCCTCTTTGATTTTTAATATAAATCCGGGCTTTAGGTATCCGATTTTGAATGCCCGACCTATCTCTAGATACTTAATTGATTTTTTAATAAGAGAAAGACTTCAGAACCTTTAACTTTTAATTTTTAAAAATTTTGTAAAAATTAAGGACGACGAAATTATTGAAGAAAAGCAGCAGCAACAAGTTGTTGATAATGTTGTTTCTGTTGAAGGTGGTGAAGTATGTGGAGATAATGTTAATAATGAAGAAGGTAACGAGAATAATTTGGAAGAAAGGCAAAATTTAAACAACAACAATAATTCTTCTTCAACTACTCAAATACCCATAATTTCATCACCGCCACAATTAAATATCAATAATTTATCTTTTTCAACAACTTCAAAATTAAGACAAGAACATCGACTTAAAACTCGTTGGACTTTTTGGTTTTTAAATTCTGATAGAGAATTGCCTTGGTTGGAAAGATTGAAGAAAGTTTGTACAATTGAATCTGCTGAAGCGTTTTGGGCGTTAGTTTATTTTTTAAATTTTTTTAACAGAGGGGGGGGGGACTATAGGGCAGTGGAACCGAAACTAAAATTTCAAGCAGATGTGTAGCCAGGGAGTCGATTTCAGGGCCGATTTCATTTTATCATTTACATATCTCCCGATATTTTTCTCTTTTCCCCATTTCAGAGGAGGTCCCAGAAGCCCCCTCCCCTGGCTACGCCCTTGAAATTAAGAATGAATTTGGCTGGGTGAGAGAAAAGTCAGTTCGGGTTTCAGATCGTGGTTTCAAAATTTTCTTCAAATCGGGTTTTGTTTAAGAAAAAGTTTGGGCCTTGATTTCGAGTAACTTTCCTGTGTTCTATCGATTGGGTGTTCAAGAATGTAACCTCTCGGTACCCGCTCTTTTTTGGAGTTCAATAGTGGTATCTTATCATATTCTCAACTCTGTATCGTTTAACTGGCTTTTTTGTGTTAAAGATGATCCTTAACACGCCAAGGATTCATAAGATAAGGTTTCTTCTCGACATAACGGCGCATTTTATACCTCTAGACTTTTGACTAAAAGCGTACTTTTAAAGTTAAAATTTTTTATTTTTCTAGACTTTATGACAACATTCGACCACCTTCTGCAATGCAGTCTGGTTGTGACTATAATTTTTTCAAGGAAGGTATCCAACCTGTTTGGGAAGTTCCAGATAATAAAATGGGTGGAAGATTGATTGTACAGGTTTTTCCTTTCTTTTTTAATTTTAAAAATTCTATGTCTATGATAGATTAGAAAATATTTATCTGACAGTAAGATTCGTTTTTTTTTTGTATTATTTGTTAGGAGTGCCAGGATGTTAAGTGTCAGGCTTATTTAGGTGCCCAATCGTGATAAGGATGTTTTGATCACGATCACTAGTTTGGGACCAGATTTATTGTTGTTAGGTGTTTGACTAGAAGAAGCCTTCAAGCTTGGGGTTGAATTAGAGATGAGCCGTGTTATCCGGACAGCTCGATCCGGATTCTGGAACTCGGAAATAATTTTGAAACCCCGACCCTACTTTTTTCTTAACCTTCGGGCTGTCCCTTGTGTAGGTCGAGAGACCCGTAACCAGGATTTTTTTCGGGGGGGGGGGGGGGCAAGAGGGAACCCAATAGTTACAGGCCTGGTGTCGAGACAATCTCATGGCCGGCTTGATTGATATTTATAAATTGTTTTTTTCAAGATTGATAATAAAAATAAAATTGAACATTTGGATGCTTTATGGTTAGAATTATTAGTTGCTTTAATTGGTGAACAATTTGGGCGTGATTCTGAATATATTTGTGGTGCTGTTTGTAATATGCGTGGTAAAGGGCATAAGGTTTTTTTGAGGATTTTTTGGACTATAAAAATTTTTTCCTTCTTCAGATTTGTCTTTGGACAAAGGATGCTGAAGCTGAGGAAGCTAATAGACGGATTGGGTATTTTTTCTTGTTTAAATGATAGTTTGGTTTAGTGGGATACTGTTTAGATTTTGCTTTTAGGGGGTCCAAGGTTCGAACTTCGCTTGTGGAAACAATTTTGTTTTGATGCAATTTTGAAATTTTAATTTGTTTTGAGTTTGTTTTTTGTCGTAGAATATTAAAATTATTTTTTTTAAATGTGACATTTGATCCCATAAATGGATTTTCTAGCTTATTTTTTATCCTTAATAAAAAATTTTTTTAATTTTTTAGAGCAATTTTGAAGGACCGATTCCAAGATATTACTAATTGCAGTATCAGGGTTAATTATGAAGGTTTATTTTTAATTTAAAAAATTTTTTTAATTAAAATTTTTTTATAGAACACAATGTTTCGCAGCACAAATCGTCTAGTGCCACTCAAGTTCGTTTTGTTCTTTAACAAGTTTATTTTATTTTAAAGAGAGATATATTTATTTTATTATAATTATATGCTTTTTTGTTTTTTTTTTGCTCACCCGTTATTTTACAAACATTCTCTCTATTTTATTTTTCGTTTCTTTGAGGTAAAGAAAAAATTGTTTGTGACGAAATGGCTGATTTTCTGTTTTGGGACAAAACGTGGTTAAAGTTTAAATGAACATGTTTTTCCGGAAAGTCATGTTTTAATAGAATAAACAAAACATGTTTTTAATATAAACATGTTTTTTCCGGAAAGTTTATATTATTTATTATACTTTCCGGAAGTGTATATATTATATTTTCCGGAAATATATCCAACATTGTTTCCGTGATGTTTTTAGTGAAATAAACATGTTTTAAAATGAAATAAACATGTTTTTATTAAAATGAACATGTTTTCCGGAATGTTTTAATCATTTTTCTTTACTTCTCTAAAATACCGCCACAAATACAAAAAATATTATTAATAAATTTTGTTGTTTTGTTGTTATTTTTCTCTCTATATAATATTTTATTGTTTTATCTCTCTATCCCTCAAAAACATAAAAAACGTACTATATATTTTATATAATTGTTCAAATTGTTGGAAACGCTTCAAGATTTTATTTTTTTTCTCTTTGATTTTAAAAAATTCGTTTGGTAAATGGAAATTGATGAATAATGCTGAAAGAAGTTTCTCTACACAAATAATAGATCAACATTTTAAAAAAACATGGGTAGTTGTTTTTAGGAAAGAAAAAAAATGTTTTTGTTTGGTATTTTATTTGTTGTTATCAATGCAAGAATATTTGTTTGGGTGAACAAATGTTTTTAAGAAAATACATGTTTTTCCGGAAGAATATTATTTTTGTATTTTCTCTAAAACATGTTTGTTTAGTTGAAAAATGTTTTTAAGATATAACATGTTTTTCCGGAATGTTTTTGTATTTTAATATATTCCGGAAAACAAGTTTTAAGTATATTTCTGATATTTTGTATTTTCCGGAATAAATACATTTTTGTATTTTCTTTAAAACTTGTTTGTTTTGAAGTTTTTAAATTTGCAAACTTGTATTTGTTTTCAAGTTTTATTTTTTCCGGTAACTTAAGTTTTCAGAATATCTCCAATAAAAAATATTCTTGCATATATCCTATTATATTTTATTGTCTCTACACGTTGCCTTATAAATATATTTGAAAAATGAAAAAAAAAATATTTTCAAAAATTCTTGAAGAAATTTTTTTTTCGAAAAAAATACATTTTTTCTTTTATTATTTTTTGTTTGCGTTGTTATTCAATTTATTTAAAAAAAGATTGGAAATGTTGATTATAAATAAATATATTGCTTCAGAAAAAAATTTTTTTTCTAAATTTATTATTGATTAAATAAACTTCATTCTAATATTTTATTAAATTTTAAATAATTTTTTAGACAATTTTTATATATTGCTATTGTGTGACTATTTATTTTTGTTCGTCATCTTGTTCTTCTACACTCTCCTAAAAATTTTTTAAAATTAATATTTGAAGGTTTTTTTGATTAATTAGAATTTTTTACTTATTTTTTTTTTCAATTTTTAGTTGAACAATTTTGGAATTTATTTTGGAGGTTCTCACTGTTTTTGGAATAAATACAAGGTTACTATTTTTGTTAATTTTTTTGATTGGATATTCCACTGAATTAATTTTGGAAAGAGAGAATATAAAAACGGTTTTTCGAAATGGGGGTCAGGGCAAGAAAAGCAACCAAAAATTGGCAATAGGTTATCGACCACGCTCTCACGTTGCCATGTTTTTATATGTTTAAAAATTTTTGGTCATAGTTCGGAAGGGATAGATTTTTTCTAAAATTTTTAAAAATAAACCTGAATAATTTCTACATCGGTTTGAATTTTTGTAGGGCCTCCTTTTTCTTTTTTCAACCTTCCAACTCTTTGTTGTTGTTTTTGTAAATCCTCAGATTGAAAAACTTTTTTCTCTTTTTCAAATAAATTAATTTTTGGAATATCCAAAGGAAATTCAGAAAATTTAATTATTGTTTGTTTTGACAAATCATAACCAAATTTTTTTGTATTTCTAAATATTGAAGAAAGTGATAGATTTACAAAACCTTGGGTAGATACTTTTGTAACTGAAAAAATAAAAAGTTTTTTAAATATTTTTTGGGTAGAGCGACACTTACTTAAAAGTCTATTTTATAACCTAAATAAAATTTTTGGGCATTAAATAATTTTTTTATAAGCTTGGGATATTCCAATAAGCTTGGGATAAAAATTTAAAAATGTCTTGGAAAAACTGCTTCACTAAATAAATTTCAATTTTTGTCCGCAAATTTTTTTAAATTGAAAAAATTTTATTTATAATTGTTTTTATTTTTAGTCATCCAAAAAAGAAAATTTTCAACTCGCCATCTCTTCCTTCACTTTTGGCAATAATTGTAGGATCAATAAATTCAGCTCTACGTCCAGTCAATAAACCAATTATTTTTTGAATATTTGTGGAGGCTTGAGGTAGGAAAATTGGGCATTTTCTTTTTATACTTTTAAAATTTAAATTTAAAAATTAATTCGAGAAAATTACTTCCCAGGTGTTGTAGGTAAATGTGTAGATGTATACCCCCTTATTACATCGTTCCCAAAGGGATCTTGTCCATAAAAACTCAAAACAAGTTGGGGCCCTTAAATTGTGTAAAAGTTTGTATGTTTTGTTGGGAAAGTTTGTTTTAATTAAAGTTGAAAATGTTTGTATGTTTTCCGGAAAAGTTTGTTCTTGAGAAATTATAAATGTTTTTATTTAAGTTGGAATGTTTGTGTTTGTTTTTATGTTTTTATTAAAATTGGGAGAAATGTTTAATTTGTTTGTTTTGTGTTTTTGTTTAAGTTTGTTATGTTTAATTATATGTTTGGATGTTTTGTTTGTTGAATTGTAATGTTTTTCCGGAAAGTCTAATGAAATAAACATGTTTTCCGGAATGTTTTTCCTATAAATGTTTTCCTTAAAAACATGTTTTTCTCATTTCAAGTTGATACTATTTTTACAACTTGTTTTAATGTTTATCCGGAAAAAGTTTGTTTCTCTAGAATTTAAAAATGTTTTTATTAAAGTTTGTAAATGTTTTTTCTAAAAAGGTTTGTTTTTACATTTAAATGGATTTGTAGAAGAGAATGTTGCTTCTATTGGGGTGTTGAGCACAATTTGATTGTTGAAACTTCTTTCTGTTTTGTATGCTGTTGCACTGATACCTTGAAATACAACAACCATAAAATTAATTCAGCAAAAAAACCTTCCTCCATTCCTCCAACTTGTCTCCAATCTGCTCCATATACAAAACAATATTTACAATAAACATTGGATATTGAAAGAAACTTAAAAATTAAATAAACTTGTTTTTCGGAATTTTGAGAATGTTTTGGAAGTTTGTTTTTAATGTTTTAAGTGTTTATGTAACAATGTTTTCCGGAAAAGTTATATGTTTTCGGAAAGTTTTGATATGGTTTGCGGTTGTTTTTAGAATGTTTTCCGGAAGAGTTGTAATTTGTAATTGTTTAATGTTTTTCTCTGCAAACCTCAACAGTTTCAATTTGTCCAGTAATCAACAACAAAAAACAATTTTTGTCTTCATTTTCTAACTGTGAAACTTGTTGTTGTTGTCTTATTGTTGCTGCACTGCTTGTACTTGGTCCTGCTTCATCAAATATTTGTTGACTCATAAAAATTTTTTTTATTTTTCGTTGTGTTTTAATTAAAAAATTTTTTGTATGGTCGAAAAGCAACGTTTTTCAGTTACCATGACAACAAAATTAGTTTTGCATATTATGCTGAATTTGAGCGTTATGTCTAATGTCCATTTGTTTCCAGAATCTTTTAGTTTAATGTTTATTTTATATTCTGGTTTGTTAATGTTTTTGTTTGTTTTATAATTCTGATTTTTAAATGTTTTATTGTAAATTGTGTTTTGTTGGCAAATTGTGTTTTTGTTCTCTTGTTTTAATTTTTAAAACATGTTCATTTTATATTCTGATTTTTAATTTCCATGTTTTCAAATAAACTTGAATAAGATACAAAACAGAATTTTAAATAAACATTGAATTAAAAATCAGAATATAAAATGAACATGTTCTGATTTTAATTTCAAGTTTTTTACTTTATTTAAGCATGTTCATTTTAAATTCTGATTATTTAATTTCCTTGTTTATTTAAAATTCTGATTTTTATCTTGTTTTCTTTTTTCAGAAAAACAAAATGTTTGTTCGAATTAACCGTGTTGCAAATTTCTTTTCTTCTCTACTCAACAACAAACATTCACAACATTGTTGTTTTGGTCATCCAAACATTTTAATTCAACCAAATGTTTGTTCAATTCAACAAAAAGCTAGTCTAACTTCAAAATGGTTCTTAAAACTTCATTGTCGTTATTGTTTCTTTACTCGCCGAAACGGGCGGTGGATGGTTGATTGTACTCGTTTTTCGAACCATAAATGTATTCAAAGAGGATTTAATCCAAAACTTTATTGGTAGAAAAAATTGGAGGAACAGAGGGAATAAAAAGAAGGAAATTCAAATTTTTTGGACACAAGTTAGTTTGAAAAAATTTTTTTTTGTTTTTTTGTTTAATTTAAAGGAAAAAATATTTTTTCGATTAAAAAAATTTTAATAAATTTTTTTAAATTAAAATTGCATTTTTAATCCATTTATTCTTCAAATAATTAATTTATCAATTTTTTCCATTGCACCAACGGCCCCTTAAACGGTCTGATGTAAGCATGTTTTGTCCACAAATATATTTTCTTCAGGTTTTTTTTATTTTTAAAACGAATAAATATTTTTATTTTATATTTTAGTCCTTTTTTTGTTTTTGAAACACAAATTGTTTCTTAATTGAGAATTGGATGCTGTTCCTTCAATTCTACCCTTCAAAATGTGGCTTAATTCTGCTTGGAATTTTTTAGGTTTTTTTCTAATTTTTTGAGATTCTTAAATGTAAATGTGAGAGAATGTAAATGTGAATTTCCTTTAAGAATTCCTTTAAAATTTTTGAGAAAATTTTTTAATCTCAAATTTTCAGTCAACTTTATTCTTTTTCTAGTCCTAAAAAACACTCATTTCTAAATTCTTCAAATCTCTCATATTTTTTTATTTTTATGTTGACTAGTAATAGTATTTTTTTATAAGTAAGAGATCGAATGAGGATTTTCTTTAATGATCTGAAATTTTTTTCTTCCAATTTTTTCTCTCTCTTTCTGATTAGCTAAGCAAAAGCAAAATATGTTTGATGCATATTATAAAGTTGCTCGATAGGATTCTGTTTTTGGTGTTGTTGTTGCTGCTGTTGATTTTCTTCTTTATTTTTGACTTGATTATCTTCTTTTTGAATATATAATGAGGGTGGATTTTCATTTAAATTTTTTTCAATAACAATTTCTTTTTCTTCCCATTCCTCCTCTTCGTCATCTAAACAACTATCGACATCAAATTCGTCAGAATCTTCTTTGAGGAAAAATTTTTTTTTAATTTTAAATTTTTTTTTCTTTTAGACTAATTAGAATAATTTCTAATTTTTTTTAATTCGAAATTTTTTTTTAATTTTTTCCCCTTACCTTCACCCATAATTATTTCTTCTTCAGCACTCGAACCACTTTGTTTCCCTCCATTATTATTTTCAAAAATATTTTGTTGTTTGTCTAATTCTCCTTTGGTACTTTCCTTCTTTATTTTTGCTCTAAAAATTTTTTTTTCAATTTAAAAATTTTTCAAAAGAAAAAAACCTTTGGTTTTGAAACCAAACTTGCACAACACGAACACTTAGGCCTGTTTCACGCGCTAATTGTTCCCTTACCTTTTAATAAAATGTTTGTTTTAAATTCTGATTTATATTTAATGTTTGGTAAAATAAACATGTTTATTTTATGTTCTGGTTTGTTAGTTTTTATGTTTGTATGTTTTTTTTTTGTTTTAGAATTCTGATTTTAAATTCTGTTCTGTTTAAGTTGTGTTTGTTTTGTTTTGATTTTTTAAAAACATGTTCATTTTAAATTCTGATTTTTTCAAGTTCATTTAACATTCTGATTTCTGTATTTTATTCGAGTTTGTTTTATTTTTTCCTCACTTTTCTTGTTGGTTTCTGCCCTTTCTCAAAAGCATATTTAAAAGCTTTCCTCTGTGGTGCATTCAAGATTGTTCGGGGTCTTTTTGGAATCTTTTTTGACCTGTCTCGATGCCGACGATGAGGTCGATTATTATAGTTTTGTCTTTGTAAATTAAATTCTAGTTCTGGAAATGGTGGAACGGGTAGAAAATTCGTTTGTTGTGCTGAAAAGTTTAAATGTTTTTCGGGAATGTTTTGTGTTTTTTTAAAAATGTATTTGTTTTCCGGAAAGTTTAAATGTTTTCCTAAAATATTTTGTGTTTTTCCTTAAATATGTTTGTTTTAAAATAACCAAAATGTTTTTCCGTAAAGTTTTGTGTTTTTGTTTAATTGTGTTACTTCCGGAAAGTAAAATGTTTTTATGGAAGGTTTTGTATTTTTCTTTAATAGTTTCCGGAAAGTTAGAATGTTTTTCAGGAAAGTTTTTAATATTCTGGTTTTAATTCTGTTTTTTACTATTCAAAACAAAAACACAAAAACATTTATTAAAAATTACCCAAATGTTGTTGTTGTTGTAATCTCCACAAATTAACTTCCCGTTGACAAATTAATTGTCCCCCAACATTTATATATTGTTCCCCTAATTCTAATTGTTGTCCACAACAAAAACATGTAAAACAATTTAGATGATAAACAAAAATGCCTGCACTTCTATATACAAGTTCTGTAGGTGTTATAGATTGACCACAACGAGTGCATGTTGCTTGGGCATTGGGGCCAAAAAGCCTGGAAAAATAGGATATTTTGTTTTTGTTGTGGGTTTCTGGTGTGTTTTTAATTTTATATGTTTTTCTGTTTTTATTGCATGTGTTTTCCCAATGTTTGTTGTAATGTTTTTGTGTTTATTCTGTTTTTATTTTCTTGTTTTTACTATGTTTCTGCGTTTGTTTTAATTTAATTCTGATTTTTATTGCTTTACGGTGTTTTTACATGTTTTCCGGAAAGTTTAATTAGTTTTGTTCTGTTCTGGTTTTTCTATTTTTCCTTTGTTTAATGTTCTGTGTTTTTGTTGTGATTTCTGGTTTTTTCTTCTGTATTTTTTGTTTTAATTTAATTCTGGTTTTGTATTTTTGTTTTATTTTTCTTAATATTGTTATAAATCTCCAATAAAAACCAGAATTAAATTAAAACAAACATTAATCAAAATTTTTATATGTTTTTCTTCTCATTTTTCTAATTTTTTTATATCCACTTCCCGTAATTTAATGACTTTAATATATTATATACTCCAAAATTAAATAAAAAAAAACACGGCAAGAAGCCTTTAAATTAATTTATTGTCTCTTCTTTGATTCTCATTTTCCGCTAATACTCATTATATTATTTTTTATTATCCTTTATTATCCTTGTATATTTAAGAAGCCTTTTTTTCTCTATACCTTTTTTCTAATAATAATGCCTTTTTTAATTGCAAAATTATTATAGTTATTAAAAATACATGTGTTTTTAATAATCGCATGTTTTAAAAATACATGTTTGTTTAATGTTTTGTTTGATTTTTTATTTTCGGAATGTTTTGTGTTTTTGTATATATTTGTGTTTTTGTATGTTTTTCACAACATTGTTTCCTTTGAAAAATGTTTTCCGGAAAGTTTGTTGTTAGTTTTAATATTCTATGTTTTTCAAAACCTGTTTGTTTGTTGTGTATTTTCCGGAAAGTTTGTTGTTTTTATAAATGTTTTTATAAAATGAATGTTTTCCAGAATGTTTTGTGTTTTCATGTGTTTTTTTTGTTTGCTGCTATGTTTTCCGGAAAATTTAATTAAGCTATATTTCCATATTGATTGTGTTTTTGTGTTTTTATTTTTTCTGTCACTCATTTGCTTAAACCCAATAAAAACCTCTTGTGTCAAAAATATGTTTTTAAAGTGTCAAAAAATCTTCTCTTGAATTAAAATTAAGAGAAGAGGATATATATATATAATTAAATGCGGGTTAATCCGCCAAAAATACAAAAATAAAAATTTATTTTTAGAATTATCTGCCTTTCTTTTTTTATTTCAGGCTTTATAAAATATTTTAAATTTTCAAAAGTAAAACTTTCAAGGAGTTTAAGGCACGCATATTCTTAAAAGCTTTTTAATATTTTTATTATAAGTTTGTTGGAGTGTTTTATGACGTTTGAGTAGAAATACTATAGGGAGAAGATGTTTTCCGGAATGTTTGGTCAATGTTTGTATAGAATTAATATGTTTTCCGTTTATCTTTTAATGTTCTGTTTTCCCATGTGTTTTTTTGTTTTCTTGTTTGTCTTGTGTTTTTAAAACAAGTGAATGTTTTCCGGAATGTTTTAATGTTCTGTGTTTTTATGTTTTTCCGGTTGTGTTTTCCGACTATGTTTTAATGTTCTGTTGTCTTTTGTTTTTAAAATGAATGTTTTTCCGGAAAGATTTTAATGTGTTTTTTTCTTGTTTTTAATTTTTCCGGAATGTTTTTGTTGTGTTTTCCTGAGAATGTTTTTAACTTACATAGAATAATCTTCAGAACAAAATATCCTGCCGTCATGAACAAAACATTTATTATCATTTCCAACATTTTTATTACATTTTACACATCTTAAACAATTTTCATGCCAATAACTTTTCTCTAAATTGTCTAAATTTTTGCTTAAACAAAGTAAATGCCTAAAAATTTGTTTTTTTATAAGGAGATTTTTTGTTACAAACCTTTCATGAATTCCAATTCCACAACCATCACAGTTTATAACCGATTGATATAAATTTTCACTTTGATAAGCTTTGAATGTTGCTTCACCTATTATCAATTTGTTTTTGTTTATGTTTATATTTTTTGTTAATGTTTTGTATTTTCTTATAGTTCTTTGTGTTTTTCCGGAAACTTTTGTTTTATGGAATGTTTTTCTGATTTTTATTTCCAGCATGTTTTATATTATGTTTTCCCAAATGTTTTAGATTATTCTGATTTTTCCGGAATGTTTTGTATTTTTGTGTTTTCCGGAAAGTTGTTTGTTTGTTTTAATGTTTTTACCATTATCTATGTTTTCCCTAAATATTTCATTTGTTTCCTCAAGTTGTTTTACAAAAAATGTTGTTGTTGTTGGGAATGTTTGGCAATTTAAATTAGGAGACTGTAGCCTTATAACAAAAGGAATTTTATCGTTGTTGTTTAAATTTTGACTAGAAATCGAAAAATCTAAATTTTCTGGGGAAGAAAGATTGTGTTCATGTTTAGAGGTTGATGTTGTGTTAATAGATGTGACCTGAAATTAAAAAAACAATGTTTGTGTTTTGCAATTGTTTTCCTTTAAGAATGTTTTCCGGAAAAAGTTTAATGTTTGTGTTTTGCAATTGTTTAGGAATGTTTGTCTTGTTTCCCCTTGAAATGTTTGTAAGGTTTATTAGTACTGATGTTTTGTTAGAAATGTTTTTCTGGAAGAAGTTTAATGTTTTGTTTCTTTCAAATGTTTTCCGGAAAAGTTTAATGTTTTGTTTCTTTCAAATGTTTTCCGGAAAAGTTTAATGTTTTGTTTCTTTCAAATGTTTTCCGGAAAAGTTTAATGTTTTGTTTCTTTCAAATGTTTTCCGGAAAAGTTTAATGTTTTGTTTCTTTCAAATGTTTTCCGGAAAGTTTGATGTTTATTCATCACAAACTTAAGTTTAATTTTACCAGTATGTTTTGTTCATTTTCTGAGTGTGTAATTCCATTAATGTTGTTGTTTTGTTCATTGTTTTGTAAAGCAAAAAATGTTCGTTGTAATTGACCAACTTGTTCTTCCAAATTCATTAAAATTTTAAGGTCATTAGAGTCTGATATTTTTTATAACAAAAATATTTTTTCATTGTCTTATTGTCTAAATATTCTTGGCACTTTAATAACAGCAAAAAATGTTTTCTTTTTTACGTGCCTGAGGGTTTTTAAAGTTTAGTTTCTAAAAAATAGGGAAAATGGATTTAAAGCCTTTACCTCCTATACTCTATTTTTTAAATAATAAACCAGAAAGAGTTACACTATTCAATAATTATAAGGATTAAACTCAACCAAGTCTCGAAGGCTTGGGGCGGTCTTTTGTTTTTATAAAAATAAATTTCCGGCTACATAATATCCTTTTTTTCTTCCTTTTTTACCCTTTTCGCGCGTTTTTTCATTTTCTTCTCTTATTGGGTGTATTATATATTACAGTAATAGACTAATACTTGTTTGTTTGCTCTTTACTTCAAGTCTGCCTATAAGGAAAAAGGATGTTGTGAAACACTAAGCTGATGGATTAGAAACAAAACAACTTAGAAAGTCTATTCTTCAAAAACAATGTTTTTAATGTTTTCCGGAATGTTTTAATTAAGATTTATTCAAGTTTGCGTAAATAAAAACATTCTGCAAGTTTGTAAACTTGAAAATATGTTTTCCGGAACATATGTTTTGTTAAATGTGTTTTCCGGAAAACTTTAATAAACATTGTTTTGTTTGAGTTCCTGAAAACTATTATTTAAATACAGTGTTTTGAATGTTTTCCGGAAAAAGTTTATTCTTCAGAAACATTATTTCTAATGTTTTCCGGAGAATATATATGTTCATCCCTTACTCGGAATATGCAAATTTAAGATGTATGCGATCACCTGCTCAATAAAATTCTTATTAAGTCTAAATTTATATGCGAGATATCTCAAAAACATTTTATCATTAAAAACAAAAAATTCAACAAAACAAAGAGAAGGAAGGTCTAATTACTCTAATTACTTCATTTCTTTGCCTCAAATAAATATAAAGTGTTTTAGAACGCAAAAAATTTCGTAGACGCCAATATTTGTGAAGCACATAACAATTAAATACCAACAATATAGAAACAACCAAAAATGTTGTTAAGGAAAATGTTATTATTGAATGATCATCTAATTTAAAAAGGGAAGATTAAACTTTTTATTTTATTTTTTTCCCATGGAAAGTAACCTCAGTTACTAGGAAATCTCGATTTTCCACATTTATCAGCTCATATCTTATTAAGGAGTGATCGGAGCTTGTCGGTCCCGTTAAGAAAAATAATCAGTGAACCCAGAGCTTTCAAAAGATATATAAATCAGTCAAATGGGATTGAAGCAAGTTATGGCCAATAAACAACGGAAATCGCGATTCTCCGGCCTTATCAGTTAATAACTCTCCAGAGAATTATTGGATCTCATCAGTCCTTTTGGGAAAAATAATCAGCACGCTAAGGGCTTTCCATTGATATATAAACCTTGAGAAATGATTCGAAGTTCCCCACCTTCTATCCTTCTGTATTTCCATTGGATCACAAGTCTAAGTAGCGCATATCCAAGAGGGCCAGTAACGCCAAGAATAAAAGTGAAAACTAAAAGGAGAACACAAACAGAGCATTCCATAATCTTTTTTTGGAAAAAAAATTTTTTTAGAATTTAATTTTCAATTTTTCCAACCTTTAAAGACAATAAAGGCCAAAGATATTTGTAATGTTTTTCGCCTCGTTTTCCTCCAAAAATTGGAATAATTGCTAGGAAAAATCCAACAAGAGACCAACCAATTTGTAAAGAAGTTGAAGCATCTATACGTCCAATATATGGAATAAAATAAATTAATTCTATTGCTAATCGTGTTATGTCAGCGAATATCAAGAGGCGAACAGTGTCGGTATATAAATATCAAGAGAAAATGTTTTTAAAGTTTGTTTAAATGTTTTTACAATATGTAAATGACCAAAACATGCTCTATAATTCTCTCCTAGAAAATGGGGTTGTTGGGAAACATGTTTTTGTTGATGTTGTTGTTGAGATGTTGCTCTTAAATAATTGTTGTTTGGAATCATTTGAGAATAATCTTGTTGAAAATAAAGTTTTAAAATAAAAACATGTTTTAAAACATGTTCTAAGAAATAAGTTTAGCAAATAAATAAACTTGTTTTAAATAAACTTGTTTTTACAATAAATAAACTTGTTTTAAAGGATGTTTAGAATAAATAAGTTATAAATCAAGTTTTAGAACAAATTTTGAAATGAACTTGTTTTAGAATCATAAAATAAAAACATTCTTCAAAAACATGTTCAGAAGAACTTGTTTTACAATTAACTTTAAGATTACAAACTTGAATTATTTTAAATAATGAAAAAACAAATCCATGGATAAAGAAGATTAAATGTCTGTTTAGTTTTGGGGTTGACACATCACTCAAAGACGAGAAGAAAATATATTTTAAAAAATGAGAAGAGCTCTAAATAAAACAGTCAAAATTGAATGACAAATGGCGTTTTAAACTGAAGAAAAAAACATGGAAAGGAAGGGAGGAAAAACCTTAAAAAACAATAATAAACTAAACCTTCTTTTATGAAATTTTGAAAAAAAAATATGGAGACAAGAAAAAATTATTATTAATTGTTGTTGTGAATAGGAAAGAAACAAGAATAAAACAAAAATTAATTAATAAGGTCTATGTTGAGTGTGAGGATGTTGTGGTTGTTGTTGTCCCATTCTTTGTTGTTGTTGAGACATCATAAATTGTTGTTGTTGAGGATTTATTACTCCCATTTGTTGTTGTTGTTGTTGTGGAGGAAACTGCATATTTTGTTGTTGTTGCACTAAAATATAAAATCAGAATAAAAACAAGAAAAAATCAGAAAAACATTCACAAACAACTACAATTGAAAACAGAATTGTAAAACATTTCAAAACCAAAAAAACAAACATGTTGCTTAAAAACATGTTTGTAAAACAAATAGCTTAACAACATCAAATTTTCCTGATGTTTAAATTATTTAATTTCAGAAAACATGGTGTTGTTTGTTTTACAAACATGTTTTTAAATTTACAAACATGTTTTAAGTTTTCCTGAAATAAACACATTAAATTATCCGTTTCCGGAAAACTTAGTGTTGTTTGTTTGTTTTAATATTTGTTTTACAAACATGTTTTTAAGTTTTAAATAAAAATATATTTATTACTATGTTGTTGTTGCATCATTTGTTGTTGTTGAGCTAAATGTTGTTGTTGATGTTGCAATTGTTGTGAAAAAACTACTTGTTGTCTTTGTATTTGTTGCATATTTAGTTGTTGTTGAATAAAATTTTGTTGTGAAGTTTGTTGTTGTTGTTGTTGAGATGTAGACAACATTGTTTGTTGGTTATTATTAGGTATTTGTTGCTGCATGTTTTGTTGTATATATTGTTGTTGTTGTTGGTTTGGATGTTGTATTATTTGTTGTTGTCCGTTATTATTCTGAACATTTCTTATTTGTGGTTGTTGTTGAGGAATCATTCCATGATGTTGTCCAACCATTTGATTATTTATTTGAATTTGTTGTTGTTGAGATAACTATAGAAAAAAATCGGAAACATTATAAGAGCTCCTATTTTTTGTCATAACTCTTTTCAATTTCAATATTTTTTAATGATCTATATATCATTCGAAAGCTCTGAATGTCCTTATTCCTTTTTCCAAAAGGACTGATTAAATTTGATCATTTCTTAAAAAGTTATGGCCCAATAAAGGGGAAATTACGATTTTCCGCACTTATCAGTTGATAACTCTTTGGGAAGTGATCGGATTTTGACAGTCCCTTCGGGAACAATAATCAGTAGATTTCGGGCTTCCGATTGATATATAATTGATGAGAAAAGATTAAAGTTAAAAAAAGTTATGACCGAATAAAGGCAGGAAGTCACGATTTTCTGCACTTATCAGTTGATAACTCTTTAAGGAGTCATCGAATCTTATCAGACCCCTTGGGAAGAATACTCAGCACATTCAGAGCTTTCGATTGATATATAAATCATTAAAAAAGATTAAAGTTAAAGAAAGTTATGACTCAATAATGTACATACATGAGCTTGTTGCTGCTGCTGTGTTGGTTGTTGAGGAACATTAGAATGAAACATTTGTGGTTGTTGCATTGGATAACCCCCACCACCAACCATTTGTTGTCCTTGTTGTGGCCCTCCTCCTCCAGTCATTATATTATGAGAACCATCAAAATGTCCACCAACATTTTGTTGTTGCTGCACAACTTGTACACCTCCACCTTGTTGTTGAACAATATTTCCTCCTCCTCCATCCATAATTCCTCCCATATTTGTGCCAAATTCAGTTTTCATTTGCATCCCTGCATTTTTTACGACTAGAAATTTCAAAAAAAAATTTTAAAAAAACCGTGAGCCATATTTATTTGTGATTGATGATCAACAACCATTTGTTGTTGAGGCTGTTGAGGAATAACTCCACTAGTTCCCCCTCCACCACCCAATATTACCATTCCATTTGTTGTCATTATAGGTTGTTGTTGCTGGTTTTGTTGCTTTATTTGTTGCTATAAAAAAATTTTTTTTGATAAAAAAAAAACTACTCAAGGGCATAGCCAGCCAGTGAAATTCGACCCCTAGCTACACCCTAGCTGATTAATTGTTGCTGAGGTTGTTGAGGACTATTGGGAGGAACGGATTGAGAGGAACGGATAAATGGAGCCTCTAACACATAATAGAAAAAGAAAGCGTGATAAAACAGATTTTCCAGATAAAACCTGAGAACTTTTGAGGGTAAAAAAGGGGAAAGAACCAAAAAAAATTTCCAAAAACCTGTTGTTGTTGTGTTAAATTTGAAGTATTTGTTCCCCCTCCACCATGAATAACTTGTTGTTGTCTGAGTTTCTTTGCAGCAGGTGGTTCCATTGTTGGAGGATTATGTGTATGTGCTGGAACTGTTGGGGGAACAGCGACTACTGGTAAAGTTGGAGCCTTCAAGAAAATTTTCTTAATAAAAAATTTTTTCAAAATAAACCTGTTGTTTAGATCCACTATTTCTATCTTCTGGTTCATCCTTAAGAAATTCCCTTCTAGGATATGGTATTTGACATCCAGCAAAAACATCACTTGCAGGTGTTGGTTCAAGCTACATGAAAAAAATATTTTTAAGATTTTAAAGATTTTCGGACAAATAAATTCATTTGCGGACAAAATTTTTTTCATGTTAAATTTTCTCAAATCAATTTAAAAAAAAACCTTAAAATATTTATGCTCCTTTGCCTCAGCTGCAGTTATTCTTTTTTGTGGATCCATAGTTAACATTCTATCCAAAAGAGAAAATGCTTGTTCCCAAATTGGTGGTTCAGTTAATCCACTTGTATGTCTATATTTTTCCATATGTTTTTTTAATGATGAACCTTTATATTTTCCTTCTCTTCTTGGTTTCTCAAAATCGTCATAAAGTTTTGAATATCCTGGCATTTTCTTGTAAAAAATGAAAAAAAAAAGTTATTAAAGATTTGCGGACAGAATTTGAGGACAGAAAAAATTTCGGACAAATTTACGAATTCCAAATATGGCTACAAGGTATGATGCTGATACCAAATGCCAAACCAAGCCCTCAAAACCGCCGAAATACCTAAATATGGACGGCCACGATATCTTTAAAGAATGAAAATGTGTTTACGAGAGCCTCAAATAAACACAAAAAACTCATTTTTTAAAACAACCTTTATATCAGGCCATTCATCAAGATGTGGATATCCCATCACAGAAAATATTTTGTCTAATTGTGCGGGATGATAAGGAGTTTGAGATTTTATATCTTCCTTAAATAAAATATGAAAAAAAAATATTCTTAAAACAAAAAAACCTCAGGACAAACAAAAATAGGTTCAGATGTTAATAATTCAGCAAAAATACATCCAATTGCCCATATATCAATTCCCTTAAAAGAAAAATTTTAGTATAAAGAGATAAAAAGACTATTTATCTCTAGACACTCGGAACCCTTCGCAATAATTTAAAAATTCAATCTCATGTTTAAAAATTATTTGTAAACTTTAAAAACACATTCATACAGAAAAAGAAGCAAGAAAAAGCTGGCATTCATCAACCAGGTTCGAACCTACGCCACTCTACCAAACCCCTATACCACTAAACCACACCACCTAATCCTAGAAAACATTTAGAAACCTTTGTATAATGTTTTGAACATAACAAAAGTTCAGGTGCACGATACCAAAAAGTAACAACAACTGGGTCTAAATCAGATAAAGGCTATAAAAAATTAAATCAATTTTATTTTTAAAATAAAAAAAAACCTTTAAAGGCATATGAAAAACTCTAGCAAATCCCATATCGGCAATTTTAACTCTTCCACGTTCAATTCCTGTTCCTTCACCCATAACGAGTATATTGGCTGGCTTTATTAAAAATAAATTTTATTTTTCAAAATTTTTTTAAAGGGTCAGTTGAATTTAGGCTTTCAAACTCCGCAAGTTTTCTTCCAAAACTTCGCACACTTGAAAAATTTCCCCTCTGGAAAAACGTCCTTATGGAACGATAAAGTCATGTTAGAAAGACTTTCGGAGGGACTACGTTTGACTGGATCCTTTAAACAACAAAACATACTGGAAAAATTATTGCGGATAAAACTTGCGGACATTTGAAAGTCACAAAACAAGTCCTTTTTTAATTAAAAATTTAAATAACCTTCAAATCTCTATGCATAATCCAATTATCATGTAAATAATTAATTCCTTCCAATATTTGATAAAGCAAACTTTTCACCATTCCTTTAGGAACCTTTCAAAAAAATTTCTTAAAAAATTCAAAAAAAAAACTCAAACCATAACAGGACGATTTTTTTGTTTTGCTGCTCTATGATATTTTATAATATGCCACAAATCATGTTCAGCATAATCAAAAAGTAACCAAACACGTTTTTCAGCAGTTAGGAAAACACGCAATAATTTAATTATATTTTGATGACTTTAAGAAAATTTTCAGAAAATTTTTAAAAATTTAGAAAGAACAAACTTCAATTCCCGCAAAAGAGAAACTTCACGACACGCAGACATTGAAAATCCTTGTCCTAAAATTAAAAAAAAAATTTTTTACCCCAAAAAATATTAAAAAAACCTTCAATAAGTTTTAAAGCAAAAGCTTTATTTTCCGATCCAATAGGTGCATTTTTTAACATTGCTTTGTAAACATGTCCATATGTTCCTCTACCCACCTTTTTAAAAAAATAATTTTTTTGATTTTAAAGATCTTTTAAAAATTTTAAAATTAAAAAACAAAATTTTTCAAAAAAATTCCTTGAAATTTCCTAAAATTTTTAAAATTTCATTAAAATTTTTTTCGCAAATTTTTCAAAATTCTTCGAAAAATACATTGATTAAAAAAATTATCTAAAAAATAAAAACAACCTTATTTCCTTCATAATTATAAATATCTTCAACTTTTTCACGTCTTCTAGACAATTCTTCTCTAAAATTTGCATCAACCATAATAATATTAAAAATTAAATTAAAAAATTAGTTGTCAAAAAAGATTTTTTTAATTAAAAAATATATAAATATATAAAAAAATATTTTAAAAATAAAAAAAAATTTCAAAAATTTTTTTTATTCAATTTCTACCTGAATATGAATCTATGCTATTAAAAGCATGGCAAAAACAAATAAAAGTGTTTAACAAACAACAAAACTATAAAAAGGGAGAGAAAAAAAACTTGTAAAAATAAACCTGCCTTTTAAACATGTTTTACAATTAAATTTGTTTTTACAATTCCGAAAAAACAAATTGTAAAAACTTTTCCGGAAAACAATAATAAAATAAACTTGTTTTTATAATTTGTGAAATAAAAACATGTGTTTTTCAACTTTTAAAAACATTCCGGAAAAACATAAATGTTTCTCTTGTGCGTTTTCATTCTGAAACACCTATAACAACTTTCCCTTTAAAAAGAAAAATATTTTACAAGCTTTCTTTTCCAATAAAAAAATTTAAGGTCAAATAATTTTTTGATAAACTCTCATTTTTCTTTTGATTTTTTAATAAACCTTCAATAACAATAAATTTCTTCTAATTTTATTTATAGATCCTTCCAATATTTTTTGAGCATTATAAGCTAATATATAAATACCATAAAGATAAACACATATTCCTGCAGCTAATAATAATTCAAAAATTGCAGGTTTTACAATGTTTGCAGTCAATGTATCTTCTGGAAAAAATTAGGTGTTTATAGTTATTTTTACAATTGTAAAACAACATGTTTTTATGCTTAGCTTGTTTTTTGCAAGTTTTAGCTTGTTTTTGCAAGCTTGTTTTTGCAAGTTTGTTAAACATTGTAAAATTGTAAAAACATTGTAAACAATAACATGTTAAAAACAATGTTTTTACAATTCTAAAATAAACTTGTTTGTAAAACTTTAAAAAAACTTTGTTTTTACAATTAGAAAAAACAAACTTGTTTTTTACAGTTATAAACTTGTTTTAAAACACAAAATAAACTTTGTTTTTACAATTTAAAACAAACTTGTTTTGAAACAATTATTTAAATTTAAACTTGTTTTAAATAAACTTGTTTTTTACAATTCTATAAACAAAACAAACTTACCAATAATTTCATACAAAACAAAATCATTATTTACAACTTCAGACACTAACGAAGTATGTGAAAACTTTTTTACAACTTGTTGTAAATTTGCAATTAATTGTAATTGTAATGTATTTGTAGGTCTAGGTTTACTTCCAAACAATTTAATCCAAACTGCCAATCTTTTCCGGTCAACATTAATTAATTCATTTAATAAAAGAGAACATTCTTCTTTTGTTTCTTTTAAATTTGTACATAAATTTGAATCCAAATTGAACACAAAAGAAATTAATGAACTTGAAATTAAACGAGCATTTGCTTCTAATATTGAATAATCTAATTGTTTGGGTGTATCTACCATTGAATTTCTGAAAATAAAAGAAAAAGAAATAGTATATAAATATTAGATAGAGACTTTCCGGAAAAGTATAGAATATTCTAAAAACATTCCGGAAAAACATCAGAATAATTGTGTTTTTAAAAACATCAGAATATCTATAAAACATTCCAGAAAACATAACCAGAATATTCTAAAAACATTCCAGAAAAACATCAGAATTGTAAAAAAAAACATATAAACATCTCCATAAAAATACAAAATTGTAAAAACACAATTTTGACAACTTTTCCGGAAAGTATAGAATAATCAGCGTATTCATAAAAACATTCCGGAAAACACATTAGAATTGTAAAAACATTTTCAAGAAATTTTTCCGGAAATTGTAAAATACAAAAACATTGTTTGTTTAATTTACAATTGTAAAATAAACTTGTGTTTTTCTAAAAACACAATTTACAATTATTATAAAACTAGAAACTTTATTTTTTGCTTCATACACAAATTTAACGAGTATAAAGCAAAATTAATTTAAAAAATTATTTTCCCCTCACCTTTCCGCATCATCAAATTTTTCAAAATTAGATAAAGTTAATGAATGTATTCTTCTAATATTATAAATTTCATGTTCCCAAACCAATTTATCTGCTCCCAAATTAATTTTTTTAGTAACCAAATTTATTTTCTTTTTATTAATTCCAAAATTTTGTAATGTTGAAATAAATTTTGAAGTTATTGAGGCTGTTGAAGGGGCTTTTGATAAATGAATAAATAATGGTTGTTGAGTATTTTCTTTTGAAGTTGCTGCTAATTTTCTTCCTAAACCATCCAAACATATCGCTAAAGCTATTTTTTTGTCTGAAAAAATTTTTTTTTAAACATTTCTAAATTTGCGGATAAAAATTGCGGATTTTTTTACTTAAAAAATTTCCAAAAAATTCAAAAAAATTTTTAGCCAATACATAGAACCTAATAAACACCTACTATCTAGTCAAAAAAGACTTCTACTGCTAATTAATTAGTTGATAAATTTGCCCAATTAAATTAAAAACTTGCTGATAAAATTTGCGGATTTTCTGAGAAATAATCGAAAAAATACCCCCACTAAATCCATTAATTTTCTAAAAGAATAATAACAAAAAAGAAACAAACCAGAATGTTTTTCATTAAAATCGTCAATAAAATTTCGACTTCCTTGAAAACTAAATTTCCCTGCTGCAGACAATACAAATACCAAATTATAGCGGGCGCCATGTGAAGGTAAAGAGTATAATTGATGGAATATAGCAAGTAATTCTAAAAGTATAGCTACTCCACTTCCATTAGAATCTGAACCTGTTGTTAAACCCTTTAAGAAAGAATATTTTTTGAACTGCTCCAACTTGAGGTTTCCTCAAGTTGGAGCAGTCCAACAAACTAACTCCATCTTGAGACTATTTTTAACCAAGGATTTGTATAGAAAAACAGATTATAAAATTAAAAAAAAACAAACCGGTACAACTCCATAATTATCATAATATGCCACAATAAATAGATAAGGAAGTCCTCTTTCCTGAGCGTTTAATTGAGCCTAAAAAAATTCCAAAAAAAAATAAAAAATAAACACTTATTTATCTCCCCACACGTCCGCAAATTTCTTTTCTTCTCCTTGCTTTCTTTTTCTCCTCTCATAAGAATTGTCAAGGATTGATAATATTCTAGTTTTTAATTTTTACGAGAGAAGAAAGAATGAAAAGAAAAGAAAAAAATATGCGGAAGTATGGGGGAAGAGAAGAAAACGAATTTTGCGGACAAATATTTGCGGACAAAAATTTTTTTTATAAAAAATTACAATAACGTTGTAGACTTTATTATTAGCAACATTTCCAACTGCTGGATTAGTGGAACTTATTTGGTAATTATCCGCCACAACAGAATTTATTAATTGTTGAAATGCTGTTGGTGAACGGCCTGAATTTGTTGAAATACTTGACAATAAAAATTGAAGGTCTGAGGAGTCTGGAGCGAAGTATACAGCCAATTCTGTTTTTAATGAAGCAAATTTTTGTTCAATTGAAAGAAATGCCTAAAGAGAAAAATTTTTGTGACAAATGAGAAAAATTGAGGGGACTGACCATTATGAAACGTAAAAATTTTTTTCTAACTTCAACCCAAAAATCGAAGAAACGACACGTAAAAGAAACCTGATACTCATTTTTAGTCAATTCATTAACATCTTTTGGAAGTATAATTAAAACGGCACCAAGCACCGCCGAAAATTTGTCTTCAAAATCAACACCAATTAAATCCCACCATTTAATTACGACACATTTGCGAAGTGCAGATTCGTTTATATCAACAGCTTGGTACATAACCTTGAAGAAAAAATAATTTATAATAAGAATTTCTGAAATCCAGCCCATAAACTAAAGTTGGGTCTGGGGTCAATGACTGGTTTTTTCATTCCACAGACCCAGCCATTTTTGGGCTTCCTGGACCCAAAAATAGAACATAAACTACAGGTTAATAGACTTCAGGTTCATAGATCTATATAACACAGGCCAGTAAATACAAAAATTATTCCACTCAAAACCTCTAACTTTTCAGAATAACATTGAGAAAGTCTGACCATTATGAGTCAATTAAGGAAGAAAAAGCGGAAGGGAACTAAGAATTACCCAGGGAAACTCAGAACTACCCAACTTTTATTTAAAAAAATCTCTTCAGACAAACCTTCCACGATTTACTTCCAAAAACTTTTCCAGAAATTTCATATTGTTGTAAACGATAAGCACGTATTTCAATATCCATTTTATTATTTTCAAAATTTGTAGAAGTCCCTCCTCCACTAATTGCAGCAAAAATTCCACTAGGCATTAAAATCCAAATCCATAATATTGTCCATATATTTTTTAAAGCATCAAATAATTGTTCTTCAGTCATCTTAAAAAAACGATTTAAAGAAATAAAAAGGAACCTCAAAAAAATTTTTTTATAAAAACACTCCCAAGAAAAAACAAAAAATTTGTATTGAACACATTTTGCCAATTCCATATTTTGCCAATAAGGCTATAAATTCACGTTTCGCCAACAAGCATATTGGGAAAGTGTGTATTTTTAGCCATATTGGCGAAATATAATTTTGGCAAAATGTGTCGTGGCAAAATTTGCTGTCTATCACCAATATCTATACTATTTTCTCTCTTTAACGTCGCGTCTCTCTCGATAAAGCTACATCTGTTTCTATTTTCTTCTATAACCTCCAAGTTTACATTATCTCTCACAAAAATTCTAACATTTTAATTTACTCTAATTTCTCTCTTTTCTATACTCTCTCACCTATTTATTTTTCTATTTTTAACCTTGTCAAACTTACTCATAAACAAAAGTTTTTGGCGAAATGACTTTTCTATTACATTTCCGGTTTCACAGGCACAAGCTCAAACGGCGCGCGACCACAACGGCGCAAAGCCATAACTTGCTTCAAGATTTTCTAATCTTTCCAAATTTGGTATTAAACGATTCCTCTCATCGAGATAAAGAGATCGGTACCAATATTGACAAGGGCCAGACATTTTCCAGCAAATTGTGGCTTTGCGCCGTTATGGCCGCGCGCCGTTTTGTACCCCCAAACAGTCATCCCAAGCATTTTTCTTTCTAAAATTCCTCAAATTTTTTCAAAACTTTTTTTTCTTTAAATTTTCGATTAGATACTCTAAAAATACATCAATTTTATGTATTTGTTTGTATGAATTCTACTACAACAAAAACAAAATCAACAACTAGCAACAAACCTAACGGACCAATTAATGAATATATAACTACCACTACTGTGATAACAAACGAACCAACTTCAACAACAACTACAACTAGAATGGCTACAACAACAGTTTCTACTACTTCTACTTCTGCACCACAAGTTACTCCACGTGCTACTTTTAGAGATTTATGTTCACTTTTTTGTTGCCCTCCATTTCCTTCTTCTATTGTTGCTAAATTGGCTTTTATGCCACCTGAACCTAGTTATCGGATTTTGACTAGTGATACTGGGAGGTTTGTTTTTTCTTTCTTTGTTTTTATTTGTTAAAATTCGCTTTGGGCTTCTATAGTAAACCTTTGTGATTAAAAAATTTTTTTGCGGACAAAAATTCTTTGTCCACAACTTTTTTGCGGACAAACTCTTAAGTATTACCTTCTCTTATTAGAAGACCATCCCAGCTTTTTTTGAAATTAAAATTTTTTTTTGCGAACTGAATTTTTACGGACATTCTTTGCGGGCAACCTCCTTAACCTTGAATCCTTATCATAAACTCAGCCATATTCCCATTCCCTCCCTTCTCTTTTTAATCAAATAAAAATGTATTTTTCTAGGACCTCATTGGAGCTGGTAGAAAATCGAACAGGTTCTGAATGGCCACATGGACAAGGTTTTTCTTTTAACAAAATTTTCTTTTAACTCCTCTAGTTTTTAGAAGAACTCAAAAACATTACCGTCTTTTTTGCAAAGACTTCTCGAAGAAATAAAATTGCTTGTATGTTTATTAAACCAATTATACCTACACGCTTTACTATTTTGTTTTCTCATGGTAATGCTGTTGATATTGGACAAATGTGTTCTTTTTATGTTTTGTTGGGTTATCGACTTGGATGCAATGTTTTTGCTTATGATTATTCTGGTTTGGATTTTTTTTTAAATATTTTTCTGGGATTTTTAGGTCTAAGAATTTGGGAATTAATGAGGATTTGGATATGAGTCTAAGGATTTGGATACGAGTATAATGATTTGGGAACAAGAAAAATGTAAGGGAGGGTTAGTTTGGGACTCCGAGCCTGTCCGTGATTAAGGTTACAAGGACGATTGAAAAATAAATATTTATTCTTCCAATAGAGATTAAAACACAGATGAGACCTTTACCTTTCAATAGACTTTTAACCTTCCTCTTCCTTTTTTCAACACCTCGGGCATGTCCAGAAACATAAAAGTTCCAACATTTTTGAAGGTTATGGCCAGTCAACTGGACGCCCTTCAGAAAAGAATCTTTATGCAGACATTGCAGCAGCTCTAAAAGCCTTAGAGACAAAATGCCAAATTCCACCAGAACGTGTAATTTTGTATGGACAAAGTATTGGGACTGTGCCATCAGGTTTTTAATTTTCAAAAAAAAATTTGCAAAAAAAAATCCTTTCCAACAGTTGACTTAGCCAGTAAAAACCCACGTGTTGCTGCACTTATTTTACATTCTCCTTTACTTTCTGGTATGCGTGTAGCATTTCATGGAATTCAACGAACTTGGTGTTGCGATGCTTTTCCTTCTATTGAAAAAATTCCACGAGTTTCTTGTCCAACGTTGGTTATTCATGGGACGGAGGATGACGTAATTAAAAGAGAAAAAATCTTTGAAAAGAATTTAAAAATTATTTTTAGGTTGTTGACTTTTCTCATGGGGTGACTATTTATGAACAATGTCCAACTTCGGTATATTTTTTTTAATATTTTTAAACTTCCCGGAAAACGCGCACTTAAAACTTTTCTCAAGAAAATACACGAAAATCAGAAATTCCGGAAAACACAACTGCTATCGCAATATTTAAAACTAAAAACAAGAATGTTCTAAAAACATTCCGGAAAACACAAAAACCAGAATAAATCACACACACCTTCCGGAAAACATGTTTCTAAAACATTTCGGAAAAACACAAACACAGAATATTCAGAAACTTGTTTTTTTTTCTTTCTTTTTCAGGTTGAACCTCTCTGGGTTTCTGGTGCAGGTCATAATGACGTTGAAATGCATGCAGCATATCTTGAACGCCTTAGAGCATTTATTGAAGGAGAGGTTTTTTCTTTAAAAAAAATTTTTTTTCTTGAATTAAATTTTCTCTTTCAAGGTCTCATCCATTCGTGAAGATCACCAACATAATAAACACGAAAATTCGGAACAGAAGCAACGCAAAAATTCGCGGTCGGCTTCTCGTTGATTTGTGTTTGGAAGTAAAGAAGAAATTGTGTAATATATAAAAAAATATAATTTAACTCAAAAGGAGGAGGGGATATAAACGGGAAGTAAAAAGGTTTATACTATATATATTTTTTAAATTAATTTTTTCTTTGTTTTTTGACACACATAAATTGTGGTTTAAAAAAATAATATTTTTTCTAAAAAAATGTTGTGTTTTTGGGGATATTTTTAACTAATGTGATGTAGAAATACATTTTTCTGGTAGTCTGCTGAAAAAAGTACTTGCAACATTTTTATGTTTTTTGGGTATTTTTAACGCGCATCCATTTTTTCGGCAAAAATTTTTTCCCAATTTTTCGAATTTACGACACTTCCAAAATTTTCTAAAAAAAAAAGAGTAACACAACAATTTTTTAAAAATATTATTTTTAACCAAATATTTTTTTAAATATAAAACTACCTAAATTCTGCTTCTTGCTTTCTTCTTTTTTTTGAAATTATTTTTTTGGGTCTAAATATTTTTGGGGACATTAATTATATATAAAAAAGAATTTTTGTATTATAAATTGTGCTAATTGAGGGAAATATAAAACTAAAATATTCTCCTTTATTCTCGTATTTTTTTGTTTTCATTATTTTATTGACTTCTTATTTGTTTTTCTAAACTACAATTAATTTTTTTAAGAAAAAAAAATAATAAATTGGTTGGTTATTTAGCTGCTGAATATACAAAAAAGGGGTAGGGCATGGTCTACCAAAAATTTTTTTGTTTGGCCCCAAATAATCAATTTTTGTTTCTAAATTTTAATTATCCAATTTATTATTTTTTTAAATGTTGTTTTTTTGGCTTTTTATACCTGTAAGGAATTACTATTTTTGCTAGCATGAAAGAAAAAAAATCCTGGCCAAAATTTTTACCTTTTTTCTTTTTTTTTGTAAAAAATGTTTACAAAATAAAATTATTAAAAAAGTTTTTTAAAATTAACAAAAACCACCCTTCTTCTGGCACTTTAAATAAAAAAATATTTAATAACCTCCTTAATTTTCTAAGGTGGTCAAATTTCGAAAGAGGGAGATTGTGGGGAAATTTTCCTAAAAAAAACTTTTTAATCTCGCCAATAATCAGAATAATTCCACGACAGTTCCCGGGTATTGTTAAAAACGATTTTGCTTGAAACCCCATGAAAACTCCACCTTATTTGAAACTTGGAATCGCCTGGTTAGGAAAAATGTCAGGTCTAATTTCAAGCCGAAAAAAGGAAAAATTCAGAGGTAACACAACCCATCCTTGGCAGAAATCACATGTTGGATGTGCATCCTTTTTGCCTCTATCATTAATAAAAGAAATTAATAAGAAACCTTTTTAATTTTCATAATAAACTATCAGGATCATCATCCTCATCAATTTGATTTTTCTTTTCATCTTTGTTTATTTCCATTTGTAGTACTTCATTCCAATCAATTTTGAATTTGCAGTAATGAGAAATTTTACAAACTTTTGGGTAATACTTTATAAAGTTGCCCTCTCCGTTTTCATCTATTTTCATGTAAAAATTTTTTTTTTATTTTTAGTAGCGTTTAGGCATAGGTCTAAGATACCCAAATTTAAAAAAGAAAGTAAATCGTTGCCCTAAGAGTATAACTCTGACCTCATCCCAAGCCTGTAGCAACATCTCCCCACCTCTGAACGTGGTGAAACAAATTACTAGAGCAATAAATGCCGGGGGGATTCCGGAAAACAAGTAAAATCTTTTACCCAATATTTTTAGTTTTAATGGCCCACTCTATTTTTTTTTATAAAATACAGAGTAGTGGAGAGTACAAATGACTGTCCTCAAAAATCCCCCTCCCTATCCACTTAATTTACCTAATTTAATAAATAATTAAAAACCTTCAATTTTGCATAATGATTCCATTTTTGTTTCAATATTCCCTTCATCTTCTTCTTCCTCTTCAGAATAAATTTTAAAATTTAATTTGCGTCCATAATATTCAATTTGTGTCGAATTCAAATTTTTAAAAATTAAAGCATTTCCAAGATAACATTTTACAAAATATTCAAAAAATTCAAGTTTTGACAATTTTGACCATTCTAGCAATTTTGTTTCATTTTTTGATAAATCTGGCTTTAATAAAATATTTTGTAAAGGTTGCCCAAATGATTTAATTAATTGTAAACGAATAAGTGATGAACAATTAAATGTTTGTTGAAATGTTGGAGGGAAGGCTATTTGCATTAAAGGGATCTAAAAATTAGAATATTTGTTTTATTTTTTTTAAAAGCCTTCCGGAAAACACACACACATAAAATATCCCGGAAAACAAGTAAAATTATTTTAAGCTTTCCGGAAAACACAGAAACAAATTTTAAAAACATGTTCCGGAAAACATATTAATAAAACATATAAAATCACTTTTTAAACATCTTCCAAAAAACACAAAATAAAAATAACATTCCGGAACAGAAAAATACAACTCTAAGTTTTACCTCAATACACGGCCAAAGTATAACAATATCAACAGCAAAAGGTATTTCATTCTCCTCCGAAATAATTGTAAAAGCACTTCTGGCAAGAACAGGCATTGCAGAAAGCATTTCTAAAATTTAAAAAAAAATTTTTAATTTCAAAAAAAATTTTTTTTCTCCCATACCAGGATTAACCAAAGCAGAATGCCTTCGTAGCCATCCATACAATTCCATAGGAAAATTTTTTTCCCAATCTGTTTCATCTTTTAAAGAATGTAATTGAAGGGACATTCCATTGTTTGGTTCAATTAACGCTATTTGGGTAGAAATAAAACCAGAATTATTATTACAATTAAAAGTTCCAGTGGATGATGGTCGTTTACTCCTTGTTATGTTTTGCTAATTGTGTAAAATTTCAGAATAAAACTTTCTTATAAACACATAAAATCAGAAACTTTCCGGAAAACAATTAAAAATATTCTAAACCTTCCGGAAAACACAAAAACAGAAAATAATTCCAAAAAAACATTAATTAAACAAAACTTTCCGGAAAAACATTTCAGAATATTTAATAAAATCAAAAACACAAAAATCAGAATATATTCCACCAACATTCCGGAAAACATATAAAAATGTTTTTAAAAATGTTTTGAACAGCCCAAAAATCAGAAACATTCTAACTTTCCGGAAAACATGTTTTTAAAACAACCTAAAAAATTCATAATCAAAAACATTCCCCCAAACATTCCGGAAAAACATCTAAACATTTGTTTAGTTATATTCACCTTGTTTACTAGTTTCACTAATTTAGGAGTTTCCACTATACAAGATTCTGATGAATTTGTTGTTGTAGTAGCTTCATTATTTATTTTTGAATGTTTATCAATATCTTTTGCTAATACAAAACAATTACAACTTCTACATTGAATTAATTGTTTGAAACGTTTTTTGCTTGAAGAAGAATTGTTGTTGTTGTTGCTATTGTTGTTAAAGCTATTGTTGTTACTAGCACCTTCACCATTCATTTTCTCTCCTATTTTCTGCTTGAAAAAAATTCAAAAATTAATTTTTTAATAAAATATAAAAAAAAGTATTTTTATTTAATAAGAAATTTTTTTAATGAAAAAAAATTATAAACAAAGGAAAAAAAATTATTTTCTAATCAAAATGAGATACAATTTTTTTAAATGGCAAATATTATATAATATCCTAAATTTAAAATGCGCGAAAGATTTGTTTGATAAAAATTCAAGTGGAGAAATGATAGAGAAAAATGCAAAGGTTAAAGTATTTTAAAACAGAACAGGAAAAAATGGTGTATTTTCCGGAAAACTTGGAAAAGCAGAATGTTTGTATTTTTGTTATAACAAGTTTATTAAAATGTTTAAAGTTTTCCGGAAAACATACAAAACCGGAATTTGTTGGAAATAATATCTGGAGAATAATAAAAATCAGAATATCAGAAATAAAATCAGAAAAACACCAGGGAATTTCCGGAAAACATGAAAAATGTTTGTGTTTTTGTTGTGTTTTGCAAATTAAATGTTTAAATTTTTTGTGTTTTCCGGAAAAACATACAACCAGAACTTATAGGATATAATATCAGGAAAACAATAAAAATCAGAATATGTGTTTGTGTTTTTGTATTTTATATAATTATGCTAAAAACACAAAGTTTTAAGTTTTTGTATTTTTGTTTGTTTGGGAGGTAAAAACATTATTTAAAAACATGAAACTTTTTAAGATGAACATAGCCTATTAGCAGCAGCATTAACATTCCACTGTTCACAATCTAAAGCGGATGCCGCTAATTCTCTATCTGTAGCCAAACCCATTTCTAAAAGCTTATCAATTTTTAATTGTTGTATTGCCCTTTCAGCATCAAATTGATTACGCCAAAGTTGTTGACGGCATTGTTCTAGGCTTTAAGAAAAAAATTTTTTCTTAATTTATTTGACCGCAAAAATTTTTGCGGACAACTTTTTTTGTCCGCAAAAAATTTCTTTAAATTGAATTTTGGGGCCATAAAGGATCATTTTTTCCAAATTATAAAAAAATTAATGCACATTCCCCTTTAAACTTTTTTGATCTTGCGGATAAAAAATTGTGGGAACCCTTAAGTATAAAAAGTCCTCCCCCCCTCCCCACAAAAAAATTTTTTTATTAAAAGAAAACAAACACAAACCTAGCAAAATCTACACTATCTTTAACTTGTTTTAATAGAGCATCGGTATCCAATTCGCTTAAAGTAACAATTTGATGTTGAGGTATTTTTTGTTGAATATTTATATTATTTGTAGTGGATGATAGTTCTTGATGTTGTTGATGAGGTATTATTATTGGATTTAATAATTTTGGAATATTATTTGGATGGCCAAAAGTATTTGAATTAATAAAAGAAGAAGAAGATGATTTTTGCTGTTCAATTTGTTGAGTTGGTAAAATAAAAGAATTTGCGGACAACTTTTGCGGACAAAAATTTCTTGCGGACAAATTTTGCGGACAAAAATTTTTTAAAGAGTTTTCTTCAAAATAATTTCCTCCATCATTTTTTGAGATTAACTGCTCTCCTTGTTGTAATTTTCTTGTGGAATTATTAATATCAAAAATTAAAGCATTATTAACTAAAACGGATTGTTGTTGTTGAATAGGATGTACAATAGCAACATTAATATTATTGCTGTTAAAACCACCATTACAAGATTTGTGTATCTCACGATATGGCAATTTTGTATTTAATAAAGTTTTTATATCGTCTTTTACCTATAAAAAGAATTTTATTGGAAAATTTTCTAAAAATTAAAAAAATTATTTGCGGACAACTTTTGCGGACAAACTGTAAAAACACTTTTTTAACAAACCCAAAATAAGAATGATCAATAAAAATGGTAAACAACCCACACCCTAAATAGTTAAAAAAAACCATTTCCATTACCACTCAATTATATTTTCACCTAAATTGTCCGCAAAAAGGGTGACCGCAAAAATTTTTGTCCTCAACTTTCAGAATTTTTCTAAATTTTCTTCATAAAATAAAAACTAGTATACCGTAAAAGGATCATCTACTAAAGAATAAGGTTGTTTTGTTGAAGTATCTAAATGTTGTTGTTGTTGTAATCCTTGTTTCATTTCATCAGAAAGAAAATGTGCAGATTTTGGTCTTTGTGTTGCTAATTGTTTTTGTTGAGGAAGAAAATTATTTAAATTTAAATTAACAAATTGTTCTTTTGATAAATCCAAGAGTAAATTTGTATTTGCTGTTTTAGTAAAAGGAATATTCTCAATTTTTGAAATTTTTTGTTGATCAACATTTTTTGTTAAATTTTCTTTACTCAAATCTGGAGGGGTTAAACTAAAAAAATAATAAAATGATTTTTAATCAAAAATTAAAGAAACCTGTTAGTTCGTGAAATTCGATTTGGACGAGGAATTGACATTGAATAATCATATTCTTAAAAAAATATTTGAAAAAAAAATTTGCGAAAAAAATTTTCTTGCGAACACACATTATTTAGTTTTATATTTAGTTTTATATTTTTATATTATCACTTATTTAGTTTTCTATTTTATAAATACAAAAAAATTTTCTATACAGATAGACAAAAATTTTTCAGTATTTATTTGGTAATACAACACCATTTCCAATGTTTGACAAACGAATTTTGAGGGAACTAGAAAAAATTCCCAAAACAAGAAACAAATTTTTTTATTAAAAAATTTAAAAAAAAATACTAGATGAAGATGTTGCAGATGCATTTGTACCATTTGACAGCCCATTATTTTTACTAGTTGGAGGAGGTCTCAAAAATATAGAATTTAATGAAGGTTTTTGTTGCTCTTGTTTAATTCCTCCAATTGTTGGTAAAGAATTTTTACGTAAAATTCCATTTTCTTCATTTTTATTATTTTTAGTAGTAAAAGGATCAAAAAGGTCAACATCAAAAATTGATGTCGGTTTATCATTGATTTTTGTCGTTGTTATTGTTCTATGGTATATTTTATTATCTTCCTTTTCCTGCTGAGATTTTGCTTTAAAAAATTAAATAAAAATTATTTTGAATCTAAAAATCAGAAACTTTTTTTATCCGCAAAATTATTTTCTAAAAGCTATTTCAGGAAGGGTTGCAATTTGTGTACACAAAAAAATCCAAAAAAGGAGTAGGAGGATCCAGCTTCAACTCAAGCACCCTACGCTAGCCTTAGTATCTTCTTCACAGAATTATTAATCTTTATCAAAAATTTCCAAAACTTGCGAACAGAAAAGAATTTGCGGACAAAAAATTTTTTTGCGGACTTTCCGCAAAATTAAAAATTTAACACAAAATAAACACAAACCTTCATTCAAATTTGTAAAACTTTTACTATTATTTTTAACACAATTTTGTAAATTTAATAATGATGGCACAATTAGTGGAGGTTGTTGGTTTGTATTAATATTTATTGTAGATGCACCAATTATTGGATTTTGTAAATATATTTGGTCAATATGGTCTACATGACCCCAACATTGACGCTCATCTAAATCCCCATGACCAGTATGAATAAATGAACCTAGAAAATTTTTTTAAAATTAAAAAAAAAATTGCGGACAGCATTTGTGGAAAAATGACATTTTATCCCATCAACAAAAAAATTTTATAAAATAGGACATATTCTCCAAAACATCGTGACCCGTAAAAAAAATTTTTTTTAATTACAATCTTCAAAAATAAAACTAATTTTTAGGAAAAAATTTAAAAATTAACAAAATTGATAAATTAACCCTACCAACAACAGGAAAAGAAATTTCTCCTCTTTTTGATTCTTTTAATTTTATTGTTGTTGTATTATTTGTTATTGTTGTTTTATTAGAAGAAACATTATTAATTTTTGAAAAATTTTCCTCATTTCCTCCTTCATTATTTAAAACACAACAAATTAATTTTGGAAATTGACCAAATTGTCTAGTTTTTAAATTTTGTCCAAAATAAAAATTTAAATTTTTTTCACAAATCAAACAAATTTGATCTCCTTGTGAAACATTGAAAAATGTTGCTTTTTTATTAAAATTAATTTCCTCAGTTAATTGCGTTGCTGAATTTGATAAAGAATTGTTAATATTATTATTGGTATAAGATTGACGACAAACAACGTGTGTAAATTTAATCTGAAAAACAAAAAAAAATCAGAATTACAATTAAATGTTTTTACAATTCAAAAATAAACTTGTTTTCAGAATTACTTAAATAAAAATTACAAACCAGAATTAATAAAAAAAAAGACTTATTCTGATTTTCATTTGTGTTCTAGATAAATGGTCAAGTTTAATTCTGGTAATTACAACTTGACCAGAATTTTTCCTATTAATTCTGATCTCAAGTTTATTTATTAATTCTGATTTTATGTGTTTTTACCCTTTCTTTTACAAAAACACACAAACATGTTTAGCTCAAATAATTCTGATTTTTTAAAAACATGTTTTGTTTTGTATTTTCTCTCCTAGTTTTTAAAATTAAAACAACACAAACATCCAACAACATTTTCCTCAAATGAACAAATTTAGGTCTTTGTTCAGGTTCATTATACCAACACATTTTCATAATTTCATAAATTTGTGGAGAACAATATTCTGGTTGTTTAAGACGTTGACCTGATTCAATTATTTGAAGGACCTTAAAAATTAAAATTTTTTCTCTTTTATTTCTTTTTTTGCAGAAAATCCGCAAAAAAATTTTTTTTTAATTTTTAAAAAATTTTTCAAAAAAAAAAACCTCAGCAGCTCTATAACCAGCCCACGGCTCTTCACAAAATGTATATAATTCCCACATTGTAACTCCGAATGCCCAAACATCTTTAAAAAAATTTTTTTAAATTTAATTTAAAAAAACCTGATTTATGCGAAAATTGTCGATATCTTAAAGATTCTGGTGGACACCTTTATATGAATAAAAAATTAAAAAATAATTCAAATTAAAAAACAAACCAAGAAAAAGGAACTTTTTTTAATTCATTCATAACATATAAACGTTCATTTTCGCTTAATGCACGAGCCAAACCAAAATCACAAATTTTAACAATCTGAAGAAAAAAAAATATGTAAAATTTGAAAACTCCTCATTTTCAGAAATTATAAATACATTTTTCTATAGACACATTAAGAAAATAGACAAAACTTCTGTTATCCAGTTTTCCAAAAATCAAATGGTAACAGTAACAATCCATGGACTTTTAAAGGTCCACGGAAAACATTGACCCCACCCTCTTTTAAATTCAAAAATAGAATGGTAATTGTTCAAAGCCCCATACGAATCTAAGGATTTATCAATTCTTCAGTCCCACAAACATGGACATGGAAACACTGCCTCCACCACCCCTTCCTAATAATTTTGGAAAAATTTTTTAAAACCCTAACCTGTTCATCATGTGCTAACAACACATTTCTAGCAGCCAAATCTCTATGTACACACCTTCTAGATTCCAAATAAGCCATTCCATTAACTATTTGTTGTGTATAATTATGTAAAGTTGTAATTAAAGGTCTAATTTTATCAGCAAATTTTCCATTTCCACAATTTTTTAATCTGTCTAATAAAGACCCTCCTTGACAATATTCTAATACCATTAAAGTATTTTCACCAAAAACGACCCCAAAAAGTTGAACCAAATTTTGATGACGTAATTTTTGCATATTTGTAATTTCTGCCAATAAATCTTTTCGAAATATTTCTGTCATATTATTATGCAAAATTTTGACTGCACACTCAATTTTTGATGAATTATTGTCCAAACGATTCCATATTGCTCGTTTAACAATAGAAAAGTTGCCTTCTCCCAATGTTTCGTATAAAGAAATCTGAGGAAAAAATATATAAAGAAATCTCTTTAAGAAAAAGAGATAATGGACTTGGACCTTTGTTTAAGTCAGGGGTTTTTTCAGGGCAATAAAAGTCTAGGTCAGGTACTTTCTAGATTTCCCGTGTTATACTCACGCCCAGACTCATTGTCAGTCTACCAGACTCGTCCCCTACTTCCTAACAAGACTAAAAAATTCAGCTTGGATAACTCATGGGGCCACTGACGAAACGAATAAGAGACAGAACTTCCCATCCTCAAAAACCCAATCGCTCAATAAAAACCAAAACCTCATCACTATTAAACACATACCCATGCATTCAGTCTACCAGACTCGTTCCACTCCCTCCTAACAAGACTAAAAAATCTAGCTAGGATAACTCGTGGGGCTACTGACGAAACCAATAAGAGAATTCTCCTAATCCCCAAAAACCTCAATCACTCAAAAAACCTCAATTGAAAAACCAAACCTCATTTTCAGATATTAAAAATGGCTGTGTATTGTTAAATTCAAAGCCTCCCTCATTCAAAGTTTTATTACAAGAATTGGCCGTCTTCTCCCTCTTAACTTGAATCAATTTAACATTTTTCTTTCCTCCACCGCCAAATAGAGTTTTCGATTGCTTCTTAGATTTTTTAACAATAGCTTGTCTAAGTCGACGAATAGCTGGTTCAGACAATCCATAGGACTTGAAAGAAAAAATTTGGTAATATTTAATTTTGTACCCCACCCATTTTTCATTCCTCAAAGGACTCAAAATGGTCAGACTTGCTCATTCTACTCTAGTTCCTCACGGCACCCAATCAGTCAAGAGGAATAGCGGTAATTCTTCGGTTCGTACCCCCCACTCCTTTTTCCTTTCTCAAAGTATTAAAAAATGGTCAGTCAGTCTTATGTTATAGAACTCGTCGAGCTGTGTCGAATGACACCAAAATCAAAAAAATCCGACTTGATTTGACCAAAATACAGACCCTTGAAAATTGAACATCCATAGGGGCAATTTTTTGGAATAAAAAATTTTTATCAAAATGATAGCTCATTCGAAAGAGCTCGTCAAGCTGAGTCGAATGACACCAAAATCAACGTGTTTAGACATGGTTTGACAAAGTTATGACATGAAGTAGACCTAACGGAGTCGGCGACTTATTTCATAACTTTGTCACATCGAGTCGGATCTTTTTGATTTTTGTGTCATTCGACACAGCTCGACGAGCTCTTTCGAATGAGGTATCATTTGTATGAACTTTCGTCCCCATGATTTTTTGCCCCTATGGATGTTCAATTTTCAAGGGTCTGTATTTTGGTCAAATCAAGTCGGATTTTTTTGATTTTGGTGTCATTCGACACAGCTCGACGAGTTCTATAACATAAGACTGACTGACCATTTTTTAATACTTTGAGAAAGGAAAAAGGAGTGGGGGGTACGAACCGAAGAATTACCGGAATAGCAGTCATATGGAAATCGGGTGAAGCTGAAGAAGAAAATCTGCCTATTTTTAGGTTATCGAAGACAGAAAGGAAAAAAAGGGAGAGGGGTATGAAACTGAACATCACCAAAAAAATTTAAAAAATTAAAATTCAAAGAAAACCTTCAATTCTTCATCAGTTACATCATAAAAATGTTCAAGTCTAGTTAATTGTTTATCAAATACAAATAAAGATTGAAATCCAAGTAAATCAGTTTCAACAAAAACTTCGTTTAATGCTTCATCAATTAGTGCTGTTTCTGACATTTTTTCACTAAAAAATTATTCCTGTAAAAATAAAAAATTAAGCGCATGATGATTAATATGCGCAAAAATGCACAACAAAAGAATAATTAAAAAATCAAAGAATAAAATAATTACCCTGCCTAACAAAAAGAGAAAACGGGTAATTGAAATAAAGTCTCAACATATTCTGCCAAAACCACATTTTGCCAAAAAGGGCAAAAAACGACTTTTTGCCAATAAGGCTAAAAACACATTTTGCCAATAAGGGCAAAAAACGACATTTTGCCAACACTGCCTTATTGACAAAATATCGTTTTTTGGCCTTTTTGGCGAAACATGAGATTGGCAGAATATGTGGTAGTGAGAGAAATAAGAGAAGAAAATAAAAAGTGTAACCAATTAGAAAAACGTTAAAATGTAAACTTTTAAAAATGGTAAATGCCAAAAAAGGTAAAAATTGAAGTAAACACTTTGTATTTTTCAACCAAAACGTTTAAAAAATTCTTAAAAATTAAAATTTATTCAATAAAAATGGATATAGTTTATTATTATTGCAAGATATATATGGACGGAAAATGTTAGATAAAAATTATGGGTAAAAAACTTTAAGGAAAAAAATTTTTAGGCACTTTATTTTGGAAGTAATGGCAAGTTTTGTATTTTTCCCAAGTGAAAAACACATTTGCTACAAAATATAAAAATCAGAAAATAAACTTGTAACATTTAATTCTGATTTGTTTTTCTCGCTGTAAAACATGTTTTTAAAGTGTTTTCCGGAAAATTAAATAAACATGTTTTTCCGGAAAAACAATATAGAAAGTGTTTTTAGGAAATGTGTTTTTCCTGTTGTAAAACATGTTTTTAATGTTTTCCGGAAAAATTAAATAAACATGTTCTTAGTTTTCCGGAAAAACATTTGTTGCTTTTAAATTCTGGTTTTTTTTCTCTTCTCTCAAAACATAAGGCAATATTAAGTAGTAGTAATTAATTAGAATATTAAAGCTGTGTTTTTAACAAAGATTTTTTAATTATAATATGTGTTTTCTTTCACATTTATTCTGATTTTTGTGTTTTTCTTTTATTATTTTGTTTCTGGTGATTTTGATTTCATTTTTTGTTTTTGATGGTGTGTTGTTGTTGATGGACTTGCTTCAAGTTTATTTTAAAGTTTAATTTCAAGTTTATTTACAATTTGTAAAAGTACAATTGTAAATTTTGTGTTTTACAAATTGTAATTACAAAACTTAAGTTTTCCAAGTTTATAAACTCTCAAGTTTATTTTATTTTTCATTGTGCTTCAAGTTTTTATTTCAAGTTTATTTTCTCCCGTTTGCTTCAAGTTTTTGTTTCAAGTTTTTTTATTTTTATTAAATAAATGTTTCAACTTTTACCCGATCTCCTGCGTAATGTATCTGCTTCCCTTTCTTTCAAATTATCGCTTATACGCTTTTTTAATTCATTCGGGAATTTTTCATAACATTTTTTGCATACTGGTTTCATATCAAATTCAAAGAATTTTGTTCTAAAAAATTAATTTTTAAATTTTTTAATTAAATTTTAAAAAATTTTTTCCCTTACTTTTGATCCATTTTTTTGTCACAAAGTGAACATGAAAAACATTTTACACACCAAGTTTTACCCAAAGCTTGAAAAACTTCTCCACCACAAGGATTTCCACATTTGAAGCATATATGGCCATAAAGCTATTTTTAATTAAATTTATATTTAAATAAAATTCTGATTTTTGTTCTGGTTTTTCAAATTAATTTAGATTACAAAAAATTTGAAAAAAAAAAATAATAAAAATCCTGATTAATATATAATAATACCCACGGGAAAACGGCTGACAGTATTGACATGAGGAAAAAGAAAATCAGAACGGAATTTCGAGTCGAAAAAAGTCAGTGGGTTTAGGGTAACCCTACACAAGTACAAAAATCAGAAAAAAATATATTTTAAAAGCAGAATATTTACTAATTCTGCAGGGTCTTGTGTCTCTTTTACGGAATTTTTTTTTCTGAAATTTTAAAATTTCTGGAAATTTTGTTCTAAAATTTTCCGAAAATATGGTGAAAAAATTTTTATATTAATTCTAAATTTTCTTCTCTCAAAAATTAAAAAAAATTAAAAAGAACCAAATGAAAATGTTGTTCACAATAAGCAAGTCCTTTACGTTCATAATGTTTATGACCAAGAAAAGGTTTTTCACATACAGCACAGACAAAATGCTTTAAATAAAAAAATTTTTTAAAAAGATTTAATTTAAAAAATAAACCTCAACATGCCATTGTTTTCCTAAAGCAGTAACTACACGTTCTTCAACTGGACGATGACAAGCACCACAAATTGGAATTCCCATCTAAATTTATAATTTTTAAAAATAAAAAATATTTTTTAAATCGTTAAAAACTCAAAAATCGGAAAAAAAATTCTCTCTAATATTTTCAAAAAATCCGCAAGTTTTGTCCGCAAAAATTAAAAAAAAATTCGTTAAATAATTCTCTATTTAAATTATTTTAATAGGTACCTAAACCCCTCCAATTTCATCCAAAAAAATTATAAAAAATTTTTATTTTTCAAAAAAACCCCCTCCCTTATGCTTACCAAATCATGACATCTTAAACAATACAAAGCACCCCCAATTTCTCTAGCATCATCAGTTAATTCAACATCACATCGTTTACAATTAAAATGATAAGGATGAAATGAATCTCCTCTAAATTTTATATGACGTCCATCTTCTATTATTGAACGACATTTGTGACAAACATATTTTCCTTGTCCAGCAGCTTTTTCAATTTCATTGCATTCACGGCATAATGCTCTTTAAGAAACAAGAAATTGGTTTTTAAAAATTTCTTAAAAATATTTTTAAGTGCCAAAAAGTCATTAAAAATGCTTAAAATGAATATTTGGCAAAATTTTTTGAAGCAGAAAAATGACGGGAAACAACGGGGGTCGAACCTACAACCATAACCATCTAAAACCAAAATTACTACCACTCAACCAAGAAAATATTTTTTTTTCAAAAATTAAAAAAAATTTCGTAAAAATATTAACAGCCTACTTAATTTGTAAAAAAAATAAAAATTAAATAAAACCTTCCAGCATTACGCAAAAACCCAACATCAGCCAATTGTTTATTACACATTTCACAAGTAAAACAGTGTGGATGCCAATTCGCGTTCATTGCTTTAATTACACGGCCAATGATAAATTCATCTTTAAAAATTAAAAACGAATTATTGAGTAAATTTCGAGGGTCAAATTAGCTGAGAAAATTTTAAAAATTGTAATATTTTTAGAAATCCGCAAATTTTGTCAGCAAAAATCAAAAAAAAATTTTGTTAAAAACTCATTAAACCACCCTTAAATTAAAATAAACTTACTACATTTACTACAACAAGGAGAATATAAAACATGAAAATCATGTTCACAATATTTACGTCCTTCAAATTCAAAATATATTCCATCCTGAAATGGTTGAAAACATTGAGCACAACTTGAAAGAAAAAAAAGTTTTTTAAATTACTTCTGGTCAAGTTTATTTAAAAAATTCTGAAAAAATTTATTTTAAAAATTCTGGGAAATAATTCTGATTAGGTTTATTTTTCAATTCTGAAAATTTAATTCTGATCAAGTTTATTTTTATAATAAATTCTAAAAACACACAATTCTGATTTTTAAAAATAAACTTGTTTACCAACAAACAATTAATTTGAACACAAAACACAACTTACACAAAACATTCAGCATGCCAAAATTGCCCCCCAGAATTAACAACAGTTTCGGAAGGTATAAATCCATCATTACATCTTACACAAATAAAATCATCCAATTTTATTTGTTGATCAAATTGTTGATTTAATAAATTTTCTTCTTGTTGATTTTCTAATATTCCTCCTCCATTAGTGTGATAATTTTGTTGGTGTTTTTGCTGTTGTATTCCTCCTATTTAAAAAAAATCAGAAATTCCAAAAAAATCAGAATTCTGAAAAATTATGGTCAAAAAAATCAGAAAATAATTCCGAAGAAATCAAAATTCTGAAAAATTCTGGTCAAAAAATTCCGAAGAAATTCTGATCAGAAAAATCAGAAAGATTCTGATCAAAAATGAGAAATTTAAAATAATTCAAAAAAAAAATTCTGAAAATAATTCTAACCTCCACCTCCATCACCACTACTACTTGTTCCATTAATATATGCATTATCTATATAATCTTTATTTTGTTGTTGTTGTTGTTGATAATTTATTTGATCACTTGTTATTGGATAAACCTTTTCTTGACCAGGTATTTGATAAGTATATTTATGTAGAGGATGTTGTTCACTATTATGAAACATTTATTTTAAGGAGAAGAAGAATAAAATAATTAAAAGAAAAATTAATTAATTAATTAATTGACTAATCTGAAAATTGAAAAAAAATTTTTAAAAAAATTCAGAAAAAATTAGAAAAAAATTAAAATTAAACTAGAAATACTCAAATGTCTGGAATTGGACGCTTAAAAACCTAATAATATAAAGGACGCTTCAGTTCTGATTTATTTTATTTTGTAAATAAATTCTGATTTTAAATTGTAGAATTTCGCAAAAGTTCTGGTTTTAGAAATTCTGAAAAATTAAAATTCAGAAATTCTGATTTCAAAGTTCTGATTTTTTTTAAATTCTGGTTTTTCAAAAATTCTGATTTTAAAAATTTCGAAATTCTGATTTGTAATAAAAATACAAAATTCTGATTTCTTGTATTTTACTGTGTTTTTTTAATATTCTGAAAAAATACATTTCTTGGTCACAATAAAATATTTTATAATAGAAAAAAGCTTTTAGTTATCTACTTTGATTTGCAAAAGAAAAATATAAATAACAGACACATTTTTAACTATACTATTTTAGTTAAACAAGGAGATTAAGAAGCACAATTGGCTTTTTTTAAATGGATTGGATAAATAAAAAGAAAATTTTTTTTGGCAGGAGAGAAAGGAATGTGCTTAAGGAAAAGGATATGTATAGTAAAATAATAGTAAAATAGTAACAAGGTGGAAATATTTTTTGGCAAGAAAAAAAAGATTGGTGAAAAAGGTGTTTGCTTTTTGCATGTATTTTTAAAAAGAAAAATTTTAAAAGAATGTGTTAAATTTAAAAAAATAAAATACAAGTCATATGGGAAGAGAACAATTCAGTGTGAAATACAAAATTTTCAGACTTTGTATTTTGCAAACATTCCGGAAAATGTTTCTGTATTTTTTCGGAAACTTAGATTTAATTTAAAACACATCTTTGTATGTATCGTAGAAACATTTCTGATTTTTAATTTTTCAATTTTCCGGAAAAAATTTCACCTTGTTCGTGTTTTCGAAAACAAATTTTATTTGTATTTTCCGGAAAACTTAGAGCAATTACGCATGTATTTTACATTTTAATTTTTCCGGAAAATTCAATTTTCAGAAAAACGCGTATTTTAGAAACTTCTTGTTTGTGTTTTCCGGAAAATGTCCAACAAATAAATTGAGAAAAAAAACCAACAAAGGTTTTCCGGAAACATAATAGAAATACGTATGTATTTTACATGATAGTTTTTTTCCGGAAAACAGGCAATTCTTTAGCTTTGTATTTTGGGGGCATTCCGGAAAACAAATAAAAGGCTTAATTAAATAGTTGCAATTTTCATTGTAATCCTTTCTTTACAAAGTTTTTAGTCTAATCAAAGAAGTAAAAGGGAAAAATAAATATTTTGCCATCGATTTATTGAGAAACAGTTGGCCAAAAACAGATTTGTTGTGTGTTTGGCCTTTCCTAACAAATAAATTGAGGGAAAAAATAAATAAAAATAAAAGGGTGAATTGGATGGAGATTGAGACGGAAGTGAGTAAGAAGAAAAGAAGGTTTTGGTGGTAGTAGTGGGCGTCTGTTTCAAGTTATAAAAATATTTTAGAGAATACGAGGGCAATTAGAAGCAAAAAATTTTTTAATTAAAAAATTGGAGATTTATGAAGACTAAAACAAAAATAAATTAATTAACCCCTAAAGGATTCGAACCTTAAACATCTCTCAGCATCTCCCGTCTCGAAAAGCTTAACGTTATTGCAACAACTATAATGTTTTTGCTTCCGGAAACATGTTTCTATATTTGTCAGTAAAAGACATGCAAAACATGTTTCTAAAACTAATATAGGTAAAAACGCAACCTCAGAAACCTTCCGGAAAAAAAGTAAAACACAATTTGAGAAAGTTTTAGGAAAAACAAATAAAACATTTCCGGAAAGAAAATACAAATCAGAATACAGTTTGAACTAAAAAGATATATAAAATAATTTAAAAACACATCAGAATAAAAACACAATCTTCCGGAAAAACATAAAATTAAAACTAAACAACAAACCTAGACAATTTTCCGGAAAACATTTAATAAAACAACACAACTTTCCGGAAAAACACAAACCAGAATTAAATATCAGAATAAAAACACAACTTCTCCAAAAACAATTTAAAACAACTAATTAAAAATATCAGAATTAATTAATTATTAAAATTATTAAATTCATATTTTTTAATTAAAAAAATAAAAAATATTTTTAAAAATAAAAATTCTTCGCATACCAAAAAATAAAAAAAAATTTTTCAACATTTTTTTCCTATTTCTTAAATTAATTATTTTAATTACCACACACAAACAAAACTCAAAATTAATATAATAAAGTTTAATAAAACGGAGAATGGAATGCACATAAATTTTTAATTTTTTTAACGGGAATGCTTTTGTCATTTCCCAAATAGTTTTGAGGTCATCGAGATTCTAAGGTCATTTAAACAAAAACAGAAGAATAACAGAACAAACAGTTTCAGCAAAACATTCTGGAAAAATAAAAAACAATTAGAAAACAACATTCCGGAAAACATACAAAACATAGACTTCTAAAGCTTTAATAAAAGAAACACAACTTTCCGGAAAAACATAAACCAGAATAAAACTTAAAAAACATAAACACTATTTTTAAAACATTTAAGAATGAAACACAAGTTTTAGAAGTCTTTTAAAAACATTCCGGAAAACATCATAATTAATTAAAGTGAAATACACATAAAACAACAGTAATGACCACACACAAATAAATTCTCAACCTTTTTTAAACATATCTCATAAACAAATATTTTTTATTTTAATTTTTATAAACAACTTAAAGTAATATTTTTTGGTATTTAACACAAAAACCCTCAGTACTCTTTTCCCCTTAATTCATTCTCTCACTAATTTATCGCATTAATGCGCGCATGCATTTTATACAAAAAAAATTAAAAAAGGTAAAAATTAAAGAAAAAAAAAATTTTGACGAGAAAAATGCAGAGCAGAATCCTGCTTATAAAAAATATTATTTTATTCAAAGGGCAAATCACACGCCGAGAAAAATAAAAATAAAATTTATTTCTAGTAGTTTAGTTTAGTTTCTTTAATTAGACATAAAGGAAATTATTAATTTATTTCTTATTATTTTTTTTATTAATTTTTAATTTAATAGTTTTTAAGCTGAAAGAAAGAAAAAGCAGAAAGTCAAAGAAAAAATCTGAAAAATTTTAATGCTGCAACTAAAAATAATAAAATAATTTTTTCGCGCAGAACAAAACGAGAGAAAGACAAGTTGAACTAATATACTATAAACAAATTAATATTTTTTTTAATATTTGCTATTTAAAGCGACACATTTTTAGTCACAACCCCCCCCCCCCCCTTTTTCACAATTGACAAACACATATACAAAAAAAAACTCGCGTGGTATGTTAATATCACTTTAAAAATGTTGTGTTTTAAAAAATGCAAAAATACTGTTTATAAAGCGAGAAAATACAAAAGTTTCTGGCACACAAACATTTTTCTTACAAAAATACACAAATCAGAATAAAACGCAACCTTCCGGCAACATAAAAACACAACCTAAAACAACTTAAAATAAAACACAAATCTTAAAACACTAAATCAGATCTTTCCGGAAAGAAATAAGTTTTATTCTGATTTTTACAACTCTCAGAAAAAAATACACATAAATTAGCGTCAAACAAAAACACAAAAAATCAGAATATTCTAATTTACAGAAAATATTTCAGAAAAACAACAAATTCAGAATTCTCTAAAAACATTCCGGAAAACATTTATAAACTGAAAAACATTCCCTTTTCTTTCTACAAACATTTTTAAATTAAAAATTAAATTTTTTAAAAACACGTCCAAACAGATTACATTTCAACTCTCAACAAAACAATTAAAATATTTTAAAAGAAACACACAAAACAAAACAAAAGAAAATAGAGAACATCTGCCTTGCGGCGATATTTACTCTCCTCTCTCCCCCTCTAACTAAATTAAAAAAATTAATCACCCGTTATTTTTGTTCTCAATTTATATTTATTCTCAAATTTAATTTTAAAACAATTAAAAAAAAATTTTCTACATTTTTAAACTCCAAAAAAATTTAATTTTGCTCCATTCATTAATTTCCGTTTTAAAATTAAAAGAAAATAATCTTAAAATTTTTTTCCAATTTCTCTTATATTTTACCTCGTGATTGAAAAAATAGAAAATTTTAAAATTTTAATTAAAAAAATACCCTAAAAGGTTTCATTTTATTTTAAGTGTCAAGAAACTGAAGCAACTCTCTCCCCAGAAAATTAAAGAAAAATTTACCAAAAAATTAAAATTTAGAAAATTTCCTCTTTTTAAATTACCTAATATGTAAAATAAAAAAAATACAAGAAAACAATGTCAATAAGCATTAATATACACGACCCCTCATTCCCAGCTGAATTATATGAAATTTTCTTTGCAAAACGCTTATTCACTTATTATCAACAAAACAACAACTTTTTATTTTTTAATCAAAATTTAATTAATAAAATGTTTGGATTTTATTCTGAAAATTATTTTAATACAAAACCACCAACTTGGAAACAACAACAAAACACAAACTTGTAATGTTTTTACTTATCTGTATTTTCGGAAATAATAAGACCTTCCTAAAAACACAAAAACCAGAAATTTCGGAAAATTTTGAATAAAACAACGTGTTTTTAAAAATATTTTTATAGAAAAAACAAAAACATACAGACCACAAACACCAGAACACCCAAACAACTTTTTACAACTTTTTGGAAAACACAAAAACACCCAAACAAATATAAAACACTCAAATTTTTTCTTTTAAAACTTTCCGGAAAACTTGTAATAAAACATTTTAAAACTGTTCTGGTTTTTTGTGTTTTCCGGAAAGTTTTGTAAAAGAAAGTTTGTTTATTATTTTTAAAACATTTTATAGGAAAAACACAAACATAAACAACAACAACAACAACAAACACAACATTTTGTCTTTACAGGATTTATCACTGATTTTTGGTGCCAAATCGCTTCAAATACAAAAATATTTTGTGAAAAATATCAAAAATGATTAAAAATATTTTTTAACTAGATATTTTCACTCTATATTAAATTTAAAATTTTTATAAAATATTAAAAATATATAGAACTCTCAAGCCTTTCCAAACAGCAAAAACTTATCAGAATCAAATCAGAACTAGTATCAGAACAAACACAAGCTACTACTACTATAATTATAACAACTTTCCGGGAAACTTAATAAAACACAAAAATCAGAAATTATAAAAATATGCCTTCTATATTTTTGCTTCATGTCCTAATTAGAATTTTTCTATCTTTACCAAAGTACAACTACCAAATTTATTTTTGGTAAATAATAAAATTAAAAAATTAGTCACTCATCGGATTAAACAAAAAAATAAAAAACTGCCTTGAGGGTATTTTTTGTTTTTGTTTATTTATTTCCCTATATGTCCATTGTTTTTGTTTTTATTTTTGTGTGGTCGATGAACATTTAAAAAAATTTTTTTATATTTTTCCCCCTTACAAATAAAATAAATTTTCAGAATTTCTGATTTTTGTGTTTTTAATAAATTTATACACACATACAAACATGTTTAAATTAGCTTAATTTTTCTTACACCTTCCCACAACGTAAAAACACTTTTTGTAATATTTTTAAAAATTTAAAGAGTTGCACAAAATTGTACAAAATACAGGGTGCGGCAAATTCGCGCAACTTTTTGTTTTTAACATAACTTTCTTCATTCTTATCATAAATTGATAATTCTTTTTTTATTTTACACCTAACACTTTAGCAAATTTATTGGTATCAAATAATAAACATTTTGTTTGTGGATAGCAAAGAAAAACGAGTCCGAACATAAAAACCGGTAAAAATGCAATTTTTATGTCAAAGTTTAATTGATCATAACTTTGTTCAAAATCATCCAATCCCAATAATTTTGGTACCAATCGACTTATCTCGCTCAGGCGCATCGAAATAGCGTATAATCTCATTTTCGAAAATTTCACACAAAAATTTTATTTTTATCAGAATTATTTTAATTTATCATTCAGAGGACTGTATCTCGTTCGATTTTTGTCGAAGCCCCCTAATTTTTACGTCATTCGAATCGGATTGCGGAGCTGATTTGAATGATTAATAAATTTTACATATCAAAATCATACCCTCGACTCCAGGCCAATTTTAATCAAAAAAATTTTGCCTAAACTTTGACGGGAAATTGATCATACTAAATTGTAAAATTCAAAAGCGATTTTGGTATCATTAAGTTTGCTAAAGTGTCAGAAGTAAAATAAAAAAAGAATTATCGGTTTTCGATAAGAACAAAGAAAGTTATGTTAAAAACAAAAAGTTGCGCGAATTTGCCGCACCCTGTACAAAAAATATTCGACTGATTTGCAATTCTTTAAAATTAAAAAATAAAAATATAACACGCTGTAAAAATATTCCCTCACTTACAAATTAACGCGAAACACTTAAAAACACACAAAAACATTTAAAATCAGAACAAGTTGGATGGTGTTTTATGGGTTTTTATTAAAACACATTAACAATAGAAAAATCAGAATGTTCAGAAACATCAGAATTATAAAAAACACATTTCCAAAAACACACAAATTGTTGTAAAACATTTCTGATATTTCCGGAAAGTTTTATAAGATATTCTGTTTTTGTTTATTTTGTAGTTATATAAACTAGTTTTGCTTCAGAATTTTACCCTAACTTTTATTTTTGCTTCAACTTTCCTTTTTTTGCTTCAAAAAATATTAAACAATTTAAATTAAAAAATCTTTTTTTTTCAATTCTTTCCTCTATTCATTTGACGCTTTTTTGTTTGTTCAGCAAGTATTGAACGCAAAGTTTCAGAAGAATAATCAAGTTTAGAATGAAGACAACAACAACAAAAACAAAAGAAAAATTTTTGTGAAATTGAGCAAAGTTGTAAACGATAAAATGAAACACCAAAAAGACAAAATAATGATTGTAATAGAGGTGAAAGTTGTAATAACCAATGAGAAAGCTTTAAAGAAATTAATAAAATTTGAAAAATAAATTCGGGAGGAACGAGAAAATCAATTAAAGCATGCTTCAAAAATCTGAAACATATTTCAAAAAATCAGAAGCATGTTTCAAGAAGCGAGAAAATTATCTGAAGCATGCTTCAAAAAATCTGAAACATATGAAACATTTTCAAAAAAAATCTGAAGCAGATTTCAAAAGGTATTTGAAGCATGTTTCATCAAGGATATATATTTCTTCCCCCAACCTCAAATAATTTAGCCAAAGATGTTTCAATTTTAAAATTAAAATCCTTCTCATCTTCTCCAAGTACAATTCGAACAGAAAAATTAGCATAAAGTAATTCAATAAAAATTCCAATTTTTGAAATAAAATCAATCCAAATTATAATAAAAAATATAAAAATAAAAGAATAAAGATCAGAAAAATAATTTTTTCCAAAATTTTGTTTAATTTCCTGGCGTTGTTTTGAAATTGTGAATAAACTGCTGGTTGAGAATACAAGTGAAATTAGCATTGGGAAAAATAGTGAAGCAAGTCTAATGATTAAAAAGTTATTTTTAAACATTTCTAAACTGAAGCAGAAACAAAAATCGAAAACTAGATGAAAGTTGAAGCAAAAAAGAGTTAAAAATAAAACTGAAGCAGAAACATGAAGCAACACACAAAGCAGAAAACTGAAGCAAGAACTACAGCTAAATTAAAACTGATGGAAGCAAAATATGAAGAAACAATAAAGGAGAAAACTGAAGTAAAAACGAAGTTGAAGCAAAGGATAAATACTGAAGCAAGAAATAAAAATTTGAAACTAAAAAAGAAAACTGAAGCAAAAAGAAAGACAAAACTGAAGCAACAACAAACTTAAAAAAAAAGTTGAAGCAAAAAATTAAAAATTAGTTTTAAATAAAACAAAAAAAATCTGAAATAAAACAAAAACCTGAAGCAAAAACCCGAAGCAAAAAAATTTTAAAAATTTCTCAACCCACCTAACAACATTAGCAGCACTTTTAGTCAAACAAAACCAATGCTGCAAAATATTCTTGTCAAGCAACACAAAAGAAAATAAATAAGGACCAACAACAGCTACAATATTGAAGGAAGCATAATAATTTGAAAAATAATAATTATTGTTGCAATTGAAGAAAATTGTAAAATAACAATATATTGCTGCTAATAAAATAATAAATTGTTGCACAGTAAAGAATTGTTCTACAAGTTCTGTATGGAATAAAAACTGAAAAAATACAAAAAAATACAAGTAAAACAATTATTCTGGTTTTTACAAAACTTTCCGGAAAATGTTTAGATAATATTCTGATTCAAAACCTCGGGAAATTAAATGTTTTTCCGGAATAGTTTAAATGTGAAAAGTTTATTTAATGTTTTCCGGAAAAGTTTAAACCTTTCAAGAAAATGTTTAAAATAAATTCTGATCCCTACGTGTTTTTCCGGAAAGTTACTAAAACAAAATTCTGATTTATATGTATTTTCCAGAAAATGTTTAAAACAATGTTGTGACTTATTTAATTCTTCCGGAAAATTAGTAAAATAAATTCTTGTGTTTTTCAGGATAATGTTTAAGTTTAAACCAACCTTAGAAACAATCCAAATTTCCTTGGAAAACTGAGGCAGTTTTGAAGAAGCTTGGCCACCATTAATAAGTAAAAGTGTGTCGAAAGAATCTACATGGTAGTAGACATCAATTAAAAATGTATAAACAAATAATCCCAACGCTAAACAAATGTTGCAAACAGCTAAATTGCCAATTAGAAATTGTGACCTATCTGAAAAAAATACAAAAAATAAACGTAAAATACAAAAATCAGAATTTTTAAAATACAAAATCAGAATCATTCATGTTTTAAATAAATTCTGATTTAAATTTATTTTTCCGGAAAAGCTTAGAAAATTCTGATTTAGTTGAGGAAAAGCAAAACATTCAAGTTTTAAATGAATTCTGATTTTTAAAAATAAAAAATCAGAACTTTAAAAAATACAAAAACACAAAACCTGAAATAAAATACAAATAAAAACTTATTTTTATGCCGTATTTGTCTTTTTCCAAAAAGTGAGAGGATAAGCAGCAAAAAGTTTAAAATAATAGCAATCAAATAAACTATAAGCCAGCCCAAATAACCACAAAGTTGCTCATAGAATTGATTTAATTCCAGTGGCCTAACAGTAATTAAAGGTTCCCTAAAGTTAAAATTCTCAATTTAATTAATAAAATTTTTTAAAAACCTTACCCATTTTCTGTATAAATTAAAGAACGATTTGAACGTAAAAATAATAAATCTGCTATCCAAATATCAGAAGGTAAAATTGTTTTCATTTTAGTTAAAAAAAATAATTTGTTTGAGCAGAGGAGGGACACCAATTTTATTATTTTTATTTTACTAGAAAATCTGCCCAATTTCAAAAAAATATTTTGATGCGGATTATTATACTCAAATCCCGCAATTACCTCATTTATTGAAAATATGAAGCAAATGGACCGGAAAAAACATTTTCTAAAACAAGTTGTGTAAAAAAAGTTTTAATACACAGCAATTGAAATGTTTCAAGTTTTTAGTGTTTTAATAAGTTGAATGTTTTTATTAATGTTTTGTATTTCAAGTTTATTTTGTTTGTGTTTCAAGTTTTGTGTTTTTTTAATAAACAAAATTCTGATTTTTATAATTTAAAATCAGAATTTATTTAAAAACATAAATGTTTTTAAAAAGACAACTTTTTCCGGAAAAAATTCTGGTTTTTGTGTTTTCACAAGTTTTTAGACTTTACCGGAGAAATACATACAAATCAGAATTTACTTAAAACATATTCTAATTTTATGTTAAAAAATTCTGGTTTTTGTGTTTTGAGTTTATTTTCTTGTATTTTATTTAATTCAAGTTTATTTTTAAATGTCTTAAGTAAAATACATAAAAATACATCTAAAAAAAGTTGGTAAGTAATATAGTCTATAAAATATTCACAGTTAATAAATTTGTTTGCTTCAAGTTTAAAAAATAAATTAAATATACTTCAGAATAAAGACACTTCAACGGATTGTAGCACCAGAACCAGCATGAGCAAGTATTCGATTTATTCCTTGATACATTTGTTTTTGCCTTTCCTTTTCTAATTTGCGGCGGTGTGGGGATTCCTCAAATTTTCTTAAAAAAATTTTTTTTATTAAAAATTGATAAAAAATTAAAAAAAAACCGTCTTGAAGCAGCACGCATTTGCCGCAATAAATTAGGGAATGCACAGATTGTAGAAGAATCTTTTGAAAGAATTTTTTTGGCTTCATCATCTATTTAAAAACAATTTTCAAAAATTTCAAAAAAATTAAAAACCTAATTGACGCTTTCCTTTTAAAATGTCAGATGCTACAGCACGTCGATTAGCTACTATTATTGCCTTAATGAAAATAAAATTTTTTGAATTTTTAATAATTAAAAAAATACTCGTTTGCGAGAAGCTTCTTCAATTGCACGACAACGTTGTTCAGAACGTTCTCTGAGAATTTGAGCCTTTAAAAAAAAGAAAAAAATTAATAGATTCTTTCGGAGGTTTCTTTAGAAAATGTTCTTTCGATAAGAAAAATAACATGCCCTGGGCGAACAAATTTTTATTTAAAAAATATCCGAACTGTGACCAAAAATTTTCAAATAAAAATTATACCAGCGTTTACCTATTTTTGGCCCTGACCCTAATTTTGAAAAGTTATAGGTCTTTAAATTTTTAGACTCTTCAAGCGGTCTCTCCCTCATTTTATTAATTAAAAATAAAAACACAAACCTTTCTATCGTTCAAATGGAAATTTTCATCGAGAGGAATAAAGAATGATAAAGACGACTTCTTTTGTTGAATATTATTAAAACCATCAAAATTCTTTTCACGAACTTTACTAACAACCTTGTTGTTTTGATTTTCAATATTTTTATTATTATTGTTGTTGTTTTCAACAAAAGGTGTTCGAATACATATTGTTGCTGATCTAGCAATACTGTTAGCCATTCTTTGTCGCCTTCTTGCATTCCTTTCATTGTTGATTAAATCATGACAAATTTGTGGAGTCTCAAAAGGTGGAGGAACTGGAAAAAACAATTAAATTTCGAAAAATTTAAAAATATTAAATTGGATTTTACAAACAAAGATACCCTTTCCCAAAATTGCCCACATTTACGACCAAAAAAAACTGGCAGTTCACGATTTTCAAGAATCGGGACGACAAGATACATGGCATGTGAAGGATTAAGAAATCTCACAGTTCGAGTGGTTCCCTTGTTAGTTAGAGACAATAGGTAAAAACATTAGCCAGCTGTAAAATAACCCAATAAAAATTTAAATTAAGGTAACGCACCGAGCCTTCGTAGTTCGGGTCGGGGTATTTACCAAAAAATATTCGGGGTTTTAGGGAGACAGGGTGTAACCCTAATTTAAATTACCCCCAAAAATATATATTCATTTAGAAAACCTTCAGGTCTATTATTGAGAAGAACTCGTCTGTCATTTCGTCCCTTTTCAATTATATCATTACAAACAACAAGTTGTTTACGTCGCATTTCTTCAATTGTTTTACGAGCTTCTTGAAGCTTTTTGTCCAAATCATCGTTAGTTGCCAAACATTCATTCTTTAAAGAAATTTCACGATTAAGTTGAGCTTTTAACCGATCTCTTTCTTCTTTAATATTTGTACATTTTGAACATGACTGAAAAAAAAAATTTTTTTTTTAATTTTTGCAAAAAAATTTTTCCGAAAATTTTTTTAATGTCAAGAAGTTTCTGGCACAATTTTTTCAAGATTGAAATTATGCCTTTACTAGTCTTGTATTTTTATTATAGCCCTGCGCATTAAATAATGCCTATTGTAAAAGGCAATATTTCATGATAACAGGGCGTTAATTAAAGGGCGAATTCAGAATTGTGGACGGTATTAAAATTCTCTACTTAAAAAAAGAGAAAAGAAAACCTTTTTATTGTTATTGGTATGACTTGGTCCTTCTTCCGCTGAACGATTTAAATTTTCAGTAGAAGAGAAAACATTCTTCTGAAGTTGTCGAATGATTGTATCCTTGTTTTTGAGTCGATCTCGCAACTTAAAAAACATTTTTAGATTAAAGGAAGACAAGTATCCCCTTCTTGAATGTCAAAGGGTTTTAATTAAACAGATAGGTCTCCACTTGATCTTCCCAAATCTTTGCCTAGAGATCTTTTTGATCATTGATTAGTCAAAAAAAACGTCTTTTTGATTGTCAGAGGGAATTGAATAGTCAGGGGGTCTTTTTCCTAATTGTCTTTCGGATCCTTGATTAGTCAGAGATGTCTTCCCCTTGATTGTCAGAGGACAATAATTAATGTCTTAACCCCAAAAAGCTTTTATTAAAAAATAACCATGGTATTCTCATTTTCAAGAGCATCAGCAATTGTCCTCAATTCATAAAGCTGTTTTTCACCCTCTTGAGCTCTTTCATTCGCATCAACTTTAAAATGTTGGAATTGTTTGTTAAGCTCAGCCATTCGGTCAACTGCTCTTCTATATTTTCCTTTATGTTCCTCCAACTCATTTAATTTTCCAGTGACCTAAAAAAATAAAATTTTTAATTCAAATCCTTAAAAACAAAAAATATATATACAAATTTAGTGCAGTCTTCCCCTTTGTAATCCTTTAAATGTGGGATTGATCTTCTGAATTCCAAGTTTTCGCTCTCCAAAATACGCAATTGGCGCGTCAATCTGTCTATCAATTCTGCATAGTTTGGAGATTCCGCACTAGTAGAAGCTTAGAAAAATATTAACATTAGCGTAAGAAGAAAATACAAAGTTTAAACAAGAGTACGTCGAGTAATTAAGAGAAAAACTCGGGCGAGTACGAGTAATTGGAAAAATAAGTCGACTCGGTTTATCTGGCAGTATTAGGACTCCTCCCTAGTATTAAGATCCATATAAAGACGAAAAACTCCAGCGATCGAGTAAATAAAAATAAACTATCGTACGCACTCTAGTTAAAAACTCACCACTATCCTTTGAACTGTTGATCACGCTGAAAAATTTATTAAAATTAATAAGAGTTAAAAAAATAAACTTAAAAAACCTCAAGTTCTGGTTATTATCATCCGTTGTAGTAGCTTCATTCATTGATTTTTCCAAAATAAATTTTACAATTATAGTTTAAAGTTAGAAAATGTATAGTTCTAAAAATAATAAAAGAAAATTAGCTTTAAAAATTAAATTCTTAAAAAAATATATAAAGAGTCAAAACTCCTTGAAAAATAACCCAAAATTATAAAATTAAAATCAAATTTATTTTAAATTTAACAAATTAATTTTTATTATATTCCTCTTCATCTTTTTCCCCATCCATTTCCTCCTCCTCTTCTTCAATTACACCAAGATTTTCATAATTATCTACTCTCATATCATTCAATCCGAGATCATCATCTTGTTCAAAAGTTCTTGTATAAAATTCTTTATCAAGTCTTTCATCGTTAAGAGGAGCTGTAAGACTCTTAAAAAAGAAACTTTTATCGAGAATTAAGAAAATTTATATCTCTTGTGTTCTATCTTAAATGATCCTTGATTTCTCATTAGAAAGTTTTTCCTAAAAGACTTATTATTGGAGTTCTCTCTGGAAGAAGGGTTCTACCAGGGAAGATTTCTTCGGCCAAAAAAGTTCCCTGGGGCCTCTCTGAAAACCTGTATTCTTTAGTCCTTATCGAAAACCTTCGAATCTCCAAAACACAAACCTGTATATAACTATTCCCAGAAGGATCATCCAACACAAGAGTACATTCTTCTTCCATTTTAACAAATTTTTTCATTCTTTCAATTAATTCAACAAATTTTCTCCTTTCTTCATCAGTACAACTATCACCAACAAAAAATGGTGCCTGACGTTCAAGTTGTTCACAAATAGCCATTAATAGACCCTCAACTGTTGTAAATCTTCCACAAAGAATACCAGCACCAACTTCAGTGTCAATTTCGGGTATATGAACAGAACAAGTGTCTGATTTGAGCAAATCGCGTTTTAAGTCTACTGGCTTTAAAATGGAAAAAAATTCAAAAAATTTTCAAAAATTTCAAAAAAAATTTTTTAAGCAAAAACCTCTTTTATCCCAAGCGAAAGACGAATTCCTTTATCTTGTGTTACTCCACCACTTTTTACATCATTCGATTTAAATCCACAACAATCACAATCTGTTGACATTATTATTACTGTTTGAAAGTATGGAATATCTGAAAGAGAATTTTGAAAAATTTTTTTAAATTTTTTCTGAAAATTTTTAAGAAAAATTTCAAAAAAAATTTTTTTGAGATGTCAAGACTTTTCTGTCATAATTTTTATAAAATTAGAATTATGTCTTTACTAGTCTTGCATTCTTGTTATAGTCCTGTATATAGAATAATGCCCATTGTTAAATGACAATATTTGATTAAACAGGGCATTAAGAAAATCTAGCCCGAAACCGAAAATTCGAAAGCATCATTCCTAACTTCAATTCGAACCCTCAGGCGAAACTTGAAAACACCTCCCGTTTTTGCTCTTTTATAGGGAAGATCAAAAGTTATTAAATTCTGATTTTCATCTTTAAAGTTCCTGATTTCCTTACAGTTTTTTAATTAAAATAAAACCTGTTGGTTTCATTCTAGTTTCACAAATAGCTCCACAAGACTGACACGGACCCATAAAATGCATAACTTCATTTTTCACATCCTGGTAAGATTTCCATTCATTTTCTGCTTGTTCTGCCGGGTCAATTTTTTGTTTCAAATCAATTACTTGGTCGTCATCCAAAAATCCCAGCAATTTTTCTTCATCAATAGAACGGCAATAATGGCTGGTAATACAATGAGGATCAACATGGAAAGGATTTGGGTTTTGAATGAAACAATTTCCTGAAGGGTCGCGAAGTTTCTATAAAAAAATTTTCCAAATTTAAGCAAGTAAAACTGGACTAAATAAAAAAATAAATTTAAAACATAAAAATGCTTCGAGTTTCTCAAAAGATAAATGGGTAAAGGTGCTCCTTACTGGACCATAGAAAATATCGAGAAAGGGTCTTTTGATATTCTTAAGGTTTGTCAGTGGGTAATAAGTTCAAATGTGTTCAAATTTTATTTATCGAATCCTAAACTCGAATTCGGCCAGGCCAAATTCGGTTTATAAAACTACTGGCAATAGAGCACCTCTTCCTCAATTATTTCTAGGAGTCGGTAAGGTCAACATTTACACCAATTCGGTTTCAAGTTTACCGTTTCTCTTAAAATTTCCTTAAAAATAACCTTACCAACGTCCAAGAATTTTCCAAGGAAAGAAATTTGTCAAGTTTCTCCAGAAATTGATCAATTTTATCGGCCATAACAGCATCTATTTGTTTACGTAAAGGCTGGGTTTCGCCCAAATCTTGTTTAACTGATTGAAGTACTCCCTCAACTGTTGTTAGGGCTTAAAATAAATTTTTAAAAATTGCTTAAGAATAAAAGAAACCTCCAGAGGATGATTTTGGAGGTATTGTAAGTTCAAGCTCGGGGATTTCGAATATTCCATATTCAGACCTCACAACTGTTCTGTTCAGATCGGCAGCATTCTTCACTTTTAAAACAATTTCTGTTCCATATTCCTAAAAAAAAATGATAAAAATAGTTCCAATGAGCCAACAAAGACGGTTTTGCGGAATTGGAAGGCTGACAGAAAGCCACTACAAGAGGCGTCTTTCTGGAGCTAACTTATTCCTCGAGAAGCCATCTAGAGCCCCAGGAAGCCTAGCAAAAATGGGCTTTCTTGGAACTGGCTAAAACCAAGAAAGACAATTCAAAAGGTCCGGGAAGGTTACCAGAAGGTTTCTTCCTTCCTAAAAACTTGCTGACCCAACAAAATCAGTTAGCATTTCGAAAACATCTCAAGACAGAAAAAGTAGCTCTTGGAATGGCTACCTCCCAGGCTCTGGCAATGATTAAACATAATAAATAGGTAAATAAATTAAAAACCTGAGCCTGTTCTCCTGATTGTAAATTATTGTTTTGAAGTCCACAATGTTCACAAGCGAAGGACATAACAATAACTTGACGATAGAATGGGATGTTGATAGAAATAATCTTTGTAATTCCATTTTCGTGGCAGTTTGGGCAGATAGATTCAATTTCCATAGGTTTTTCAACATCCTCAAAATCATGTTGAGAAGTAGAAGGTAAAGTAATTGAATTAGTTGAATCAGTCATTCAATCTAAAAAGAAGCAATTAAAAATAGTCATTGATTTGGGTGGCAAATTGAAAAGATAAACTTCTAGGACTCCAAAACCAATGGCTTAGTGAAAAGAAAGTTTCAGCTTAACAGAAAAATGATAAAGGACACCGAAAACTTCCAGATCATTCTTACAATCTCGGAAGAAAACTTCCAGAAAAATTTCTGTAGCCAGTGTATGTGTTTTGAAAGAATTAGTATTAGTTGACACTTTGACATTCACCAATTTGTAATTTCCAAATTGATTTTGCGAGCAAATTTTACTCAAACTTTTTGAGGCCTAATTTTGGCTTCATTTTTCTTATCTTTTTATCTCGAGATCTCGGGTGATTTATGCCGGTTTTTTTCGTTTTTTCTCATTTTCTTTTATTTTTCATATGTTTTTTATTTATTTTATTTGTTTTATTCGTTTTTTATTCGTTTTCCCTGCTGCGCACGCTAAAAATTAAAAAAAAATAAAAATTTTCTAATTTTTTGAAAAAATTTAATTTTCATAAATTTAAAGGTGCAAGCCTCCAGTCAACGTGCAGAACGCTTGGCCTGGTTAAAATTTTGTTTTTTTATTTAAATTTGTTAATTTATAAAAAAATTTTTGATTTTTTTTAATTTGAAGGCCTGTTGCTGCTCTACATGGCCTGATGGTGCTCTACATGGAATCATGGAGCCGCCGATGATTCGGTGGTTTTTTTCTTTTTTATTTTTTAATATTTAATTTAAATACCAAAATAATTTTTTTTATTTTCATATTTTTTTTTCTTGTGCTGCTCAACATGGATGGCCTGGCTGGTTCCAATTGATGGTGGCTGGTTTTAAATTTTTTAAAATTAATAAAATAAAAAATTAATTTTTTATTATTTTTATAAATTTTTTTGCTTGTGGTGGTGGTGGTGGTCAACATGCTTTTGGATGGTGGACAAAATGCTCTTGGATGGATTTGGTGGTTGAGTGGCTGGTTTTAATTTTTTTAATTTTTAAAATAAAAAATTAAATTTTTTAATTTTTTTAAATTTTCTTGCTGATGGTGGTGGTGGTGGCTGCTCATCAGTACGGCTGTTTTTTTTTGTTTTTTAAAAAACCGAAAAAAAAATTTATTTATATTTAGTTGTGTCCCTTCAACATCCGTGCTCTTCATGGTGGTGCTCTTCAACATGCTCTTCATGGTGGCTGGCCTTATGGTTCTCTGGCCAGGTAATAAATTTTTCTGATTAGAAAAAATTAAAAATTTGCAAAAAATGCGCACGCGGGCCTCATTTCCTCTCTCTTGTTGTCCTTTGTCTTTGTTTTCATTGTTTGTTCAATCTTTAAAAATTTTTTTTGTTTTCCATCGAAAAAAAGGTAAATGGATTGGATGATGGTGGATGGATGGTGGACTGGATATGAAGTTATGGTGGTGGATGGAATTGGTAATGGAAAGCGTTTTTCAGGTTTTTATAGAGATTTTTGATTTTTAAGGGCAATTTTTGTTTGGCAAAATCTTATAATAGAGGGGTCATGCCACTTTTTTCCTTAAAATTTAAATTTGGCATTCTGTTTACGAAAAATGACAATTTGTCCCAATTATAGAAAGACTACAGCTAGAGAAAAAAAGTAATTCTTTCCTTACTTTTTTGGGGGGTCATTTGAGTATGACCTCACGGCCGACTTTTCTACGAAAATTTTTTTATTTTTTATTTCTCTGTGCCCCATTTTACATGGAAAAATGACCATCAATGAACCTTGAAGTGTTCTAAAGTTCATTATCGATTTCTCAGTCCTTTTTATTGATTTTTTGCTCTGCACCCTTTGCAATTTTTATTCGATTTATTTTCTTTAATTTTTTCCCCTACGAACGAAAATCAATCCTCCTTTCTTTGTTTGTTTTTATGACTGCTTTTGTACCTCAAATTATTAAAAAAAATTTTTTTGATTTTTTTAGATTCTTATTTAACCCTAAAACTTATTATTTCAAGACAACGCTTCTTTTTTTTAATTCCTCTAAATTTGATTTTAAATGTCTATTGTTGAGGAGGACACTCAAAAATTGGATACAACCAACGGAGAAGGTTTACTTTCTTGAAAATTTTTAAAATTTTCCTTGGTTTTGCAGATGCTTCAAAATCAAAGAAACCATCTAGAAAAGAGCTCAAAAAGCAGCAGAAACGTAATGAATATGAAAAGGGCTTGCAGGCGATGGGGTCAAAGCTGCATAATTTAAATGAGGAACAAAAGTCTCCAGTGAAAAAAGGTTATTTTTATAAAACTTGAAAGTTAATCAAAGGGAGCTGGTGCCAATCGGCTTGCCAAATTCTATTTTAATATTTCCTAACCTGTTCTTTATTTTCTGCCCTACTGTTGAGTGAAGTTGATGGGTCGTGGGTTCGACCCCGCTCGAGGAAATTAATTTTTAAAATTATTCTGAAAAGTTTTGTGAGACGGAAATTATGTGTAGATAACTTGTCTAACCTCAATTTTTTAATTAATCTCAATTTCAGGAAAATTTTTGGAAATAACTGCACCATTGTTTAGTGAATTTGAGGGGTCGTGGGTTCGACCCCGCTTGAGGAAATTAATTTTTTTAAAAATATCTGTAATTATTTTTACGTTGAAAATCATGTCCAAACAACTCGCTCAGAACTATTCAACCCCTAATAAAATTCCATTTTAAATTTTGAAAAATTTTTTTAAAGGTGGGATAGGCTCTGGTGCTGAAGTTGGTGATCAATTTACTGTTTCACAACAAGTCAAAACTGATGCTCAATTAAATTTGATGGAAACTGCTGTTGATATAAAGGTTTTTTATGAGTGAATTGACTCAATTTAAAAAATTTTCAAGGTTGAAAATTTTGATATTTCTGCCGATGGAAGGCAATTGTTTAATAAAGCTTGTTTAACTGTTGCAATGGGTAGACGTTATGGATTGGTTGGACCCAATGGAATGGGTAAAACTACACTTTTGAAACATATTGCTGCTAGAAAACTTGCTATTCCTCCAAATATTGATATTCTATATTGTGAACAAGGTTTGTTTAAAATTTATTTTTTTAATGGAGGGGGGAATTGGATGTTTGACGTTTATGATTAATAGACTTGAGATCATAAAAGGGTTCTGAATAGGAAAGGATAGTTTAGGAGGACAGCTTTATTAAACGCTGTTCTATTAAAGGTTTGAAACCTCCAAAGATACAGGATGGGGCTAGCATATCCGTCGGAGTGCGGCTTCCTTACACATTGGAAGCTAAACATTTGTGGTTATGTGGTGTAAAATCCAATAATGAGAAGAGAGACGAGGGTGTAGGTTCGAATCCTTCAAAACCTTTTTTGGTATTCGAATTCAAATTTTACACTTTCTAGTCATTATAAATTGGTTATTTTTTCTAAAATCTGTTTGAAAATTATTTTTAATTTTTTCAGAAATCGAAGCCGATGAAACTTCAGCAATTGAAACAGTTTTACGTTCAGACAAAATTCGAATGGAATTAATAATAAAAGAAGCTGATTTGCTATCAAAATTAGAATTGGGTGATACAAATGTTACAGAAGAATTGCAACAAGTTTCGAATGAATTAAAAAATATTGGGGCAAGTTCTGCTGAATCTAGAGCTAGAAGAATATTGGCTGGCTTGGGTTTTAGTAAAGAAATGCAAGAAAAAGCTGTCAAAGATTTTTCTGGTGGATGGAGAATGAGAATATCTTTGGCTAGAGCTTTATTTTTGGAACCTACACTTTTATTATTGGATGAACCTACTAACCATTTGGATTTAAATGCTGTTATTTGGCTTGACAAGTTTGTAGATTTTTTTGAAATTATTGAAATTTTTAAAAAAATTTGTGGACAAAATGTCGGACGACGAAACGTCCAGAAATTGAAAAAACGACAAAATGCCCAGAAATTTGAAATTTTTTAAGATTTAACGTTTTATTAAAAATTTTTTATTTAGTTATCTTCAAAATTGGAAGAAAACATTATTAATTGTTTCTCACGATCAATCCTTTCTTGATAACATTTGTACTGATATTATTCACTTGGATAGTCAAAAACTTTTTTATTACAAGGGAAATTATAGTCAAGTGTTTTATTTTAATTTTGTTCTGATTTTAAAAATAAACTTGAAACATTTTCAATGTTCATTTAAAATTCTGGTTTCGGTTTTTTTAAAAATTCTGATTCTAAAAACTTTTAAAAACTTAAAATGTTCATTTGGAATTCTGATTTTATTTTGGATTCTAATTCTGAAAATAAACTTGAATTATTCCAAGTTTATTTTAAATTATGATTTTGCAATTTGTGTAATTCTGATTCTAAATAAACTTGAATTACATATTCCATGTTCATTTAAAATTCTGATTTCAATTTTATTTAAAATCAGAATTTTAAATGAACATGAATTTTAGTTATTCCATGTTCGTTTAAAATTCTGATTTTTAAATAAACCTGAATTATTCCAAGTTCATTTAAAATTCTGATTTCAATTTTATTTAAAATCAGAATTTTAAATGAACATGAATTTTAGTTATTCCATGTTCGTTTAAAATTCTGATTTTTAAATAAACCTGAATTATTCCAAGTTCATTTAAAATTCTGATTTCTTTTAATTTACTTCATTTTTACAATTTTCAGCTTCATTCAGAAAAATGTATGAACAAAAATTGAGGGAACATTTGAAAGCTTACGAAAATCAACAAAAACAATTACATGCATTAAAAAAGGGTGGCAAAAGTGGAAAACAGGCAGAAGAAGAAATTAAAGGAAGAATGAATGCAAAACAACAAAAAGCTGGTGGAAAGAAGAGTGAAAGAGGTTCAGCAACTATGGGGGATGAAGGTTAGTTGGAAGGGGGGGGGGTTTGAATTTTTGAAAAATTTTTGGTATTTTTTTGAAATTTTATTTTGAAAAATTTCAGTGTTTCATTGAACTTTTCTGAGTTAAAAAAATTTTTTTTTAATTTTTTTTTTTGAAATTTTTAAATTTTTTTTTATTTCAGAAGACGCTCCTCCACCAGAACTTTTACAAAAAATTAAAGAATATTCTGTTAAATTTGTTTTTCCTGGTACTACAAAATTGGCTCCACCAGTTTTGGGATTACATGGTTTCTTTCTTTTTTTTCTTCTAAATTTCCCTAAATGATTTTTAATTTTTTATAGATGTTTCATTTGGTTATGGAAAAGCTAAATTATTGTTCAAAAATGTTAATTTCGGTATTGATATGGATTCTAGAATTGTGATAGTTGGACCTAATGGTGTTGGAAAATCTACTTTGCTAAAATTGTTGAGTGGAAAAATTGCTCCGGTTTCTTTAAAATTTTTCTTTTTAAATTTAAAATTTTTTTTTGAAGACTACAGGTGAATTAGTTAAACATAGACAACTTAGAATTGGGTGGTTTGATCAACATTCAAATGAGGCATTAAATGGTGAACAAACACCTGTTGAATATTTGATGGTTAAATATAATATTGATCATCAGGTTTGTGAAGATTTTTTTGATTATAAAATGAGGTTAGGGGAAGTTTGAGGTGTTTTCAATTTCCTTCTTTTTTGGGAAGGAAATTGGAAAAAGTGTGGTTGGTCCTTCCATTTGATTTGGGGGAGTGAGTAGTAGTTTCTTCCTTGGGATTAGTTTTTTTCTTGAGAGGGAGATGAGTATTTTTGTTAAGGATTCTTGAGGGGGCTATATTTGCTCTTCCTAAAGTAATAATAGGGTTTTTAAATAATTTAAAAATTTTTTTAAAATAATCTTTTTCTTTTAGAGCGCCAGAAAAAATTTGGGAATGGTTGGATTAATATCACAGGCACACAATGTAAAAATCAAAAATTTATCTGGTGGTCAAAAAAGTCGTGTTGCTTTAGCTGAATTGTCTTTAACAGCGCCAGATATTTTAATTTTGGTATATTTATTTACTTTATAATATAAGGACATAGGTTCGCTAATTAATTGAGTGGGATAAAGTGTCATTCGGGATCCAGCCCATATCACTGTTTATTTTGGTTTGTCTGGTGTCTCTAATCAGACTTGGACATGGATACGGATGGATAAAGATAATCCAAATCCGTGTCCATGTCTGTTTGTAATTACTTAACTTTGGGATAAATTGTCATCCTTAAAAAGGAATTCTTTGGGTGATTTTGGGTTTCACCTATAAGTAGCCTAGTCAGAGTTATTTTCGGATAGGGATCATGGATCAATGTTAGGGATCAGGATCAATGTTCGAGTCATTGATCTATGGAAATTTGTGTGATTTTTTGATTTTTTTCTTCAAAGGGATCATCAGAATCTTTACCAAAAACATTTTTTTATAAATTTCTTTAAAGGATGAACCAACAAATAATTTGGATATAGAATCAATTCAAGCATTAGCCGATGGTATAGAAACATTTGGTGGTGGTGTATTAATGGTTACACACGATGAAAGATTAATTAGAGCAACAAATTGTCGTTTATGGATTGTTGAAGATGAAAATGTTTATCAAATTGATGGAGAATTTGATGATTATCGTAAAGAAGTATTGGAACAAGTTGAAAAGAGGCTAGCTTCTGATGGACTTTAAATGGAATACGGTGTTTTTTTTTTTAAATTAAATTTAATTAAAAAATTTTTTCGGTTATTTCTGTTGATATATAAACTATAACATAATAAAATACACAAAATTCTATTGAAAAAAAATTTTTTGAAATTTATGTCAAGTGGGGAGGAGCTAATTAATTAGTAGTATATACCCGGTTTTATAACATTAAAAGGAAGGGTAAAGTGGTTTCGGGGGGGGGGGAGTAACTGGGAGGGTGGGAAGGGTAAATTGTGGGGGGATTGTAAAAAAAAATTATAAAACACCAAGAAAAGACTGGTAAGAAAGGGGGAGATATGGGGAAAGTTTAACTTTCATAAAAAAACTTTGAATTTATTATCTTTCATTTTTAAAAAACTTTAAAAAAAACCCCTTTAAAAATTTATTTTCGATTATTGAATTTTTTTTAAATCATATGCTTCTCTATTTCACATTTTTTATTTCTTTCTTTTACTCTCTATTTTTCAATGTAAAAATTTTTTTCTCTCTCAATATTCGTGGCGCTAACGCACACGTATTTCTCAATCAATTTCTTTAAAAAATTCTCTAACTGACAGCCGATTTGTGTGAGTTTGACAGCGCTTACATCTGTAAATAGACTGGGGTCTTTTAGAGTATTAAAAATATTTTACTGTAAATTTTTGTAGGGGTTTAAGATTTTGTAGGGATTTTTTTAAATATAATATGTTGTTTGGAGTGAGTATCTATGGGTGTGATGGGGGGAGGGGGAGGGCTGGTGGAGTAATGTGATTAGGGAGTAGTATAATGTATAGTTATTGAATATAAAATTAGTTTTCTTTGAGGTATTTTGTATATTTAGTTAGGAGGTCTTTCTGTAATCGAACCTATTTTTATGAAGTTTTCTAATTTTCTTTTGTCTTTTGTAATAGTAAATTTTTTCGAATTTTCCTTATGTTCTCCCCTATATTTCAAACAAATTTTTGATGAGAATTTCATTTCATCGGAAGTATTGAAATTCCTCATATATTTACTAGTTTTTTTGTCATATGTATGATGAAATCCTCCAAATTCTATTTTTGTTTATTACGCAATTCTAAAAATAAGGAGAATCATATGACTATCATTTTTATTTATGTTTATTCATTTTTTTTTATTTTTGTCAACAACAACAACAATTTTCTTTAGAAATTTATTTCAAAATTTTCTTTTCACCCCTTCACTCACTAACACTCCTAACACGCTCAACCATTCTTTGCCTGCTTGCTTGTCTTACCGGCTGACTACACAGCAACGGTTGGCTGTCAGTAGCGCCCACTTCTTCATATACAACCCCCAACATTCTTTGCTTGCCTGCTTTGCTTGCTTACAGCAACGACTGTCAATTAAATGCTATCGCGTGCTACACTCCTCCACACATTCACCCCACTATTCTTTGCTTGCTTGCCTTACTGGCTATACAACAACGGAGCTGTCTTTCCTCATCTCTTATACACACCCCTTATACACACAACCCCACTGTTCTTTGCTTCCTTGTTTTACCGACTTGCCTTCACAGCAGTCAAGTAAACGCCATTTGCTTTAATGACTGCTGTTGTGTTGTATATTCATATGACGGCTGTCAATAACGACTGACTGCTTCATTAATTCTCTTTAAAATGCACACTATTTTTCTTTTTATTTCTCAAAAATTTTCTAGAAATTTCTCAATTTTTCTCTGCGTCGTGTGAGCGCGCGCAAGCGTCTCGCTTCTTTCCACATACATACAACCAGTCAGCCCACATTAACTCCGCCCACAAAAATTGTCTTTAAATAGCCCTCGAAGCGCTCCATAGCAAGTCATTCTTTAAACATTTTTATATTTTTAATTTTAGCTTTTTTTAAATTTTTTAAAATGTTTTTCTGTAGGGCTTTATTCGCGTTTTTATTTTTTTCTAATATATTTTTTTAAATATTTTTTAGTGAATATTTTTTTTCCTTTGAATGTTTGGGTATTTATTATAAAATGTTGCAACAACTTCTACTATAATATAATATACTCAGTTATGAGAGTTTTGCCTTTTGTTATCCAACATTGAAAATTTAAATCTTTATCTTCAACACTAATCTACACTCTTTAATACCAGTTTTTCTTTCTTCAAAATATTTTTTGTGCTCCGATTCCACAATAATATTCAATTTTAATGGCTCCCATTTAATTTTTCTTTAATGCATGACTTCCACATTACTACTGCTTTTTTTTTTATTTATTTTCTCGGCAATTTTCCATTCAACGCTCGCAACCACTCTGTATTTAACACTCAATATTCTCGACTGAATTCTCGACTAGCGGCCTGTTTTATTTTAAATAACATGTGATTTTATAGAATGAAAGGGAGAGGGTTTTTTCTACTACACACTGCTTAGTGATCGCTTGTCTCTTTACCTAACAATGGCCGTGTTCGCTACCGTGTAAATATAGATGAAATCCAAAGCTATAAGAAATCCAATTCAAGCCTACTTTACGTTTGTCAAGAAAGGATAAAAGGCCTGTGTTATCAGAAATTACATAAAATGGGAAATTTCTTCTCGAATCCAATGGATTAATGGGTGGCTATTGTTGTATTTTTAAAAATATTTTTTTACTCAACGGGGGATGGGGTTTTTGATGATATATTTAGATGTTCTTCAGTGAATTCAATACTCGAAAAATTTACACTATATTTTTGTTTAGAGGGGCTAAGATGTTTTACAATAATGAGGATTTATAGGCGCGAATAATGAAGATAAACGACATGCTCAAATAAAGTGGCTCTTTGGTCATTGTATTTTTTTTTTAATATCACTCATTGGGAATGGGTTGGGTCATTGATGATAAATTTAGATGTGTTTCAAAGCTACGTTAACCTGTATAAGAAATCCAGATCAATCTGTTTTGCGTGTATTTACCTATTACTATTTTAATTAGAAGCGATAAAAGGTGTGCGACAATAAGAGAAAATGAGAATTTACAAATAATTGTTAAATCGCGGATCATTATTCTTTATTGCAAAGCTTAATGGATGTGTGATTAAATATTTTTCGTTCCATGCGGTATTTGATTTGTTCCTTAAATGATGAATTTAGATGTGTTCCAAAACGACGTTAACCGATAAGAAATCAAAATCAATCCTTTGCGTCCATTTCTACTATATGTTTGATCATAAGGAATTAGAGCTACCAAGAATTAGATAAAAATTCAATGCGTGCTCTTTTTCATTGTATTTTTAAATAATTTCTCTTAATGGGGGAGGGGGTTGGGTTCCTTGATTATAAATTTAGATGTGGTTCAGCATAAGGAAGTTGGTTTTTTGTTCTAGTATACTTATTTTAGATGTGTTTCAAAATTATATTTCAATCTCTCTTTCATCGTCTTTATATATCGCTGATGCGAATTGTTTATCTCAATGTATTTTCCACATTTTTACATTAAAAATAGAAGGGGTTTTGGGTGGTATTTTTTAGATTATTCTTCGAGTCCGATTCAGTGCTTGCTTAGAAGAGGTTTTTTAAGCTTAAATTCCTTCAAGGATTTAATTCTTACAGGTCAAATTCAAATTATATCTTTTGATTTTATCTGGGAATTTTTGGGGGGTTATATTAATTTTAGGTAGCCCTATCTTTTGTTGACAATACACACAGGTATTTAGATATAAAATGAAAAAATACAATTTAGTCTGAGGAGTTTCCTTACTTCCTAGGAGGAGAGCGCGTTCCTCTGGTATACAGCAAATTTTCTATTTTTAGCCAATATATATTTTTTTGTGTCCAATTGGTACCAAAATTTCTGCTTCAATTAATAAAATATATATTTATCTTTACCTACAACAAATTTATCTTTTATTTGGGGTTGGATTCTTAAATTTTATTTTATGGTCATTTTTGAATCATGTTAAAGAAAAGAAGAGTTGGAAATTTTTTTTTTGGATAAGAAAAGAAATTAAACATTTTTGAAGAAGTTTTTGATTAAGAATTAGGATTAAATGTAGAGAGAAGAGTTATAAAAATCAAGTGTTATAAAAGCTAGAATCAAGTTTCGGAATGTCTTTTATAAATATTCTTACAATATTCTCGAGTAAATAAAGGTTAATACATAAATTTGTGCGAGGTTATTGGTAGGAAAATTAGCGTTTTTACCAAATATTCTTTTATTAGAGTGTTCTCAAAAATCTACCTATAATATGTTCATCTTGGGGGTGTTTTAATTAATCTAGAAAAACATAAACAAAAATTATTCAAAAATCCAAACAATTTTTAATATTCAAAAAAATGATAATAAACAACGTTAGCTTACAAAATTTTATTTTTATTCCTAATTGGATTCGAACCTGCAACCTTATTCTCTAAAATTAACCAGCTTAACCACAATTTTTAAGGGAAAAAACTTTACAATTATTTCTTTTTTAACTTTCAATCTCAAATTATTTTTTTGAACCTTCAAAAACATTTTTAAAGCAACAATTTAACAAAAAAAAATTTTCCGAACCCACCACCTACTTTTTTTTTAATTTTGCGTTTAACCAACTTAACTACACAAATTACACAAAATTTAAAATCCTAATATCAAAAAATGCAGCCAATCTGAAAATTTCTTTCGAATATTAAAAAAGACAATTTGAAAAAAATGAAAAGAATTTACAATCAATTTAATAAATAATTTTTTGAATATGTAAAAACCACATTTAAGAAGAAAATTTAATGTTTTTTACCTATGAGGGATTCGAACTTTCATCTATTTTTACTTGTTTAACCAACTTAACTACAAAATACAAATTTGTTTAGAGCGAAATAATTTACTCTCTCTCACTCAACCTCGCAAATTATTTTCAAACAATCAAAAATATTTGTAAAAAACAACATTTAACGAGATAAGATTTATTGTTTTACTCTTACCAACCTGGATTTGAACTTTTTTTTCACATTCTTATTTCCGCGCTTAACCAACTTAACTACACAATATACAAAAAATCCAAATTAAAAATTGAAAAATTTTTTGCAACCATTTTCTCTAAAAAATATTTTAACATACAAAAACATCTAAAAAAAACAACATTTAAACAATAATATTTAAGTTTATCCAAAGTCAATTTTTCCAGCCCCAAATTTGATGAAAACTTTTTTAAACAATTTATATGTACAAACTCCTCTACACACTAACTCTTTTAAAGCGAATAAAAATGAAATAGTTTTTAAATTTATCCAACTTAACTAAAAAAAAAATTACAAAGGCAAACTTTTATCAAAAATGGCATTTTTTATATAATGGATTTGTTTTTTTTTTCTAAATTAAAATTAATTTTTTAATTTTTTTTTAATCTTGCGTTGGAGCTTTTTTTGGTATTTTTTTTTGTGCGGTTTTTTGGTCAGAGGAAATCGTTTTTCTTTTTTTTTTAATTTTTAAAATCTATCCAGAACACTTAATCTTTAATTCTTCCTTTTTTGGTTAATTAATCTGTTATTTTTAACAAGTTCAAAATCAGCTTACTTGTTCAGCTTTTTTTTAATATTATTTTTTAATCAATTATTTGGCTAATTTTAATAATGGTTTTTGTGCTTGGTTAAATGGCCCAATCTCTATCTTGTTTTAATTCTAAACTGGTTTATAAATAATTAGATGTTCCTTTTATTCTGGTTAACCTTTTTTGGATGATAGTATCCTTATTAAAATATTTACGTACATTTTTTGGATGATAGAGATAACAAAATTTTTCGATGGGTGACCAGATTTATTAAATTTATTTGGTTAAAAGATCATGTCTTGGATCATTTTCTTTTTATTTGGAAGGAATCCTTCAGTATCTTTTGGGTTACTACTATTCAATTTTTATTTTGCCATTATGAATCTTCATTTATACTATTATTCAAAATGAGTAAAGGTTACACAAGTTTGTGCGCGGAAGGATGATAGCTTGTAGGTAAATTGGGTCAATTTTTAGCTTATTTTAATATGAAAAAAAAATTTTTTCCGTATTTTACCCTTCATTTTCTTTAAAAATATTTTTACTATTTATTTTCTTTAGGAAAACAAAAAGGTTTTACCACGTCCGGATTCGAACCCGCGACCTCCTTCACCTATAGACAACAGCATTACCAACTTAACCACATGTGACAATTTTTCTTAAAAATTTTTTTCCTGTTTCTGCAAAAGCGTGCGCGGATCGAGTAAAATATTTTAAATTTATTTAAAGATTAAAAAAAATTTTTTAAGGTGTTTTTCCTGACATTTTCTGTTCGAGAATTGGTATTTGCGCCTCTCTATTTTTAAGCAGTTTTCTTTAGAAAAATTTTTTTTTGTATTATCGAGGGATATGAAGTGGTTTTTTAAAATCTTAATTTATATAAATATTATTCTCCAATAAAAAAATATTTTAAAAAATATAATCTCATTTTTATTAAAAAAAATAATTTAATTTGCGCGTTTATATTTAATATAAAATTGTAATTTTTTTATTTTCTGGGATAAAATGTGGCATGGATTTTTCTCCTTTAAATTTTTATTTTAATTAAAAATATTTAACTGAAAAATGCATTTGTCAAGTTAAACAAAAAAGTTTTTCCGTGTCTAAATTCGAACCCATGACCTCTCTCGCCCTGATAGTCAATATCACTTCCAACTTAACCACGTGTGACAAAAAATTATTTTTCTTGCTTCTCTACGAGACCGTACGGAATTTGTATATACTCATTCATAATTTATTAAAACCGAGCGTTTTTTTAATCTTTTATATTTATTAAAGCTTATTTTATTCGAAATTCTAGCCTAATAATCTTTTTCATTAACGCGTATCTTTTTTTTCTGACTTTTACGTTTTATCTTTTTTTACACATTCTCTTTAAATTCAAAATTTTTGTTTCCCCTAAAACTGTGCACAGTTTTCGCGTTTAAAAAAGAGTATGACTGGGTTTAAAGGCCTATATTTGTTGTGTAGAATAAGCGTAATTATAGGTATTTTCGTTATAACGAGGTAGAGAAATGTCAAAAAATTTAAAAATCTAAAAGGTTTCGAAGTATCGAATAAAGGTTAATAACGACGAGTATAAAAACGAGCGTGTATTTTTGAGTACACGAAATGTGTTTATTCCGAGTATTATATATGTTTTAAGTATTGTTGGGTAATTTGTTTAGGTTAGTGTTTGTTTGTTTTGTTTGTTTTTATAGGCTTTGTAATATTGAAATGTTTTTGTTGTTGTGTTTTAAGAAAAACAAATGTTTGTTTTAGAAGAAACAAGTTTTTAGAAAATGTTTTTGGTGTGTTTTAGAGAAAAAAGTTTGTGTTTTTGCATGTTTTATTGTTGTTGTATTTTCGTTTTGTTTTATGTTTGTGTTTTTGTTGTGTTTCTGATTTTTGTAAGTGTTTTTATGTAATTCTGATTTAAAAATACAAAAATTTAAACATTTTCAGGCAAACTTTTTCGGATAACATTTTTTGGATACACAACATTTTCGGCAAATATATAATTTTCGGCAATTTTTTCGGCAATTTATTTAATATAATTTTTTCGCTTATTTTTTCGATAAAAAAAAAGAATAAATATTTTTTCGGTCTATTTGATGTTTTTTATTGTTTACTTAAGGGTAAAATGTAGAGAGAGGCTACTTTTTAGGGGTCCTATTTTAAGGATTATTTAGCTGACGTTAGGAAAAATTTTTATAAGATTAAGAGAATTTTTAAGTGTTTTTTAGCCTCATTTTTAAAATTTATAAAAAATAAAAATTCTTATTTTAAAATATAGTCAGAATCCGGAATTTACTTACACTCTGGACATCAAATCTTTTGAAGTCGATTAACTGGATGAGGAGGAAGTTTGTTCAAGAAATCTTGTCTTTTTTCAAGATTTTACATTCTCTTTTTTATATTCCTAAGGGTTTAGGGTACAATCGAGATTTGACTCTATCTTCATAAATTAAATAAAATTTTGTTTAAAAAAATTTTTTTTCTTTGTCTAAGGCATCTTGAAATAATACAAAATTTGTCGATTTAACTCGTCGAGATGCATTGAAACATACCAGGCTTTCCTGGATTCGACCATTTTAAACGAAGTTTTAGCTTTGTAGACGTTGGCCTGCTCCTAATCTTCACAAGGACAAATATTTTAAAGAAAATTTTTATTAATTTGTATTTAAAATAAAAAGAATGCATCTATTTATTTTTGTTAATTAAAAATTTTAGATTATTTTTTAGAAAAAAAATTTTTTTTAGATTATTCAGCGCTTCATTCTCTTGTTTTCGCACTGTTTCTTTAAATCCATTCCTCCAAACTTCCAATACTTTTCTTATACTTAGTCGAACATTGTTGTTGTTGTCCTTGATGTTTGGTTCTCAGTTGATGTTGTTTTTCTTTTTCCAAAACATTTGTGTTTCTCCCCAACAAATTGTATTTTTTCGTGTTTTCCAAAACATTTGTATTTTTCCCAAACAAATTGTGTTTTTTCATGTTTCCCAAAACACTTGTATTTTTCCCAAACAAATTGTGTTTTTTCATGTTTTGTTCAAATCTTTTGTTATAAACTTGTCTCATTATTTTGTGTAAAATAAAGGAAACAGTAAAAAGAAGAGCGCTAATAAATAACAACGGAAGAGGTGATGCCATTGAAGAAAGAAAAGTTGATGAAGAAGAAATTTGTTCAAATGTTGTTTCTGACACCATTTTTTTGTTGGAAATCAGAATTTTTTCTGTTTTTAATTGAAAATTATTAAGGCGGGGGGAAATATGTACATATGTGTTGGAGGGGTCGTCTCATTCCAGACTTGATAACTTTTGATTGAGTAAACTTTTTGAAACAGTTTTGGTATCATTCGATAGGGAATTAAATTTTCTATAAACTAGTTTAGTTTCAAATTTTTAGGTTGATGAATAATAAAGTTGTGATTTTTAACCGTCTTTTTTAAGGTTTTTGTTAGTTTTTCGACCTCAACTTTTTTGTAAGTCGAGATAAAATTTTGATTTATATCTCATTTTGTAGGAAATTTAATCTTCTTTCGAATGGTATAAGTACCATTCAAAAAGAAAATTTGGTCCCAAAGTTATCAAGCCAGAACCACAAGAACTATACTTTAATTAAGCTTGTCTTACCAAAATTTTTTTAGTAGTTTTAGTTTTCAATGGCTATGATTATCTTGTTGTTTTTTTAGTTGTTATTACTATTTTTTATCCCTTTCGGGTATAAAAGTTTTGACTATCCGTTCTCGTCCAGATTGTCAAGCAATAAAAGTAAAAATATGCGCAACGACGCCAAGTTGAATAATTCGTTAAAGGTGAATGACACCGATTTAAATATTATGAAATAAAGAATAAATTTGTAATTTATCTGAAAAAAGGGGGTTTTGTTAAAATTTATAATTTTAAAAATGAAAAAAAATTTTTTTTTTGACAGAAAAATTATTTTAAAAATGAGAAATAAACTGTGTAAAATGAAGTATTAAAAATTGATTTTTCTAAGTAAATATTAAATACACACACACAAAATGTAAAAAATATACAATTATTTTAGTAATTTTGTTCTTATCAATTTAATTATATAAAATTGGTCATAGGGTTTTGATTTGTGATTGTAAAAAAATTAAATTTAAATTTGTGGTGGGATTTGTTGGGAAAAATCAGAATTTTGTGTATTTTTGTAATTCTGTGTTTTATTTAAATTGGAATTCTGATAGTACTTAGAAATCAGAATTTGTAATGTTTGTAATTGAAGAGGATCAGAACTTTTTAACAATTTATATCAAAATTTGTAATTGTAATTCGATTAAAAAATCAGAATTTTTAAATAAATCAGAATTTTAAAAAATCAGAATTTCTAAAAAGATCATAATTTAAAAACATCAGAATTTTTAGAAAATCAGAATTTAAAAAATCAGAATATTTAAAGGAAATGTTTTTACAATTTGTATAATTCTGATTATTAAATAAAATTAAAAAAATATTATCATTATTATTGAATTTATATATCAAGTAATATTTGTGAAATGATAACAAAAAATAAATAATATTTTTCTTCTAATATCCCACATCATTTTACTATTTTATTTAAATTCATGTCAGCCTCCTCCAATCTCGTGTTTTTTTTAATATTTTTAATTTATTCAAATCTTTATTGTCGAGAATATGTGGGGGTGAGAGAGAGAGAGAATTTGAGAGATAAATCCCCTATACTAGTATAAAAAATTTTTTTTTTATTTTTTTATGATGTGAGAATTAAATTAGATAGAGTGGGGAAGATTTAACGAACATGTATATTTTATATTAAGTAGAATAAAAAAAAATTTTATAAAATTTTGATTATGAAATGAGGAGGATTTTTTAGTTAAGAATTTTTTAGAAAATTTATTTTTATATTTTTTGGGGAAGGATAGCAAAATAAATAATTATATGTAATATAAATGTTTTTATTGTTTAGAGTTTGTTTCTCAACTCCAAAAATTGTGTTTTTTTCTATAAATAGAAGAAAACATTAAAGTTTAAAACGAATCAAAAATCAGAAAAGACTATAAAAACGTGTGTGTCAATTAATTAATTCTGATTAATTGTTGTAAAGAATTGTAAAATTGTGTTTTAGTAAAGTTTCATAAATTAAAATATGATCAGAATTTAATTTAAAACAACAAAACACATTTGAAATAAAATACAAAACTTTTTCCTGAAAACATTTTTACAAAATGTGTTATTTTATAATAAACAAAAACTTTTCGGTTATATAACAGAACTAGTTAACGATAAACATTTCCGGAAAATACAATAAAACATGTAAAATACAAAACTTTTCCAGAAAAGAAAAATACATTTTTAAATAAATAAATTCCGGAAAATACAAAGTATAAACTTTTCCGGAAAACAAGTTTATGAAATAAAAAACACACTTTTTTGAATAAAATTGTTCGAATAAATATTTGAAAAAATAAATTTAAAATTTTCTTTTATAAAAATGATGTCAGAAATTAGTAAGTATAAATGCGAGAATAAAATATTAAAAATAAATAGGGGAAATAAATATGGGGAAAGGATTTTTTTATTTTATTCTTTTATCAGTCTTTTTACGACAACAGGAAATGTACGAGAAAAATACAAAATTCGCTAAAAACGTACTCACATATCACACATCTTTTTTCAAAAATATTTTTTTCTTAGATAAACTAAAATAATTGATTTCCTATTTTATCGTGTTAGATAAATTAAAAATACAATTGTAAATATTTTCTGATTTGTATTTTCTATTAGGTTTTCCGGAAAGAATTAAACTTAAAACACAGTGTATTTTTATTACTGCGTTTCCGGAAAACACAAAAATAAGTTTAATGTTACTCTTCTTTTGATTTTATAAACACAACAACATTTCCGGAAAATACAATAAAAACATTTAATTACAACAAAACACAAAATTTTTACAAGAGGGAATAAATGTGTTCCGGAATTTTTGTATATTTCCGGAAATTGTTTTATAAAATTGTGTTTTTACAAAAAATAAACTTATTCCGGAAAAACATTAATTATAACAACATTCCGGAAAACACAAAAAATTCTGATTTCTGTATTTTCTTATTATTCTGATTTCTGTATTTTCTTATTATTCTGATTTTTCTTTACTGTCTCTCTTATTTTACTGTATTCTCTCTCTAATTAGTTATTTGTTGGATTGGTAGATTTTTATATGATTCTGGTGGTAATATAACTATAGGCCTTCGTTTGTCTCGTATATATTTGCCAATAAACGTGTTGCAAACAGAGCAGTAATGTTCTGCATCCATAAAACAGGCACAATAAAGTGGAATACGCGATAAAGCGCAAATAACAATTCTAAAAAATATTTTTTAATAATTAAAATTTTCTAACAAACCCAGAAATGAGAAAAAAAATTGGCATAATTAAACCAATTTTATTATCAGCAATACTTGGACCTTTTTTAACATTCATCATATTAGTAAAAGCGATAAATAAAAAAATACCAATCAAGCAAAAAATAAATCTTTAAAGGGAAAAAAAATTTTTTTTTAATTTGAAGATTTAGATAACCCAAGCAATGCTATAACAAAACCTGCATGAGTTTCAGTAACAAATTTAAGCTTAGTTTTTGTATTTTGGTTACAAGTAGGGCAATAAACCTTTTAAAAATTGTGGGAAATAATTTTTTTAATTTTAAGTTTTACAAGTTGTGGTTTAGATCCAAAATATTGAACATTCCCCACATAACTTGGTTGAACATAACTTGGTCTTAAATGCCACACACACATCTCTTTTCTATTATTTTTTATTAAGAATTTTATTAAGAATAATAATAATAAAATAATTGTTTTGAGAGAAAAATTATTTTATAAGTTTTGTTTTATGAAAGCGTGAATTATTAAAAAATACAAATTTACTAAAGACGTACTTAAATGCCACACGCACAGGCACGCTTTTCTTGGTATTTTTTCTTTAATTTTATGTGTTTTATTCATGCCTATTCTTTAAGTTTAAATAAATTAAAAATACATTTGTGTTTTTGTTTTTTATAAAAATTCTAGTTTTACAAAAACAAACTTATTCCGGAAAAACATTATTAAAAATAAACGAATTAAAACATTTCCGGAAAATACAATAAAAACATTTATAATTACAACAAAACACAAAATTTTTATAAGAGGGAATAAATGTGGTGTTTTCGGGAATTTTTATATATTTCCGGAATTTATGTGTTTTATAAAAATTCTGATTTTTCGAAAATAAACTTTTTCCGGAAACTCTAATTATTCTCTATTGTCTCTCTTATTTTATTGTATTCTCTCTCTAATTGTTTTGTTGATTGGTTCTTTGTTGATATAATTCTGGTGGTATAATAACTACAGGTCTTTGAGCATCATGAAAATATTTACCAATATAAGTATCACAAACATTACAATAATGCCTAGCATCCTTACAATTGTCACAATAAATTGGAATAAGCGCCAGACAACAAATTATAAGTCTTGGAAAAAAAATTTTTTTTTAATTTTATATAAAACATACCCTATAGCGAGAGGGATAAGAAAAAGAAACAGAGATTCCGAACTTCTAGCACTAACTTTAACCATTGCCAACATAGTAAATGTAATCGAAAACCTTTAAAAAAATTTTTCGATTAAAAAATTAAGAAAAAATTTATAACCCCCAAATTACAATAAGAAAACTACAACATTTAGTTTTTGCATTATTAACATATTCAAGCTTAGTTTTTGTAATTTCGTTGCAGGTTGGACAATAAACCTTTAAAAAATAGGAGAAAGATTGAAATTAAATTTTAGAAAAAAATTTACGCGTTGTGGGCTAGATCCAAAATATTGGGCACGACTAGGACCGGACAACAAATCATATAATGGATGACGAAACATTGTGAACAAGAATAATAATTGCTTAGAGAAAAATAGTATTGTTATCTAAAAACAGAGAAAAAAAATAAACTTGAAACCACACACAATTAAAAAATAAAGTTGCAAAAATACATTCTAAAAAACACAAAAATACAGAAACAAATATGTATTTAATAATAATTAATACAGAAACACAAATAAACAAAAATTGAATGTTTTCCGGTTTTTATAGTGTTTCCGGAATTTATATGTTTTATAAAAATTCTGATTTTTCAGAAACTTATTCCGGAAAACATTTTTATAAATAAACTTGAATTACAACATTCCGGAAATGTGTTTTACAAAAAGTTCTGAAGTTTTAAAATAAACTCCGGAAAAATACAATTAAACATTTCCGGAAAACACAAAAAATATAAATTCTGATTTTTGTATTTTTTCTCTAATTATTCTCTGTCTCTCTTATTTTACTGTACTCTCTCCAATTAATTATTCTTGGGTTGGTAGATTTTTATATAATTCTGGTGGTAATATAACTATAGGCCTTCGAACATCACGTAAATGTGTTCCAATATAAGTGTCACAAACATTACAATAATGTTCAACATCTTTAAAGCGATCGCAGTAAAATGAACCAAACATACAACAACAGCAAATACAAAACCTAAAAAAAATTTTTAGACAAAATTTTAATTTATAACAAACCAAAAAATAAGAAAAATACATAAAAAGGCTATACGAGAGTAGGGGTTATTTGTTGTTGAGTTGTTTTCAGTTTCATTAATAGCATCGATAATAGCAGCGATAAGCCAAAAAATACCAAGAAAGCCATACAAACCCCTTAAGAAAAAAATTTTTTTTAATTAAATTTAACATTTAAAATAACCCAAGAAATGCTATACTAAAACAGCACCCCCAACTACCCTTTCCAATAACAAATTCGAGTTTAGTTGTTCTATTTTGTTTGCATCTTGGACAATAAACCTTTAAAAATTGAAGAAAAATTTTTTTTTAAATTTTTACAAGTTGTGGTTTAGGTCCAAAAAATTGAGCATAACCATAACTTGGTTGATGAACATAAACATAAGACATTATTGACAGTAATGATGATTGTTTAGAGAGAAATAGGTAGTATTGTTATCTAAAAACAAAGAGGGAAACATAAACTTGAAACCACACACAATTAAAAAATAAAGTTGCAAAAGTACACTTTAAAAACTAAAACACAAAAACACGCTTAAAATTAAAATACAAGAGAAACACAATACACAATTTTATACTCAATAAAATACACGGAATTAAACACAAAAATACATTAGCAACACAATTAAAAGTTTTATTAAATGGAAGGGGAATAAATGTGTTTTTCCGGTTTTTATATTTTTGTATTTTGTGTTTTATAAAAATTCTGGATTTGGAGAAATTAACTTTTTCCGGAAAAAACTAAGATTAGAAACTATGAATACAGAAACATTTCCGGAAAACAGAAAAAACATTTATAATTACAACAAAACACAAAATTTTATAAGAGGGAATAAAAGTGGTGTTTTTCCGGAATTTTTATGTATTTCCGGAATTTGAGTGTTTTATAAAAATTCTAATTTTTCAAAAATAAACTTATTCCGGAAAAACATGGGAAAACACACATTCCGGAAAACATAATAAAATATAAATTCTGATATTGATATTCTGATTTTTGTATTTTTTTTATTATTCTCTAATTATCTCCTCTATTTTTATATATTTTCAGAATGTTTTATAAAAATTCTGATTTTTGTATTTTCTTTTTTTATTCTCTATTGTCTCTCTTATTTTATTGTACTCTCTCTCCATTTAATTATTGTTTGATTGGTAGATTTTTATATGATTCTGGTGGCAGTATAACTATAGGCCTTCGACTGTCTTGTACATATTTGCCAATATAGGTGTCACAAACACTACAGTAATGTTCAACATTTTTACAGTTATCACAGTAAAATGGAATAGGCAAAAGACAACCACAAATAGAAAGACTAGAAAAATTCTTTTTAATAATTTAAAGTTTATAAAATAAACCTAACAACAAGACAAATAAAAGATTCCGCTAAACCAGAACCACGTTGAATAGAGGTAATAATAAAAAAGATACTATACATGCAAAGTACAAGCCTTTAGAAAAAAAAATAATTATTTTTTTAAATTAAATTTTTGAAATTAACCCAAGCATTCCCATAATAAAACACCAAAGCCAATTATTATATCCAGTAATATATTTAAGTTTAGTTTTTGTATTTTGGTTACAAGTAGGGCAATGAACCTTTGAAAGGGGGAGAAAAAAATTTTTTTAATTAAAAAAAATTAATTTTACAAGCTGTGGTTTAGGTCCAAAATATTGAGCATAACCATAAGTTTGAACGTGAACATAAACCATTATTAACAATAATATTTGTTTGGAAAGAAATAGTATTGTTATCTAAAAATAGAGAAAGAAATAATAAACTTGAAACACACACAATTAAAAAATAAAGTTGCAAAAATACATTCTAAAAAACACAAAAATACAGAAGCAAATATGTATAATAATTAATACAAAAACACAAATAAACAGAAATTGAATGTTTTCCGGTTTTTATAGTGTTTCCGGAATTTTATGTTGTGTTTTATAAAAATTCTGATTTTACAAAAATAAACTTTTCCGGAAAAACATGGAAAAACACAACATTCCGGACAATAAATATAAATTCTGGTTTTTGTATTTTCTCTCAATTATCTTTGTTGTCTCTCCTAATTAATGTATTCTATCTCTCTAATTATTGTTGGGTTGATTCTGATTGACTTGATGTTGTAGTTGAGGTGGTAATACAATTACTTGGTTTCTATTGATGCCGAAAATATTTTCCAATATAATTGTCGCAATTACCACAGTAATGTTTAACATCCTTACAAATATTTAAGACGAATGGGAAAACCGAACAAAAACAAATTGGAAACCTGAAGAAAAAAAAAAGATTTTTTAGAAAATTATTTTAAGCAAAAACCCGACAAGAATCAGAAAAAACCCATAACAAAAAATAATATCTTCAAGACTCATTGCACAAAATTTGACGGATATCAAAACAGGAACAATACATCTTTAAAAAAGTGAATTAATTTATTTATTAAAAGCAGGACAAACCCAATAAATAGTATCCCAATACAATTCCACCAAGTATAACTACCATTAACATACTTAACTTTAGTTATTGTATGTTGATTACATTTTGGACATTGAACCTTTAAAATTGTGTATTTTTGGTTAAAGATTAAAAAAAAATTTTTTTTACTGGTTGAGAATCAGGTCCAAGAGATTGAACAATAGGCGTATACATTATTAACAATAATTGTTTAGAGAAATAGGAAGTGTTATCTAAAAATGAGAAAAAGAAAAATAAGCTTGAAAATACACAATGAAAATAAATTAGTAAAAATACACTTTAAAAGAAAAACTAAAATACAAAAATACATATACAAAATATTTATTACAAAAACACAGGTTTTTATAGTAAAAATAGGAGGAGTAATGGATGTGTTTTTCCGGTTTTTATGTTTCCGTAATTTGTGTTTTATAAAAATTCTGATTTTTAAAATAAACATTCCGGAAAAACATTATTAAACATTTCCGGAAGTGTTTTTCAAAAATTCTGATTTCACAAAGATAAACTTTTCCCGGAAAAACATGAAAACAATTCCGGAAAATACAACAAATATTCTGTTTTTTTTTTGTATTTCTGCTAATTATCTCTATAGTCTCTCCTAATCAATGTATTCTCTCTCTCTAATTATTGTTTGGTTGATTCTGATTGACTTGTTGCTGTTGTTGTGGTGGTAATACAATTGCAGGGCTTCTATTGCCGCGAAAATATTTCCCAATATAATTGCTGCAACTACCACAGTAATGCTCAACATCCTTACAAATATGCAAAACAAATGGCAAAACCGAACAAACGCAAAGTGGAAACCTGAAGAAAAAAAAAGAATTTTTTTTTTAAATTAATAAAAATAACCCAATAATAGCAAAAATAATAGAACATGATAAAAGTTCACTAAGTCTCTTTGCACATTTGAAGGTTTCAAGAACACCAACAAAACAACTTTAAAAATAATATATTAATTTATTAAAAAGACAAACACAAAAGTTAGTATCCCAATACAGCTCATCCAAGTATAACTACCATTAACATACTTAAGTCTAGTTGCTGTATTTTGATTACATTTTGGACATTGAACCTTTAAATTGAAAGAAAAATTTTTCTTTAAATTTTTTTTCTTTTACCATAATCGGGTCGGGTCCAAGAACAATAGGCATATACATTATAAACAATAATTGTTTAGAGAGAAATAGGAAGTGTTTTCTAAAAATAAAGTAAAAAAATAAAATTGAAAACACAAATGACAAAATAACCTAGTAAAAATACAGTTTAAAAGAAACTAAAATACAAAAACACATATACAAAATATTTAACACAAAAACACAATGTTTTTATAGTAAAAATAAAAGGGAGCAAGAATGTGTTTTTCATGTTTTTATAGTGTTTCCGGAATTTGTGTTTTATAAAAATTCTGATTTTGTAAAAATTAAACTTTTTCCGGAAAAACATTATTAAAAATAAATCTGAATTAAAACATTCCGGAAAGATGTTTTATAAAAATTCTGATTTTAAAATAAACTTATTCTGGAAAATACAACATATTCTGATTTTTGTATTTATTATTATTATTTTCGATTGTCTCTCTTATTTTATTGTATTCTCTAATTAATTATTGTTGTTGGGTTGATTCTGATTGACTTGTTGTTGTTGATTTCCTATTGGTAGTATCATTACAGAATATTTCTCGTCACGAAAATATTTGCCAATATAAGTGTTACAATGACTACAATAATGTTCAACATCCTTACAACATTTTAACATGTATGGAATAAGCGAAGAACACCAACAAGGAAGCCTCAAAAAAAATTTTTTTAATAAAAAATTTTATTTTTATAAACCCAAAAAGAAGAAGAATAAAACATCTATGAAGCTCGTTGTCATTTTTAATTGTACAATTGGTGAGTGGAGTCGAAACAACAAAAAACCTTTAAAAGTATTTATTAAAATGAATGTATTTTCCGGAATTTATTATTTCTGGTTTTTATGTTTCCGGAATTTAAGTATTCCGGAAAAACATTAAAAAATAAACTTGAATTACAACATTTCAGAATTGTGTTTTACAAAAATTCTGATTTTTCAGAAATAAACTTATTCCGGAAAAACATTAAAAATAATTAAACATTAAAAATTTCCGGAAAACACAATAAAGATAAATTCTGATTTTTGTATTTTTAATTATTTTCTCTCTAATTATTCTCTATTGTCTCTCTTATTTTAATACATTCTCTCAGTTATTACTGTTGGGTTATTAATGTATTTTATTACTTCTGGTATTTATTACTTCCGGAATTTAAGTGTTTTTAAAAATTCTGATCTTCCAAAAAATAATTTTATATTCCAGAAAAAATAAAATTAAAATACTCACCCCATAACTATGAACAAGGAACACATTCCCCATGTATATCTACCACTAACATGTTTAACTTTTGTTATTATTTTTTGGTTACATGAAGGACAATGAACCTTTGAATTGAAAAAATCTTTAAAAAAAATAATTTATTTTTTACCAGATTTGGGCCAGGTCCATATAATTGAACATTAGGTATATAACCATAGGTGTATGCATAATTATTTTGAAGAACATAATTTTGAGAATGACCATTACCCATTTTATTGCCAATAAGAAATAGAGAAATAGGTAGTAGTATTATTTAAAAACAGAAAAAGCCTAAATTAGAATTAAAAAATAAATATTGAAAAATAAATGCAGAATTAACATACGATAATAAATAAAATACAAGTTTCTGTTCAATAAAACACAAAAGAATGAAATACAAAAATACATTAACAACAACAACATCTTTTTTAACAACAGAATTATATTAAATAGAAGGGAACGAATGTGTTTTCCGGTTTTTATATGTTTCCGGAATTTAATGTTGTGTTTTTCAGAAATTCTGATTTTCAGAAACTTATAATGTGTTTTATAGAAATTCTGATTTTTTAACGAAATAAACTTATTCCGGAAAAACATTAATTAAAACATTTCCGGAAATGTGTTTTATAGAAATTCTGATTTTTCTAAAATAAACACATTCCGGAAAAACATGAATTGAAACATTTCCGGAAAACACAAACATAAATTTACATCAAAACAACATTAATTATACACTATATTTTCTCAACTATTCTCTTCTTTTCTACTTATGATAGTTGGGCATTATTTGATGTTTATGGCATTCTGGTGGCAGTATAACTACAGGCCTGCGGTGATCTCGCAAATGTGTGCCAATATAAGTATCACAACCACCACAGTAATGTTTAACATCTTTATACCAATCACAGCAGAATGAACTAAACATACAACCACAGCAAATACCAAAGCTAGAAAAATTTTTTTAGACAAAATTTCAACTCATAACAAACCACAAACTAACAAAAGTAGAGAAAAAGGCTATACGACCTGCGCGAGAACCTTTTCTTTTTATTGTGTAGGGGGTATATGTAGTTGTTGTATCGTTTTCAGGCTCATTAATAGCATCGATAAGCCACATAATACCAAGAAAGCCGAACAAACCCCTTAAGAAAAAAAATTTTTTTAATTAAATTTAATATTTGAAATTAACCCAAGAATAGCTGAAATAATGCAACACCACCAACTACCCTTTCCAGTAACATATTCAAGTTTAGTTGTTTGATTTTGTTTGCATGTTGGACAATAAACCTTTGAAAAATGAGGGAAAAATTTTTTTAATTAGAAAAAACTAATTTTACAAGTTGTGGATCAGGTCCATAAAATTGTGCAGGAAGAGTATAACCACCATAATAAGGACTATAGGGCATAAAAGGGTTGTAGCCATAATTATGAGAATAACCATTACCCATTGTTTTGATAATTGTTTAGAAAGAAATAGTATTGCTATCTAAAAACAAAGAAAGAAAAATAAACTTGAAATACAACAATTAAAAAATAGATATGCACAAATACAAGATTAAAATATAGGAAAAAATACAAAATAATTTCTATTCAATAAAATACAGAAACACAGAAACATTAAAAACACAAAAATACATTAACAATATTCTAACAAGTGTTATATTATAAATATAAGAGAAATGGATGTGTTTTTCCGGTTTTTATATATTTCCGGAATTATGTGTTTTAGAGAAATTCTGATTTTTTAAAGATAAACTTATTCCGGAAAAACATGAAAACATTTCCGGAAAATACAATAAATATAAATTCTGATTTTTGTATTTTCTTCTAATTATTCTCTATTGTCTCTCTTATTTTATTGTACTCTCTCCCTCTAACTGATTATTCTTGGGTTGATATACTTTATGTTTATATAATTCTGGTGGTAATATCACTATAGGCCTTGTTTGGTCTCGTATATACTTGCCAACGTAATTGTTGCAAACACTACAATAATGCTCAACATCCTTCGAACTGTCCCAATGAAATGGAATAAACGAAAGACCGCAAATAACAAGTCTAAAAAAATTTTTTTAATTTTAATTTTTTTTATAACAAACCCAATAATAAGAACAATAAAAGATGCGATTACACGAGATACACGATCGTCTTTGGCGGTGTCAGTAATAGTAATAATAACCATTATAATACCACAAATACTAACAAAAAGCCTTTAAAGTAAAAAAAATTCTTTTAGATTACTTGTTAAAATAATAACCCAAATAATCCTATAGCAATACTTTCCGACCAAGTATTTCTTCCGTTAACATATTTAAGTGTAGTTTTTGTATTTTGGTTACAAGTTGGGCAATGAACCTTTAAAAATGGAAGAAAAAAATTTTTTAATTTAGGAAAATAAATTTTTTACAAGTTGTGGTTTAGGTCCAAAATATTGAGCATAACCATAACGTCGACGATGAACATAAGTCATTATTAACAATAATTGTTTAAAGAAAAAATACAGCTAGAATTATATGTTGTAAAAACAAAGAAAAATAATTAAGCTTGAATGAAAAAATACAAAACAGATGAAAATACAAAAAAATACAAAACTTATTTTCTATTAAATAAAAACACAAAAACAATCAAAAACACACAAAAATACATACTTGGTAATTACAGTTAATAGAAGGTATAATGCGTGTTTTCCGGTTTTTAATAAACATTTCCGGAATTTATAAATTGTTTTATAAAAATTCTGATTTTTTCAGAATAAACTTATTCCGGAAAAACTTGAATTTAAATATTCCGGAAAAGAAAACACATATTATTTTTATAGTAACTTTCCGGAAAACACAAAATTTTTAGAATAACATTTCCGGAAAAACATTAGAGCTTGTATATATTATTTTAAGAGAAAAACACAACTACAACAACAAAGTTTATATTTATACTCTATATATGTTCGCCCTTATTATTCTTATCTTGGATACGGCGGCGGACTAGTTGGCGGATACGGCGGCGGACTTGTTGGCGGAGTATAGGCTTGAGGAGCAAGTATAACAGGTTGAACTTGAGGCTGACGAGGAGGAATCGGAGGTTGGACAACCACAACAGTCCTTCCTCCATATCTACGGTCTTCCAATTGACGTACAAATTTGCCAAGATAGGTATTGCATACACTACAATGATGTTTGGCATCCTTCCAACAATTAGTAACGAACGGCAAAAAAATGCATGGAAAAAAAATGCAGCAGACAAACGGACTTAAAAAATATTTTTTTTTGTTTAAATTTAGGAACATACTTAGCAAGAGCGAACACGATGACCACATACCATGCCACAGGACCCATAACATAATTAACTCTAGTGAGTCTATATTCGCCGCATTTTGGACAATAAGTCTTGAAAAAGAAATAAAATTATTTTTAATTTTTGAAAAAAAAATTTTTTCTTACCATTTGTGGATCCGGGCTATAAATACCTCCATATTGATGAGAAACTGTCTGCCCCATTCTTTTGTTTTATTGCTGTTGTTGTTGTACAGAAGTTGTAGGATTGTAGTTATGTTGTGGAATACTAGATTTAATTAGTCCCTTTTATATAGTAAATTTGAAATTTCATAAAGGAATAAACAATTAATTTAAATATATTAAAATGTATTTTAAACTTGAAAGTAAAAAATACAAAAAATACAAGTTATATTCAATAAAAATACAGAAACAAAAATACAAATAACAGTTAATAGAAGGTATGTGTTTTCCGGTTTTATATAAACACATTTACGGAATTTATAAATTGTTTTATAAAAATTCTGATTTTTCAGAAATAAACTTATTCCGGAAAAACTTGAATAAACATTCAGGAAGAGAAACATTATTTTAATGTTTCCGGAAAAGACACAAAATTATTAGATTACAACATTTCCGGAAAAACATTAATAATAGAAGGTAAAGTGTGTTTTCCGGTTTTTAATAAACCCGCAATTTATGTTTTATAAAAATTCTGATTTCCAGAAATTTAAATAGACATTGATTAAAATAGAGGAAAAACATGATTTATAACTTTCCGGAAAACACAAAATTAATTACAACATTTCCGGAAAACAGTTAAGGCTTATATATATTTTAAGAGAAAAACACAACAACAACAATGTTTATATACTCTATATAGGTATGTTCGTCCTTATTATTTTCGTGGATTCGGCGGTGGACTAGTTGGCGGATACGGCGGCGGACTTGTTGGCGGAGTATAGGCTTGAGGAGCAAGTATAACAGGTTGAACTTGAGGCTGACGAGGAGGAATCGGAGGTTGGACAACCACAACAGTTCTTCGCCTTCCATATCTGTGGTCCTCATATTCACGTATAAACTTGCCAATATAGGTATTGCATACACCACAACGATGTTCAGCATCCTTCCAAAAATTAAGAATGAACGGCAAAAAAATGCATGGAAAAAAAATGCAGAAAGTGAACAGACTTAAAAAAAATATTTTTTTTTGTTTCAATTTAGGGACATACCTAACAAGAGCGAACATGAGGACCATACATATTGCCAAAGGACCCATAACATAAGTAACTCTAGTGAGGGTATATTCACCGCATTTTGGACAATAAGTCTTGAAAAAGAAATAAAATTATTTTTAATTTTTGAAAAAAAATTTTTTTTCTTACCATTTGCGGATCAGGTCCATAAATACCTCCATATTGATGAGAAACTGTCTGCCCCATTCTTATGTTTTATTGCTGTTGTTGTTGTACAGAAGTTGTAGGATTGTAGTTATGTTGTGGAATACTAGATTTAATTAGTCCCTTTTATATAGTAAATTTGAAATTTCATAAAGGAATAAACAATTAATTTAAAAATATTAAAATGTATTTTAAACTTGAAAGTAAAAAATACAAAAAATACAAGTTATATTCAATAAAAATACAGAAACAAAAATACAAATAACAGTTAATAGAAGGTATGTGTTTTCCGGTTTTATATAAACACATTTACGGAATTTATAAATTGTTTTATAAAAATTCTGATTTTTCAGAAATAAACTTATTCCGGAAAAACTTGAATAAACATTCAGGAAGAGAAACATTATTTTAATGTTTCCGGAAAAGACACAAAATTATTAGATTACAACATTTCCGGAAAAACATTAATAATAGAAGGTAAAGTGTGTTTTCCGGTTTTTAATAAACCCGCAATTTATGTTTTATAAAAATTCTGATTTCCAGAAATTTAAATAGACATTGATTAAAATAGAGGAAAAACATGATTTATAACTTTCCGGAAAACACAAAATTAATTACAACATTTCCGGAAAACAGTTAAGGCTTATATATATTTTAAGAGAAAAACACAACAACAACAATGTTTATATACTCTATATAGGTATGTTCGTCCTTATTATTTTCGTGGATTCGGCGGTGGACTAGTTGGCGGATACGGCGGCGGACTTGTTGGCGGAGTATAGGCTTGAGGAGCAAGTATAACAGGTTGAACTTGAGGTTGAGGAGGAGGCATAGGAGGTTGGACAACCACAACAGTTCTTCGCCTTCCATATCTGTGGTCCTCATATTCACGTATAAACTTGCCAATATAGGTATTGCATACACCACAACGATGTTCAGCATCCTTCCAAAAATTAAGAATGAACGGCAAAAAAATGATTGGAAACACAATGCAGAAAGTGAACAGACTTAAAAAAAAATATTTTTTTTTGTTTCAATTTAGCGACATACCTAACAAGAGCGAACATGAGGACCATACATATTGCCAAAGGACCCATAACATAAGTAACTCTAGTGAGGGTATATTCACCGCATTTTGGACAATAAGTCTTGAAAAAGAAATAAAATTATTTTTAATTTTTGAAAAAAAATTTTTTTTCTTACCATTTGCGGATCAGGTCCATAAATACCTCCATATTGATGAGAAACTGTCTGCCCCATTCTTATGTTTTATTGCTGTTGTTGTTGTACAGAAGTTGTAGGATTGTAGTTATGTTGTGGAATACTAGATTTAATTAGTCCCTTTTATATAGTAAATTTGAAATTTCATAAAGGAATAAACAATTAATTTAAAAATATTAAAATGTATTTTAAACTTTAAAGTAAAAAATACAAAAAATACAACTTAGCTTGTTATAATATTATTCAATAAAAATACAGAAACAAAAATACAAATAACAGTTAATAGAAGGTATGTGTTTTCCGGTTTTATATAAACACATTTACGGAATTTATAAATTGTTTTATAAAAATTCTGATTTTTCAGAAATAAACTTATTCCGGAAAAACTTGAATAAACATTCAGGAAAAGAAACCTTGTTTTAATGAGTCTGAGGAAAACACAAACAAAATTAAATTAAAACATTTCCGGATGTTTTATCGTACCATTTGAAACACTTGCGCCATAGTCCTTGCCTTGTTTTTTTGTGTTTTGAGCCCTAGATTGCTAATGGACTCTAGGAATATTTTGCAAGGATAAACCAACATTTCCAACCATTAAATGCCCCCTAAGCAGGGGACCGGTCCCATGTACAAAACGGCACATGGACACTCCAAAAATCGTCCATGGTCACCAAGCGACCGCCACCGCACAAAACACTATTGGAAAGCCACTCGAAGCGCACTAACCAATAGTGTCTGCCAGAACGCACAGCCACTCAATGTCCATCTGTCAGTAGTGTCCACTGGTCGCAGCCACTCGAAGCGCACTTACAACCAGCTACCTGCCACTGAAGATGGTCCGCCGAAGCGGCCCATGGACAGAGTGTGGGAGAATAACCAAAAATAAAAGATTTGAGCATAAGTAATACTTAGATGGTTAATAGAAAGGCTATAGAGACCACTAACTATTCTTGCATTTATTCTTGCATTTCTTTTTTCCTTTTTCTTCTTCTCTCCTTTTCTTTTCTTCTCTCTCCTCTACTCTCTCTCCTTTACTTTTCTTCTCTCCTTACCTTTACTATTTTTTTATAATTTTTTACAAAATATCTACAGCGCGTTGTATTTAAAAATGGTCAAAAAAGGGAATTTTTGTAAATTGTCGAAGGGACTATTTTAAAAATTGTATTTTATCAGGGATGGACCGAAAAAACCGAAAAAATAGGTTTCTTTATTGAGTTGTGATCCTTTTTTCTTATTTATCTTTAAAATAAAATATTAATTTTTATTTTTTAAGCCTTTTTGCCATGTTCAAAGTGTAGTCTCTACACAACAAAAATTTTTAAATATATAAATTTTTATTTATTTTTCTTCTTAATTGCTTATAGATTTCTTCTTCTTGTGTGTAAATAAATATATTTAAAATGACAGATTTAATATATGCAGGTTTTTTTTGTTAAATTTAATCTTAAAATTAAATTCTTTTCAAGTTCGCGGATCTACCGGTTTTGCATTAAAACGAGGACTTGGGAAACCTGAAGAATTGGCTGGGGAAAAATTGTAAGGATTTTTTTGTTTGTTTTTAGTGATTTTTCTCTAAGTGAATAGGTTGGGATTTGAGGGCTTTGGCCAGGATTTGGTTTATAGATTTGTCCCATATTCTAGATTTAAAATCTAGCAATCTCTAACTCTGAAAAAAGGACCCAGTAAGCTCGGGCATGTTTATGACTTTGTCTATTGGTCTGGACCATCTTCATAGCTTTGAGTCTGGGTGGATCCAGTCTCATGTCAGTATAGAGCTCGGGAACCTTAATAACTGCTTCCCAGTCCAGAATCGGAGCTGCTAAATTCTTGCAGAATCCCTTGCAGCTCAAAATCCCACATCTTCCAGTCCAGAATTTAGTCCAGATCAATAAACCAAGTCCAAAGCCAAGTCTCTATTAAAAAGACTCATTTCTTATCCCAGACTTGGCCCATTTTCTAGTATGAGTAATTTTTTTTATTTACTCGACATCTATGTCGAGAATCTGAACAGAATCTCGTCAACAATAAGATTTACTAAAAGTTTTTAATTTTTAATTTTAGAGATCCAAAATATGCAGTTTGTCGTTGTTTTAAATTTAGCAATGATGGAGCCTATTTTGCCTATTGTGACTCTTCAAGGTTTTTTTCTTCTTTAAAAACGAAAATTTTTTTTCAATTTAAGGACAGTTTTAGTAGAATCTTCAACTGGACGTGAATGTTTTTCTACTGAATTGGTTAAAACTCATTGTATTTTATTCTCACCAAAGGACAAATATATGGTTACTTATGAGCCGTAAGTTTTTTAAAAATTGTTGTTTTTTGGGAGTTTTTTGGCGCAAATTTTTTGGGTTGTCTTATGAGAGTCAAGGGACTGTCAGATTTTCAGTTTCCATTCTTTTTGGTTTTTTTTCGTTTTTTGTCACTGGTTACACTTTCAAAATATTTGTCATTATTTTTTGGACAAAATTTGATCTTTTAAATCCCAAAAGAAATTCTTTTCATTATTTTCTAGATATGTAATTTATGGAACACGAATGAATGCAGACGGAACAGTAAAAACTCCAAATCCAAATCTTCGTATTTTTGAAGTTTCGACTGGTAAACTTTTGGCTACTTTAATTGCTGATAAACAGGTTTTCTTTTTACTCTCAATTTTTTTAAAGATTTTTTAAAGTCTGTTTGGAAGCCTCATTTTACTGATGATGATTCTATTGCTATTAGAGTTAAAGGCTCTGAAATATTATTTTACAAAAATGGAGAATTTGGTATTTTTTTTAATTTTTGTTTCTTTGGGTATCCATTAATTTTTGGGTTACTAGTAGAGAGCATAACTTACTAACTTAACTTACTACTAGGGACATAATTTATTAGGAACTTAGCAATAAACTTAAAGTACCTACAATAACCGACATTTAAATTTTGGAAAAATCTCTGGTCCACATTTGGTCTCGGTTCTCTAGCAGGGATATTTATGGGTGTAGGAAGCGGTTGGATCTCAGAATGTATTTTCGAAAATTTCTTTGGTCAGGTTTTGGGTCTAAAGTTCGGGGTTTTGGATAACTCGTGATATCCGTGTTTTCGTTCATTTTATATTTTGGGTCTGACACTTCTCACAAAAAAAATTCTTTTTTCTAAATTTAATTAAAACTTTAAAATTTATTTTTCCCAGAAAAATATTCAAACAAGATTGTAATTAAAGATATTGCTCAATTATCTTTAAGTCCAGGTTCATCTCCACATATTGGTTGTTTTATTCCGTCAAAGGTTTTTTTTGTTAAAAATTTTTTTTTGGAATTTATTTTCTCTTTTATTTTAAAGAATCAACCAGCATTAATTCAATTGAGAACATTAAATGATTCATTGGATGTAATCTATACAAAGACAAGTTTTAATTGTGATCGTTGTGTAATGAATTGGAATACTAAAGGTTGACTTTTCTGTTTGTTTTATGAAAAAATTTTTGGTAATAAGTACAATTAGGAATTTAGTTTTCAAAATGTGCAGCAATCATTAGGACTGTTTTAGGCTCTAGCTTATTGTTTCAAATATTTTATTTAAGTAACATTTTTCAGACATTATTTTTAAATGCCTGTAAATTCCTTTTTTCAAGATTTTTTGATATTTGCTGATTTATAATAGGTGGGAGGGGGGGGGGTGTTTGCTTCGAGATGCTGATTTTTGTCCTTTTCTCTACATTTATTACGTTTTGTGGGAAAGAATCTTCTTTTTAGTCAGGCTTCTTGAGCTTTTTCCTTTCATTTTCTGATTTTGAGACATTCTATTCATTGTGGGGGAGTGTGAGTCTTCATAATACTGCGTTATACCCTTTTTTTAGCCTAGTTTTATTGGATTTTGACTAATAATGAAAATGATTTTTTAAAGGTTCTGCTTTACTAGTAACAGCATCTGTAGATGTTGATAAATCAAATCAATCATATTATGGTGTTAGCCATATTTATTGTATTTTGACAAAAGATGGTGGTTCATGTTTTCAAGTACCTCTGGATAAACAAGGGCCAGTACATTCTGTTGGTAAATAGAAAAATTTTTTTGTAAACTGTTTTAATAAATGTATTTAAATTTTTAGAATGGGCACCCAATGCAAAAGAATTTTGTGTTTGTTACGGGTTTATGCCTTCAAAGGTTTTTGTTTATTTTTTTTTTAATTTTTGAGATTCATTTTTTAGAAAGGTCGATCTTTGTTTTAAATACCCTCTCGCAATTTTAGATATCGCTCCTTGATTTTAGATATCCCTTCTTTTTTTTTGAACATGTCTCCCTTTTTTAGATACCCTCCCAATTCCAACTCCAAATTTAGAATACCTCTAATTTTTAAATATATTTCCTGGGTCGACTTGTATGTATACTTTTTTTATTTTATTAAAGGTAACAATTTTCAATATGAAAGGTGATATAATTTGGGATATTGGTGAAGGACATCGAAATGAAATTCATTATAATCCACAATCAACAATTTTGGTAACTTGTGGTTTTGGAAATATTTCTTCTGGAAGAATGGAATTTTGGAATTTGTCAACAAGAAAAGAAATTAGTCAATTTTGTGTTCCACATACAACACATTTTGGTTGGGCACCTGATGGACAACATATTTGGTTTGTTTGGGGGATTTTTTTTGAAAAATCAGAATTTTTAGAAAATTTAGGAAATTTTTTTTCTAAAAATAGGAAAGAGCGGAATGTGCCTTAATGTTAAAAGTTTGTAATTCCAAACCTTCAAAAGCTGATAAAATGCCTAAATGTGGAGATAACAAAGTAATGCTTTCAGTCGAAATGTTGTTCCAATGATGGGGAATGAGGTTCCAACAAATGGGAAAACAGTTTCTTTAGGGGAGATTCTGTAGGGACATCAACCCCGAGCAACATTTGGAAATTTGTCAGCTTTTCGGGGGTTTGTCATCTCGGTCCTTTTTTTTTTTGGATTAAGGAGGTTTTGGCATTATAACTCTTTGTCAGTAATTCCTTGGCATTTAGGCTTTTGGCATTAAGGGATCATATCGAAAGGTCCTTTTAAAAAGTTCATTATTTTTAATAGCACTTCAACTACCGCACCGCGTTTAAGAACAGATAATGGTTATCGTATATGGACTTATCAGGGAATTAAAGTTTCTGAACATTTGTTTGAAAAGGAAGAATTGTGGGAGGTTTATTTTAAAAATTTTTTTGAATTGGAAAAAAATTTTTTTCTTTAAAAAGGTAAAATGGAAGCCTAGCAATTCTTATTCAAAATTTTCAATAGAAGAGCCTTCTAAAGAACAAAAAAGTATAAATTCAAGAATGGGATATACTAGCAACAATAATAATAATTTGGTGGATAGTCTTCCAAAGGGAGCTGTAACTTCCCAAGGTGTTTATGTACCTCCACATTTGAGAGGTTTTTTTTTTAATTTTTAGAAAAAAATTTTTTCTTAAGGTGTTAGGTTTTTAAAATGCTAAGGTTTGGGAGCAGGCCTAATCTTGGAGAGGACCTTAAATTTCTATACCGGATCCTTTCTTATACATTTTGTCAATTATTTACACATAAGTAGGGCACTCTGTTAGCTTATGTCAGGTTTTACTTTTTGTGAATCTATGACTTTCATACTGGCTCAATTCAGCTCCTTGCTATGCTGTCTGTTTCTTGGGTTTGGTTCCGAGTTCCGAGCCTAAAACCCTACTGCTAGTTAAAGTTTAATCTAGTGGTAATCCTGTGGTTTGGATTAAGCTCTTGGAGAGGATTTCCCTAGAGGTATATCCCCCAGATTCATAGCTTTTTTAATCATTTTAAAGCCCCCAAAAAAGATTTTTAAATTTTTTATTTTTAAGGAAAGAATCAAAAGGGAGGTGGCGGTGGTGGAGGAGGAAAACCATCAACAACAACATCAAAAACTTCAACAAATAAAAATGTTTCCAACAATAATAATTCAGCACCAAGTGGACTAAATGAAATTGAAAAGAAAATTCGTTCATGTCAAAAAAAATTGGATGATATTGAAATTTTGAAAGAACGTTCATCTTCTGGACAACGTTTAGAAATTAATCAAATGGAAAAAATTAAAAATGAAGAAAAAATTAAAATTGAATTGGAAAAACTTAAATTAGAAAAACAAGGAAGAGGAGGGCAAGAAGTTGAGGGGAAGGAGAAGGAAAAGAATTGAAAAAGAATTTAAAAAAAAAAGAATAAATCAGTAGTATGAAATTTTTTTAATTAGTTATATTTTATATAAATTTAAATTTGAGGATAGGGGGGGAATGAGAGAAAAAAAAGGAAAGGGAAAAAATTTTTTCAGGTGAAGGGGAAAAAGAATTTCTGGAAGTTTTAAAAATTCAGAAATTATTTTTTTTCAAAAAAAACTATTTTTTTTTTAAAAATGGGTTATTTTTCTGGATAAAAAAATTTCAAAAAAAAATTATACAAAAAAATTTTTTTCTCTCATACAATTAATTTTTGTGTGTGTAAGACAGGCAGAGAGAGAATATGGCGCTTTTATTACTATATTTTATTTTTTTCTGTTTATTAAAAAAATTATAGTTTTATTTTTTTTTAATTTCTTTTAAAGAATAAAAATGTTGTCAGATTTTTATTGTTTTTAAATAATTTTCAATTTTTCATTTGTGAAATACTTTATGAAATTTAATTAATTTTTATTAGCGCGCGAATATTGGGGCAATACTTGGCGATTATTTGACAAGGTTGTTTTTTTTAATTTCTGATTTGTTTTTCTGATATGCAAATGTTTTTCTGATGGGTGTGTTTTGTTTTTGCGTTTTCCCTTTTGTTTATGTTTTTCTGATTTTGTGTTTTTCTGACTGTTCTGCTTTTCTGTTTTCCTTCTATTTGTGTTTTTAAGTTTTTCTGATTTTGTGTTTTTCTTTCTGTTTTCTTTTTAAATTGTTTTTCTGGTTGATGTGTTTTAGTTATGTTCTGATGTTTGTTTATATTGTTTCTTTTGTTTTTGTTAACTTTTGTTTGCTTTATGATTTTTGTTTTGCCTATATTTGTTTTGCCTATATATTTTCTTATATGAGTTCATCTCTGGAAAATGTTTTACAAAATTTAGTAGCGCTTAATATAATTTACACCTTAATAAATTTAACAGAATCTCATTTTTCTTTTTTTTGTTTATTATTTTTCCATGACAACATTGTTTGCTGGTAAAATTTTGGGATTTTTGGATGTGCCATTTTGCATATTAAAAAAATTTTTTAACAAGTTGAATTGGGATTGGCATTCCAGTATTTGGGGGTGTATGTAAATTATATGTTGTTTTATTTATGTATGTTTTTGGAAAATACCACACGCATTTTAATTTTATGTTTTTCTGATTTTCTCTGACTTTGTTTTTATTAAAATCAGGATTTTTAATTGTTTTTATGTTTTTCTGGTTTTATTATGTTTCTGGTATGTTTTTCTTTTCTCTAATGCATGTTTTTCTGATTTGTTTTTGCTATGTTTTTCTGGTTTGTTTTTGCTATGTTTTTCTAACAATGCGTATTTTCTGGTTGTTTTTCTCTGTTTTATATTTCTGTTTCCTTATTTACTGTTTCTCTTTGTTTTGTTTGTTGTTGTTTATTTTCTCTGAACAAAGTTCATTTTCTCTAACCAATAAAAACCTTTCCCAGAAAAATCAATAAATTCAAATTAATTAGTACTCTATTAACTAATTAAATTATTCTTTTTTACTCTTTGCTTATTTAAACCCAATATTCTTCTTTTTAAAAATTCCTTTTCTTCCTTCCTCCTCTTTCCTTTTTCATTAAAAATTCACAGCACCCTCGGGAAGAGAATTGGTTTTCACAAAACAAAAAGTTAATCCTTCCCTCATTTTTCTTTTTTAACTAGTAAATTGTATACTCAAAAATTGGCCAATTTATTATTTTAAATAATTCTTTCCCCCTATTCTTTTCCCGCATATTTAACTATTTAAGGTATTTAACTATTTATTTTGACTAATTGATTTTAGCTTTTGCTCTAATACCTAATATTGTTTTTTCATTGTGTTCTGTTTAGTTTATTGTTTCCTTGTTTTAATTTTATTCTGATTTTCTGTTGTGTTGTTTTGATGTTTTTCTTGTTTTAATTTAATTCTTATTTTCTGTTCTGATATTTTTAATGTTTTAATTTTAATTCTGATTTATTTCTAATTTTTTTTTTGTGTGTTTGTTGAGTGTGTTCTGATGTTTTTACAAAATCAGAATTTTCCTATGTATTTTTATTTATTCTGAATTGTTTTTCTTTTTGCTGTTTTTCTTTTCTGTTTTTGCTATTTCTTTTTTAAAAATATTTAAATTTAGCTAGCTAATCCCTTTTATCTTTATTTAATTCTTCTATTTTTTATTAGCTCTAAATTGAAAAATAAGAAATTGGGGATTAATTTTATGAAGCCCCTAAACGTGAAGGGATCACATTTCATTTTAATTCAAATTGTTTTAGGAAACCAAAGGTTGTTTGGGAGAATTTTATAAAGCTAAAGGGAAGCTACTAAATTTAATTAATTTTTTAGAATTAATTTTTTAAATTAATTTTTGACTTTGGTTTCTGTAATTGTGTTTTGTTTGTGAAATGTTTTTGTGTTTTTCTGATTTGTAATTCTGATTTCCGTTTTTCTGGTTGTATTTTTTAATTTTGATTTTATTCTGATCTGTTTGTTTTTAATTCTGATTTGTTTATTTGTGTTTCTGATTTGTTTTAATTTAATTCTGATTTATTTATTCAAGTTTATTTTTAGAACTAAGTTAAAACACAAACTTATTTTTACCTTTGGTGTTTTAAAAACACAAAATATATCCCTCAACATGTTTTAAAATAATTCTGAAATTTTTAGCAAAGTTTTTAGCAAATGACTTGAGAGTTTTCAAATATATTAAATCAAAGTTATGTAATTTAATATCCGTCCAAACCACTAAGTTTCTATTAATAGAATATTTATTTTTGTGTTTTTAAAACATGTCAAATCTTTTTAAATAACTTGGAGAAAATCAGAAAAATTATTACAAATTGTTTTTCTACACCTTTTTCCTTCTTGTTCTGCCTACCTACTTACCTCAATTCAACATCTGTCACTCAAAAATCATCATTATTTATTTATTTCCAACTTGTCATGTTATTAATATACTAAATGCTTGTCTCCATCAAATTTAATACTCTAAAATATTTTATTTTTTGATTTGCAGGCAAATAAAATATAAAATATTTTTTAATGGCAAATTTCAACGTCAATATATATATTTTATTAAATGTCTTTAACAACAACAATAAAAAATTTTTAACAACACACCTGGCTATATGTATTAATATTACTTTTGTGCATCACAATTAGTGAGTTTAAACTTTTTTTACTATAAAAGTACAAATTTTAAGTTTAAAAGTTTATTTTTAATAATTCTGGTTTTAAAGTTTTACAATTGTAAAATAAGCATTAAAACCTGTAAAATAAACTTGTTTTAATTTAATTCTGATTTGTTTTGTTCCGGTTTTCTTTTTGTCTTGTGTTTATGTTCATGTTTGTTGGATGTTTTTATGAACCAGAAATTCCCAATGTTTTTTATTTATTCTGATTTCTTGGGCTTGTTTTTACAATTGTAAAATGAACTTTAAAACTTGTTTGCGATTTATTCAAACTTTAACAATTTACGTTTTTTAAAACTTGTTTTTTTTTCAGAATTCTGTTTGACATGTTTTGGATTATTTCTCCTCTCAAACTTGACAAATTATTTACAACAACAAACTACAATTATTTGCAGCATTCATTATTTTAATTACAACATGTTTTGGATTGTTATTTTCTGAAGGATTTGTGTTTGCTCTGTTTGGATTGGTGGTTAGGAGGTGGGGAGTTTAATTAATTTTTCTGAGTATTTTTGAGAATTTTTTGTATTTTTTTCATTTTTTTAGTTTTAAAAATTTTATTAATTTAATTATTAAATTTGAGTTCAAGAAAAATTTTTAAATTTCCAAAAATTTATTTTTCAAAAAAAAATTTTTTTAATTTTGATTGTTTATTTAAATTCATTTTCCCATTTTTAACCTTTTTTTAAAAGTTTAAATTTATTTAATTTTTATTTTTTTCCCATTACCTTCTTTTTATTTCATTATTTTCTTCCAAATCCTATCAACCTTCTCTCTTTTTTTTAAATCTTTTCCGGCTGAACTTTTAATTTTAAAATTTCCGTTCCTCAATTTATTTTTCCTCTTCTCATTAATTTCTAAAAAATTTTTCCCAAAACAAATTTGCCTCAATTTATTTAATTTAAATTTAAATTTCTTCCTTAAACGCGCAAAAAACAATAAAAAAATTTTTTTAAACCTTCCAATTTAACAAAAAATTTTCTTTTTAAATTAAATCAAAAAATTTATTGTTTGATCATTTTATTTTTTTTAACTTTTTTCTGCTAACTTTGTATTACCTGTGGGGCTATAATTTTGGGACGTTTTAATTGTTTTATTATTTTCTTTCAAATTTGTTTTACAACTTCTGATTCTATTTATTTTACAATTACAACTTTTTTTTACAATTGTAAATTTTTTTCCACAACATTTTTTACATGTTTTAACAAAATTCTGATTTTTACTGTGTTCGTAGCAAGTTTAATTTACCTATATATTAAACTTGTTTCGGTAAACTTGTTCCGGAAACAAGTTTATTCTTGTTGGGGTAAATATTTATCTGGTTCGAAGGCTAACACACACACCTTTGCTAATAATTTTTGTAATTTAATATTTTTTTCTATCAATTTAATATATTATTTTTAGCAACATTATTACCTAGATATACACTTATTTTTAGCCATTAGCAAAAAAAGTTTCTGAAATTTTTTTTTCTTTATATTTTTGAGCGACGACAAGTTCGCCCCCAAAAATTTCTTTTTTCTCCTCTTCCGGCCCTTTAAAAAATTTTTTTTATTTAACAAAAATAACAAATCCACATTTCCACTTTTCTATTTTGTTACACGCTTTTGGCTAAAAATTATTATTTTTTACTCGATTTAAGTGTTATTTAATGTTATTTAAACGATTACTATACTATGTAGTTGAACTTGAGTTGATATTCTTTATATATTTTTTTTATTTTTTAAATAGTTTTTGATAGTTTTTGATCATGAATTAATGAGACCTATACAGAGCTAAAAACTGGAATTTTTAAAATTATTTTAATTAAAGTTGTGACCGGAAAGCTATCAAAAATATCCAAAAAATACCCGAGAATGCCAATTTTTCTTGTACATCTTTCGTGCCATTTTTGTTAAAATTATTTTTTATCTCTTATCGTTTGATAGCCTATTTAATTCTCTATTTAATTCTTTATCGATATCTACCTTTCATTTTTTTGAGATCCAATGTTAGATCTCAAAATCTTAGACTCAAGTAAGCATTAATTACCGTCTACCTTTTTACACATACTTTTTGAGGCAATATTTTCTACAACAGATTTTTTCCCTTTTCTTTCCTATTTTGGTAGTATATGTGTCCAATATGGCCCACTCAATCATTTAAAAAAATACAAGTAAAACAAGTATTTATTTTTTTTCTACAAAAATGCCGACGGCCAAAAAATTGAGAGAAGGGTTTAAAAAAAGTGTGTCTGGGGTTGTTGTGGTGCTCATCCAGAAAATGTTATTATTTTTATAAAATAATAATAATTTGGGGCAATAAACGGAAATTGACTATCGAAAAAAAATTCTAATTTAAATGAACCTCCAAAAAAATGGCAAAATAATAATGATATTTTCTGTGTTGATTCACACTTTTATGTAGTTTGGGAAGAGGGAGAGACAGGAAACTGAGGGACATAAAAGGGCATTTAACTTTTATTTAAGGAAAGGGATTTAAATGTGATATTTGGCTCATAATATCTGTAAAATTGGGGGGTTATCAAATGATACAAAAAAATTTTAATTTTTCGATTTTTTTTTTAATTTTGAAAATAAATTAGGCGAGAATCCCGACTAAAAATCCACACTAAATTCATTTAAAAATTCACTACTTTTTGTAAATCTAATTTAGAAATCTAATTTTTGGATATATGATAACTCAAAATTTCCTTTATCTTTTGATATAAATTGCTGATTTTTAACTGTTTTTTTTGATGAGTTATGGGATTTTGAATCCAGTCTTCTTAGTGCTTTTTCTATTAATTCAAAATTAAACTTAAAACTTGTCCAACTTTTTTCCAACTTATTCAACTTTTTTTAAACTCTTTCCAACTTTTCTGTTCAATTTTCAAACTTTTTCTAGCCTAACCAACTTTTTTTCAAACTTTTTTCGCCTTTTTCTCAATCAACGCCAAGTTTCTAAATATATTTTTTAAATTGTATTAATATGTATGCGTTTATTAAATATTTTCCCATTACATTAAAATGATCATCCAATTTTTTTAAAAAAGCCTGAGTCAATATTTATTTTATGCTTCATTTTTTTTTAAATATTTTTCTAGGCTCACTCTCTTTTCTTTTTTTTTCATTACGGTATTTTTTTTGTTAAAAATTAATTTATTTAGAAAAGAGAGATTGATAGGGAATTGAAAAAATTTTATTGTGAATGATTGGAAAAAATTGAAATTTAAAATGATTAATTTAAAAAAAAGTTGTGGTTATGAAACTAGCAGTTTTCTATAACCTTTATTTTGAAGATTTTCCTTTTTAAAGCTTTTTAAATTTAATTCACAATTATTTTTAAATTTTTTACCCCTTTTTAATTCTTTATCGAATGATTTATCAAATATATATTTTTTTGAAAAGATTTATAAATTTTTAATTTGAAAATTTTAATTTTGAGTAATGATTTGTGACCTTTCCTTATATTTATTACCTTAAAGTTGCAATTTTACAAAAGGTTTATGTTTGTTTTATTTTTTCAAGTTTAATTTACAATTGTAGAACTTTAAAAAAAGTTTATATAATTTTAGATTGTAAAAACAAGTTTTATTTTTAAGTTTTATATATTTTTTACAATTGTAAAACATGGGAGAAAGTTTTCTAATTTTAAGTTTGTAAAAACATGTTCATTTAAAGTTTTATATTTATTTATAATTGTAAAAGTTTTTCAAGTTTGTAAAAGCTTGTGAGAATATTCAAAAATACTTTTGCACTTGAAAAGGGACGGGCGTACAGTAATTTTGTATTATTACCTAATAATGTCATTTGTATTTATTTTTATATTTTTATTTAATTTTTATATTTTCGGCATATTTTTCTTCTTTGATTTTTCCGATTATAAAGTTGAAAATATAAAATTTTTTACCTGTAAATAGACACTAAATAGTTTTACATTATTATTATTTTGGACTTGCGCGCGCCATATTTTTTTTACTACTTGTTTGTTCTAAATTTTTTATTTTATTTGATAAATGCCGACTTTTAATATTCTTTTAAATTTTAATATCATCATCTTGTAAATAAAAATATATATTTTTAATTTTGTAAATGTGTCCTTGTTTTTGAAAAAAAATTTTTTTAATTTTTATATTTTATTGCATTAACGGGAAAAGGTGGGAAGGTGGAAAAGGTGGGAAGGGGGGGGGGAGGATTTATAAAAGGGGTGACACGGTTTTGTCTTTTAATTTTTAGGGCATAATTTTTTTTAATAAATAAATTTTTTAATTCATTATTTTGTTCTATTAAATTTTTAATTTTTATCTTTATTTAAATATGTATGTACTTGTCACGAAAATTAACACAAAATAAAAAGAATTTTTTTTCTTCAACTGCTTTTCAAATTTTGTAAATTATAATTTTTTTTAATTTTAAAAATTTAATAATAATAAAAACTTGAGAAGCAAAAAAAAATTTTTTCTTTTAAAATTAAAAAAGAAAAGTTCATTTTAAGTTTTATTAAAGCAAATAAAATAAATAAATTCTCTCCTCTCTCTTTTTCAAAATTTATTTGCATGTTTAATTATTCTTATTAAAAAATTTTTTCTATTTAATTTTTGTCTTAAATCCAATAATAATGAAGAAGAAAAAAATTTTTTTTATTTGTTTTCCTTTTTTTTAATTAAAAAAAAACTGAATTTTTTTTAAAAATATGCAATTAAATTTTGTGAGTCTTTAAAAAATTTTTGTGTCTTTCAATATTTTCAATATCTTTTTTCTCTTCAAAAATTTGTTAAAAATTAAATGTTTTCTCTTTAAATATATGTTGCCAGATGGAGAGGGATTTCTTCTAATGTGGGGAAAGTCTGGTGGATTTCTAATATTTTTTTTTCAATTTTTCTGTGCGCATTTTTTTATTACTCTAATTAAATTTATCTACCTCCTACTACTATACTTTAAGCAATAATAAACTGACAGTATTCTTTTCCTCATTTTGGGTGATTTTTTAAATTGAATATTATTGGTTGTGTGGATGCTTTTTCTTGACTTTTCTTTTTGACTTTTTTTTCTTTCTCTCTTTAAATTTAATATAATATTGGGGGGGGGGGGGAGGGTTTATTTTTACTATGCCACACCCCCAAAAAATTTAAATTTTTAATAAATATTTAAAAACTTTTATTTTTTTTGATTTTATTTATTATTCACACCTATTGTAAGAAAGAAGGAAGAGATTTTTATTATTATTTCTGGACCTATTTTTCCCTATTAAAAAATTTTTTTTTCTAATATTTTTTTCTTCAATTTAATCATATACCTATATTTATTTAGTTTCATTTTTATGATTTTTTTATTTTATTATTTTGAGGAAATTGAAAAAGGAATGGAAAAAAATTTTTGTTGTTGTTGTGAATCATATTAAATTTATTATTATATTTTTTATTTATTATTTCTATTATTAATCCCTTAAACTATATTTTGGAAGAAATAAATAAAAATATTGTGTGTGTGAAATGCATGAAATGAAAAAATTTTTTTGGGTAGGGGGACAAAATTAAGAGTAAAAAATAAAGCAAATTAAATGAGACGTAAATTATTGTTGTGGCCATTTTACCTTCCCCAAAAAAATTTTTTTTTGTAAAAGATAAATGTAAACGTTGTGTTTGTGTGAGTGAGGTATAGTAATAGGGAGATTGAAATAAAAAAGGGGGGAGGGACGGAGAAGAGGAAGTAGGGAGGGGAAGAAAGAAGTAATTGAGATGATGAGTCTATTTATTTATTTATTTATTTAAATCCGAAAATTGGTTCTTTTATTGCAATTAAATATTTTTTTTTTAATTTTTAGTTTGTTAAGATGATGATGAAGAGGGGGGAGAGGAAAGGTGGATGTGTAGGGGAAGGAATGAGGGAAAGGGGGGGGGGTAATACATCTACTACTACTACTACTACTACATACTATTTTAGTTTCTTCCACTTTTCTTTCAATTTGTTTTGTTGTTTTTTTTAATCTTATCTTTTATAAAATCTAATTTTTTTTTAAATTTTTTAATTTGTATTTAAATTGTTTTTAAAAAATTTTTTTTTAATTTTTTCAATCTTAAAAATTAAAATTTTTAAGATTTTCATCTTGGGCATATTTTTTTAATTTTTATTTTTTTTTTCAAATAAAATACTTTTTTAAAATATAAAAAATTTTATTGAAAGACTTGAAGCTTCTAAGGAAAAATTTTTTTGGGAGGAAATTGAGTTTAAAAGTATTAGTTATAGAAATTGGTTAAAAAGGGGAAGGTGAGGAAGTGAGAGGTGATTTTTTAGTTTTAGGTTAAAAGAAGCAATAAATAAAAACACACACACCTTTTATTTATTTTTTTTTATTTGCAACGGATATAGGGGTAATTTAGCGATTATTTTCTGAATGGAAAGGTAGAAGGAGAATGGAAGAAAATTTTTTTATTTATGTTCATTTAAATATGTATAATAGGTAAAATTTTGTTTTATAAACAAAGATTTTTTATTTGTACTTGGAGAGGAATAATTTAATTTTGGATATGTGTGGTTTTGTTGTGTTTGTTTGTATATTGTTGCTTGTTCGAAAAAAAATTTTTTTTTCTTGTGAAATACCTGCGCGGATGTTTCAGTGCAAGTTTGAGATATACTATATAACTTTGAGATTTTTGGGAAATTTTTGGGGCTTTTTTAATTGCTTTTAAGCGTTGAATTTGATGTGAAATTAAATAATTTGATGTGAATTTAATTTTCAATTGATGTGAAAATTAAATCTTTGAAAGAGAAAAAACCAGTTATTTTTTAAAGAGATGGAGAGGAATGTAAAAAATGGAAAATAAAATAATTATGCAAATTGACAGACGGAAGTTAAGTGTGTGTGTGTGTTTAAAAATTAAGAAAATGGAAAGAAAAAATTAGATATTTTAAGTGTTGTGTGTAAACTTTCAATCTTGTAAAGGTCATTAAATTATAAAAAAAAAATTTTTTTAAGTGGCTAATTAACATAAAAATGAGAGATTATAATCTAATTAGTTAAAAAAAATTTTTTTAATTTTTTTATTTTCAAAATTTTTATTTTTAAGAATACATAAACATTTGGCATTTTGTTCGTGAGTAAAATCCCTTCCCAATATTTATTATGTTTCAAGTTTTAAGAAAACACAACAACTGCAAAACACTTTCCGGAATTAACACACAATATTCATACATGATAGTCTTTTTCCGGAAACCTTAAAAACTTGTTGTATTTTGTTTGTATTTTCCTTGTGTTTTTATATTTGTTTTAAAATGTAAGACATTTCATCAATTTCTGATAATTAATATATTTTTTTTAATTTTTCCCCTAAAATTTTTCCAAAATAAATATAATTTATTACTTCATTAACTTTTTTTTTATTTAATCAAATATATTTCTCTCTCATTTATTTTTATAAGAGGATTTTCTTTATTATTACAAAATAAAATATTAAATAAATTTATTGGGTCAACACCAAACACCTCCTCTATAATGTGATATATTACACAATTTATTTATTTATTGGCCGCGATAAAACATTTATATACCTAGATATATATTAATTTATCGGAAGAAAATTATTATTAAATAAATATATTAGAATGAAAAATTGTGTTTAATTAAAGATTAATAAATAGGTATATATGAGAGAAACACACAAATTTTCTAAGGTTATTAAGGAGGAGATAGGGTAATAATTTATCAGAACAGAAAATAGTATAATATAAATAATTAAGAAGATTATGGTAAATGTGAAAAGTGAAGAAAAATTAAAAGAAAAAAAAGAGATTGTGTGTTGATAATTTTAAGCATATCAGAATTAATTTGTGAGTGTATGTGTGAGAAAAATGTGTTAAGTATATTGAATAATTTTGTTGCTAAATATTTGTGAGATAGTATATTAAACTAAAAGATTTGGAAGGAAGATAAATAAAAATCAGAATTATATTTAATTTGTATAAATTTTCCGGAAAATACATTAAATAAATCTTTCCGGAAACTATCAGAATTTTTCTTTCAAACTCAGAATATATGCGTTGTATATAAGCTTTCCGGAAAATACAAAAATTAATTAAAATTTCCGGAAATTCTATAAAAATATTTTAATTATTTTCCGGAAAATACAACAATTACAACGAAAATACAACAATTAAATTTATAAAATTCAGAATAATTTATTCAAAGCCTTCTGGAAACTATATTAGAATTTTCTCTTAAAATCAGATTTTATATTTTCTATTACTTTTCGTAAAATACAAAAATTAATTTCAACTTTTCCTGAGAGTTTATATCAGAATTTATCTTTATTCTTTTTTTTAGTCTGTCTAAAATTAGCAACTTTATTTTTGTATTTTATTCTTATTGGTTACTTTATAGTCGTCTATTAAAAATATATTTATTGTTTGCTGACCATTACTATATAATAGACATAAGCACACATAACCGTACAATATTTTTAAAGGCTTGGCCGCTTTCTTTATTTTTTTGTATTTATTTATCGCGCAAAATTGAAAAAAAAAAATTTTTTTTTCTTTATATGGTCAAAGCTTTTAATATTTTACTATATTTTTTTTCTGGACTTGGCTTTAAAAAATTTTTTCCTTCATTATTTACTCTTATAAATTTTTGGTCAAGGAAAAAATCCGCTTATTTTATTAGAAATAAAAATAAGGGGGAGGGAGTGTCAGGAAAAATTCTATTTCTTTATAGCTTTGCGCCTCTGATAGGTGGGAAGTAGTATATTTTTTACTTGCATTTTAGATGATTCATTTAAAATCAAATAATGAAATGAATAATAAAATAATAAAGAGCTTTTTCTTTTTTTCCTCATTTTTATTTAATATATTTTTGATTCCCCAAAAATTTTTCAAGATTTATATACGAAAAAATTTATTATTAATATAATTTTTATTATTCTTCCTTTATTTTATTTTCACCTAAAAAAAATTTTTTTTTAATAAGAGTAATATTAAATTGTGCTAAAATCTTCTTTATTTATATCAAGCTATATAAAATTTTTTATTTCCAGCAAACAAATTACCTATATTTAACCATTATTTTATGGGGGTAACTTCACTAGGGAATTAAATTGACTACATATCTGAAGTAAGTTTGTCGGATTCTGATATCCGGATCCGAAAAAAGACTGGATATCCGGAAATTTTCGGATATTGGATCAGGATATCCCAACTATCCGACAACCTTTAATCTGTAGCACACACCTTTATTTTGTATAGTTCCAAAATTAATAATTTTATATCTAGTTTGTGACCGCTTTACTTCTCTATCTAATGCAACCAGATCCGTTTAACTCTATGTTTTTTTTCGTTTTAAAATTATTCCAATCAAACACTAAAGCATCCAAATATGCTTATATATTTTTAATTAATTAATTAATTAGATTAATTGTCTTTTAAACAATTTTTTTATAAGTTTTGTTTTTAATATTTAAAATGGCTAAGTTAAAGAAGGAAAAAGACAATTAATTTTCTTTCCTTTTTTTTATTATTAAAAACGGAATCCATTTTTACCCCCAACTTTTTTTTATTATTATTATTATTTCTTATAAAGCTGCTAATAGTAGTAGAGAGATTCTTTGTAAACATCACCACCAATTTTATTTTTTTATTTTTTTTCCGGCCATTTATTTATTTATTTATTTATTTATAATGAATACATTTTTTTTAGTTTTTTTTTAAAAGCGCATTCACTAAATAATAAAATAAAAAAAATATAAATTAAAATATCTAAATCTCTTTCAATGTATCGAAAAGCAAAATCCCATTAACACAACTAAAAATAAAGCAATTTTGTGTATTTGCTAGAAAAAAATGGAAAAAAACAACGTCCAAGTAGTGCTTGTGGCCTTTATATTTATTTTCATTTATTAATGTATTCATTATTTTTTTTTGTCGGCTCATTAATGAAGAGAGAAAAAAGGGAAACATTTTTTTTGTATTTGTGTTGGCTTTAATTATTTTGTTGCTTTAACGCTATTAACACCATTAACGCTATTATTAGCACTATTATTATTAGCAGCAAAAATACATATACACATTTGGCTTAAGCGAAAAGAAACTTTTTTCTGAAATTTTTTTTCTTTTTTTCAAGAAATGATTTTCTTCAAAGAATTAATTTTGTATTTTTTTAAAATTTTTTAATTAATTAATTAATTAATTTTTTCTTACTACATATAATTTATTTTTACTCCATATAATTTTTTCTTATATTTTATAGCGGGGGAGGTTGTTTAAGTTTTTTATTTCCTTTTAGCTCAATTTTAAAATTTTTAATTTAAATTTAATTTTTTTATTTATGGTTAAATAGTAGAGAATTAATTAACCTACAACATTAAATAAAAATTAAAATTCTTAGTTAACTTGATAACTATTACGACTTGGAGCGTTACTTCTACCTCTGTTTACCCTTAATTAAATTTTTTTATTTTTTCAAAAAAATTTTTTCAAATAGGGCTACAAAAACAATAATATATTTATAAATAGATAAATTTATAATTTACGATTAATTTAATATCGGTTGAGATCACTGAAAATAAAAAAAAACCGGAAATTTATTGGTGGAGAGAGGGTAGGATTTAAATTGGGGGAAAAATATATTTATTTTATTACACAAATTAGATTTAGTTTTTTTGTGAAAATAAAAAATGATAATCTTATTTTTGAGACCTAAATCAATTTTGAAAAAAGTAAGAAAAAATTGATTTGAAAAATTTTTTTGGGTAATTGAAATAATATTCATATATTTTTCGGGATGGGGAGAGTTTAAAAAAATTTTTTGCTGCTTCTAAAAAATTTTTTTTAAATTTATTTTTGTGTTTTGTAGCCAAGCTGTATTCTTTTATTAAACTAATAAAAAAACGTTTATTATATTTATTTTTTCCTAAGAAAAAGTTCACCTGTTGTTCTTGAAACGTACTCGAGAAAAGCTAATTTTATTACCTATATATTTTTCTAATAATAATTGTTTTTATATTTATTTTAAAAAAAATCTTTGTTCATTTTTATAATAAAATAAAAATCATAATAAGTAATTATTACATTTATATTTTTGTACAAATTTTTATTAGATTTTCTAAAAATGGAAAATGTCAGAATAAATACTTTTATATTTGAGCTTATTATACACTTGCATACCTACTTAATTATTAAGTTAAAGTGTTAAACCATTTTTAAATATTATTATTTTCTTAATTTTTTAGGAATATTTTTTTTTTGTAAATTTAACTTTAAAAAAGAATTATTATTTTTTTATCTATTTTTTCATTAAATTTGTGCTAATTTTTAATATTTTTAATATATATTAATTTATTGCTTATCAAATTAATTAATACCCCTTTTTAATTAAATTTATAAATATATATCATTTGTTTACTTAATTAAAAGCAATTTAAATTAAATCATTATTATAATTTTTAGTTTATACGCCTTTTTTCTTTTTTTTCTAATTAGTCTTATGATTTTGTTGCAATTTTAAGGAGGTTTTGTAAAATTAAATAGTTGCTAGTTTTATAAATTAATTTTTTTGCAATTCATGTTTTACAATTAAAAATAAACATGTTTTACAATTTTACAATTTTCCGGAAAACGTTATTTGTAAAACTTGAAACTTTTCCGGTTGTATTTAATTAAACTTGATTAAAAACACAAAAACGCAAACTTGCTACAACCTATACCAACTTTTCCGGAAAACTTGAGTGTTTTACAAACTTGAATTTGTACAACCTATTTTACTCTTATTATTTATTCGAAACAATCACTTTTTTAAGTATTTTTAAATGGCAATTTTAATAAATTTTTTAAATTATTAAAATTAAAAAAATTAGAGGGAAAAAATAATTAGAGAGCTTTAACGTTAAATTATATAGTAAATTAATTTGCGTCACGCAATTTTTATTGTTGTTTGTGTGAGGAGGGGGGATTAATTTTCATTAAAAAATTGATAGAATTACTTTAATTAATTGGCATTTTTATGATAATAAAAAATTTTTTTTTAATTTTTTACTTTTAATTAAAAAAATTTTTTAAATATTTTTTTTCTTTACTAAAAATAAAATTATAATCCGTTTAAGCATGTTTAAAAATATTTTATTTTTATTTTGAGCTAATGTTTAACTTTACTTTTGTATTTTCCGGAAACATTTCTAAAATTTCTACCAACTTTTCCGGGAGTTATTAATTAAATACAACTTTCTACAACACAATAAACTTTTTTCCGTTATTCTTCCGGAACTTAAAAATATTTATTTTGTTTTTCGTAACTTGTTTTTGTATTTTTTCTGTGACATTTATTTAATACGTTCCGGAAACATTTATGTAAATTCTGACTTGGTATTTTTCTTGTCTATTTTTTTTCCTTTTAATCTCTTCTTTAATAATATTTTTTTTTCTTAAATATATTAAAAATTCATAACCTTTTAAAAGGCATGTAAATATTTTTAAATACATATCTGACTAATGTAAGTGTGTTTTTAAAAAAAGAATATACGTTTTATTTATGATTTAGTTTTTTTAATTGATAGGGGATTAAAGTGTATAAAAAAGGAGAGCTTTTTTAATTTAATATCATTAAGAGTATTTTAATAAAAATTTCTTTTTTTTTATTTTTTTTTGAAAAATCTAATCATTTTTTAATTAATTAATTTAATTTTTTCTTTAAAAAAAATTTTTATTTTTCATTAATTTAAAAAATTATTTTAATTAGTCTCTTTTAATTACTTCTTTTTGTGTGGCTCATTTCTCTATTTATATATTTTTATTAAATAAAAGGAGGCTCCCGCGCCATTAGACTTATTTAGTACTTTAAAAAATTTTTAGTCAAATTGTTTTAATTAAAAGAGAGACTTATTTTTTAAAGGCACTCAATAGTTGAAAAAATAATCTCTGAATAATAGAAAATAGGTATAATGGTAGCAATCTAAAAATTAATTTCTCTTCTCTTAAAATCATAAAAATACAAAGGAAAAAAATTTCGGCATCTAAAAATAGTCAAAAAGGGATATTTAAAAAATTAAGGTATTAAAGATTGAGTGAAAGAGATCCCACAGCAAATTGAGCGTGTTCTTAATTTTGACCCAAATTTTTAAGTAATTGTATTTTTTACTTTATAATAAATGTTTGTATTTTTGTATTTTCTATTTAAAACTTTCCGGAAAGTTTGCAACTTCATTTTTATTTTTCCGGAATTTTTTAAATTATATAATTTGTGTTTTCCGGAAGTTTAATTTAGTAGTGTTTTCTTTATTTTTTATTAAAGCTTTATCTCTCTTCCCCCAAATATTTTTTTTTAAATTTCAAAAAAATTTTTTCTGAAATTTTTGAAATTTTTTTGAAAAATATTTTCGACTTTCCTGATACATATCTCAATTTTAACTTAAACAGAATCATTCAACCTTAAACAAATTTAACTAAATTCTTTAAAAATAAGTGGATGATGACCCCATTTTTCTCTTAATGCTTTTTTAAATGCCACTCAATCCTTCTCTCAACTCAACACACACACACAAATTAGGTTCACTATTATACTTTACCCAAAATAAAATTTTATTAGCAAATTACTGTAATTTTGGGATGAGCGAATGAATGGTGAGAGAGAGATTGGATAGAGGTAGATGAATTAATAAAAAAAATTATGGGGGGAGGGGATTTTATAGTGGAGATTGTATGAAAGAATTTTTAAGGTACTCATTTAGTTAAGGAGGGGGGATGTATGGGCACCACGTTCAGTTTCACAATTTCTCAAAAAAAACTTTTTTTTCCGGATGTTTTAAATTAAATTAATGTTTCGAGGGTTTTATAAACTTTTGTTTCTATTTGTTTTGTATTTCTTCCGGAAAATAATTGTAAATTGTAAAAATATTCTTCCTCGAAAAGTTTTTAAGTTTGTGATTATTTTTACAAATTGCTTTTTCCCGTTAATGTATTTTTACAACTTTTTATGTTTTCCGGAAAAGTTTATATTTTCTTTTTATTTTTTTTATATTTCCGGAAAACAATTGTAAATTGTTTAAATAATTTTTCCGGAAAAGTTTTCAAGTTTGTATTTATTTTTACAAATTGTCTTTCATGTTGTGATTTATTTTTACAAATTTGTGTTCTCCTGAAAGTTTATTATTTTCTATTTTTTTTAAATTTTAAGTATTTAATCTTAGCGTTGAACTGACCGTGCATAGGGAATGGACAGCTTTTTATTATATTTTTAAAATAAAATTATCCCTACACATTTTTATTTTATCCTCTCAAATTGGTCATTTAAATGGACAAAGAGAGAGGATTTTGGGAAGAAAATAAAATTTAAAAAAAAATAATTTTTTTGTAAGCGATTAAATACAGTCTGAAAATTTAATTCGTTTTAATGTGTATATGGGGGGATATTAATAGCCTTCCCTCCTCTTAATTTACCTATTTTTATGATTTTAATGATAGATTATATACATATATATGGTTATTTTATTCGATTTATATGGTATAATATATATTTTTTAATTATTATTTTGAATAATATTTTTTGAAAATTTTTTTTTGGATTTTTAAAATAATTTTTTCTTAATTTTTTTAAAGTTCAACTCTTAATTGGTAATTTTGTAAAGTTTAATTATGCTTAGTAATTGTAATTGTGTAAAAGTTTAATATATTCCGGAATGTTTTGATTATGTGTTTTTGAAATGTTTCTGTTAGTGTTTTCCGGAATTTTTTTGAACTGTTTTTAACTGTGTTTTCCGGAATGTGTTTTATAATTATTAATTATTGTTTTCCGGAAAGTTTTATTGTTGTTTTTCTGAATATTTTTAGGTGTTTTCCGGAAAGTTTTATTATTGTGGTTTTTAAGTGTTTTGTTAGTATTTTCAGGAATGTGTCTTGAATAAATAAAATTAACGCGTATTTCCGGAATCTTAAAAGCCTGTGTATTTTTCCCTTTTCTGTATTTTCAAGCTTTCATCTTTGATTTTTAGTGCCTTAACCTTTTTAAAAAATAATTTTTTGGCATTTTATTTTTTTTACAAAATTAATTTTAATGAATATATTAAATTGTCTTTTTTATATTAATTTATTTGATGTAATAATAATAATAAATATATTTAGAGAGATATATCGGATTTCCTTTTTTCAAACAAGGGGGGAGGGAGGGGAAGTTTTTCATTTAAAAATAGAGTAAAAGAGAGAGAACAATTTTTGCTTATTTTATTATTAAAATGTGTAGTAATAATATATTTATTTATTTTTAGCAAACAATAATAAACAAATTAAAATTTTTTAATTTATTTAAAATATATTTATAACAAAAAATTTTTTCCTTGTCAATTTTAAAATTATTAATTAAATTAATGTGGGGGACATTTTATTCCAGAAAATATTTTCTTCTATTATTTTAAAATTTATTGAAATTTTATTCGATTTCATTTTATAGATCCATCCTAGCCTTTATTAATCTTTCTTATAAAAAAATATTTTATATCTTCTCTCTTTTTTTTTAAATTTTTCTTACTTCATCTCAAATTTATTAATTAAGTTTAAGTTGTTTTAATATACTAAGCGGTAAAACCAACTTTGTTCAAAACAATTTATCAGTTCAAATGTGTAGTACTTGCCTGAACCGAGACCTTTCTTATCTCCTAGATTCTCAGTATTTTATTATTTAGGTAAAAATGCATACATGAATTCTTTTTTCTAATTTATTAAATTTTTTAATAGATTAAATTTAGATAGATAATCGTTTTCTATTTTTAATATTTTATTCAAATTAATATTTAAATTTATATATTCTCCTCTCGTTTTTTCCTCTTTTTTTCTGATTTTGGCCTTAATTAATTTTATTCTTCTTTTTCTTCCATTTCTACATCCACCTTTCCCCCTTCCTCTCATTCTTTCTCCTCTTTTACACAAGAATCGGCAATTATTTATTTATACATTTTACTTAATTAAAAAATAAATATAAATATATTATTAGCAAGAGAGATGAAGCTCTGTATTTATTTTAGTTTTTGGATTTTTGTTTTGAGAGACTGAAAACATTGTTTAAAGGGAGAAATAAAGGGGGGAGAATGAGGGGAAGAGGTGAAGCTTTAAATAAAATATTATTATTTTTATTTAATAATACTTTTTACTATTTTTGGTTTTTAATTAAATTGAGAGAGTGTGAGGGAGGGAGGAGGGAGGAAGGGAGTAAAATTTATTTTATAATGCTAATATATTTCAAAATGTCTAAAATGTTGAAATTATGGGTTGTCGGTTCCTGGAAATTTTTCGGATATCCGAAACCAACCCGAAAAATCCTCGGTTCTTCGGTTCAATTCAGAACCGAAGAACCCTAGTTGAAATGTTAATTTAAAATTTTTTTTATCTTTTTTTCTGCTTAAATTTTGAGATTGTGGATAGCTTGAATGTCTTCCATCCTATTATTTTTTTATTTTTCACCTCAATTTTTTTTCGGCTTGTATTATTTTTTGCTGCTTATTTGTCGCGCACTTTGCTACATTTACCCTTTTTTTTATCATTATGTTTCTTTTTTTATATATTTTTTTTATTATTTAAATTTTGCTGTAAACAAACAAGTACATCAACCCGTATTTTACATATCTTCTTTTTTTTGTCGGTATATTTATTTTTCTAATTACTTACCTAATCGCCACAGGTGTTATAATAAATAATATAAACAAGAAAAAAAAACAAAAAAAAATTGAAAGAATAACACAAAAAAAATAACAAATTTTTTTGCCTTAAGCCGTTAAAAAATATATCTTTTTAAGTCAAAAAGACAAAAAAAGACATCTAAAAATCCAGAAAATGTGTCTAAAAATTTTTTGAAATTAAAATAACAGATTAACATATAGTTCCAAATTTAATTTAAAAAAAAGTTTAATTTTAAACGTAGGCGAGTGTGTGATTGACTTTTAATCTTATTTTTAACTTTTTTTTAATTTTTTTAATAGGAAATTAAATTGGCTATAAAATAAATTTTAAAAATTTTAAACTTTTTTTGAATTTATTTAAAATAATTTAACTATATATAACTTTTTTTTAGATTTTGTAAATTTTTAAAAGCTTGCAAATTTGACGTGTGTTTCCTTAATTTCCTTTTTATTTATTTTTTTTTAAATTTTATTTTTCTTTATTTATGTTTTATATTTAAATTTTTTCTTCTTTAAAACATGTCGCAATTTGCTTTTAACTTAGAATTTGCTTTTAATTTCTATTTTATACTTTAATTTTTTCTTGTTTTAATTACGTGGATTTGCGCATAGTACTTAGAAAAAATTAAGAGAAAAAAATTTTTTGACGCAAAAAGAGCTTAGAAAAGTGTGGAAGAGTGTGTGTGTTGTTGTCTTCTTGACTCATTAAAAATATTATTATTTAAATTTTGGAAAATTTTTTTTTTAAATTTTTTTTTAAAATTTTGCCAAAAAATATTTAAAAATTGAGATTATCCAGTAAAAAGTTTAATATTTAAAAATTGAGATTATCCAGTAAAAAGTTAGGTAATAATAAATTAAAATAAATTAAAAATATATTGGGAATGGGGGGGCATTCTACCGTCTATTATTATATAAGTGTAATGTTTTTGTAATGTAAATAAAACCCTTTTGTTCTAAAACCGGGGATTTTCTAAAACTTTTTACAATTTGCGTTTTTAAAAACTGTAAAACTTGTATTTTTTTCTACATATAAACATGTTTTTACAATCCAAAACTTGCAACTTTTTTTACAATTAACAAAATTTAAAACTTTGTTTTTTCTAAAAACTTGTTTTACGATTAAAACTTGTTTTACAATTTGTAAAATTTTTTTACAATTCAAACTTTAAAAATTTAAAAAATAAACTTGTTTTTTTACAAACAATAAGTTTTACAATTCAAATAAATTAAAATTTTAATTGTAAAAAAGGGGATTCATAAACAACGTCAAACATATTTAAGTAAAATTATTCTGGAAGGATTAGGAATTTTGTAATGAAAAAAGGGAGTTGGGAAAGGGGGGGGGATTATTTACAAAATAATAAGAAAAAAATTAAGTAGCTCATCTGTTGATTAAATATATTTAATATAGTATATATATAAATAATTAATTTGGATGTTTATACTTTTAAATAAATTTATTTTACCTGTTAAATATTTTTGTGTTTATTATTTTTTAAAATTTTTAGAAATGAAAAAAAATTTTTAAGCAATTTTTACATGTTTTTTATATTTTACAATTTATTTTACAAACCCTTTACAATTTGTAGTTTCCAAGTTGGTATATAAAACTTTTTTTCAAACTTACAAACTTGAAAACATTTCACAACTTGTTTCCAACTTTTATTTAAAACTTGTTTCTCTCTGCAATACTAAAATACAAATTCAAGTTTTACAAAACATTGTAAAACTTAAAATTGTAAAAATTCTGATTTGTAATTTTATTTCAAACTGTTTTATAGTAAAAATACAAATTGTAATTTGTATTTTTAATAGGAAAAAAAAGTTTATTTTGCTCTTTGTTTTGTATTTTTTTCTGTTTTTCTGACCCGGATATTTACCTATGTTTTTAGTTTGAGGCAACTAACACATACACAATAAGTTTATTTTTGTTTTTATTTTATTTTTCTATTCTCAACACGCGCCTAAAGGATAAATTACACACACAAAAACAATGAAATTAATAAAAATTGGAAATAATTTTGGGGCAAATTTTTGGGGGTAAATTAGTAATAAAATATATAATAAGTTTATTTTTATTTTTTTCACTTCATTGTTTAGCCTAGTAGAGCTTGAGAAATTTTTTTATTTATCTTTGTTTAGAGAGGTAATAAGTAGTAGAAAATTGCTTACGGTGTCTCAGTATCGAGCTCTCATTATTTTTTTTTATTTATTAAATTTAGACGTGTGCTCAGTATTTATTTTTAATATCGTTGTAGGGTCCCTCCTCATTTTTTACCTCAAATTACCTCCAAAAATATGCCCACCTTATTTCCCTTCAGGGCAAATTTTTGGGATATAAATATTTTTTGTCTCATCCACAAAAGAAGCAAGAAACACCTCTACTATTTATGTAAATACTTTAATTGTTTTTACCCTCAAAAAAAGAATTTTCTTTTATGTAATCAACGCATGCTGCGAAGCTCGGGTGTTAGGCTAAATATTAATTGTTTAAAAAAATTTTTTTGGCAGGTGCCAAAAAATAATTATATTTTTATATAATTTCTTCGTTTCTATAATACCCCCAAAAAATATTTTTTTGTTAAGACCGCCCATTTTTCTAATTTTTCCTAACTCTATTTATTCTTCTTTTATATAATTTACCAGACAAGCATACAGTAAGTGCATATATTATATGTTGCTATTTTAATTTAATAAAAATAAAACTTGTATTTAAGATTAAACTTGAATTTTAATTAAACTTGTTATTTAAGATTAAGCTTGAATTTAAAACTTGAAACAAATAAACTAAATTAATATTAAACGTGAAACTAAAATTGTTTGAATTGTTAAAACTTGTTTGAATTAAAGTTTGTTTTAGATAAAGTTTTTGTTTTAAACTTTATTTAATTTTAAATAAACTTGAATTAAAACAATTTTTATTTTAATTTGTTTTAAGTTTTAATCTTAAAATTTCAAGTTTTAGCTGTTTCAAGTTTATTTTTTATTTGTTTTTCTACACTGTTGCTTTTAAGTACAATGTTTCTTTTTAAAATATTTATTATTTTAAAATGTCATTTTTATGATATAATATATTAAAATTATTAATATTATTATATTTTTTCTTTATTATTTTATATTTTTTGTTAATTATTTTAATTTTTTTTTTGTTTTTTATCTTCCTAAAAAAATTTTTTTATTTGAGCTATGTAAATGTATGTGTTTATGTAAACAGTTCATTAACTCATTTTTTATTTCTTTTTTTTTCTTTAATGACGAAAAAATTTTTTTAACATTTAAATAGATTAGTATAAGCTCATTTTTATTTTAATAATTAGTTGAAATTATTTTTTAAATTCCTTTTCCTTTTGTATTAAAACAAAAGCTGTTTAGTGTGAGTGTCTTGTTGTGTGTGTGCCAACTCTGATATTTTTTTTGTAAATAATCTTTTTTTTTATTGGGGTTAATATCTTTCGATAGAGAATTGAATTTGCTACAAAATTGAAAAAAAAGAAAATTTTTTGAAAATTTTCAAAAAAAAAGTTGTTGATAAAAAAATGAGAATTAATAAGTGGTAGTCAAGTTACACTTAATTTTTAGCTTATAACTTTGAACTGGATATTTCTAAAAAAATTAGTTTTAGTATTTTTTGATAGAGAATTGAATTTGCTACAAATTGGTATTTTAATTAAAATTTTGGATTTATTTGAAATAAAGTTGTGGGCAGAAAAGTAGCAGGAATAGGGGGGGGGGGTAAACGAGAATTTCCAAATCTCTAAAAAAAAATTTTTTAATTCTATTTTGTAGCAAATTTTATGCTCTATTAATTGATACCAAAAACATTTCAAAATATCAAGTATTTCAAGAGTTGTGGTGAAAAAACTAAGCTTACTTATACATGCATATTTGTCCCCATAATGACTGCTTCCTTGACATTTTTTTCGAATTTTTTTGGGTACTTTTTTGCTCAATATATTTTTTTCTATATTTGTGACCAATTGATTTTTAAACAAAAATCATTGATGTAGAAAAAAATAATTTTTTAACAATATTAAAGACATTAATTTACGTAAAAATTAGTACTAATAAGAGATTACTTGTTTAAAAAAAGTTTTTTTTTAATTTTGTCACATTGTACTTTTTGTTTTTAAATGCTTCTTCTTTTAGGCACTTTACCTGCTTTTATTTAGTTTAATTATTTAACTTTTGTTTTTCTAAACTTGAGTTGTTTAAAAACAAGTTAGTATAAACTTTACCAACTTTTTTTAGCAAACTTGTTTCTACAAACTTGTTTTTACAATTTGTTTTTACCAACTTGTTTTCTTTTTGGCAAACATGTGTTTTGCAAGTTTCCATGTTTTGTTTCTTTAACAAACATTCTTTTGCCAAACATTTTATGTGTGTGAAAATAGAGAGCTTCTATAGTTATTAATCATTTTATTTAAAAATATTATCATTTTCAAAAAAAATTTTTCTAAAAAGATATAATTTATTAACACTATTAAAGTAAAAGGAAGGGGAAATAGACCACGCCTACACATTTTTCTTTCCTCTTTTTCCCCCTTTTTTCTACCATTTATCTCTCTTTTTTTATTTTAAATTATTTAAACTCCTCCCATATTTTTGGAATGCAAATACATATAACCTCAAATCCTACATATTATAATAAATAAATTATATAATTTATTTTTTTTAATTTTTATTTGATTTTTCCTGTTTTTAAAGGCATTTTTTTCTTGCTTTACTCTAAAGCCGTAATAATACATTTTTAATGAGTACTTTATTTTAAAAATATTTTTTAATAAATATTTTTCTCTATTATTTATTACCTTTTTTACTTAATATATAAAATTTTTATTTAAATTCCATTTTTTTTTCTTGTTCGTTATTTTTTGAATTTATTTTTAATAGTGTTTTTACATGTTTTTTTATATGTTTCTTTTAAAGTTTTTCTTCCAACATGTTTTTCCCTCCAACTTGTTTTATTAAAATTTGGATTGTAAAAACATGTTGTTGGTAAAAACAAGTTGGTAAAAATCAAATTAGCTTGACACAACATGTTTTTCTTTTTGGAAGAACATGTTTTACAATTTTCAATGTTTTGTTACTTTTGTAGCTTTTTAACTTTGTTTTGTGTTTTTATTTTCTCTGTGAGTTGTTTCAAAGTTTGCTTTTTGCTTCACCTTTTTTTTAATTTTTCCATTTTTCTTCCACTAATATTCAAAAAAATTTTTAATTTTGTTTTTAATAATTAAAAACTAAAATGAAATTTTTCTTTTCATTTTTTAATAACTTGGGGGAATTACTTAAAAAGTAATTATGGCAATCTCGTTAATTTATTATTTAAAAAGTTTCTACTAAAACGGCGGGAGAAAATAAAATAAATAAAAAGGAAAAAAATTTTTTTATTTTAATTTGAAGTTTATTTTATGAAAATGCAAATATAAATTGGTTATTTTTAAAAATAATAAAAAAATTTTCCGCCTAATTGTTTTGTTTTATTTTTAATTGCTTCAAGTTTTTACTGAAACAAGTTTTATTTATTTTTTATTATTTAAAACTTGGAAGTTTACAAACTTTTAAGTTTACAAACTTGGACAAGTTTTATTTTTAATAAACTTGAAGTTTTTCTTAAAACTTTTTTTCTTCTCATTTAATTAGTGGTTGTTTTCTTGTAACTGAAGGTATGCCTTACTTAAATCAACATAACTTTTTTTAAACTAAACCGATTTAAAAAATTTTGATAGTAATAAATAGAGAATTGAATAAGCTATAAAATGGGATTTAAATTAAATTTTTATGTCAAACTTTAAAAAAGTTGTATGCGAATAAGTGTCATTTTTGATCATTTTTGAAGGTTTTTGAGCAATTTTTGGCTGAAACTTTATTTAAAAATTAATTAAAAATTTTTTTTTCTATTTTATAGCTAATTTAATTTTCTCTATTATCTTTTGAATATTAAAAAAACAATTTATATTTTTAATTGGATGTTTGTTTCAAAAGTTGGTTGATGTTGGTTGGCTGTTTTACTAATAAATTTGCACTTATTAACCACCTCACCTTTCTTCAATCCTCTCTTTTTATTATTTTTCTAAATTGCGTCAATTGGCACAATTAATGAATTTAAAATTTATTTTATATATTATTTTTGCATAAATTTGGCACGAAAATATTTACACACTAATGAGCTCTAATTCATTCACTTTTCTCTTTTTTTAAATCATTTTTTGAAATTTATTTATTCTCATTATAGTCTAGGTGTGTGTGTTTCAATAAATAAATATCATATTTAATTCTCTAATGGATAGTTAATGTCTAAAAAAATTCTTTTAGTATCATTTTTAATTAAGGAATTTGGATTTACTATAAATTTTGTAGAAAATGTTGTCAAAGAATTATCGAAAACAAGCGAAAATGTGCAGTTTTTGATCATAACTCTTTTATAAATTTTTCTCATATTTTTTCTTCTAAGCTATTTTGTAGCCAATTCAATTCTCTATTAAATGATACCAAAACTAATTTTTAATATTTATTCATTCCGGAGTTATAAAATTATAAAACTAAAGGCTACTGCTTCACTTACTACTTAATTCTTTGCCCTTCTTATTTTAATTAAAAATTATAATTTTTTAAATCTTTTTATTTTTTTAATTTTTTTTATAAGAAAATTGACGTTATCAGAAAATTAAAAAAATTTTTTTTTAATAAATGAATAATTTTTTTAAATAAAAAAAAAATTTTTTTTTTAATTTATTATTTATGCATTAAGCTAATGATGAAATTAAATGAATTGTAAAAATACATATTTAAATGATTTTTCTAAAATAATTTTTCTCTTTCTTTTAATTAATTGCCTGTGTACTTTCTTGCTAAAAATAATTTTTTTTATAATTTTATTTTTAAAATGTTAAAAATGTCAAAATGTCAAAAGTTTAAAAAATTAAAAAATTCCAAAATTTTTTTCTTTATTTTTTAGATTTTTTTTTATTTAAAAAATTATTTTTTATTTTTTAAATTATTTTTCTAAAAAACAGCAACGACGCCGTCTACAAAGTCGGCGCCGTCTACCGCCTCTATTAGGCACAAAAATAATAGCAGCAGCAATAGTAATAAAAGTGGACAACATAAACAACAACAACAACAAATAACAAATATGGTGACTAATGTTGCAACAACAAATCAACAACAACAACAACTTCAGGTTATGTCAAATAAACAAGTTGGTTATATTTTACAAAAACATTTGTTGTAGAACTTGTCTTATAAACATATTTTAGTTAATTAAACTTGTTTTTAAAACTTGTTTAGAAACACTTTTTGAGTCTTGTTTTGTAAAACTTGTTTTTCAAACATCTGTTAAAACTTGTTTTTGTAAAACATGTTATAAAAATTTGTGTTTTACAAACATTTTAATAATTCTATGTTTTTTAGCAAACAAATGATGACCAGAATTCCCAACAAACATTCAAAACACCAACAACGCCAACAAACGAAAACATTCTTTTTTCTGATGCATTGCAACAACAACAACATTTTCAACAAGTGTTTTCTCAATTACAACAACAATTTTTGTCCAATTTTCAAGAAACAAATGTTTCATCAATTATTGAGACTGGATCACAACAACAACAACAAACATCATTTTTTACTCCAGAAAATGCTTCTGCTGGACAAACGCTTGCGTTGTTTGCAGCAGCGGTTAATGGTCAAAATGGTAAAAAAAATTTTTTTGAAAAAAAATTTTTTGTGAAATTTTTAATTTTTTTTTCTTCCCAAAAAAACAAAAAAAAATTTTTACAAAAAAAATTTCTACAGAAAATTTTTTTCCCATTTTTTAGCAGAATCACTACTTAAACAACAACAGATTTATTCAATGTTTCCAACAACAACAACAACAAGCAACGAATTTTTAAATTCATTTTCACAACAAGATTTGACCAACATGTTATTAATGCCTGGATTATTTGCTAATTCAAATGCTTCCCAATTTTTACAAAAACAATTTGAAGAACAAATTGCTACTAATCAAAATTTGGCTGAAAATTCTTCTTTAGTTTCTTCATCTCCTCAAATGGTAAAAAAGAAAAAAAAATTTTTTTAAGTTAATAATTTTAAAATTAATTTTTTTTTAATTTTAGAGTGATGTTAGTGGTGATAAAATGTATAAAACAGAGTCAAACGAAGCTGAAGAAAATGGTAATTAATTTAAAAAAAAGTTGAAAAAATTTTTTAAATTAAAAAAAGATTGTTTTTCACCTCCACCAAAGCGTAATAAAAATTTGAGAGGTTCTTCAGAACGTCAAAATAATAATCAACAACAAACAAGAAAATCATCAGAAAATTCAAATGATAATCATCAAAATAATTTTGGAAATAATTCTAGATCAATTTTGGATTGGGAACACCACCAACAACACAATTCCCCTCCTTTGCCTGATGCTTGTGGTGGTAGTGGGGGAGGAGGTGGAGGAAATGGAAAACGTAAACAACGTAGATATCGAACAACTTTTAATTCTAGCCAATTAGATGAAATGGTAAAAAAAAATTTAATTTAAATATTAGTTAAAAAAATTTTTTTAATTTTTTTAAATTTTTAAAAATAACTAGATTGAAGCATTTTTGTTTATACTTGAGAATCATTGAATTTAATAAGATTAAGTTTTTACAAAACAATAAAGTTTTGCAAATTCAAGTTTGTAAATTTACAAATGCACACAAATTACAAATACGCAATTAAAAATAAACTTGAAACAAATACAAACTTGAATTATAACTAAAAAATAAACTTGGAAATAAAATAAGTTTGAAAACTTGAAATAAAAACTTGAAAAGAAAAATAAACTTGAAAAAATACAAACTTTAATTTATATAAAAACTTGGTGAGAAACCTGAAACAAATACAAACCTAATTTACATATATAAAAACTTGAAACAAAGTTTATTTATTTCTATTTTAAGGAGAAAACATTTGCCTTCCAACAATATCCAGATGTCTACGTGAGGTAGCTTTTTAATTTTATTTTTTATATTTATGCTAAATTAATGGGGATTATAATTAAAGTACAGTAAAAACATTTAAAAAAAAATTTCTAAAAAGTTTTGGACATTAAACGCCTAAAATAAATTAAACATTAAACGCCTAAAATAATAAGCTTCTTTTTTTTCTGTCTACATATTTATTTAATTCTTTCTTCCTTCTTTTTTATTGCTTTTTTACTCGTTACTGTAATCTTCTTATTTTTCTTTACTATTTTCTTTTGTCTGCTCTTTCCGGAAAATTAAGCTTGCAACTTTTATATATTTTAATTGACTTAGACTTGAGGTGGGCTTAGTTTTTGATCTATAACTAGAGAATGAGTTGACCTATAGAAATAATTTTGATATCATTCGATAGAGAATTAAATGAGCTACAAAATGAGATCAAAACCAAAATTTTATATTTTGTATAAGACAAGTTATGATCAAAAAACTTACACAAAGTAGGGAATTTTTTCAAGTTTTTTAGTCAAAAAATTTTTTTGATTTTGTCTAAAATTTTCTTTTCTTCACTATTTTGTAGACAATTTAATTCTCTATCGAATTATACCAAAAGCATCTTAATTAGTTAATTCATTCTTGAGTTGTATAGTAATTTAAGTGTAGTTACTACTGGTCATGTTTCTCTCTCTCTCCCATTCATGCGTGTTTTTCTCATTGAAATTTTTTAATCTTCTATTTTATTTTATTTTTTTTTTTAATTTATTTCCTCCTTTAATTATTTCCTTGAAAAAAAAAGAAAAGTTTTCTTTTAAATCCTTTTTTTTAATTTTTTTTTAATTTCCAAGCAATTACCTACCGTCTTCGCTTTTTTTTCTTCTATTTTTCTCTCTCATGGACCTCCTCTACCTCAAAAAAAATAAATGGCTTTTCCCAAAAAATTAAATAAATTTTCTTCCTTTTTAAATATTGCGCGTACTTTAAACATTTTGGAAAAAAAAATTTTAAGCAAGTCCAAAAATGTCGGTAAGGCGGCAATTGTTTTTGGCCATCAACAACAACTAAACTAATTGCCCTAAGGCCTTAAAACAATTTTTATCTTTTCCTTAGTCAATTATGGTCGCCTTTTTCTTTTTCTTTTTCTTTTTTTTTAAATTGGGGGGGAATGGCCGGAAACTAATTTTTCTAATAAAATATTGTCTTTATTTATTTACCGAAATTATAAATTGCACAGGAAGTTGGGGGAAAATGAAAGGAGGGTTTTTCTATATGGTATAATTTATTTAGGGTTGGGGGGAAAGACAACGTTGAAGCATCACACTAGGTACACACTCTTTGCGGGAGACACAAGTTTTAAAAATAAATTTATTTATTTAAGAAAACCCTTTAAAAATTGGTTCATGCGGGAAGTAGTCAAAAATTGTTTTAAAAAGCTTTCCCCCCCCCCTCCTTCCGTTGCTTTTTTTGAGTAAAAATGGCGGCAATTGGAGCGCATTTCCTAAATATACACAAAAGTAGGTAGACTTAAAAAGAGGGAATTGTTGGTTAATTCGTTCCTTGTTTAAAAAGAAAAATGCATTAATGGCCATTAAAAAGGGTAAGGCAACAAGTGGCACACATTTATTATTATCTTTTTAAGTAAGTATAACAAAAGAAAATGGAGGGAGAGGGGGGAATTATTAAAGGGGTGAATAAATGAATTAATTAATAAGAAAAATAAATGTAAACTTGAAGCAAAAACTTGATAAGAATATTAAAAACAAGTTTTCAAGTTTACAAACTTAAAACTTGAATTTTAAAAAATATAAGTTCTTCTGATTATTCTGATTTTTATTTAATATTATTCTGAATTAATTTTAGGTTTACAAGCTTGAAAACTTGAATTTAAAGGAACTGTCTCTTTTTTTCTGATTTTTAATATTATTTCTGATTCTTTTTCTCTCTCACCATTTACTTTCTCTCATTTTTACATTCATTCTCTAATTTAATTAATCAAAAATAGGGGAAATTTTTAATTTTAAATGCATATTGTTTATATCCAAATTTTTTTTTAAATGTCAAATTAAATAATAATAATTTTCTTTTCTTTCTCTCTATCTTTTTCTATTTTCATTCATCATCATCAACCAAAACCAATTAAAAATTAAATAGGTATATACATATTTATGGCAAAAACAATCTCGAAAAAAGAGCTTTTTTGCCTAAATATTAAATTAATTTTAAATAATTTATTTAAAAAAATTATATTTTTTTGCCTTCCTTCTGGCTTAACATAATTATAATAATAAAAACCATTTTTCCCTTTAATATATTTAAAAAAATAAGAGAAAATTGACACTTTAATTGGTTCCTAAATTGGGTGTAAAATTGTTTTTAAAAAATTAAAAAAAAAGAAAAAAAATTATTTTTTCGGTACTCTTTGAACTAGAAAATTAAATATAATTTAATGAGTGATGGAGGGAAGGAAGATTTTCTTCTTTTTTTAAGGACACAATTGCGATGGCAATTAGTGAAAATTTATATAAGGGAAAAATAGGTTGTTGTCGGGGTTTATTGTCGGCATTAATGTTGTTGTTGTTTTTCGTTCACATTTTTAACGATGTTAAACGGGAGGGGAATATAAAGAGGGAAAAACATGGTAATCAACTGACACCTGTTATATATTGCCGCCTTATGTTGAAAATTATAAATAAAAATAAAATAAATTATATTATGAGAGGAATAAATAAATAAAATTAGCAAAAAAATATTTGGAGGACGAATATACGCTATAAAAATATTTAAATATATATTTCCGGAAAATATAGATTCCGGAAAAAAATTATATTTTTTTTCCGGAATTGTTTTGAAGGAAAATTAATTGTTATAGTTTCCGGAATTATTTTTCCGGAAGTGAATATAATTTTTATGTTTTCCGGAAGAAATATAACTTTAATAAACTTTTCCGGAAAATACATTTAATTTTTTCTGGAATCATTTTTAAGGAAATTTTTCAATTTTTGTAGTTTCCGGAAACAATTTCCGGAAATTAAATATAATATTAAAGTTTTCCGGAGGGGATATGTAATTATATAAACTTTCCCGGAAATAGTCTACCGGAAAAATAAACTTGTAATATAAAAATTAACTTGAAGCAACTAATTTTTCTTTTTTTTCAGAGAAGCATTGGCTTTAAAAATTAATTTAACTGAAGCTCGCGTTCAAGTATGGTTTCAAAATCGTCGTGCAAAATGTAGGAAGACTGCACGAAGCTTTGATCGTAACAACTCTTACTTGCTTACTGGACAGCCATTCAATTCAAATAATGCTTCAACTTCTGCAGCATTAAATTCTGTTGCTGCTGCTTTAAATCCTCATCAGTTATTTTTAGCAATAGCTGCTGCTTCAACAAATAATAATAATATTCCATTTACACCAACTAGTATAGAACAACAATTTCAATTTTTAAATAATAATAGCAATAATAATGATAATTGTTTGGCTGCAGCTTCAATGTTAGCTTCAATTTCTGCTGCTGCTACAACAACAACAAATAATAATAATTGTGAAGCAAATAATGAAGCAATAATAAATAATGCTTCAATTATGCCTTTATTATCATCATCTTCCCCAGCAGATATTTGTAAAACAACAACAATATCTCCTCCATTAATAAAACGTTCTGCTAGTGGTGGTTCTTCTTCTGCAGCACATTCTCCTCCTTTAAATAATCGGAAAACAAAATCAAATATTAGCAGTGGTGGTGATGTTGAAGCATTTTTGACAAAACGAGTAAAACATTAAAACTTTAATTAAAACATCAAAACATTAATAAATAAAAATAAACTTGGACCAGAATATTTAAATAAACACGTTTTATTAAATAAACTTGAAGCAAAAATAAAAGAAAAATAAACTTGAAACAAAACATTAATAACCGTAAATAAATTCAGAACAGAATATTCTAAAAACACAAACCAGAATTAAACTAAAACATTTAAATAAAACAGAATATTTAATGAACTTGGAAATCAGAATATTTAAATAAACATTTTCTTTTTTTAGCATTTTAATTTCTCTGATATTGCTTCACTTGCAACAAATCAACAACAACAATTATTACAATCTACTTCTGCTGCACTTATTAAAGCTGAAGAAGAAAGTATTAATGATGCTTCCAATACTGTTGCTTCATCTTCTGTTCTTCAACAAACATTTCCTCCATTTATTGTTAACGGTAAAAATAAAACTTGAAGCAAAACATTTAATAAATTTAAAGATAAACTTGTAAATCAGAATTTTAAATGAACATTGAGTTATTTAAATAAACTTGAAGCAAAACATAAATAAAAACACGACCAGAATTAAATTCAAACATGAACCAGAATTAAATAAAAACACGAATCAGAATATTAAACAAACATTAAAATAAACTTGAAACTAAACATGTTTTTATTAGAAGCTCTTCAATCATTTCCTACATTGTTTTACCCTGCATCATCTACTACTACTGCCACAACATCTACAATAAATATTTCTTCTTCTGCTTCAACAGAACAACAACAACTTCTTTCTACTCTAAATGATTTTACATCAGTTTTAGTTCAACAATATTTAAATAATTTAAATTATATTAATACTGGGGAAGAAGGCGTACAACTTGAAGCAAAAATTGACACTCACAAAATTGAGTTGAAGCAAGAAGAAATTAAGGAAGAAGAAAAAAATTAGCAAATAAAAAAAATTTTTTAATAATTTTAAATTTTAGGCAATACTCTTTTTTTTATTTAAAAAAATTCTCTCATTTTTAAAATTAAATACCACAAAAAAAATTTTTTTTATAAAATTCTTACCACTAAGACAACGCAATTAATTTTAAAATAAATTAATTATGAGCTTTAAAATTGTACACCCTCTCGCCATTTTTATTTTATTTTTAAATTTCATTTTTGTAAAATATTTTTTTAAATATTTTTGATATTAAAATTAAATTTTTTTCTCTTTTTTTATTTAAATTAAAAATAGAAACATTTGTTTAATTATTTTTTATTTATTTGTTTTAATTTATTTTTTACAAAAGCAATTACAATTATTAAATCAAGTTGTAAATATATTAATTAAACTTTAATTAACTAAACTTGAAGCAAAATTAAATGGAAACAATAAACCTGAAAATACAACTTGTAAAATAAAACTTGAAGCAAAACTTGAAAGAAGAAAAACTAGAAAATACAACTTGAAGCAAAAACATGAAACAAAAACTTGAAGCAAAAACCTGAAGCAAAAAAGATTTTAAAAGAAGATAAAAATATATTTATTTAAATTGGAATTTTAATTTATTCATGAAGATGCTTCTATTTAACATAGGTATCTTTTTTGAATTTAAGAAGCAAAAAATGTGATGAATCAAAAAAGGGGATGTTGATCGAAAAACGGACTGCATAAATTATTTTAAAAGGCAAGTGCTGAATTTTTAATTTAGTTTTAAAAATTCTCGTGATTAAGAAAGGGTAATCTTTCATTTTTAATTTTTTAGAAAAATTTTTTTGGATTAAAAAAATTTTTTTCAATATTTTTTTAAATTTTCTCCCTTATTTTTAGGTAAAAAGCCATAAAAATGGTTTGGTTTATTTTTATTTTATTAATTAATTTTTTAAATTTTATTTTTATTAATGCTGGTTCTCCTTTAATTATACCAGGCTCTTTATATTTTTTAAAGTTATTTTTAAAAATTATTTTTATAGAGCCTTGTCAGGATGGTTTGTTCTACTACCAACATTACGCGGTTTATAGATGTGTTGATGGGCACAAAATGTTTCAAAGTATGTTTTCAAGTTTTTACAAATTGTAATTGTTTCAAGTTTATTTTTTACAAAACAAAGTTCGAGTTGTTTCAAGTTTTGTAATTAAATGTTTTGTGTTTTTACAAAACATGCTTTAGAAGATGTTTTGTAAGACAAGTTTATATCTTTATTATACAATTTGTAATTGTCTCAAGTTTATTTTCAAGTTTTTCTTTTTATTTGTATTTACAATTTGTAAAAACATTTTGTAAGACAAGTTTTTATTTACAAATTGTAATTTAAGTTTATTTTTGATTTTGTAAAACAAGTTTTATAAAGACAAGTTTTACAAATTGTAATTACAAAACTTAAGTTTTCATTGCAAAACAAATTTTCTAATTACAATTTGTAATTGCTTCAAGTTTATCATTTTCAGATTGCGTACCATTAAATGAACCTCATTCACTAGCAATAGCAATTAATTCAACTTTAATAACTCCACATTTCCGTTCTATTTGTGTTCAATATGTTCCTGACAGTGTACAATTTTTACGAACACGTTTGTATTTTTTATTAAAAAATTAAAAAAAAATTTTTTTCTTTTAAAGATTGTGTAGAAGGGACTAGATTTATGAAGCCAAACACAAATTTAGAATTTTCAAATCGCCGTGTTGAATGTTTATTTGATCGAAATATTCAAACCCTTCGTAAAGTGGTTGTTCGAAAACGACGTAAAAATAAAATTTAATTTTTAAAATTTTTTTGTTTAAAAGTTCGTCGAGTTTGCCGTCACAAAAAGGATGCCAAAGTGGAAGAAAATGTTCATTATATTTGTAAAAACAATGCTTACTGGCCTGACTGTTAGTTTTAAATTTTTTAATTAAATAAAAAATAAAAAAAATTTTTGGCCAAGATTATGCCAACCACATATTTTGCCAATTAGGCTAAAATCACACGTTTGGCCAATAGAGTATTGTTGACAAAATGTGTATTTTTACCCTTATTGGCAAAATATGGTTTTGGCAAAATATGGGTAGACTGTGACATTAAAGTATTATTTTGACATTATGACAATATTTTCCCATATTACCATTTATAAAGTAGGTATTTTGAAAAATAACCCCTCAATTAATTCAAAATGGTGAAAAGAGTAAAAATATCATTTTGTTAACTATTTTCTTTTTTTCTCTATCTTTTTCTTTATTTTACGCGTTCTCTCTTACTTTTGAAAATTTTTTTTACAAAACAAAGTTCGAATTGTAATTTAAAGTTTGTGTGAATAAGTTTTAGGGGTTTGTAATTGCAAAATTTAAGTTTGTTTGTGTTTTTACAATTGCTTACTTAAACAAACTTAAAACTTGAGAAAAGTTAGACTTGCAAACTTAAGTTTTTAAGTTTGTTTAGTAAACAAGCGTAAAGACACAAATAAAACTTAAGTCTTGCAATTACAACCCCTAAACTTATTCACAAAGTTAAACTCGAAAACTTAAGCTTAAACTTTAAAAGTTTATTTTTCTTTCTTTCAGACTGCGTTGGTGCAGATGCTTTGGACGGTTCTGAAATACAAATAAAATTTGGGGAACAAAAATCGGATGGAATTAATTATATTTATGAATGTAAAATAAACAAGGTTACAACATCAACAACAACAAATATTACAACAGCAATAACAACCAAGCGCCAATCAAAAAACAAAAAGAAGAAAAGAATACCCGATGTTGTTAATCTTGGACCGATTAGTTTGTTTCTCTTTATTTTTATTGAAAGCCTTTTCTATATTCTGCCAAATCCACATTTCGCCAATAAGGGTAAAACTTAACATTTTGTCAACACAACTTTATTGGCAAAATGTGTATTTTTACCCTTATTGGCAAAATATGGTTTTGGCAGGATATTGAACTTGGTTTTTAAAAAATTTTTTAAAATTCTTAATTTTCATTTTCTCCAGAATGCATTCATTATTTTAATTCATCATCAATCCCAACTTTAATTGAAATTGGACATCAATTGGAATTTATTGAAGGAAATGTAATTATTTATTGTTTGAATAATTCTGGTTGGGCTAAGAAATTGCTAGTTCCTTTAGGTTTGGATTTTTCTAAAAATTTTTCTACAAAATTTTTTAAAGCCCCTCAAGTCAGTGTTGAATGTCTTTACCCTTTTGGAAGTTTAAATCTTTATTCTTGCCATGGATTGATTTATAGTTGGTCTTTACTTAGCCAAATTGAATTGCTGGGATGTGTTGACCCAATGAATTTACAAAATTGGATACCTTTGGGTAGCAACTATACAAATGTTGATAGTGATGTTTTGGAATGCAGAAAGGAAGGATTGGTTTATGTTGGTTAGTTGAATTTTTAAATGAGTATTTGTAAATAATAGTAGGAAATAGGTAAAGGGTTAACCTCAGGGAGGCATCCACATTCTGCGACCTCCTTTTTAGTTAGATCTTCCGGCAATGGGACCTCCTGACCTTCTCTGGAGATCTTGTGGCAGTTGCCAGGAGCCACGTAAAATTGTTCTACCGATTGTTGTAAGACCTAATAACTGAACGCTGCCTTTCACCTTCCCTTTCTAAACCTCCGTCTACCTAGCCAGCTGGGATCATTATTTCCTACTTCGTTCCATAACTTAATATTTTTACGTTTTGTAAATTAATATAAATTTTTTATTAGGCTGCAAAAGCTCTACAGGAAACCTCTTAAAAATTGGTGAAAGTGAAGGAAGTCCACTTGGTGGTGGAATCGGAATATTTGAAAGATGTGAAGCAGACAAAGGATTAATTAAATATTACGGTTAATTTTTGAATTTTAAATAAAAGGGGAAAATTCCGTCATCTCTCCCATACTTAAATTTGGACGAATTAGATGTCATTTGAAAAAGTTCTCGACGAGCTGATTAGAATGACAACACCAAAATTAAGTCTGGGACCAGAGATGGAAAAAATAGCCTTCGTTTGAAGAGTTTGTCCAAATCGGAGTATATGAGAACATAACGGAATTTTACCTTAAAAATTTTCAAAAAAAAATTTTTTTTTCTTTAAAGAATTTAATTGTCAATTTGGTGATAATATTATTTTGCCTGGACATTATTTTGTTTTGCCAGTTAAAGGGGCTAGTAATTTAAAATTGAGAATTGTTTGTGAAAGGCAACGCTTATTGTTGGGGAATGAATTAATTGAAAATTTAAATCATAAAGGTTTATTTTTTAAATATTTTTTTTTGTAAAATTTAAATGTTATTTTTTAGCCTTTTGGTATGTTCTTACTCACAAAGGTTAATTTTTATAAAAAATATTTTTTATTAGAAAATTTTGTATGGTTGGGGACGAATATTTTTTACAACTTTGAAAAACGTGGGGGAAGACCTAAAATCTATCTATTTTTTATGATTAATTTTTTGAATCTAACTTGATTTCTATGTTAAGTGCTGGGCTCCGCGACTTTTTCAACAACTATTGTTTCAGCTCCAGGGGGAGGGGGAGTTTCAATTTTTTAACTCAGGCTCTGTGTATGGAATTGGCTCTTTGGAGCTAGTTCCATGCACTTTTTATGATTTTTCTGTCTATCTTTTAAGAAAAAAAATCAAAAAAGAATTTTTTTAATTTCATAGATTGTATTGATAACTATGGAAATGTCATTCCATTGGGTGGATATGGAATATATAATAATGTAATTGAAAATATTTGTCCCTAAAAGTTGTTTCAAATTTAATTTTAGCTCACTGCAGAATTTTGTAAACCAAGTGGAGTACAAGTAGAAAAGCCTATTGGATGTCAATTTGGTTTAAAAAATTTATTACCAAGAGAACAAATGGTTAATAGTCAAGATATACTTGAATGTTTACCTAATGGACAATTGGTTAAAATTGGTTGTTATTTTGAATCTTTGAATATTACAATGGCTTTAGGTTTGGTTTTTAATTTTTATTTTAAATTTTTTTTATTTTTTTTGGAATTCCAATCTGAATTTTAAAAAACCAGCGATGGGTTACCCAGAACTCGGTCATTTTTTCGTTCTGTAACTTTCGAATCCGGAACTTTTTTTTGACCCAGAACTCGTTCCGAAGGGAATTTTGTGTAGCTCGATCCGAAAACCAACCCTCAACTTTGTCCATTTCCTACTTGAACTTGTAAAATCTTTAATTCGTATAATTAATTTGAAAAATAATTTTTAGGACAAATTGAACCTTTACCCAAAAATCATAATATTTTAATTCAATGCCAAATTAATTCTACTGGAATATCTTTTACAAATGGAGGTTTATATTTTAAAAATAATTTTTAAAAATTCTTAAAAATTTATTTTAAAGTCAAAAATTGTATAAAAGCAGAAACTGGAGAAGAATTTTTGTTTGGTTCAAAGGATGAGGATTCTGATTCTATTCGTGTATGTACTCGAAAAAGTGATTTATCAAACTTGCATGGAGTGTGGGAATTGACTCGTAAATTATAATTAATTAAATTTTTTTGCGAATGTTTGTAAGGTTTTTTTTTGAAATTTTTAATAGGATTTGGTTTTTTCCTAATTTTATTTGGTTTATATTTTGTCCGCCAGAAATTTCTTTCTCAAAAAAAATTTTTTTTAATTTTTGCGGGTATAATTTTTAGAAATTTTTGGGTAATTATTTTTTGTGGAAATTATTTTTCTAATAAAATTTTTTTAAATTAAAAAAAAATTTTTTTTTAATTTTTAAAAAAAAATTTTTTCTTTATTTTATTTTTTAGATTGTCTTTTTGGTACAATTAAAATCCCTCGTGGAAGTTGCTTTTTTAATAAAACAAAAGAGGAAGAAAATAATCAAAATAATTCTACTTGTAATTTAAATGAGGAATCAAAAGGTGTTTATAAATTATGTGAACAGGACAAAAATTTTAAACCAATATTTTTGGATGCTTCTTTTGAATATTGTTCTCCAAGTCAAAATATAAAAGCAACAGATTTAAATGGACAATTAATAAATACACAAATTGAAGAATTTAAACAAACAAGTTTTGAATGTAATTATTCTGATGTAAGTTTTGTTTAAATTTAATTCTGATTTTTATTATGTTTGGAATTAATTCTGATCTTTTTAAAAACAAAAAAGTTTTTGTTTTTAAAAATTCTGATGTTGGGATTTAATTCTGATTTTTTTGTTAAAATTTTTTTACAATTCCAACTTGAATTTGTAAAACAAACTTGAGTTTACAAATTCAAGTTTGCGAATTAAATTAAATTCTGATTTTTTTAATTTTAAAATAATTCTGATTTTTTTCTAGTGGAGACCCAAACCTTTACCTGTTGAATTAGAAAATGCTTCAGAAGAAGATGAAATTGATGAATATATTGATGATGAGGAATATTCTGAAGAAGAGGAAGAAGAATTAAAAACAGCAGAAGAAATTGAAGAAGTAGAAGAAGAAAAAGAAAAAAATAAATTTTATAAAAAACAAAGCAAAATTCAAAATAAATTAATGATGGAAGAAGAAATTGGAGGGATTAGAATTAAAGATCCAACATTAGAAGAAATTGTAGAAGAAAAAGAGCAACAAAATGAACTGTTGGAAGCTCCCAAAGAAGAAGAAAATAAAACAGGTTTGAATAAAACAAAATTAAATTTGCTTACAAACAAAACATTTGAAGAAACATTGTTGTTGGATAAAATTAAACTTGAAAACATGACTACAACATTAGCAACAATATTAACAACAACAAAACAAAGTTTGGAAACAACAGAAGAACACAAACTTGAAACAACAACAGAACAAAACAAACTTGAAAACATTAATTTAACAACACAAACATCAAAACATTATATTTCACCAACATTAGAACAAACAACACAACAACCAACAACAAAAACAACAAGCAACAAAAACATTTCTGTTTTGTCTAATGAAGCAATACTTGAAGAATTTGAAGAGGAAATAATAGAAGATTTGTCTACAACAATAAAACCTAATATGCAAGAAGAAAAGGTGACAAATTTAATTAATTTTTATATATTTTTAGTTGCAATTTTTATTTTATTTTTTCTTTTAATATTGTTTAAAATTATGTTGCGTTCATGCAAATAAATTTTAAAACAAACATTTGTTGAAACAACCCAAACCAGAATTAGTTTGAAACATATTTAAATCAGAATTTAATTCAAACATGTTTGAATAATAAATAAAACAAATCAGAATTAAAAAAAATAAACCAGAATTTAAATCAGAATTTTATTCAAACATGTTTGAATAATAATTAAAACAAAACAGAATTTAAATCAGAATTTTGAACAAACAAACAACAACTTCAAAACAATAACACAGTCACCAATTTCATCAGAATTTGAAGAAACATTTCAACTAGATGAAGTTCGTGAAGAAGTTGTATGTTTAAATAAACAAAACATTAAATGTTTTTATTATTTTCAGAAGCCTATCCAAACAACAACTACAACAAATGTTTTACTAGAAGGTTATGTTGAGGAAATAATTTCAGAACAACAACAAACAACAACACAGATTCCTTTGTTTTTGCTACCAACAACACCAGAAAATAAGCAGCAACAACAACAAACATTAATAAATAAATCAGAAACTAGCAGCAATGTTTCACTTGTTAAAAACAAAGAAGAAATAGGCGACAACACAAAGCATGATAAAATAATAATTACTACCTTTTTTAATACAGTGGATGAGAAGCTAGTTCCTGCAGCAGTACAACCTATTCCACCTCCACCTACATATGATTACAGCAAAGAAATAGATGTGTTGGTAGAATTTAATTTGGAAAAGACGTTGAAGAGGAAGGATTGTGAGGATAATGAAGAAAATAATAATAAAGGTGAGGACTTGAAAAAATTTTTTAAATTTTTTGAAATTTTTTCTTTCAGTTTTTGAGTGTAAAAACAGACTTTCTGAACATTTCTGTTCTGCTTTCAAGTCCATGTGTCTTTTCCCAACTGGCGATTCTGCTATTCACTCAGTTGCTTTAATCCATACTCTTCATTATTTACGCCATTTTATTGGTGGAGGAAATATGAGGGTAATTTTTTAAGATTTTATAAGAATATTTTACAAAAATATTTGTTCCAAATTTAAGGCAAATTTACGCTTTGCTGCAAATTTTTTGGAAACTGGACTTGCACAAACATTTGTTGATCGACAAGAGATTAATAGGATGATTTTTGTGAGTTTAAAATATTTTAAGAGATATATAATTGTAAAATCAAATTAAATAGGACTGATAAGATTGAATTAGTCCTCCTTAATTAGTTGTTAAATGTGGAAGATCGTGATTTTCAACTTCTTATCTTTATATTGGGTCAAGTCTCTGTTGAAGCTTGACCTTTCCTCATGATTTATATATATATCAATCGAGAGCCCTGAATGTCCTGAGTATTTTTCCCAATGGGACTAATAAAATCGGATCAATCCTTAAAGAGTTATCAGCTGATAATTTGGTAAGATTCGTGGTTTCCGACTTGCGATTTTTATTGGGCCATAACTTTCTTGAACTTCCATCTTTTCTAATTTTTACTTTAACATATTTTTCCCAACAGGACTGATAAGATGTGATCAATTATCGAGGAGTTGAACGGCCATAGTGTCCTGATTCTTTTCCCCAATAGGACTGAGAAGATTGGATTATTCCTTAACTAGATATCAGCTGATAAGCGCGGACTTCCCTTAACTTTCCCTGACTTCCCTTAACTTTTTGGTCATAATTTCTTTTAACTTGAATCCTTTCTCTTGCTGTATATATCAATCGAAAGCTCTGAATGTCACTAATATTTTTCCCTAAAGTCAGATAAGATCTGATCAGTCTTTGACAAAATATCAGCTGTGATAAGTGCTGAAGTTCGTAACTTGAGATTTTATTGAGCCATAGCTTCTTTAAACTTCAATCTTTTTTGTATGATTTATATATTAATCGATAGCTCTGAATGTCCTAAATATTTTTCCCAACAGGCCTGATAAGATGTGATCAATTATCGAGGAGTTATCAGTTGATAAGTGCGGAAGATCGTGTCTTCTGTACTTATTAGGTTATTACTGTTTTGTATAATGGTTTGCTCAGATAAATCCTTTTAGCTTAAATAATCCTCACATTCAGAGCTTTCGATTGATATAATCAGTTAAAATCGGTTAAGAATTAAAGAAAGTTATGGCCTAAAATATGGCCCTTAATTTACTTGAAAAAAATATTTCTCTCTCAAAAAATTTTTTTAGAAAATTGGAGGACTTTTAAATCTTTTTCCTTCTGAAGATGATTTGGCTGAATTGTTACTTTCTGCTGAAGGAGGTCCCATAATTGAAAGAATGCTTCAACTCAAAAAAGAAAGTGTTTATCAATGTGGAATATCTCGAATAAAGTTGAGGAATTTTTTTTAAATATTTTTTCAAAATTAATTTAATTTTCTCAGTTGTAATTCTCCTCCTACAAATGATCTTCTTCCTTCATCATTAACTATTAATTTGCCAAAAGTTTTGAATTGCAAAAGAAAGTGGCAAAGCTGTTTAAGAATAGCTAATGCAAATTTGGCCAAGGAATTTGGTAGAGGATTTTTTTAAAAAGGGTTTTTAGGCGTGTCTTTCGAACCCAAGTATGTAAGGTACACTCTTTGGACTGAAGAAGTGTCTCTTATAAGAGGGTGTGTATTAAATAGAGAGTATCTTTTAGAAGACTCCTATAGCTCTCCTATAAGCTCCTCTTCTCCTATCAGTTCATTACCTAGTATGAGATCCTAACCAAAAAATGTCTCTTATAATGTTGTGTCTTTTAAATAGAGGGTATCATTTAGAAGGCTCCTCCTCTACATCCCTTAATATCTCGCCTACCAATTACTTTCCCAGTGGGAGCTACCTTTTTAACTATAGCGAAGCTTTCCAAATTCACTGAGGCACTATAAGCATCTTAACTGCTGGGTCTTCTCTATTGGGTGTACCCTATATAGAGGTACTTCTATATGTTCTATAAAATTTTAATTTCAAGAACTTCTCCTTTGGCATTTCCGCGCTCAACTACTCCAGTACCCTCATGGAGCAATTTGGCTGCTTTGTTCGAAAACTTGTGGTCGATGTTTGCCTGTGGCTATTGCTGATGGGAATATTGAAAGCTGGAAGGAAGAAAATTTAATTGAAATAAATAAATGAATATTTAAAATTATAAAAAAAGATGTAACTAAATTCTTTAAAAATGAATAAATGAACTCCATCTTGAAAATCGGTTATGTGGCATTTTGTCGCATTCATAATTAGGAGACATTTTGTCGCGTTAATAACTAAGGGACATTTTGTCGGATTCACAACATTATTGTAAAATTTTAAAAATTCAAAAAATCAATATCAATCGATAAAATCAATACTAATCGATAATTTATTTTTTAAAAATTTTAAATTCAAAAAATCGATATCAATCGATAAAATCAATACTAATCGATAATTTATTTTTTAAAAATTTTTAAAATTCAAAAAATCAATATCAATCGATAAAATCAATACTAATCGATAATTTATTTTTTAAAAATTTTAAAAATTCAAAAAATCGATATCAATCGATAAAATCAATACTAATCGATAATTTATTTTTTAAAAATTTTAAAAATTCAAAAAATCGATATCAATCGATAAAATCAATACTAATCGATAATTTATTTTTTAAAAATTTTAAAAATTCAAAAAATCGATATCAATCGATAAAATCAATACTAATCGATAATTTATTTTTTAAAAATTTTAAAAATTCAAAAAATCGATATCAATCGATAAAATCAATACTAATCGATAATTTATTTTTTAAAAATTTTAAAAATTCAAAAAATCGATATCAATCGATAAAATCAATACTAATCGATAATTTATTTTTTAAAAATTTTAAAAATTCAAAAAATCGATATCAATCGATAAAATCAATACTAATCGATAATTTATTTTTTAAAAATTTTTAAAATTCAAAAAATCAATATCAATCGATAAAATCAATACTAATCGATAATTATTTTTTAAAAATTTTAAAAATTCAAAAAATCAATATCAATCGATAAAATCAATACTAATCGATAATTTATTTTTTAAAAATTTTTAAAATTCAAAAAATCCATTTGCAATTACAGCCCTCTTTTTGTGCAAATTTGAAAGATGTTCAAGGAGTTTCAATGTTAAATAAACGTTCTTTAATCCCTAGAAAAGCCAATAAAGCAAACAAAGCAAAAACAAGCTATTTATAATTGAAAAATGAAATGAAATTTTTAAATTTACCAGTTGCATATATTCAGCAAATAAAAATGACAAGGAAATGGCTACTTCTTCCAAGGAAGATTTTTGCATTTTAAATAGACGTTTAATTAATATTTTCCGGAAAATATGGAGCTTTAAATATATTGCTGTAAAATACAAAATATTACTGAAATGTTTCCGGAAAATACATAATAAATTATTCAGGAAAATACACAATTGTTCAGGAAAAGAATAAATTATGTTGTGTATTTTCCGGAAAAGAAAACGCTAAAATACGTTCCGGAAAAAGTATAACTGTAAAATAAAAATCCTTCCGGAAAATGTATATTAGTCTTTCCGGAAAAATATAACTGAAATAAATATGTTCCGGAAAATGTATAACTATAAAATAAAATATCGTTCCGGAAAATACACAATTTAATACATTAATATATGGATGAGTATTGTGTGCACATTTTAATATGTGCGCGATTTATGTATTGATGATTGACCCAAATTTAAAAATAAATAGAGAAGAAATACAAATTTAGAGAGATTTGTTTGGAAAGAATAAGAAGATTAATACAATCAATATTTAAATAAAAAATATTTGAAAAGGGGAACACAAGTCTGCACAGTTGAAGTCTTTTTCGGATCACAACTTGTTATCAGTTCATAACTCTTTACTGACTGATAAGATCTTAACAGTCCCATTGGGAATAATGATCAGCAATCCCAGGGCTTTCGATTGATATATAAATCATGAGATTTCGAAAAAATTCAAAAAAGTTAAGACCCTAAAATCGAACACAACCGTGCAGACTTGCACATGAAACAAAATTAATTTCTAAATTTTCTTTTCCATTTCTTTTTAATTCTAAACTTACTGCTTGGAGCGAATTTGCGATGACGCATATTTAATTTGACAAAGTTACCTCCATTCTGTTTTTTGGTTGTTGTTCTCTTCCTTTTTGTTGGATATTTTCTGATTTTATTGTAAGTTGCTTGCTCTTCTTCTTTCAATTCTTCTTCCTCATCATCTTTAATTTCTTCTTCATTTTTGCCTTCTTCATCAAATTCTTCTTCTTCTTCCTCATCAGAATCTTTTTCTACAAAATTAAAAAAAATAAAATATTTTGTTTGGAAAATACATAGGATAGTGAACTAACCCAGGAATGACTATAAAACCTTATACTTACAACCACATTTTAAAAAGCAGGTGGAAGATGGATGGAACCGAACTGAGAAAAAAAAGGTTGGTCGAATTCTGATTAACCCCCTTATACATCCCTAAGATGTAAGGCTGAAACTAAAAATAGGTTAAAGGTATTATTCAAAGTATAGCATTTGACTAGGCGGAAGGCTATACGTGAAGAGAAAAGGCGCCTAGGAATAATAACACTGCCTCCAAGGAATAGCTGGATCGAAGTCTGCCGAGCACTTACTGGGTCATACCTGTGAGTCATAGAATTAATAAGGGATTCCAAAATAAAGAGACCCCCCTCAAAAAGACCTCAAAAATAAAAAAAACAAAACCTGGAGTCATCAGCAATAAATTTCCAATATTTTTGCAGATAACAGATTGTTTTAGCATCCGAGCTGGTGAAGGTGTTTTTAAACCATTTTTGACGTTTGAAGCATTTGAAGGAACAGACAAGAAGCCATTCCATTGTTGTTTTAATGGAGAAATGAATGATTCGTTAATTGGAGGGCGGTGAAATAAAAATTTGGTTGTAGACGAAGAACTTGTTGTTGGACCAGAAGGACGGAAGAATTCCTCACAAGTTGGAAGCCGAGCAAGTTGATCGTTTAAAAACACATCAGTCTGCAGCAGTGTCTTCCAGTTACCCCCTACCCACGCAGGTTAGTGATTAATAGGTAAAAACGCTAAGGACTGAGATTTATATCCCAAGGAACCCCTAATAATGGAGAATGTATCTGCGGACAAAACTCGAGGGTGTTTAAAAAATTAAAAAAACAAACACTACTTGTTGGTAGGACATCCACTTGCATCATGAAGAGCAATACCATTGGGGCCCCCAAAGGCGGTCACCGATGAGGGGCCACAAAGGCGCCACCAGAAGAGCAAAGACCATTGGGGCCCCCAAAGGCGGTCACCGATGAGGGGCCACAAAGGCGCCACCAGAAGAGCAAAGACCATTGGGGCCCCCAAAGGCGGTCACCGATGAGGGGCCACAAAGGCGCCACCAGAAGAGCAAAGACCATTGGGGCCCCCAAAGGCGGTCACCGATGAGGGGCCACAAAGGCGCCACCAGAAGAGCAATACCATTGGGGCCCCCAAAGGCGGTCACCGATGAGGGGCCACAAAGGCGCCACCAGAAGAGCAATACCATTGGGGCCCCCAAAGGCGGTCACCGATGAGGGGCCACAAAGGCGCCACAAGAAGAGCAAAGACCATTGGGGCCCCCAAAGGCGGTCACCGATGAGGGGCCACAAAGGCGCCACCAGAAGAGCAAAGACCATTGGGGCCCCCAAAGGCGGTCACCGATGAGGGGCCACAAAGGCGCCACCAGAAGAGCAAAGACCATTGGGGCCCCCAAAGGCGGTCACCGATGAGGGGCCACAAAGGCGCCACCAGAAGAACCAACCACCATGAAGAGCAGCCTTAAAAATATTTTAAAAACTTTAAAAATGTCAAAAACATTCAAGTTTTGTCCGCAAATACCCCCCCCCCCCATTCAAGGATTAAACCCTTTTCTTTTTCTCTTGCAGGTGTGGAGTTGTTGCAGGAGTGCTAATGTTGTTCCTCCTTTGCTTAGTTGACTTCTTGAGTTTGTGCAGTTTCTATAAAAGGAAAAAATTTATTTAAAAAAAAATTTTCTATTGGGAGAAAAAACCGCTCCTAGAACACCCCATTCACTTATAAGCCTCACACCTCATTTGTTGTCAGCAAATGGAAAAGATTGTGGACAGAGGGAATATGGACTTTTAATAACCTGATACCCCATCAACAGACAGGAACGAGACAAAGGATCGACGCTTGACAGTGAACAAGCACTCTTTTACAAGCTTACATAAAGACCCCCCCCCCCCCATTCCCAGAAAGGACCATAAAGATAATAAAAAGAAAATCAAAACCTGGAGGCATCAGCAACAAATTTCCAAGGATTGTTTCATCACTCAAGCTGGTGAAGGTGTTTTTAAACAATTTTTGTTGACATTTGAAGCATTTGAAGGTGAAGACAAGTATCCTTTCCATTGTTGTTTTAATGGAGAAATGAATGATTCACAATTGGAGGGCGTTGAAATAAAAAGTTGTTTGTTGATGATGAACTTGTTGTTGTTGTTGAAACATTTTGATGAAATAATTCTTCATCAATTTTTGAATTGCTTATTGACTAAAAAAAAGAATAAATTAATTGCTCATCTTTGGACTCTGTCCACAAAAATGTTTTTCAAAAGTAAACAAACAAAAAAGGTTAATGAATGAACAAGAGACGCAAACAAATCAATAACCTTTTTCTCTATTCAACACAAAAACTAACGTCTCTCATGTTTTTCCTTTATCCCTCTTCTATTATTGATTGTCTTCTCTGACCATTACTTAGACAACAAATTCGTGTACTGGTCAGAGAAGTCAGATTTATTTTTCCAACGGTGAGGCGAAGAAAAAATAAAATCTGACTTCTCTAACCACTTCATAATTTTGCTTGTCTAAGCAATGGTCAGAGAAGAAAATCAATAAAAGAAGAGGGATAATGGAAAAACAAGAGAAGACGGACGGTTAGCGTAACTTTTTCATTTCCTTAAAGGAGAAGGGGACAATTGAGTCTTGGGCAAATTCAGTTCGAAGCCGGTCACATTTGCTACGAACTTTTCTTCATTTCCCTTATAATTCCTAAACTTTCTTACCTTCATTTTGTTGTTGGTGGTTGTTCTCTTCTTCCTTCAATTTTTCTCCTTCATCTTCCTCATCATCTCCAATTTCTTCTTCATTTTTGTCGTCTTCATCAAATTCCTCTTCTTCTTCGTCTTCAGCATCGTTTTCTACAAAATTTTAAAAATAAAATTTATTTGGAAAAATGTATTAGAGGAGAAGGCGTTTTTAAGCAATTTTTGTTGACACTTGAAGAATTTGAAGGAGAAGACAAGAATCTTTTCCATTGTTGTCTTAATGGAGAAATGAATGATTCATCAGGCGTTGAAATAAAAATTTGTTTGTTGATGAAGAAATTGTGGTTCTACTTGACTTTATGAGTCCAATCAAACTTTATGAGTCCAATCAAAAAATAATTAGATTTTTCTTGGTATTGCAAAGTAAGGGTATGGTTCCAAAACATTTCTTCATGTTTGGGACCTACGCCCACTGGGTCTGGGACCGTTCCTTACCCTATCCCTCGAAATTTCTGAAAGTTAAAATCGTTTTTCTGAAATTTTTAAAAATTGGCTATAACTTTCAGAAATTTCGAGGGATAGGGTAAGGAACGGTCCCAGACCCAGTGGGCGTAGGTCCCAAACATGAAGAAATGTTTTGGAACCATACCCTTACTTTGCAATACCAAGAAAAATCTAATTATTTTTTGATTGGACTCATAAAGTTTGATTGGACTCATAAAGTCAAGTAGAACCGAAATTGTTGTTGTTGTTGAAGAATTTTGATGAAATAATTCTTCATCAATTTTTGAATTGTGTTCACTAAAAAAAATAAATTGTTATTAGAATAAATTAATAATGTTCATCTTTGGACTCTGTCCACAAAATGTTTTTCAAAAAGAGTAAACAAAAAAGGTTATTGAATGAACAAGAGACACAAACAAATCAATAACCTTTTTCTCTATTAAAAGCAAAAACTAACGTCTCTCATGTTTTTCCATTATCCCTCTTCTATTATCGATTTTCTTCTCTGACCATTACTTAGACAACAAAATCGTGTACTGGTTAGAGAAGTCAACTTTATTTTTCCCCACGGTAAGGTGAAGAAAAAATAAAAATCCGACTTCTCTAACCACTTCATAATTTTGCTTGTCTAAACAATGGTCAGAGAAGAAAATCAATAATTAAAGAGTGATAATGGAAAAACAAGAGAAGATGGACAGTTAGCGTAACTTTTCCACTTCTTTAAATGAGTGGGGGGACAGTTGACCTTAGAGGTGTAAAAGGGACAGTTGGCCTAAAGGTGTTAAAAGGCTTAAAGGAGTAGGGGACAATTGGCCGTCTTGCTTAAGTTCAGATCGAAGTCTCGAACACTGCTTCTTCGAACTCTTCTTCATTTCCCCTTTTAATTCCTAAACTTTCAAAGTTACCTTCATTTTGTTGTTGGTGGTTGTTCTCTTCTTCCTTCAATTTTTCTTCCTCATCATCTTCAATTTCTTCATTTTTGTCGTCTTCATCAAATTCCTCTTCTTCTTCGTCTTCAGCATCGTTTTCTACAAAATTTTAAAAATAAAATTTATTTGGAAAAATGTATTAGAGGAGAGGGGGTTACCCCATTTTAGCCCCACAACTTTATTCCTAGTAACAGTCCAATTTTTAAAAAAACAGATGTGAAGCTTGAAGCTAACGATAAATTAGGGTCATATTTTTAGATTAACACCTCACTTCTTAACCTCAAGCTTAAACCTTTCTGGGCAAAACTTGTAAACAAAGTCTTTTAAACCCCAGAAGCTACACAAAAAATAACTAATAAAAAATTTAAAATAAAAAAACAAACCATTTTTTGCTCTTCCCTTCACTGGAGACAAAAATTCTTCATCGTCTCTGTTTTAATTCATTCGGCTTCAAAATTAATTTTTTGCGTTTTAAAGGTGTTGATTTATTGGTGTTGTTGTTGTTGAACATTTTTATTTATTAAATTAATTTTTTTTTGTTGTTGGCATCATTTTTATCGGTGTACCGACACTTGCGGAACGACATTTGCGGATCGACACTTGCGGACCGACATATGCGGAACGACATTTGCGGACCCGACATTTGCGGATTAACATTTGCGGACCGACATTTGCGGACAGACAGATGCGGATTAACATTTGCGGACCCGACATTTGCGGATCCGACATTTGCGGATCTAGTAGTCTAAAAAAATATATATTAATCATTTTAAAAATGTCCAGAATGTAGTGTTGCTCTCTCAGAGATTAATCATTTTTTATATTAATCATTTTTTATTAAAAAATTTTTCAATGAAAAATAAACTAATGTTTATTTGTTTAAAATATAATTCTGATCAGTTAGCCCAATTGTCCATATCATTGTTCATTAAACGATACTGAATGGCGCGCAAATGATGTAAAAATGCTCCAGCATCGGGATTATCAATTTCATCGAATTGTGTTACAAGTGTTTTGATTGCTTGGTCATTTATTTTATATTTTCGCCGACGTGGATTTATTGATATTCCAGTAGTTGGATCCAACTCGTACTGTCGCAAACGATCCTTCATAATTCTTTCCTCATCTTTTAAAGCGATTATTAACCTTAAGTAAATAAACAAAGTGAAGACAAAGTAAAATTTACTTAGAAAAAGGAGGATGATGTGATGTAAAATGTTTTTGGAGCGCCATATGATAGCCTTCCATTGCATTATTCGTACGCCCTAAATTTTGCATTATTGAATCGTGATGGTTCCAAGTTTGTATAGGAAACAAGGCAACTTGTTCATTTGGTCGCATGATATAATTGCTTAAATAAGTTTACGTAAAAATAGATTAGTTCTGTACCATTCGAAATAATCGAATATCGACATTGCGTTGTTTGGGACATTTATTCGCAATGCTTCTGCTCGCAATAAGTCAAAACCGTGGCGAACTTGTTCAACTCGAAGGAAAGAGAGTGCTGCCAATCCTCTTACTAACTTCTTATATTCCTCATTTTGGTCATATAAAGGGACAAGGCCATCTTTTTGAATGCGTCTTATAATGTTTTGGCCAAGGTGAAATAGGCATTGCCTAATAATTATTTGTTGACCAAACACTTCTATAAAAGAACACTTCTATATTAATAAACACTTCTATATTAAAAACACTTCTATATTAATAGTATACAGCTGGAGCATACTCGACGGAACAACTTAAGTATAAATATATGAAAAACCGAATATTTTTGTATAAAAAACTCTTAAAAGTGCCGTCCGCGGCCCAATTTCTATATGTTCTTAAACGACGTAATCCTTCATCAGTACAAAAGATGAAAAACACAACATTTTCTGGTTCTGTAACTCGAGAATCATATAATAAAAATCTATCATTATTATGATCTGTTGCAAATATACCCTGAAACAACCCACTATTTAATTGTGAAACTAAATTTACATTAATTTCAATATCAACCAAGTTTTTTGTATCAACTAATGATTTCCCTGGCACTTCCCTTTGACGCTCAATGAGGCGTTGTGTTCCAGAGTAAGACGGCATTGCCATTCTTGCCTCTTCGGTCATTTCTGCTTGCCTAGCAGCAATTATATTCCTAGGATTAGCAAGAGGATTGGCACGAGCTTCCTCTTTGATTGCTTCCTTGGCACATCTTACCTTTAAAAACCTTCACTTAGAGAATGATACAAACAGTTACTTCATGAGAAGAGGTCACTGCGACATGGTTATGTTCGCCAACCTCAACAAGATCTTCAGTGCCTATTGCACTATGTGCACGGCCATTACAATCTTTCCTTATTAATTACAATCTTTTTAAAATTAAAAATATAAATTCCTTTAACCTTGTACATGCCCAAAACTGAGTGGCACCGTCCACAGAAATTCCCTTTTTTCTGTATTCATATCCATTAAAAAATACTAATTGTTGTTGTTTGTTTGTATTAACGCAGTCATAGTACTTTAAGAATGTAATGGCCAACAAAATATAAATAATAGAATTCATATTAAATTCATATAATTTTGATTTTGAAAATTAAAAATATAAATTTCTTTAAAATTTGTTTTTCTTTAAAAATTCCATTCCTTAAACTCCCATCCACAATTTTTCCACAGCATGAACATCGTATACATTAATAAACAAGTCGTCTGGCACAAAAAAAGGATAAACAAGTCGTCTGGCACAAAAAAAGGATAAACAAGTCGTCTGACACAAAAAAAGGAAAAATAAGTCGTCTGGACAAAAAAAAGGAAAAATAAGTCGGCTGTCACAAAAAAAGGATAAATGTTCTTTCCGCAAGTGAGGACACACTCCCATCCACAATTTTTCCACAGCATGAACATCGTATACATTAATAAACAAGTCGTCTGGCACAAAAAAAGGATAAACAAGTCGTCTGACACAAAAAAAGGAAAAATAAGTCGTCTGGACAAAAAAAAGGAAAAATAAGTCGGCTGTCACAAAAAAAGGAAAAATAAGTCGTCTGTCACAAAAAAAGGAAAAACATCTACTTGCATGCACATTTTACTTAATATAATTTTTTACATTTTATAAAAATTTTATTTTTTGAAATAGAACTTTAGTAAATATAATGACTAAATTAATTGTTTTCATGATTTATTTAATTATTTTTCAACAATTTACAATTTCTAAGCCAGCACAAAAAAAGAACAAAAGAGGACTTGGCACAGTGATTGCCATTGGTGGAATCGTTTTGGTAGTAACTATTGTATTAGGATCTGCAGCTGGGAGTGCTGCTTATTTGGTTTATTATGAAAAATTAAAAAATGGCGAAAGTGAGTACCGTATTTTCTCGATTAATTCCCCTGGGGATTATTTTTTCAACCCTTCCTTGGCATGGGGGATTATCTGAGTTTTGGCATTTGAACGTGCAGTAGGGTAGAATTATTGTTTCAACCCAACTCTAGCATGGGGAATTAATCGAGAGGGGGAATTATTCGAGGGAGGGGAATTAATCGAGAAAATACGGTATATATCTGAAATAAATTAATTTATAATATAATTTAGCAAAACAATTATTAAAAATTTTTTTTCCAATAAATATTTCCGCTGGTAATCAAGAATTCTCTATAACTCTGGAAAATTTCAATGTTTCTTATTTGTTTGAAAAATTACAAAAAATATTTTCAACCTCTACCTTGGAATATTTTTGTTTTCACGGTTTTAGCTATTTACTTTTAATTTATAATCGTATCTCTAGATTCATACGGGGGGACTAAAAAATTCGGAAAATCTGGACAACTTGAAGTCTTCCTTTATCATGCGGTGCATTCTAATGGGCAAATTCATGTTTTTGAATGCTAATAACATTTAGTAGATAATATGAATATGATTCTTTTATTTTAATAAATGATAAAATTTTTTAAATTTATTTTTCGAATGTGTTTTCGTTCTCAAATGTCGTATCCTCAGTTGTCGCATCCTCTAATGTCACGTCCTCATTTGCATATCCATACTATTTATATTTTATTTTTTTTAAAGACTACTAGATCCGCAAATGTCGGGTCCGCAAATGTTAATCCGCATCTGTCGGTCCGCAAAAGTCGATCCGCTTCTGTCGGTCCGCAAATGTCGGGTCCGCAAATGTCGTTCCGCAAAATTCAGTCCGCAATTGTCGATCCGCAAATGTCGTTCCGCAAGTGTCGGGTAACCTTTTTATCTAAAAAAATTAAAAAAAAGATTATTCAAAAATTTGTGCAAAAAAAAAAATAATTTTCAACAAAAAAATAAAAACACGCAAAGGAGAAGGAAAACAAAAATTAAAAAAAAACCGAAATTAAAAATAAAATTGGTATCCATTTACTACCTAAATTGTTTTTCTAATTTAAATAAATACGTAAATTAAAAATACATTTCCGTTAGAAAATTACCCAAGACCACCCATGGAAGTTTTATTTTAACAGAAAAAAAATTTTCTATTTTAAATTTATAAATTTTGCCATGAAAAAAATTTTTTAAATTTAATTCCTAAAATCATTACCTTAAAAAATTCTTAAAAATTTCTTCTAAAAATTCCCCCTAAAAATGGGAAATTGCTTCAACAAAGATACACTAGAAAAACAATTGATAGAGGTAAAAAATCATTAAGAAAAATTTAAAAACAATTTTTTAAAGGATTTTAAAGAAGAAAAGAAAACATTAAAATTGCTTCTTTTAGGTATAAACTTTTAAAAATACAAAAAAAATACAAAGAAAATACAGAAAAAATACAAGAAAATACAATGTATTTTTTAATTTAAAAAGGTGCTGCTGCAAGTGGAAAGAGCACAATGCTTAAACAAATGCAGTTTGTATTTCTTATGTGTTTTATATGTATTTTCCGGAAAAGTTTATGTCAGAATATAATTTTCCGGAAAAATACCATGAATGTATATTTCTTAAAAAGACTTTCCGGAAAACTAAAATACGATAGAATGTATATTTTCCGGAAAGTATTTTTCCGGAAATTTTTAAAATTATTTTTCCGGATTATTATTAACGGAAAAGGTATATCTCTGACAATATACTTTCCGGAAGCATATAATAGTGTATTTTCCGGAAAATTATATTCAACAATTTTTTCCCTAAGAATACTACACACAAACAATTTCAATTCTGAAGAAGAAAGGATCAAGTGGCGAACAAATGTTCATTCCACCTTTGTTTTAGCTGTAGAACGGCTTTTACAAATCTCTAGTACTCTAATTGATAGATGGGATTTAACAGAGACGGAGGCATTTTTTAGAAAAAATTTTTAAAATTTTTCTTCATTTTTTTGAAGATGGCTATCGATGACTTAAGCCATTGCTTAACTTATTCAGAGCCTTTTCAACTCCCAAAATTTATTTCTGCCCTAAAACAGTTTTGGACAGATCCAGCATTACACAGAGAAGTGTTACCCAAACTTGGGCAGTTTCACATGCAAGAATCTTTGCCACAGTTGAGAGAAATTAAAATTTTTCCTCTTAAATTTCCCTAAATTTTCTCAGCTTCTTCAACTCTATAGACAGAATAAGTCAATCCAATTATGTCCCTACTATTCAGGATATTCTTTTATTAAGAGTTCCAACTAGTGGGATTGTTGAGGTAACACAAAATATTTCTAAATTCCAAAAAAAATTTTTTTCAAAGGTCCAATTTAATGTAAATCGGTTTCCTTTTCGAGTATTTGATGTTGGAGGACAAGTAAGAAAAAAAAATTAAATACAACGTATTTTCCGGAAATTAACAGAGTTATTTTTCCGGATATTATTATTTCCGGATTTTTTCCGGAATGTATTTTCCGGAAATTATTTTTCTAAAAATTATAGTTATTTTTCCGGATACTATTATTAACGGAAAATGGTTACTTGAGTAATACTTTCCGGAAAAATAAAAATAGAATATGTATATTTTCGAATATTTAATATGTTGGAGGATGGGTAAGGCAAAAAAAGTAAAATTAAAAAAAAATAAGAATTCGAAAAAAATCAAAAAATAATTATTTTAAGAGAAATGAACGTCGAAAATGGATTCATTGTTTTGATGTAACTAAAAAATTCTAATTTTTAATTAAAAAAATTTTTTAAAGAACGTTCAAGCAATTATATTTGTTGCTGCAGTTAGTGAATTTGATCAAACACTTGAAGAGGATGAAAATACAGTAAAAACCCCCTCCAAAAAATTAGAAAAAAATTTCAAAAATTTTTTTAAAGAATCGCCTAATCGAATCTTTACATTTATTTAAATCAATTTGTATGGCCAAATGGTTTATTAACACTGGGATAATTTTGTTTCTCAACAAAACTGATTTATTTGAACAAAAAATTGCTGGGAAGAGAAGCATAAAACAGCTATTCCCAAGCTATACTGGTTGGAAATTAAAAATTTTAAAGTCAAGACTGGATAAATTTTTAAAAATTCTTTTGGTACCATTCGATAGAGAATAAAATTTTCTACAAGGTAAAAAAGGAATTAAAAGTCCAAATAAATTTTAAAAATAGTTATGGCCAAAAAACTATCAAAAATACCCAAAAATGTCTGTTTTTCGACTACAACTTTTTTGTTTATTAATCTAAAATTTTGATTTTCCACCAGTTTATAGCAAATTTAATCCTCTATCCAATGGTCTAAAAATCTTTACGAACGGCCTATTTATTCAAGAGTTATAAAGCCTAGACCTAAATCCACCCCTTCTTTGGCACTCAAGTCCTTAAAAAACACTCAAGTCTTAAAATTCCCCTCCCGACAGGTTCAAACAGCTATTCAGACCAATTAGACTTTATTCAACAAAATTTTTTGGCAATGAACTCAAACCCTAGCAAACAAGTTTATGCTCATAGAACATGCGCTACTAATACAGACCAAATGGAATTGGTGCTTAAAAATGTTTTCGAGTTAGTACTTGCTTTACTTTATAATAAAGCTTCCATGTATTAAATTTTTAAAAAATCTGTATAATTTCTATATATAATTTATTTTTTTAAATTTATTCTAATAGTCGCTCATCCCCTCATAATAACCGCTCGCCTCTAAATTTGTCACTAGCTTCTTAATGGGCGTCTATTGGAATATTATATAATTTTTTTATTTTTAAATAAAAGTTAGATATGTCTTTTGTGTTAGAATCAGAAAAAAAATTAGAAAAAATCAGGAAAGAAAATTAGAAAAAAATCACTACAACTGCGGAAGCATGTCATAATATGACTAAAAATTAAAAAATAAAAATATAAAAAATTTTCAAAAAATTCAAAAAAATTCTTTTACTTAATTTGGATCTCACACGTTTTTTTACAAATACAAAAATTATTTTTCCACAATTTTTTAAACTTTTTACCCAGTTTAAAAATACTTTACTAGTACTGCCACACGCATTTTTGTGTGTGAAAATTAAACACGCAGTTTTAACTATAAAAAAAATTTTTTTCAGAAATTTACTTAAAATATCTCGTAATTATTTTTTGGCATACTTAAATACTTCCTCTTCTACTCTATTTTTATTTTTAATAAATTTTAGAAAAATTTTTCAAGTCACTTCAACCCAACTTCTGACACACACACACACCTAAAACCTTGTTCATTCAAACCTCCCTTCACTAAAACCTTTATAACTCAAGAATGCCTAAACCTTTTCATACCTTTTAAAAACCATCTGATAGAGAATTAAATTAGCTAACTAAATCAATAAAAAAATAAAAATTCTATCAGATTAAAAAAATTCCATGATCAAAAAACTCAAGTTCAAAGAGGATTTAAGGCTTTTTAAATTTTTTCCTTAAAAAATTTTTTTTTAAATTTAATTTAGCTAATTTAAATTCTCCATCAAAACAATAAAAAGTACAATTAAGAAAAAAAATTTTTTCCAAAAAGAATTTCAAAAAAAAATATAAAAAATTCTAATATTTATTTCCACTTCTCCCCTCCCCATTACTTCCTCCCTTCTCCTTTAATCCTCCATAAATCAAACCAAAAAATTCAAAAAAAAAATTTTTTCCTTTTGTAAAATAAAAATTAAAAAAAATTTAAATTAAAAATAAAAAAAAACAATTATGCAGATTTAATTTAAAAAAATATTTAAAATTAACAAAATCTTGTGGGGGATTTTTGCAATTGACCAACGACCATTGAAATAAATTCAAAAAATATTCAAAAAAAAATAATTATTTTTATTCATTTTTATATTGGGCAATTAGAAGGGCTTTATTTTTCAATTTTAGTTGTTTTTAGTGGAGGTTTTAGCATTTTAATTCGAAAAATAAGAAAAAAATTTTTTACAGCTTTTTGAACGCTTTATTTATTTGCATGTTTTAGAAAGCTACTTTAAAAAATAATTTTAAAAAATAATTAAAATGTATTCCCTATATCACCTAATATTTGATTATACTGCTTGGGAAACACAATTTAATTGTTCAATTATTGATGTTGATTCGGTACCTTTGGAACGAAGACAAAAACATTGGATAGTGTCATATGTGACTATCATACTTTGCGTTATTATTTATGTAATTCTTTTCAAAAAATTTACAGAAATTGATAAAAAATAAATTAAAAAATTTTCAATTTAAAAAACCTCCAAAAAATTTCCTCTTCCCCTTTCAAGCTCTTATACATTCCCTGCATGTATTCACTATGGAAACAACAAAAAGACGGCAATCCCTGCTACAGAATTTTATTATATTGTGGAATTATGGACTTTGGAATTCTCTGGAGCTTAGGAATACTTGCCCCAATACTTGCTTTAAATGGTTCTGTTTATTGCACAAACCCTTTAATTACTTACATTACTGGAGCAACTAATGATTGTAATTATTAAAAATCATTAGAATAAAATCAGAATTTTTTCAAGTCTTTTATTCATGTGAAATGTCAGCAAGTACTTTACTTGCTTTGAATCGTTGTATGGATATTCTTTGTTCTGAATTAACACAAATACTTTTTGAAGGTAAAAATACAAAGAAAAAATACAAAACACAAAAAATACAAGAAACACAAAAAATAAAAACACAAAATTTAAAGGTAATAGAGTTTGGATATGGCTTGGCGCAACTACAATTTATGGCTTTTACTGGCTATTTTTTGTGGTGTGTTTCAGAATTATTTATAAACCTTCCAGAAAAAATACAAGACTCTCAAAATTTATATAAAGTATTTTCCGGAAAAATTGTAGAATAAATAAAGTATAATTTCCGGAATGTATAATTTCCGGAACAAATTCTGATATACTAATTATTATTTCAGAACCCCAGCCTTTTCAACAGTATATACTTTGCCTACTTTTTTAACCCCTATCAAGGCTATATTGCTGCTGATGAAGTAAAATTTTTTTATAATTCTTTAACTATTTTTTAATTTAATTTACCCCCATTTTTAGTATCACCCTTTAACTCATACACTTCATGATTGGATTATTGGAGGTTCCGTTCCCGTAATTTACGTTCTCTTTCTTATTGGAATTCGGTGGAAAATGCGTGGGGCAGTTGGGGGTTTGGGGATTACAAAACTTCAAATGATGGTTCCTCCAAAAATTTTTAAAAATTTATTTTCATCCCTAGAGCTTTATTCAAGTATTAATTCTAAGTTTTATTCATTTGGTTGGGTGTTCCCTCTATGTTTTAATGCAAATGATACCCGTAACTGAATCACTTATTATACTTGCTGAATTTGTTTGGTATTTGTCTCTGATTAAAAAATTAATTTAAAAAAATTTTTTTAAGGTTCATAAATCATGGCAAGTTTCTTCTATTTATTTTTTCCCTTTCTTAATTTTTTTTAATCCACAATCTTCTCTCCCTCCAAACTTAAAAAAATAAGGCTGTTGGTGACCGGTTAATCATTGCCTGTAGCGGCGTCCTTAAATATTCTCCTATAAAGTTGAATTGCTCCCACAGGCATCAATTAACCAGTCACCAACAAACAACCTTAAAATCCTCTCTAATTTTAATTTTCAGGAATTTCTCCCTTCATTTTTCTTTGTATTAATCGAACTATTCGAAATGACTGCATTCTACTCTTTTACAAGTTTAAAATTTAAAAAATCCTCAACTCTCTCCCCCTATTTTTCCTAGAATTTTTGAACCTTCCAGAGTAACCCAAGTTCATGGTGTTACTGTTTTAAGAAGTAGAAGTGATGGTGGAGGTGCTGGTGCCCTTCCCCCACATTCAGGTTCACAACGCTCTGCTGCAGTTACAAAAGTTTCTCCTGGTATATTACCTCCTCAAGTTGGTAATATTGTAACTAATCGAGAAATTGAACGATTTTGATGTTAAAAAATGAATTCAAGAAGAAAAAAGAAAAATTCAAAAAATAAAAAAATAATTTTTGATTAATTTTTTAATTAACACAAAACTCTTGGTGGTTAAACTACCTACTACTTAAAATTTTAAAAATAAAAAAGAATATTCAAAAAATATCATTGTCCCGTTTCGACAGATAATTAAATTCTCTATAAAATAAAATAAAAATAAAATTTATAATTTAAAAAATAAACAAGTTATGGCCAAAAAACACGAAGAATACACACACAAAAATCTTCAAGAAATGACACCTTTTCAGTCCTTTTCCCGTCACAACTTTTTTTTATAAATTAAAATTCCTCAAGTTAAGCAGTCTCTCAAAACATCAAGGTCAAGCACAAGAAAACGAGCACAATACGAAAGGATCAATTAAAAAAATATTTATCTTCGCAAAGATCAATATTCAGATAAATAAAATTAGAGAAAGAACAGATACCCCCCAACTTCCCCCTTTTCACTAAAAAAATAAAATAAAAAGCTTAAGCTAATCATTAAAGAAAACCCTTTCTTTAAAAATAAACAGGTGTGCGTGTCGCCGTTTTTTTTAATTTTCTAAATCTAATTTTAGAGGGCTCTTTCCTCCATCAATTCCCCTTCCCTCATTCCCCCATTTATTCCCTCCATTAATTTTTTAAAAAATTTCTTATGATGACAAACACGCTACGGGGTTTTTTTCTAATTTATATTGATCACCTGAACGTTAAGCTTTTCCTCTCTAATTTTTAAAAGATAAACAAACATACACACACAAACACGAAAAAAAGATCATCTTTCCAATTTTTTCACTGATTTTTATTCTTTTAATTTTCATAATTGATTTTTAAACTATTAAAAATTTAATAATTTTTGAATTTTAATAAAAATAAAATTTTTAAAAATTTAATAAAAATAAAAAAAATATCTTTTCCATCTAATAAACTTCCTCACCAACCAAAATTAAAAAAAAATTTCTAAGCTAAAAAAAATATTTTTTTTCTTCATCCAATAATCCCCCTTACTTCCTTCTCCCACCACCATCTGTCATAAACTACACAATTTAATTTAATTTCTATTTAAAGAGAGAGGAACTTAAAAATATAAAAATTTTTGTAATTTTTAATTGAAACAAAAATCTTTTTGTTAAATCAAAAAAATACTTCCTTCTTTTCAAATAAAAAAAAATATATTTTAATTGTGTCCCTAAAATAGTAAAAAAATAAAAAAAATTTACACACACACAAATGTTCAAACTTAATTTAAACTTTGATCTGAAAAAAAAGAACAAAAAAAAGGTGTATATAAATAAATATATAAAATCATTATTCACTCACTAGACATTCTCATGATTTTTTAAATATTACTATAAATACACACAAATAAGAATTATATAATTACTTAAAATACGTTGCTAAAAATACATTCTAAAAGTTCTGCTTCTGATTTTATAAAAAGGAAAAACAAAACCCAATGTTTTGTTCTGAAAATACATTATTAAAAATTCTGATTTTTAGAAAGGAAAAATACAGACCAGAATTTACCCTCCTTCAAAAATACATTCCAAAAATTCTGATTTTATTTATACCAAAGAAAAATACACAAATCAGAATTATTTTCAAAATAAAATAAAAATAAACACAAACACCCCCCCCCTTCCACCCACAACAATTATCTTTCAATAATTACACAAAACAATTTTTTATCACACAAATACACACACAAAAATATACAAATTGCTACAACATTCGTATTAGTAATAGCATTTCATTATTACAAAATTTATATACTTATTTCTTATCAATTAAACAAAAATTATATTATTGATGGTGGTCATTTTCTTACAAATTTTACTACCTAATTATTATTTATAAACTCAATAATTTTCATACTTAGAAACCTCACAGTGTTTTGTTCTAAAAAATACATTTTTAAAAATTCTGATTTCTAAAAAAGAAAAACACAAAATAGAAATCTCTCCTCTAAAAATACATTCTTGCGGAAAATTCTGATTTGTATATTGTATATATATTTTTCCCTCTTAAAAATCAGAATGTATTTTATCTGTATTTTGTCTGTTATTTGTTTTATACCTAATCAGAATTTTTTGAAACAAAATTCAGAACATTTATATTCATTCCGGAAACATATAGATCTATAACAATTCCGGAAAAATATCAGAATTTTACATTATTAAAAATTAGATGATCAAAAAACACACAAAAACACTTAAAAATACTCGAATATTTTATTTGTTCTATTATTTGTGTTTCTTTATAATTCAACCTTTCTATTGTTAACTATTTTTAATACATCACACTTATTTACATACAAAAAAATCATACCTTCTTTTTACCTAAACAATTTTAAAAAAGTTTCATAATGTAACAAAACATTGTTCAAGTATCTAAAAATATTTTTTCAATTTCATAAATTTTGAGATCATTGAAAAAAAAAACTTGAGAAAGATCCATGATCTATTATTACGCAATTTCTTTTAAAAACCCCTCACATAACACCGCCATTTCTTATTTAAAAAACATCTATTTTCTTTTTTTATTTCACACAAACACATACTACTAATATTCACGAATAAAAAAATTCACGGAAAAAATTTTTTATTGCCTAAAAATAAAAATTCTCTCAAATTAATGCAAAAATAATTTTTATTTTTTTAATTTCCACTCCCTTTTTTTTAATTTTTTTTTCTCATATTCCAACATTAATTATTTTTTAAAAAACAAACAAATATCTCATTTAATTCACAAAAAAGAGGTTAAAAAGCTCTAACACAAACATACAAAACAAAAAAATCACGAGCTTAAGTATATTTACTTTTAAAATAATTTTTAAAATTTTTTTGTGTACTTTTGTCAAAGTACTGTGTATGTGAGTATACCAAAGACTCCTTTCTACTAGTCCAGAAAAATTCAGAATTTTTTAATAACTAACCTTATGACTACTTCAAAAAAAATAAAATCACAAAACAGAACACACGATGTTAAAAAATATTTTTCAACAAAAAATTTCTTTTAGTTTTTTTAAATAATAAAAAAAAGTTCAACCCTTGAAAAATACTTAAAAATATAAAAAAATTCTAGGCTCAACAGAGAAAAAAAAATATTTAAAAAAATCTAATGGTCGAAATGACTTGTGATTTAGCACCAGATCAACAGTCAAAGTCATCACCACCACCCTCAACAATAATCCAACAACAATTTGAAAATTCAGAAAATTTTTTTGAGGGAGCAGAAAAATTGCTCGAAATTTGGTTTTTTGGTAAAGAAAAGAATTCTTCTCTTCGTAAAATTCCAAAGAGTGAATTGGATAGATTAATGGATATTGCTGGATGTAAAATATTACAAGTATTGAGAACTGAACAAATTGACTCTTATTTATTGAGGTAAATAAAAAAAATTAGGAAAAATTGGGGAAAAATTGGAGGAAATTTAAAAAATTTCTAGTGAAAAAAAATTTTGAAAAAATTTTAAATTAAAAAAAATCAACAAAAATTCTTCTCTAGTGAAAGCAGCCTATTTGTATCTGATCGCCGCCTAATACTTAAAACTTGTGGACAAACACGTCCTTTACTTGTTATTAGTGAATTGCTTAAATTGGCACAAATTTATGGAAGAATGGATATTGTTACTAATGTAACCCCAAAAATTCCTTTAAAAATTAACAAAAAAATTTTTTTTAATTTTCCTCAGGTCTATTATTCACGCAAAAACTTTTTTTGTCCACAACTACATGCTACGTTTGATGAGGAAATTAGTTTACTTGATGGATTTTTTGAAGGTGCTGTTATTAATTAAAATAAAATTTTGATAAGTGTGATACAATGACCACAGAAAAAATAGAAGGCACGGACCGTAGGCTTAAAAATAAAAGGCGCATTAAGCGCGTGGACAATAAGCCCAGAAAAAGTCGTAGGACAAACGTCCAGAAAAATTTCAGTAAATTTATAATTAAAATAGCAACAATAAAATCCCAAATATAAACCCCAAAACACATCCACAGTTTTTTAAAAAATAAATTCAGTTTAATGAATCAAAAATTAAAAAAATAAAAAAAAAGTACTCGACTAAAGCCCTGACTTTATTTTTTAATTTTTAGGAGGTACTGCATATTGTATGGGACCACTCAACCAGGATCGATGGTGAGCCCATTTACTCAATTATTTTCAAATTAAAAATAAATTCTAAAGGTATTTATATACACTCACCTCATCGCCACCAAAAGCAATCATTGCCGCACACCAACCAAAGTTGCCTGACCACACATTGGAGTTGCAAATGACTGGCATCCCTGCTGAAGTTTTGCGAATTTATAGCTGGGCAGAATGTCCAAGTGGGGCAGCTGAATGTACTAAAGTAAATTTAATAGGATTAAAAATTCAAAAAAAAATTAAAAAATTTTTAGCGTTCCGGAATTCTTGATTTACTTCCACGAGAAACTTTAATACAAGACGAGCTTTTTAAACCCGTTGGCTACAGTTGGGTTTTATTTTTATTAATAAAATCCTCATACCAAGGGCATGCCGACTGAAAAAACCGTACCCTAAACAGAAAAGTATCCAATTCTAGGGGTATTTTTCGGGGTTTCCGGCCCCATTTTTAATTAAAAAATTTATTAAAAATTTACCCTCAAGGCATGAACGGAGTAATTGACCATGACGAGTATGTAACCATCCATATAACACCAGAGCCTGAATTTTGCTATGTCTCATTTGAAACAAATCATCGCAGAGGATGTCTTTTTGAGCAAGCACGCAAAGTTCTAAATATATACAAGTATTTTAAAATTCTTAAATTTCTAAAAAATCATGTTTTTAGACCAGCACGCTTTATTTTAACACTTTTTGCAAGCAAACTTTCTGTTGAAGCTAGAGCTTCACAACAGCGTTTTTGGAAAGAAGAGTTGGAAGGGTATAAACGAGCATCTGTTCAAATGCTTCGTTTACAGGTAAATTTTTTTCTTGAAATTTTTCAAAATTTACAAAAAATATTTTTGGGATAAATTGTCCTCCTACTCCAAAAAAATTTATTTCTCCTTTTTTAGCAAGACAAAGTTCTTTTTGCTCTGTTTGTGCGTGACAAAGCTCAAGAAGAAAATGATTCAAGTTACTTTTATGATCAAGAAAATGTTCAATTAACTGAGAACAATACTCAAGTAAAGACAAAAGGTGGAAATGATGATGGACGTTGTAATGAGCCTAGATGACATTTCTCAAAAGAAGAAAATAAATTTAAAAAAAAAGAAAAAAATAGAGACCTTAAAAATATTTTTAAAAATTTCACTCAATTAATTTTTTATAATTTTTTGTGTAGTTGTAAATAAATTTAAACTAAACACTGGTTATTTTTCAGCACAAGATGGTAAAAGGGTAAACATTTGTATTTAAATAAGCTTTGGATAAACGGTAAAAAACGTGCTGGTGTTTTTCTTCAGAATTAATTTAAAACATGTTTTACAACCATCAGAATTAATTTAAAACATGTTTTTATAAGATTTTCAGAATTATTTTTTCCAGAAACAATTGATTTCAAACATTAGTTGGTATATTCAAACAAAACATGTTTGACATTTTCAGAATTTTATAAAAACATATAAAATCAGAATGTTTTGTTTCAATTTCAGATAAAACATGTTTTAAATTGTCAGAATTTTTAAAAAACATTTTCAGAATTATTTTCCAGAAACAGGTTTATTGAAAGAACAAAAATTACTCAAAAATATGTTTTGCATTTTTCAGAATTTTATAAAAACATACAAAATCAGAATGTTTCTATTTTCATTCCAATTTCATAAACTTTCCGGAATATAATTCTGAAAACAATTATTTGTTTTAAAAAATAAAACAACTATACCTAAACACAAACATGTTCATCTCAAGACATCCTCTGTCCAATTTTGTCAATTAAAATTAATTTTGTTGTTCTGATGTTTCTTTTGTTGTTGTTGTTAAAATTGTCTTTGAATTGTTGAAAAAATGATGATGAGGCGCGGCAATAACATAAGCATTCCAGGCTTTAAATGCTTTAACCAAAAAAATATTTAAAAAATAAATTTAAAAAATAAAAAAATAAATATTTAAATTTCCTTAATTAAAATTCTAAAGAAAAACAAATTTTTTGTCTTTTCATTTTTATCGTCAACTTGAAAAAAAATTAAAAATTCAATAATATAATAAATAAATAATTAAAAATATCAAAAGAAAAAAAATATCAAGTGAAAATTTTTTTAATTTTTTAAATTAAAAAGAGTGAAATTATTTTTTTTTAAAAATAACCTCAAAATAATTTTTTAAATAATTCACTCTTTTTTTTTAAATAAACACAAAAGGCAGAAAATTATATAAAACAAAAAGAGGCGATTAATAAAAAAAATATTTTATAAAAATTGAATTTTAGCCTATAAATTCTAAAAAAAATAAAAAAATAAATAAATATCAATTTTTCTTCCTGATTAAAAAATATTTAAAGGAAAGGTAAAAATAAATAAAAAGAGGGAGAGAAAAAACCCTGTCGAGAAAATTTTTTTTTAATTTTTAAAAATATACAAATTGCAATTTTTTTTATTAAAGATAAAAAATATAAAAAAATAAATAGACGGCTCTCCTATATTTTTTCTAGGCAAAAATTTGCAATTTTTTGGGCATAAATATTAAATTTAAAAAATTGAAAGAATAATAAACAATAGTAAAGGAATGAGGAGAGAATGGCCTACAAAAAAGTACATGTGTGAGCCCGTTTTGGTAAATAATAGTATAGAAAAAAATTACAAAAACAAATTTTGAGCCTAAAGATAAATAAAGAAACATAATTGAGAGAGTCAAAATTTTTCTAGCATTTTGTAATAATTAAAAATGAAAAGAGAAAGGCTTATTTTTAAGAGATGAAAAATTAGAGATTTGGAAAAACTCGAATCTTGAGGGTCCAGAGAATTTATTGATCACCAAATTTAAAAAGGTACAGGTTTAGGTTATTTAAAAGGTAATGGAACAAAATCTATTCTAGTCCCAAAAAAAATTATTTTTTCCTTAAAAAATTTTTATCCAAAAAATTTTAGCCCAGACATGTATCACTCTCGTCAAAATTTTCTCTCCGAATCTCTAATTATTTCATCATCAAAAAAAATTTTTTTTTCAATTAATGTTTCATAAAGGATGACATAAAATTTAAACCACTCCAAGGGAAGAAAGGACTTGTTGGTTGAAATGGAAAACCTCCTCCTGCTCCATTTGTAGGTGTTGTTGGTGGAGGCATTTGAAAGGCCGAAGGAATATTTTGTTGTTGTAAAATTGGATTAGTATTTACGGAAGAAGGGGATGAAGAAAATGGTGAAGAATGATGTTGAGGCAATAATGTCGTAGCAGCAGCAACTAATAAATTATTAACATCATTATTACTTGAACCAAATAAAGAAGAAGAATGTTTTGAGGGTGTATCAACTAAAAGAGGTTGTTGTTGTTGATGGTGTTGTTGATGTTTACGACGTAAATGTGAAGGTGGTGTATGTGGAGAAAATAATAATTTAGAGTCGGAGGTGGTTGTTGTTTCCATTTTTAAACTGAAATTTAAAAAAAAAAATTAAAAGTTGAAAATTTCTAAAAAAAATTTTTTGAAATTTTTAAATAACCAAAAAATTTTTTCTTCAATTTAAAAAAATTTTGGTACTATGCGTTTATATCCCCCCCCCCACGTCCGCAAAAGTTTGTCACACTTTTTCCTTCTTCTTTCTCCTCTCTTAAGGATTAGAAATGGTAAGTATTAATAAACCCACATTTTCTTTTCTCCTCCTTGCTTCTTTCTTTCTCATAAATATTAAGAATGGTCAATTAAAATTAAAGTTCAAGAATTTTTCTTTAGATTCTAAAAAACATCAAATACGACAAAGTATCATTCATATAAAATGACATTCGGTCCAAAAAAATCCGAGTCGGTCCAAAACGGACCGACTCGGATCGAAATATCGAGTCGGGCCTATGATATTTGGCACGGAAATACCCTCGAACATAACAATATCACTCCAATCTAACAATAATTTTAAAATGAATCTTTTTAAAAAAGGTCGGAAAAAGACTTACGGCACGACTCGATAAAAATAAGGTCCGAAAAAAAGACTAGACCGACGGCCGACACGAAAATAACAAAATAACAAGGAAAAGAAGTAAGGAAAAGAAGTAACAAGGAAAAGAAGAAGTAAGGAAAAGAAGTAACAAGGAAAAGAAGAAGTAAGGAAAAGAAGTAACAAGGAAAAGAAGTAAGGAGAAGAAAAAGAAAATTAGGGTTTATTAACTTGACCATTTCTAATCCTTATGAGAGGATAAAGAAGAAAGAAGGGGAAAAGTGCGGACAAACTTTTGCGGACATGGGGGGATATAAACGCATAGTACCAAAATTTTTTTGTATAAACATTTTTGTATAAAACAAGTTTTAGAATACAAAACTTAAAAAATCTCATTTCCGCATTTACCAAAAAGAATTTTCTAATTAATCTTTGCGCGCTCTCAAATTCCAAAAAATAAACCGTTCCGGTCAATTAATAATTAATTAAAAAAATTTTTTAAGAAAATTATTAGTAAATTTTGAATGTACCAAAAAAAGCTTCTAGAAAAATTTTTAGAGAAAAAAGCAGAAAAAAATATTCTTTTAACTTGCCAATATTTTTTGTTTATTCTTTCCATTTTTATTTAAATCTATTTTTTTATAACTTTCTAATTTTTTTTAAAATTGTTCCATTTTTCCAATTTGTTCAAAAAAATCATCAAACTCTCTTAAATAGAAAAACAATTTGGGGAAAACAAAAAAAATACTGATTGAACTACTGGGGGACATTGTAATCACCACCTCTTTTAAAAATCGTTCTTGAATCTACTCCTCCTATTTTAGAGCTTTAAAAAATCCTGACTTGAGCTGTCTTTTTCCTTAGTCACTTTTTAAAAAAATTGAAAAAGAAAACTAACGTTTTAACATTTACACCAGCACCGCGACCATCATGTTGTTTTGACATTATTGGCGACTCTAACCCTTCCATCATTAAATTTTGTTTAATATCAGCTTTATTGTCCTCATCCATATCAGATTCTTCTTCTTCTTCTTCAATAGATTCATCAGCACCATCACTACTTGCTGTAGAAGAACAACGACTTAATTCACTATTTGTTGATTGTCCTTTTTGTGAACTTAGAGGAGAATCTAATTGTTGTTGTTGTTTTATTGGAGGATGTTGTTGTTGTTGGGGTAAATTTAAACCAAATAAATTTGAAAATTGTGAATTTTTTGATTGATGTCCATTTAAATTATTATTGCTGCTACTACCTTGTCCTCCTCCTTGCTGTTGTTGATGTTGATGTAAATGTGAAATACTACCCAGAGAAAGTGGAGTTGTTGGATTGGTAGTAGAAGAAACCTTTGAGAAAAAGGAAAATTAAAAAAAGTTCAGGAAAGTTGCATGAAAAAGAGAGATTGAAAAAATTCCCCCTAGAGAGATTGAAAACTGGTGGCGACTCAGTCTTCATAATTTACCCATAGTTGAGCCGTCAAAGAAGATGATTATTAACCGGTCGTCACTACCCCCAGTTTATAGGCCTGGTGAGAGAATGGTACCGGTAGAGTTCAAAACCCTGACAAGGATTAAACGAAACAGAACGGGACTAATAAACTTCTTAGAGGACTGAGTCCAGTTCCAGTGGGTGGATACACTTAAAAAGAAACTCAATTTGAAAAAATTAATCTAAAAAAATAAAAAAAAACCTGTGCAGGCGAATCAGAATCACGAAGAACATTTAAACACTTCTTTTTACGTTTACAATGTTTACACCATTTAATTTGATTATCAACACCAAAACGTGCACGGCACTTTTTTGAATCATTATTTTCTTTAAAGAGAAAAATTTTCAAAAAATTTTTTTTTAATTTCAAAAAAAACCTAATGAACGTTCCCTTGTTCGACGCTTTTTAGCCTTTTTATGTATTGCATAATTTTCCCGAGCTGTCCAATTTGGATAAAGTCGTTGATGTTCTTCACGTTTTATTTGTGCCATATTATAATATGGTTGTTGTTCATCTTTAGTCATTCTTTGCCAAACTTGTCCCAATTCTTTATTTAATTCAGCTGATTGTTTTCTTTTATCAGCACATTCATCCATATATTTATGACGATTTTCTTTCATAAACCTTTGAAAAAGATAATAATTAGTGTCAATTCTTAAAGCGTCCTTAACTGGGCAGGGGCCTTTTTCACAGGGCGAAAATCTTAAGTTGTAAAGCCTGATTCCACCAAAATGCCAAGCCGGGTTTACTGGATATCTCAGGGCTAAAATACAAAACCCTTAGTTCCTAAAAATGTCAGTCAAAGCCACGAGAAAATATTAATCAAGAACATTATTGGTTTAAGAGTCGGGCTTTGGATGAACAGTAACATCCTTGATATAAAAAAAGAGGTACATAGCTCAAAATCTAATATTACTTTTAAAAATCCTTCCATTCTCCTCTATCTAAAAAAAATAAAAACCGTACAACATAAAAGCATTCATTGGCTTCTTTATATGTTCATGTTTTCCATCACTATTAGTAGTTGAACTTTTCCCACTGTTGTGATAATTTTTTTCTTTAATTTTGTGTTCATGTTTTTCACGTTTTGGGACTCTATAAAAAATTTTTTCAATTAAAAGAAAAAATCTTCTTACTTTAATGGTGTATTTATTGAAAAACGTCCATTATTCGAATGTTGTTGATGGTGTCTTTGTTGTTGTTCCAAGCTATGCTTACGAGAAAAAACAGAATTATTTTCTCCTCTATCAGCAGAAAGAGAAATACCACCTAAAACACCACCTAGCGAAGACATTGGACTTGCCATATGTTGTTGAATTGAATAACCATTTCGATTAGCATTATTGTTAGGAGTTTGACCACCCATAGAAAAATTTGGAGGACGTTCAAATGGAGCTGCTAGAAATTTTAAAAAATTTTTTAGTTAAAAAATAAAAAAATACCTCCAAATTGCGGTCCAAGATTCGCAAAATTTGGTGAATGCCTAGCAATATATTGAGCAGCACTTGCAACATTAGCAACATAGGCTTAATTATATAAGAGCTTAAATTATTTTACAAAAAAAGGTAAACCTGCTTGGGCGGCTGCTTGAGCCATCGCAGCAATTCTTTGATTAGCAGCATATACAGGTGAGAGTAAGTGTGCAAGTGTAAGATGCCATGCATTTGGCCAGTCCAGATGGGGAGGATTATTATATATTGGATTGACTTGTTGTTGAGCTAAAGAAATAAGAAAAAATTTTTAAAAATCAAAAAATCAAAACAAACTATTATAATTAGCCTGCGATTCGATATCTGCTTCAAATGCCAATTCATTTTTATCTTCAGCTAAATCAGCAGAACTTCCAGCAATTTCAGTTGGATCATCATCATTTACATCAGGATTTGAACGAAATACTTTAACTTCATCAGCAATTTCTTCATTGGGTACTGGAGAAGTTTTAATAGAAACTTTAATATCATTTAAAGAATCTTCAAAAGCTGTGGATATTGTTGTTGTTGTTGCAACTCCTGCTGCTGCTAAAAAAATAAAATAAAATAAATAAAAATAAAAATAAACCACATCCACCAGCAGAAGTTGTTGTTGATGGAATACTAACACTATTATCCATCTAATTTAGAGAGTTGTTGTTGTTCACACCAATGAAACAAAATAATATCCGAAGAAGGATAATGTTTATTTTTGATGAAGAAAATATCAAAAGTTGTAAAATTCGACTGAAAATAATTTTAGAAATTTTTTAAACATTTAGTAAAATTTAAAAATGAGTGAAAAAAATTTTTTTATAACTCTCCCTCATTTTTTACATTAAAAATGAGGAAAAAATAGGAAAAAAAGAAAAAAATTGACCACAAGATTTATGTTCTCTGACCACTATTTAGGCTTTTATAAATGTTGGCTTCAATTTTTTCTTTCTCCCTTTAGCTTTCACTTATTAGAAAGTAAAAAAAATACACACAAAATACAACAGGGACAGAACGTTAGAGGATGAACAAAAAAAAGTACAAAAAATTGAAAATTGAGGAAAGGAACAGAAAAGATAAATTGAGGGGGAAGTAGTCGCGCGGACACAAAAGAACAAATGGCTCGTAGTAAAATTCGCTATTGTGCGCAGTTTTTCTCTCACTAGTTAGTGAGAGTAAGTAGTGTGTTTGGCGGCGGTTTTTTGAAAAAAGGACGCCGTAATAACAAATAGCTATTAAAAACTAGAGAGGTTTTAAAATAAAATTAACTAGAATAAATTTAGTAGAAAATTAAGGGGGTTTTTATAGTATTATAGAAATCAGAATTTTAAATAAACAAGGGAAAATAAATCAGAATTTTAAACAAACATGACTACTAAAAAATCAGAATTTTAAATAAACATGGGGAAAAATTTCAGAATTTTAGATAAACATTGTTATAAACATAAACGATAAAATCAGAATTTTAAATAAACACGTGAACAAGAAACAAAATCAGAATTAGAAAAAAACATACATATGCAATAATAAAAATCAGAATAAGAGAAAACCAGAATTATTATTTTTAAAGTTTGTTTAGAAATAAAAAACAAACAACAATTTAAACATTTAAAAATAAACATGGATTAAAATCAGAATTTTCGCTTAAACCTGTTTTAATTAATGTTGTTCATCCCCTATATTATTTTAATTTCTCCCCTTTATTCTTCCACTATGTTGCAAAGAGCGGCATTTTTATTTTTATCTAAAAGCAACAATTTGAAAATTGCGGGGCGCGTCGGTATAAGATTAAAAGGAGGAGGAGAAAAGGGCAAAATTATTTTTAGGGAAAATTGAACAAAAAAAGGACGAAAAAGAGGGGAGAAAATGGAAGAAGCGGCGGATAAAATTGAAAAAAAGGGAAAACAAAAGAAAATAAAAGGGAAAAATGCCGCTAATTGTATACATAAATAGATACATAGGTATGTATTTATTTAAATGAGAACAGAATTTTAAAAAAATTGAAAAATTGAAAATTTGAACAGAAAATTGTAAAAAGGTTGCTAATAAAATTAATAATTTTTACTAAGGAAAAATTTTAAAAAATTCAGAAAAAAAATTCTAAAAATATTTTTAAAATATCCATTAAAAATAATCCCAAAATCAAAGAAAAATAAAGCCAACAAAAATTTTTTTTGAATAAAACAAACTTAATAAATGACCAAAAAAGAGCGTTGCGCGCCCAATTATATTTTCTCTCTCTTTACTAATTTTTAATTGAAAAATCGAGAAAAATAAATAAAAATAAAAATATGAGAAATTAGGTGAAAGATAATAAATATTTAAATGAAAAGAAAATATTCAAAAAGAATTTTTAAAAAAATTTCCAAGTTTTTTGTCGGCGCCTTTTCTATCTCCCTCTCTCTCGCGCAGTAAGGGAAAAGGAATATATTTTTTAAATATTTTCCTTAAAATTATTTAAAAAATAATATTTGACACTTTCCGATATAGTAGAAAATTTACAAAAAAATAACTGATTGATAAATTAATTTTATGAAGAAAATTAAAAATTAAAAAAAGTAAATTTAGGGCCATAAGTAACAAACAAGAATAAAATAGCAAGTTGTTAAAATTAATGTGCTTTTATAGTATTATAAAAATCAGAATTTTAAACAAACACGGGAAAAACAAAGCTCACAAAATCAGAATTTTAAACAAACATGATAAGAACATATAGACAACAAAACATTAAAACAACATTAACAGAAAATGTTGAATAAAATCAGAATTTTAGAAAAACATGAACAAAACATAAGTACTAAAAATCAGAATTTTAAACAAACATGAAAGAAAACATTAAATAGCGCTAATTAATAATAGCAAAAACATTGAAGGAGAAATAGAGAAAAAACATCCCTCCCTCTTACTATTATATTAAGTCAATAAATAAGCCTCGATCAGTGGGAGAGAGAAAAAGGGCACAGAGATCGAAAGCAAAAAGAAAATTTTTTTAATAGGACCCTTCTTTATATTTTAAACTTGCTACTGAATTTTCCCCCTACTTTCTCCTTTCTGTTTAAATTTATATATAAACGGCCTCAGCTGGCTCTTGATAATTTTTAAAAGGAAGAAACAAGTGATAGTTAACTATATAGCTTTAAATAAATTTGGAAAAAATTTTTTAGAGAAAAGAGAAAGTGATTAAAAATAAGAAAAAAAATATTCGAGAGAGTGAAAAGGACAAAAAACATTTTTTTCTTGTTTAAAAAAATAAAACATGCAACACAACAAAACTAAATAAATATATGCAAAAGAATGTTGTTAAAAAGTTAAGCCGGAGAAGGTGAAAAAATAAAAAGGAAAAAATAATATAGAGGAGAAGATTTTAATAATTTTATTAAAAAATTATTTTTTGTGGCAGCAAATTTTGAAAGACCGACGATAAACAATCACTCGCATATTTTTTTTGTCCCACCCTCCATTAAAAAAAATTTTTTTTAACAGTTAACAGAGATTTAAATATAAATTAAGTAACACACCAACACAAAGTTAAAACACAACTATTTGACATTTTATTGTGTTTTTAAAAAATATCAAAAAATAAATAAAAATCAAAATATAAAATACAAACACAAAAGGGGATTTAAATATTAAAAATTAACTCTCGATAAAATTTGTAAAAAAAATTTCTGCAAAAAAATATTTTTCCTTTCCCTCTCCCCCTCCTAACTTGACAGAAAAAATTTTTTCCCTTCGCTTACTAATAATTAAAAAATACTATATATAATCATCAATTAAAATCTCAACTTTTAGACGGCAAAAAAATAAAGTTTTTTGCTCAAAAACGGAAGAAGAAAATATTTTAGATAACTTTTAAAAAAATAACTGTCGGCGGCGATAACTAAGTATGTGTTACATTAAAAGATGCTCAAAAAGCCTTGAAGAGAGAAAGAAAAAATTTTTTGAATGACAAGTAAAATAATAATTATTATTAAAATATTCTTTGGTTTTTTAAAAATTTTTTAAAAGTAAAAAAATTAGGGTTGAGGGCCCCCTAGCCGTTGGGGACCCTCTAAGCAACCCTTCCGAAAGATCGAGTCGGGCATCTAATTTTGGCCTGAAAAATACTTGGTAAGGCCGGCACGATAAAATGAGACCCGAAAAAATGACTCGAACGTCGGCCCGATTCGGAAACCCCAGCTCTAATAAAAAAAATAAAATCAAATAAAAAAATTAAAAAGAAAGTGCCAAATCAAATAAAAATTTAAAAAATTGAAAAAAAAAATAAATAAAGAAAAAAATTAAAAAGAAAGCGAAGAAAAAAACTACCCCCAACTATAATTTTCTGTCCTTAAATAAAAATGCCATTTTTTATTTCAAATCAAGATGCCGTCTGTTCGAGTTACTTTTTTCAGATGACTGATCTACCCTCTCTCCCTTCCCAACGCCCTAATTCTCTCTCTTTTTCTTATATTAATAATTTTTTAAAATTCTTTATTGGCCAAGGGAAACCGATGAAAATAAAAGTGAATAAATAAAAAAAATATGCCGGACATTAGGAGAAAAAAAATAAATTTTTTTGGCACTTTACGTTCGTTCTCTCCTCTCTCATTTTTCAAATTAAAAATAGATATAGGAAGAAGAAAATAAAAATATTTGAAAAATATATTTACTAGACGTTAGAGGAAAAAATAAAAGCCCCTTTCCAAGTCGCGCGACCAAATAAAAATAAACTACTTCCCCCCTTCCTTTCCCCCTCAGAAATCATTTCTGCCATCGCGTTTCCGCCAGTGCCGGTAGGGACAAGTAATGTGCTGCTTGCTTTCTTCTTCTTCTGCCGAGGTGGAAGGAGGACGAGGAGGAGAGGAAGTGCTGTTATTGCTGTTATTATTGTTGGTTTTGTTGTTTGGCGGCGGTTTTTTGAAAAAAGGACGCCGTCCACTACTATCCCTAGACTACTTAATATATCTCCTCTCACGACAAGTAAAGGTTTTTAAGGAGATATAAGAGGGGCCGTAGGGCAAAATTAACCCTCCACACAAAAAAATTGAGGACGATGAAGAGAAAAAGAAGAAAGGGACTTTTCGACTTGAATAAAATAATTGTCTTTATTGTTGTTTTTATTGTCAATTGCTACTATGTATATAATGAAGAGATGATTAATAAAATCAAGAATTGAGAGAGATAGAGATGGTTTAAAAAAAATTTAAAGAAAAAGATGAGGTCGATATTTTTAATTTATTAAAAAAAAAGACAGCAAATTTAAAAAAAAATTCAGTTTTGCACATTCACTTTTTAAACATCTCATTAAAAAATTAAGCTTGAAAAAAAATAAGAGAAGACCGCCAGTGCCGGTAAAGCCCTTCCTGTCCTCTATTTTTTTATTATTATCTCTCTAAATTTCTATATAAATTAAAATCTGTGCCAAAAACAACCAACAAAAACAACCACCCCTACTTTTTTTGTCGGCATTAAAAACAATAGAAAAAAAAGAAGAAAGAAGGCACTAACTGGCAGATAAAAATTGGAAACAAAAATGGTGTGTGGGGGTATTATTGACGCTTTAAAAAGAAAAAGCTTCTTTTTATTGCCGCCGCCAAAAGAAATGTGCGCAGAAACAAACGCAAAAAAGGAACAAAAATTTTATTTTATTGAAAGAGGATTGAAAAGAAATATACGGAGTGATTTAAAAATTAAAAAATTAGTTTTTTGAAATTGAATATCTTCCAAGAATTATCTTTAAAAAGAGAGAGACTTGCTTTTCTTTTTGGCGCTTCCATAGCGCACAATAAAGAAAAAAAATAAGTTAGCAATCGAGAAATGGAAGAAGAAAAATGCAGAAGAAAAGGAGGCAAGAAGCAGCAGCAGTAAAATATAGCCAAAAAAAATAAGAAGAAAAAAGAATCCATAGAAAAAATTTTTTCTTAAATAATCTATATATTAAAGTAACTGATATAAAATAGAAGTGTGTGTCAGTAAAGAAAAGGGAGAGGATTAATCGGAAATTTAAAAAAATAAAGAAAAGTGTGGGGTGATAAATACAGTTAATATTGCAAGAAAATTATAAAAATAAAAAAAATAGTTTAAAAAAAACACTACAAAAAAATTCTACAAAAAAAAAGAACTAAAAAATAAATTTAAAAAATACCCCCAAAATTTTTTAAAATAAAAATTAAAAAAAAATTTTTTTTAAGAAACAAGTGGTTTACTAATTAAAAAAAATATATAACCCAATTAAAAATTTAAAAAATAGGAAGCGATATATACACCTTTTTAAATATTTTTCTCCTTTTAATTATTTTATTTATATTCCATATAAGCGCGCAAGAAACAATTAAACAATCTTAAACAAATTTAAAAAAAAAAGACCACACATATATAATGAAAAAAAACATTCAAGAGAGGTATTTATGTATTCTTTTACAAAATTTTTTGAAAAAAATAAAAAAAAATATTGGGGTAACTTGGACAACTTTTGCATAAGGAACTGCCTCAATTTAAACGAGCAACTGTCTCAATGAATGAGAAACTGCTTCAAGAATCTATTTAAACAACAATAAAAAAAATTTCCCCTCAACATTTTTTTAAATAAAAAGGCAAAATTAAAAAAAAGAAGTCAAATATAAATAAAGGCAAAAGCAATATAGCCAGAGTTTTTGAATAAAAATGCTCGCGCATATAAAAGAATATAAATTTGACAACAATGCAAATAGGTAGCGATTGAAAAAAAAAAGATTTTTAAAGGGAAAAAATTTTTTTCATTGGCCAAACAAGGGAGGGAAGGGGATGTGAAAAAAGGTGGGGAAGGAAGAAAAAAAGAAGATGTGAAGAGCGGAGGATAGGAAAGAAGAAAAAAGAAGAAAGGTGGGTGGGGAGAAAAAAAAAAGGAAGGGAAGGGAGGGGGGAGGTTAATGGAGGAAAAGGTGAGGGGGGAGGTTAACGGCAAAAGAAGAAGGGTTAAAATAAAGCCCCCCCCTCCACCCTTCTAAAATTCTAATAAGGAGATCAGTTGAGTCAAAGACGTAAAACTCAAACAAAAAATTGTTTAGATAAACTAATTTAGATGACATTAGATAGAGAATTAAATTAGCTACCAAAATAAGTTAAAAAATAAAAATTTTGGTTAAACCAATAAAAAGATATAAAGTCGAGTTGATACAAGAAAGGAGAGAGGGGGTTGAAAGTTGACCGTATTATTTTTCTCCAAAAAATTTAATTCAATTAATTTTGGTAATATTCGATAGAGAATTAGATTATCTATTAAATAAAATTAAAAAACAATTTTTGATTAATCTGATAAAAAAAATATTGGGCCGAACAAATAACTAACACACAAAATGGGAGGGTAGAGGAACTTGCAATTTGAGCGAATTTTTCCAAAAAATGATTTTTTTTTGGAAAATTTATTAATTTAATATTTATTTTTTTAGCTGATCCAATCCTCCAACTAAACAATATATAAAAAATATATTTTAAAAAATTCTACAAGTTTTAGAATTAAATAAACAAATTCAAGAGACTTAATCAAAGACTGGCATTTCTTTCTTCCTTACCCTCACCTCTCTCTCTCCCCTCCTCAACTCCATGCGACTGCCAAAAAATTCGATTTTTTGAAAAAAAATATATTAGAGGACAAGGAAAAGATAAAAAGAAAATGCTGGCATATAGCGCCTTCCCGAAATTCTTAATTTAATTTTTTTGCGCGCCTCCAATGTGCCGCGGCATTCATTGACATTGACGCGCATCCCTCTTTCTCTCTCCCCAACTTATGATTTTATTCCCGTGATTCTCCTCTCTTAAAAATTTTTATTTTTGTCTTTAAACAGCATCTCCTTCTCCCTTCCTATATATATTTTTTTTCTCGCTTTTGTCTTCGATAAAAATATAAAAATTTCTGGAAGTTGCGAGGGGATATGTAAATTAGGTATTTTCATTTGGGCAAATCAACAAAAAAAATTTTTTTTAATTCAGACCTAGTAACCAAAGTTAAAGCTATTGGATTGAGAGAAAAAAACTGAGAGAGACATATTGGACAAGCAATGACAAAAATAATTTGTTGAATATTTTCTAAAAGTTCCCAAAATCAGTAGGGTAACTTGTTTGTACACTGAAATATCCCGATCAGAAATATCCCGTTTTTTGACTTGCGGATTCACCCTCGAAAAATTTTTTTCCAAAATCCTCTTAAAATTTTTGACATCATTTCCTTTTCTAAATTTCCTTTTATGGTCAAAAATCAAAATATTCTTCCTATAATTTCACACAATAATAATTAAAAAATATATAGAACCCAAAAAATGCATGAGAATGAACATTAAAAAATATATATAATAAAATTTTTATCAAAAGAAAGCGCCGCCTAAAAAAATTTTTTTTCTGCTGCTTTGTTTTAACCAATCGCGCCTTGAGGGTGTTGCGGCGGTTAAATTTCTTTTGATGTTGATAAAATATAGGAGAAAAATAAAATGTTTTATTATATTAGGATTTTTGTGTTACTTTTTATTGCAAATTAAAGTGCGCAGCATATAAACAAAACCTACATAGAGTACTGAAAAAGTTTTTGATAGCTTAATAAACTAATAATAAAACAAGAGGATGAGAGAGAAAGAAACAAAAGTTTATAAAAACATATTTTTCTGATTAAAATGTTTTTAAATCCCTTAGAAACATCTTTGTATGTTTTTCTGTTGTTTAGGAATAACTGTCAAACTTTAGAGAAATAAACTTTAAAAACATTCCAAAAACATGTGTTTATGAGAGAATTAGAAGTGTGAAATGAACAACTTGTTAATTACTTAGAGAAATAAACAAATAAAATAAGTAAATAGATTAGAAACAATATTAAAATATATTCATTCTTTCGAGAGAAAAAAGGTCAAAAATATATACTAACAAAAAGCATTTTTATTTATTTTCATTTTTCCTCCCAAAAACAAAGAAAAATATAGGAAAAGGACATTTTCACATTATCGCTAACCATAATCTTTTTTTTTATTCTCCCTTATAAAAACCCCCCAAGTGGCCAAGCCCCAAAAGAATTGGGAATTTGGCTTGAGGGAAAGAAAAATTTTTTTGATTTTCGTTTGTCTGCTTTTTATTGTTTTTATTTTTGGAGTAAATAAAAATAAATATAAAAATATATAATTTTTAAAATACCCCCAGAAATGCAAATTTAGAAAGGCAACCCAAAAGATCACCACTAGAGATGCTGTTTTTCTCGTGGTGATTTTGTGTCCGGGGACAAAAAAATTTTTTTTAATTCTTTAAAAAAATAAAATATATTAAAAAAATAAATTTTTGCAGAGCTAATTTTTCTTCTTTTATCAACATAAAAATAAATATATTTTATTTATAAGCCCTTTTTTCAAAAAATAATCCCCCACATAGAGTTGCCTTATCACACAAATTTTTAGCAAGAAAAACGAAAAAATTAATATAAAATCAATTTAAAGTAGAGAGGTGTTGAAGAGATTAATAAAAAATAATTATGATAAGGAGCAAAAACTAAAAAAAATTTTTTTGAAAAACGAACGATGTACCGTTAATTTTAGAAAAGGTTAGTGTATGTTTCAATGAAATAAAAGCAAAGGCATAAAAAAAAATTTTTTAAGTAAAAGGAGGGGTTGAAAAATTACTCGAGATATGATTAAGTAGAGAAAGACTTAATAGCCTTAGCATGATTAAAGTCAAAAAAATAAAAAAATCTCCTCCTCCTCCTCCCCCCAGGCTTCTCATAGATTTTACACTTTTTGTTGTTTTTAAATTAATTTTTAAAAGCTGAGAGAGCTTTTGCGCTTTTTCTAGTATATAAAATGTTTAGTTTTAGAGCGTTCAAAAATAGTAGAAAAATATATAAACTAAACAGAAAAAGAGGTCTATCTTCACTATTTTAGCGTCCTTTTAAAATGAAAAGAGGAAAAAATTTGAATTTTTTGGGGGTTAAAAAGAAAAAAAAAGAATTTTTTGGAAAGTCGAAAAAAGAGAGAAAAGTAGTGGCAGCAGATGGGCACATTTCTTATTTCTTTTTTAGAGTGTTTTTAAGAATATTAGGGGGGGGGGGGTATGAAGAGAAATAAAATAAAAAGTTGAGGGAGAGAATTCTTGACCAGCAGTTTAAAAAAATGAGGGGGTATTTCTCGAGTAAAAAAATATTTTTAAAAAAGTAGAATAAAAAATTAAGCGAAAGGATAAAAAATAAAAATAGAAAAAACATGAATATGAACCCTTAAGAAAATTAAAAAAAATTTTTTTTTGAAAAACAAAAAATAAACTACACGAACATTAAAAATTATAAAGGATTAGATTATCCCCCAAAAAAAAATTAATAAATTACCAAATTTAATTTAAAAATAAATAATTTTAAAAATATCAAACCATACCTCTTCCTTTGTAACATAGACAAACATTTTGACAAGGTAAATAAATATTAATATTTTGATAGATTTGCGGCGTTGATAAAAATAAATATAATTATAAACATGTTGTTGTTGTTGAAGCAGTAGATTAATTAATAAATAATCCATTCCTCAATAAAAATTAATTTTGAAAATTTGAATTAATATTCCCTTCTTAAAAAGCTAAAATTAAAAAAATTAAATTTAATTAAAAATACTTTTTTTTAATTCCAAAAAATTATCCAAAAATTTTGCAATTATTGGAAAAAAAAATCTCAATTTTTCCCAATAAAAATTTTCCAAGAAAATTTTTATGTTCTTGAAAATTATTTAAATAAAATTTAAAATAAATATTAATATGTAAATTAATTTACAACATTTTTACAAAAAAAAAACAAATAATTTTTTTTATAAATTTTATGCGCATATAAAAATGCAACAAAATAGAAAACTAAAAAATTTTAATTAATTAATTTAATTAAAATTTAATATAAAACTACTACAAAATATTTAAACTTTAATATATATAAATATATATCTTTTTTATATATGGGATATTTATTAATTAAAAAAAATATTTTTAAGCTTGTTATTAACAAAAAAATTTCTTTTAAAAAAAACTCATTTTTTAAATAAATTTAGAGAAATTTAATATTTCTAAACATTTTAAATTTGTTTGAAATTCAGGGAAAAATACGGAAAATTCTGAAAAAAAAATATTTTTAATTTTCAGAATTTTTTCAAAAGAAATTTTTTTTAAAAAACGGCAAGGAATGAGAGAGAGAATGAAGAGAAAATTTTAAAAAATCAAGCGAGATAAAAATTTAAAAGAAAATAAAAAGGAATGCACAAAGTTAAAAATAATAATAATTAGAATTTTTTGGAGAAAAATGGCTACACGCGTTTTTAATAGAAATATTTTTAAAATTCAGAAGATATGTGTTTTGAAAATAAAATAAAAATTACAAAAACATATGTTGTATTTTTCTTAAAAGTTTGCCGAAAATATGCAAACCTGTGGGATATCTAAAAAAAATAATTTTTTGTCTTAAAAAATTATTCAAATTCGAGACTAGAAAAAAAAGAGAAGAAGAAAAAAAAATATTAAATTATTTACAAGTGAAAATAAAATGATAGAGTAAGTACACAGTTGGATCTATCAAAGGATACAAATCCTTGTGACTCAAATTTCTCTATTCTTAAGTATTAGAGCTGTCGGATTCAATAAGAATCATACAGAAAAACACGAAAATTTTTCGGTTCGGTTATCGATTAACAGACAAATTTGGTGAGACCGACATTATTTAGGATACTTATTAGTATAATTTGTCGGTCTCTCCCCTTCATTCCCAGTCGCAAAAATCAAAAATTCCAAAACCAAAACATAAAATTTAGGAGCAACTAAAATTTCGAATGAGAGATCCAACTGTATCCTCAAATAATTAAAAAAAAATAATTAAAAAAATACTTATGTATGTCCACAACACATCAAAAAACTAGCACAACGCGCATATTGAATTGGCGACATGTAAATAGTAAATTGAATCCAAAAAACACAAGAAGCCACATATACATTTTTTAAACTTCAGTGCCTAAAGCTGAAATTGGTGGAAAATTAGTGTTGTTATCATCATTTTTGTTGTTGTTTTCAATGCCTTCCTTACAAGTTGAATTCTTTCTGTCTTTAGCAGATCTATTGAAAAAAAAAATTAAAAAAAATTTTTAAGAAAATTCTCAAAAAATCCAAAAAAATTTTACAATTTTCAAAAAAAAATCCAAAAAAAATTTTTCAAAAAAATTAAAAAAAATTTTTAAGAAAATTTTCAAAAAATCCAAAAAAATTTTACAATTTTCAAAAAAAAAATCCAAAAAAAATTTTTCAAAAAAATTAAAAAAAATTTTTAAGAAAATTTTCAAAAAATCCAAAAAAATTTTACAATTTTCAAAAAAAAATCCAAAAAAAATTTTTAAAAAATTTTCAAAAAAATTTTTTTTCCCAAAAAAAACCTTTCTTCTTCTCCACCAGTAACAACAGATCCACCAACACCACTACCATTATTTCTTTTTAACATAGCCTGTGCATAACTTCGTCTTTGTTGTTGACCTAATAATAATTGTTGCTGTCCACTACCTCCACTTCCACAACTTATTGTATCACTTCTAGGAGTACGTGTTGCTTGTTCCCCAACAGTTAAATAAACATTTTCATTAATATTCAATTTTCGACCATTTCCACAAGTTGTTGTACATGTTGCTGTAGATGTTCCAATTGTTGCTCTTCTTGGTCTTCCTCCATTTCCTCCTCCACCTGCTACAATTACAGAAAATGGTTGTTTAATTGAAAATAATGAAGCTTGTTGTTGATGGTCTAATAACAATTTTGGTGAAGATGGTGATGGTTGTTCTGAATGACATTCACTTGCTTTACGACTATTTGTTTGACTTAAACTTAATGCTGGGAATTCTTCTACATGTTCTTCAAAATTATAACTAGAAAAATTTTAAAAAATTATTAGAATAATAAAATGTGCCACATCCCATGGAAAAACATAAGGTTTCGAGTCTTGAAGACCCAAAGGATGTTATGAGAACGAAGAGCACCAATAATTTTAGGATGCTTCACTGAGCGAAGGGGATGGGCCCAAATATCAAAAAAAAATTTTTTTAATTAAAAAAAAACCTTGATGGCTGTTGTTGCTGTTGTTCATCATAATTTTGTTCATCAATTTTATTTAATCCTTTCAAGTTTGAAAAATTATGTTGGTCAACAACAACACCAAATTCTTTTTCTGCTGACATATTGTTTCCCTCAGGAAAACGAATTGATGTTGGTCGCGTTGAACGGTTGGACGAAGCAAATGGAGGTCTAACCTATCAAGAAAAAAATTTTAACAAAAAAAAATAATAAAAAAACCTTTTTTGGTTGTTGTCTTCCATCCTGTTGTTGTTGATTATACAAAAATTTATTTTGTTGTCTTTGGTGTTTCTCCATCATTTCACCCCTTTCTCCTCTTTTTTCATCAAAAAATAATTGTTGTTGTTGTTGAAGCAAAACATTATTTGACATGACAATTGGTGTATTATTATTTACATTATATTCACTTCCACTACGTCTCATTACTATTTTACTAGTTGAACCTCCTTTAATTCCAAGTCCATCATTATCTACCCACCTTTGTTGTTGTTGATATTGTCTTTTTATTCCCGCATTTCGGCCTACTCCTTGCCATTGACCTACCTCGTTATTCCCAAGTTTTTGTTGTTTATTTAACCAATCACTATTGCTTGTAGACCATGTTCGAGGTTTGTAAGGATTTGTATTTTGTGCTCCTCTAAATGGTGGTACTATTGCTTGATCACGTCCACCAAAAGATTTATTTCGATCAAAAACTTTTCTTAAAAAATAAAAAATGTTTTGAAAAATTTTTTCCAAAAAATAAAACCTAGAATTTCCTGCTTGTAATTGTTGCACAAATTGATTAAAAGAATAAGGTGGATGTTGTTGTCCCGAAGAATTATTTAAAGCTTGACTTAAGGAAAGGAGAGGTTGAACATTTCTAGTTATTAAAGCTGAAGAAGAAGAATGTTGGTGTTGCTGGGATAAACTGTGCAATGGTGTCCATTGTTGCCATTGTTGGATATTTGTTTGGCGTAAATCAGCTTAAATTTTATTTAAATTAGAATTGTACATGACCGGCTATGTTTTTTGTCTTTTTCCTCAATCCCCTCCCAAAATTTTTTCCTATTCCCCATCTCGAGGGGGGGGGGGCAATTCCTCACCTACCCACTGGTTACGGGCCTGCCTTTAAATTCAAAATAGAAACGTGATAGTTTTTGTTGTTGTTTTGTTTGTTTATTAGTATTAGCAGCTTCATGTTGTCGCCAATTTAAACTTATTGTAGCTTCACTAAGTGGGCACAATTGTTGAATATTACAAGTAGAAGATAATGATGATTGTTGTTGTGGTGGAGGACCCTCAGAATGTCGAAGACCATAAGAATTTAACAAGCTTTTTGGCATTTGCTGTTCAATTGAAGTTGCTCTTACAGATTTTTGTGAACTAACAAGAAATAAAGATGAAAAATATTCTCTTAAAAATTTAAAAAAACCTTTCATTAATTTCCTTATCAATTCCATCACTTTTTTCTTCAAAATGTTGTCGTTTTTGTTTATTCAATCCATTTGCAGCCATAGCAAGTTGATAAGCTTCAACACTCTCTTGACGCTGAAATCCTTTAAAACCGCCACCGCCAATTGGGGTTTGTGGTGGGGGAGAAGAAATGCGTCTATTGATAACTAAAGCTGCTGTTGTTGTTGCTTGATTGTTAGATATCGACGAGGCTAAAAAGATTATTAAATTAGACTTATTGTTTAAAGCCCTCAATCAGTAGTAGTCTCCTGGGTTCGAACCCCCTACTGGGTCTAAAATTTTCTGTTTGGGCAAAATGATTAGCTCATGTCAGCCTGTAAGGAGCCATACTCAATTATCCCATTTTGTAAGAACACCAGAACCGTCTAGCTCAGTCGGTAAAGCCCCAACTCTCACTATGGTAATCGAGGGTTCGAACTCCTCAACGGGTCTAGCCTTTTTTCATTGCCATTTTAAAGAATGCCTCAATTATTTTGTTTAAATCAAAAAATTCAAAAAATTTTTTTCTTCAAATCCTGAGAACCCCTTCAAAAAATTAACAACAAACCTCCTTTTCCATTAATTCGAGGATCATCAGTAATTCTTGGGATAGAGCTTGGCACAAGTACAGGTGAAACTTCAACACCAGTTTCTTTTGCTTGTTGTCGAATAATATTTTCATTTTGTCCAACTATTAAAAAAATTAAACTTAATATTTGATTCAAATCTCTTTCCGAATATCTCTCATTCAAAAAACGTCAAAACACCAAAACCAAACACACAAGGGGTAGAGAATAACAAAAATTATATTGCTACACTTTTATTTAAACACAAATATCACAAACCATTTTTTAATTGAAGTTGAGAAGCTTCTTCATTTTTATCATTTTCTTTATCCTCCTCCTCCCCATCTTTTCCTTCTTCTTCCTTTTCCACCTCCTCCTTCTCATTTCCATCTTCACCTTCTTCCTCCTCTTCATTACTATCACAACATTCACTACCAACATTACCACAAACCTCCCAAATACTTGAATGTTCAAAAGTTGATGTATAATTATCTTGATAAAGAAGCTGTTGCTGTTGTATTCTTCGAAATGGATATCGTTGTTGTTGTTGTAAAAATAAATAAAGGTCAAGTTGTTCAGGTGTATAACAAATATCTTTTAAAAAATAAAAATACAAACCACAGAAAATAAAATAGAAAAAAATTTTTGAAAAAGTTTTGATAACCAAACACAATGACGAGAGTAATAACAAACGCCGAAATACCAAACCTCCCTAAAGACGTCGAAATACCAAACCGGAAAGATTGTTTCACTGGGAAGGTTGTTTCAATAAAGGTAAAGTTTGCTATATCGGAAAGGTTCTTAACAAACCACATTTTAGTATTTTGGTGTCTTTTGGGAGGCGTTTGGTATTTCGGCTTTTGGTATGCTCCGTTAAGACAAAACAGAAAAATAAAAAAATTTTCAAAGTTACCATTTCGTAAAATTGGCTGTGTAAAATAAGAAGTTGGTTGTGGCAATCCATTCAATAAAGTTCCAATTCCAGTAGTTGTTGGTTGTAAAGGTGGAAGTACAGAAGAAGTTGGTGGGGGAATATTTGGACGAAATGTCGCCTTTAAAAATTTTTTAATTTTTTATGGAAAGAAAAAAACAAACTCTAGGAACATAACCATATTTTGCCAGTATTTGACCCAAATTGAAAGGACCAGGAGAAGTACTAGAAGCAACAACAGCAATATTATTTGTGGCTGTAGAAGAAGCTGATACTTTCCTTTTTCTCATTTCATCTTCCAATTCGTGTTCAATTTCACCAAAAAAAAAATAAATAAAAAAATTTTTAATTTGAAAATTAAAAAAAAACCTCCTCCTCCACCTCCTCTTTCACATGGACGTAAATGTTGTTGTGAATTTGGTGTTGTTGAACGTTCAATATCCAAATCATGAATTATTAATTGGCCATGTAATCCAGTTTCTGAAAATCGCAGCAATTGTTGATGAACATCTGGACTGTGTCTATGATCAGCTCCAATGGGTGCCCCTCCATTTTTTATACGCGCCTTAAAAAATTTTTGAAAATTTTATAGAAATACTGGCGCTGGTCTAGTTTATGCGTCCAATTATCCTTTGTGAGGCTAATAGAGGTTTGCATCTTTATAGGTACACTGACACGGCGAGTATTGACCACATAAACTTTCATTGGACTTATAAAACCTTATTGGCCACATAAAAATTCATTGAACTCATAAACTAGACCAAATCCCATTTTTTTTTCAACTTACAAAAACAGGCTTTCCATTAAACGTTTTTCCCAATGTTTGAAGATGAAAGAATGCTTGTTGTGTTTCTTCTTCAGTTTGAAATGTTACATACCAACTATCATTTAAACCATACGCTAAAGAAAGGTATGGTGGACATTGGCCATCTTCACTTTGGAACATTGATTTTACTTCCTAAAAATTAAAGAAATTTTTTTGAAAATTTTCGTGAAAATTTTTTTCAGAGAAATGTCAAAAATAATTCCTAAAATTTTCAAAAAAATTTTTTGAAATTTTTTTGAAGTTTCCCGAAAAAATTTTCAAAAATTAGAATAAAAAATCTCATACATTTTCATCAGCATTTTGTGGAATTTCTCTCAAAATAATAGTACATCGTTTCGACATTGGCCGCACTTTTGTCCCACTTTCATCAACTTGTACTTGTGAGGAAGCTTTAATGAAAAAATCACTTAATTTAAAAAAAATCAATGCATCCCTTACATTTAAGCACATTTACAATCAAATCAAAGTCTGTACTTAATTGTGCAACTTTTGGAAAATTTGCAACAATTTTTATTGGGACATATTGATCAGCATCCATTTGACAACGTAAATAACGATCATTAATTAAATTTTCTCTAAAAAAAATTAAATAAATTTTTCAGAATTTTGGCAAGCATTCATAGTAGGCCCATTTATTACTTAACCCCGACCCATTTATTACTTAAAAAATTTTCAATCATTATGGGTGCAAAAAACCTCAAAGGTAAAAAACAGAAGGAGAAAGCGATCAGTGTTTGCGTCGGGTAGAGCCTTTGAGTTTCTGGTCTGAGGTTTGAAGTACTAGTACCGGGATGAAATACTAGTACCGGGGTATGGAGGATTTTTACCAAAATCGACAAGGGCTGGGGGACAAGAGAAAGAGTGCTTTATTATGACTTTAAAAAAACACTAACCGACTAAAATAAAATTCTAATTGTTTTGTAAGTCTAGCCCTAAGTTGTTCTTCATTCATTGGAATAGCACCACAACTACTTGAAGGGGGTCGTTGTTCAGGCGTATTTGAACGAATAAATTGTTCTGGTCCCGGCACGGAAAGTAATTGATGGCGACATTCTGCTGTAAACCACCAAGGCTTAAAAAAAAATTTCTCTTAAAATTTGGAAAAAAATTAAAAAATTAATTTAAAAAATGGGATAAAATGTCTCCTCCCAAACAGTATCCAATAAAATTATTTTAAAAAATAAAAAATTGTTTTTGAGGGTGGGACCAAGTGTCTCATCCTAAAAATATTTAATTATGTATTACAAAACCTAACCAGCATCGGCAAAAATGGGGAAGCATTAGAACTATTACAATTATTATTATTAGATTGATGTTGTCCTGGAGCCGACAAAGTTTCTGGGATTTTTTCTTCATTCTCCTCTGATTGTTGAATTTCTTTTATAGCACCATCCAAATCATTAACCTTCAAAAAAATCTTTTTTTTTTTTACTTCAAAATAAATTAAAAAAAACCTGTTTAATTACAAAGCATCTAGGCCAAGTTTCAGTACAAAGAAAAAAAGAACCACCACCGCCAGCACCACCAACACCTCCACCACCACCTTCTAAATCGAATCCTGGAAGCATTTAATGAGGCAAATCCAACAACAAACAAAAATAAATAGATTTTTTGTTGCCTTAAATTGTCTGGTTCTTTTTTTAAATTTAATTAAAATCTTTAAAAAATAAATTTTATAAATGAAAAAAAATAAAAAATGGATGAGTTAAAAATTGAGAATGGGCAAAAAAATTTTTTTTTCTAATTTTTAAAAATCGGGTTCATTATAAATTTTGGGTGGTCCATTAAAAAATTTAAAAAATAAAAAAAATTTTTATTTGGGTATATGAGCGCCATAATAGAGGCAAGGATTAAAAACATGCTGACTGAGAGTCCCCAAAAATTAAACTTAAATTTAGTGTAAATAAATATTTATAAAAAAATAAATAAAAGGAAGTAGAAAAAATAACGGAAAAAAATATTTTTAAATTAAAAAAAAATTTTTCTAAAAATTTTTGCCTTAAAAATAAACCAAAAAAAGAAGAAAAATAAATAAAAATTCAATTTTTGAATAATAATAAAAGAAAAATGTGCTAAAGCGGAATATTCAATTATTACCTTAAAACCCAAATTTTGAGCGATTTTTAATAAATATTCACAATGTGAAGAAATACTCCTTAATAGAATATTGAACAAAAAGAAAAAAATCAGAAATAATATAAAATACAACAGAATTTGTAAAATTAAAAAAATCAGAATTAACGCGTAATAATAAATAAAAGATTTTTGTTTTTATAGAGTAAAATGCTTATTATTATTATTAAAGTGCTGACGCAAAATAAAAATAGTAAATTAATTTTAAATTTAGCGAGAGAGCCCATAAATTAAAATTTAAAAATAAAACAATAAATTCAAAAATAATTATGTTTTTTTAAAAAAGCTCTCGTCACCATTTTATTTTTAAAACCCCAAAATTACTCTATAAACTAAACCTTTTTCCCCAAAAAATTTTTTAAGCATAACCGCCACCCCAAAAATAAAATAAAAATAAAATACGAATTATTTATTATAGAAAAAAGGAGCGGTATAAATAAATGGGATGGGCGCGATGATAATAAAATAAAAAGGGTTAGGAGAGTATATTAAAAGAGAGAAATATGACGTTGTAAAATATACTACTAACAAGTTGGGCGTGTGTCAGTCCATCTTCGTCAATAAAAGAAAGAAAATACAAGATATATAAAATATTAAGTAGAATAAAATATATGCTTCTTCAGCAAACCCTATTTGGAGAGAGAGAACGAAAAATTCAAAAAGGAGAAAAACTTAAAGCGGGAAGTGATAAAAATGATGGAAAAATTAAAAAAAAAATTTTTTTAATTTAAATCAAGCCGCCCATTTATTTATCTATGGACATTTTTGTCTAATTTTAACCATTTTTAAATAAAAGATAAAAAAATAAGGTTCACGCATGGAAGTAAACCGGCTTGCTTATTCTTCCTTCACTCTCCCTTTTTTCCTTTTCCTTACAGGGTCTCCCATAAATTTTTGGTAGTGTGGTTCTCCCCAAGTTTTTTTGCTCTTTGGTGGTTTATCTTATTTATTATTGAAGTATAGAAATAGAGAGAAAGAGCGTAAAAATATATGAAAAATGTAAAGTTTTATTTTAATAATTTAATAAACAATATATTTATTAAAAGAAAATTTACAAAAAAAGTTTTAAGGTAAATTTAGTATAGAAAAAGATAGCTAGATAATTGGGTGTAATTAATACAAAAAAATTTTTTTAATCGAAGGCACAGAGGACCAAACAGAAAAAAAATTAAAAGATTACCTAAAAAGGTTTTAGCCAAAAAAAAGAAAATATTGAATTTTTTAGGAGAAAAAAATATATAGTGAAATTGAGAAAATAAGATTTTAGGATGCCTCTCTTTTCCTGGAAAAAAAATTTTTAATGGAAATTTTATCTATAAAAAATTACTAACTAGTCTAGAAAATCAATTAATGTAAAAAAGAAAGAAAAAAGCATTTTAAGAAGGAGGGGATTGGAGTTAGGGATTTCCCTATTAGCTAGGGACTCGATTGATGTCAGTACGACTCAACAATGAAGTTTCAAGGAGTAAAAAAATCGTAAAATTAGTGGGTACACCTTAAAATAGTGGGGGAGAGGGGGGAGTTAAATAAATTTTTTAAATAAAAATTAAAAAAAAATTTTTTTGATAATCACATCTTAGGCTAAAATAGGAAATAATAAAAATATATAAAAATAAATTCACAAAAAATTTCAAATATAGAAAATTAAAAATAGAAAAAAATGGAGGAAATAAACTAAAAAAATATTTTAATATGTTGCTTAAAAATAAAAATTAGTAAGAATAAAAAATTATGAAAAAAATTATGAGTGTGAAAATATGTATGAGTAATAAAATTTTCAGGAAAAAAAAGCTAAAACAGCAGCAAAGAAAAATTTTTTAAAGTTCCGGCTCCAAAGTATGAAAAAAAACATTAAAAATCAAAAGTTAAAAGTGTTTTTTTTTGTAAAAATTCCCTGAGAATGAACCAGAGATTTTCCAAATTTAGTTTCCACAGACTCTCAGTGATCCTGATATAAAATTAGATCCTTCCCCAGCTATAGAGGTGAGGAATAGACTTTAAAATAGACTTTTACTAAACTCTTAAAATCTTAATATTTTGCACTTGAATAACCCCGGTTAACGTTTAGAAACATTTTTTAAAATTTAAATATGAACAGAAAACAGCAAAAAAGAACAAAAACAACAACAAAAATATTATTTTATGTATATACAAAAATTGAGCCCTTTTTCTACTTCCTTTTAATAAAAAGCTTTTAAATAAAAAAAGAATAGCTTAAATATAAGAGAGAAAATAATATATTTGGAGGTAAAAAATAAAAAAAATGGAAGCGCAACGGCGCGCTGGTTAAATGGAAAAGAGGTAAAAAGAAGCAAGAGAATAGTTGGAGAGTGTGACGTGAACTTTTCTATGCTAAGCTATATCCTTATAGAAAATATAAAAATGTTCCTACTTATTCTACAGCTGATGCTAATACTAGAAAAGGAAAAGATATGAAGCTATAAACAATTTTTTAATAAAAAGAAAATATAAAACATAAAGTGACATTTTATCCTAATTTTTATTTTTATGAAATTTCGGTGCTTTTAAGGTTTGGAATCAGTCTTATACGAACATTTTATTAGACACCTTTAAATAACCTCCCTCTTAACGAAAGAAAAATTTTTTTTAAAGAACCAAAAATATTTTGAAAATTGGGATAAAATGTCACTTTGACAAAAAGTTAAAATAGATTTCCCTATATTTAGGAAAGGTTAAAGAACAAAAATAAAACCCGATTGATATATGTGGATAAAAAGCAAAGATACTAGCAGAAATAGAAGAATATGAATCATCCTATAATTACATATTTATTATTAGAGAAAAAATAAAAGGGAAGAAACGAAGAAAAACGTCACTGCAAAAATGGCGGATTTAAAAATTAAATAAAAAGAAAAAATTCAAAAGGGAATTCCCTTAAAAATCCCTCAAAAAATCTTTCCCTAAAAAATTCACTTCCAAAATTTTTAAACAAAAAAATATATAAAGGCATTAAGTTAAAAGGAGTTAAAAAGCCCCCATTTTTCTTTTTGTGTTACGTCTTTTCTTTTATTTTATCACTCATTAATGAGGTAAAAAAAGATGCAAAAAAGGGGGGACAAAAGAGAGAGAACATCCATCCGTCTATGCCACGTCCGTCGGTCGACCAACCCCCCTCAATCTGTCTTTGTGTCAACTTTTTCTCAGAGAAAAAAAAATAAATAAAGGGGAAGAAAAGGAAGAAAAATTTCTTTATTTAGTGACAAAATAAAAGAAGAAAAAAGTGTCGAGACGCAAATGAAGAATAACCCAACAATTAAAAATAAACAAAAACATAGCTTAAAAGGGGCTCAAGAGGATAGAGAAACCTTTTTTCGAATTCACGAAATTTTTCGACCCCCGATAACCCGATAACTTTCTTCTGCCTGTAAAAAGGACCCAAAAATATTCAAAGGAAAGAGGAAGGGTCCCTGAAGGATTTATAGAATATCTAATGAATTAAAGACAGACCCCAACAAAGTAAAAGTATCGAAAAAAATTTTTTTTTTAATTTACTAAAAGAAGAGGAACACCATCCCCCATAACCCTAAAAATTAAAAAAAAGTATCAAAAAAAAATCAGAAAAAAAATTTATTTTCTTAAAATCCCGCAGATTAAAATGAACCACAACCCTGACAATGAGAAGAATAATAAAAACCTTACACCCAATGAACTTTAAAAGATCTCTCAAAAAACTTTTTCCTTAAAAAAATCCCACAACTTAAGTAAAAAGAATATTCACTAATAGCCTTAAAAGGAGCTCATTGTCAGTTTTACTATTGTCTCTCTAAAACAAAAAAAGTTTTCAGTATCCCCCTTTATCTCTACGTTAGCCATATTTTTTAATAAACACACAAACAAAACAAGGGTCGATATATTCGACAGATAATGGACGCGGAGAGAATATTGTGTTGTTGTTTTATGGGGGGGGGGCTTTTTTAGGTGAACTCTGTTATGGCGCTTAAAAAAGGCAAAAGTAGTATAAAGAGAATATGAAAAAAAGGAGAATAAATAGTAGCTCTAGGCTTTAGCGCTAGCCATTTTTAATTGACAGACTGTTTGACGTTTTTTGTTGCTCGGCTTGTGTGCTGCTTTTCCTCGAAAAAAATCCCTTTTTATGGTTAAAAAAAGCTAATGGGGAAAGAGCTAGCTAGGAAAATGAACAAAATAAAAAAACTGAAAAAGGAGAAAAATAAAAAGAAAAATTGGTGTCAGCATTTTGTGTCAACGTTGAACGTTAAAAAAAACGGGGAGGGAACGTTAAAAGAGTAGAGAAGTCAAAAGTCTGTTGGAGGGGGAAAATTAAATAAAATAAAAAAAAATAGAAGCTCTGTCTGAAGATATTTAGTAGATTAAAAGTGACAAAAGAGGAAGAAAGAATAATCAAAAAATAATAAAACAACCTAGTAGATGGTTCGCTGAAAATTTTCCAAGTAGAAGGTCTCGCTAAAAACATTCCCAAGGATGACTGGAGCGCTAGCAATTGATAAGGAAGATTTTAAAACAAAAATAATCTATTCTCTCCAATTAGACTAACCCAAAGTTGCTTGATTTTAAACTTTGTTATTTTATACAGGGATGGGCCAGGGTCGGGTTTCGGGTCAAATTCCTATACAGACAGAAAGAATAAAGCAATCAAAAAAATGAATTAGCGAATAATTTAAGGCCAAATAATAATCTTTTAAAATTATTAATGTCTAGCATGAATCATGAAAATACATATAAAATAGAAACAAAAAAAAGAACACAAAAAAAAAACTAGTTGACTTGACAAAAGATGTTATTAAAAAAGAAAAACTAAAAAGTGCAAGGTCGCGAAAAGAGCAATAAAAGAGAGAACCTTATTATTGCAAAAATAATAAACAAATAAAAAAATATGGGAAGAAAAAGTAGAAGTGCACGAAAGACTTTTTTTTAATATTTTGGAAAAAAATTTTACCCCAAGCGGGTACGAACCTTTCCCCTATTTTTAAAAATTTTCCCACTTAACCAAAGTGCATGAAGGAAGTTTTTTCCCAATAAGTCGTCCCAACTTTTGTTGTAGATGTTCAACAAATTTTCTCTTTCAGAACTTTAATATTTTTCTAATTTTTCAGTTTAATACCTCCACCACAAATTATGGTTAATTCTTGTACTACATCCAGTCCATTAAAACTACAAGTTTTGGAACGGAGAATAAACGGAGATAATCATCATTAAATGTTGAAGATCATAAATAAAACCAATTTTTTATAACTGGACCTATCTAATAGAACATCTAAAAAGAAATTACAGCAGTAAAATTGCTTTTTTCTGCTTGAAATATGGTATATCACCTATAACTTTTTGTAGGATGTTTAGATTGGATTAGTCTAATTACAAAAAGGATGCGGCATTTCGAGGCCTTTCGAATGATATATAAATTTCTTTTCAATACTAAAATTAGAAAAAATTATGGCCATAAAACGTAATTCCTAAGACGATACTCAATCGTCCCTTTATGGGATTATAAGTAAAAGACACTTACAAAGATAGAGAAAAAATAGGTAAAAAATAGTGAGTTAGACAACAAAATTAAATAGTAAAAATAGTGGTTAGAGAATATAAATAAATGCGTTCGTTTACGGACGTTTCAGTGCCCCAGTTCAGAAGAATGGGGGGATTCAGTGCCCCAGTTCTGAAGAATGGGGGGATTCAGTGCCCCAGTTCTGAAGAATGGGGGGATTACTCCCTAAGTTGTAGCTGCGCAGCACGCTCAGAAAATATGGTCATAACTTTCTTAATTTTCAGTCTCCTCAAATAATTCTCATATCATTCGAAAGCTCTCAATATTTTGCACCTTTTTTATAACTGGACCTATCTAATCTGTACATCCAAAAAGAAGTTACGGCTATAAAGTTGCTTTCTTATGCCTGAAATATGGTATATCACCTATAACTTTCTGTAGGACGTTTAGATCGGACTAATCTAAGTATAAAAAAGACGCGGCATCTTGAGACCTTTCGAATGATATATAAAATTCTTTCCATTATTGATATTACAAAAAGTTATGGCCATAAAACGCAATTCCGAAGACGATACTCAAATTCCCATTATGGGATTCAAAGTAAATGACACCTACAAAGATAGAGAAAAATAAGTAAAAAATAGCGTGTTAGACAACAAAATTAAATAGTAAAAAAATGGTTAGAGAACATAAATAAATGCGATTGTTTGCGGCCGTTTTATTGCCCCAATTAAGAGCGAAAAGGTTACTGTACCTGAAGGGGGAAACAATTTTCAGAATTTAAAAATCAGAATAATAAACCAGAATTAATTTAAAAATCAAAATTAATAAATCAGAATGAACTTTTTAATAAACATATTCTATTTTTAATATATTTTATTTTAAATCAGAATTAATTTAAAATTTCTGAAGAATGGGGGGATTACTCCCTAAGTTGCAGCTGCGCAGCACGCTCAGAAAATATGGTCATAACTTTCTTAATTTTCAGTCTCCTCAAATAATTCTCATATCATTCGAAAGCTCTCAATATTTTGCACCTTTTTTATAACTGGACCTATCTAATCTGTACATCCAAAAAGAAGTTACAGCTATAAAGTTGCTTTCTTATGCCTGAAATATGGTATATCACCTATAACTTTCTGTAGGACGTTTAGATCGGACTAATCTAAGTATAAAAAAGACGCGGCATCTTGAGACCTTTCGAATGATATATAAAATTCTTTCCATTATTGATATTACAAAAAGTTATGGCCATAAAACGCAATTCCGAAGACGATACTCAAATTCCCATTATGGGATTCAAAGTAAATGACACCTACAAAGATAGAGAAAAAATAAGTAAAAAATAGCGTGTTAGACAACAAAATTAAATAGTAAAAAAATGGTTAGAGAACATAAATAAATGCGATTGTTTGCGGCCGTTTTATTGCCCCAATTAAGAGCGAAAAGGTTACTGTACCTGAAGGGGGAAACAATTTTCAGAATTTAAAAATCAGAATAATAAACCAGAATTAATTTAAAAATCAAAATTAATAAATCAGAATGAACTTTTTAATAAACATATTCTATTTTTAATATATTTTATTTTAAATCAGAATTAATTTAAAATTTCTGAAGAATGGGGGGATTACTCCCTAAGTTGCAGCTGCGCAGCACGCTCAGAAAATATGGTCATAACTTTCTTAATTTTCAGTCTCCTCAAATAATTCTCATATCATTCGAAAGCTCTCAATATTTTGCACCTTTTTTATAACTGGACCTATCTAATCTGTACATCCAAAAAGAAGTTACAGCTATAAAGTTGCTTTCTTATGCCTGAAATATGGTATATCACCTATAACTTTCTGTAGGACGTTTAGATCGGACTAATCTAAGTATAAAAAAGACGCGGCATCTTGAGACCTTTCGAATGATATATAAAATTCTTTCCATTATTGATATTACAAAAAGTTATGGCCATAAAACGCAATTCTGAAGACGATACTCAAATTCCCATTATGGGATTCAAAGTAAATGACACCTACAAAGATAGAGAAAAAATAAGTAAAAAATAGCGTGTTAGACAACAAAATTAAATAGTAAAAAAATGGTTAGAGAACATAAATAAATGCGATTGTTTGCGGCCGTTTTATTGCCCCAATTAAGAGCGAAAAGGTTACTGTACCTGAAGGGGGAAACAATTTTCAGAATTTAAAAATCAGAATAATAAACCAGAATTAATTTAAAAATCAAAATTAATAAATCAGAATGAACTTTTTAATAAACATATTCTATTTTTAATATATTTTATTTTAAATCAGAATTAATTTAAAATTTCTGAAGAATGGGGGGATTACTCCCTAAGTTGCAGCTGCGCAGCACGCTCAGAAAATATGGTCATAACTTTCTTAATTTTCAGTCTCCTCAAATAATTCTCATATCATTCGAAAGCTCTCAATATTTTGCACCTTTTTTATAACTGGACCTATCTAATCTGTACATCCAAAAAGAAGTTACAGCTATAAAGTTGCTTTCTTATGCCTGAAATATGGTATATCACCTATAACTTTCTGTAGGACGTTTAGATCGGACTAATCTAAGTATAAAAAAGACGCGGCATCTTGAGACCTTTCGAATGATATATAAAATTCTTTCCATTATTGATATTACAAAAAGTTATGGCCATAAAACGCAATTCCGAAGACGATACTCAAATTCCCATTATGGGATTCAAAGTAAATGACACCTACAAAGATAGAGAAAAAATAAGTAAAAAATAGCGTGTTAGACAACAAAATTAAATAGTAAAAAAATGGTTAGAGAACATAAATAAATGCGATTTTTTGCGGCCGTTTTATTGCCCCAATTAAGAGCGAAAAGGTTACTGTACCTGAAGGGGGAAACAATTTTCAGAATTTAAAAATCAGAATAATAAACCAGAATTAATTTAAAAATCAGAATTAATAAATCAGAATGTTTTTGAAATTTTTTGTTTTATGAAATTTTTCTCTTCAAAATTATGATAAACATCCAAAAAATTGTTTTGTTTAATCGCAAAAAAACACAAAAAAAATTTTTTTGTGGGAAATTTATGATTTTATTCAATTTAAAAATTATCCAAAATCTGGTGTAATGACTCATACGCCATTAAATGACAGTTTATCCCAAAAATTAATTCTGTCTAGTACCGGACATTTGAGTCTGACGGCTGAAAATTCAAGATTAATTTGGACGGTTGGTGCGACAGTTGAGTGTTATGAGGGAAATCCATAAAATTGTTTAAAAATCGATATAAATTGATAATTATTTTATATATAATTTATAAATATGCAAGACTCAAAAAGAGCCGTGTATACCGAGAGCATATATACCGTACCGATCTGAAAATCGGTACGGTATATATGCTCTCAAATTGAGCACCGAACTGGCTATAATTACTAATATTTGTTTTTTTTTCTCTAAGTACACTATTTTCTATTATTTCTCTAAATTAAAAAAAACTTAAGACTTAATAAATTTAAAAAAGCATGACGAGAAAATTTTAGTTAACTTTAAAAAACGAATAAAAAATTTAGTAAATAATATTTTAAAAAAATTTAAATATCGAAAATTTTTAAAATTCATAAAATAAAAAAACCTGCTTGAACCTAATGCTTTTCAAAAAAATATATGTATATTAATCTGACCAAATCGGCGTTAAGTGTATGTGTACCGTCTCTATTTGTAATCTGCTCACAGTGCTACAATAAAATCTATAGGAAAAAGAGGGCCCGGCCCAATAAACAAATGAGTACCGAACAATTAATTCAGGGTTAACTTTAGGAACATAAACTTGCGGACAAAGTCAGATTCAGAAACCTCAAGAGTCAGAAACCCTCCTTTGATGTATCAAAAAATTCAAAAGAAATGTGAGAATCGTAGTGAAGTTGAAGTAGGTTGCTACCTGAACGATCGGGGTGTCGGGCAAGTGTGTGTGTGTGTAGGGCTAGTGTCGTGTATTGTATGTTAGTGCTAGTGTCACATTTAGTGACACTAGCTCCGCATTAAGAAACTCTCCGCAAAGCCAACTCCGCATTAAGAAACTCTCCGCAAAGCCAACTCCGCATTAAGAAACTCTCCGCAAAGCCAACTCCGCATTAAGAAACTCTCCGCAAAGCCAACTCCGCATTAAGAAACTCTCCGCAAAGCCAACTCCGCATTAAGAAACTCTCTGCAAAGCCAACTCCGCATTAAGAAACTCTCTGCAAAGCCAACTCCGCATTAAGAAACTCTCTGCAAAGCCAACTCCGCATTAAGAAACTCTCTGCAAAGCCAACTCCGCATTAAGAAACTCTCCGCAAAGCCAACTCCGCATTAAGAAACTCTCTGCAAAGCCAACTCCGCATTAAGAAACTCTCTGCAAAGCCAACTCCGCATTAAGAAACTCTCTGCAAAGCCAACTCCGCATTAAGAAACTCTCTGCAAAGCCAACTCCGCATTAAGAAACTCTCCGCAAAGCCAACTCCGCATTAAGAAACTCTCTGCAAAGCCAACTCCGCATTAAGAAACTCTCTGCAAAGCCAACTCCGCATTAAGAAACTCTCTGCAAAGCCAACTCCGCATTAAGAAACTCTCTGCAAAGCCAACTCCGCATTAAGAAACTCTCTGCAAAGCCAACTCCGCATTAAGAAACTCTCCGCAAAGCCAACTCCGCATTAAGAAACTCTCCGCAAAGCCAACTCCGCATTAAGAAACTCTCTGCAAAGCCAACTCCGCATTAAGAAACTCTCCGCAAAGCCAACTCCGCATTAAGAAACTCTCTGCAAAGCCAACTCCGCATTAAGAAACTCTCTGCAAAGCCAACTCCGCATTAAGAAACTCTCTGCAAAGCCAACTCCGCATTAAGAAACTCTCTGCAAAGCCAACTCCGCATTAAGAAACTCTCTGCAAAGCCAACTCCGCATTAAGAAACTCTCTGCAAAGCCAACTCCGCATTAAGAAACTCTCCGCAAAGCCAACTCCGCATTAAGAAACTCTCCGCAAAGCCAACTCCGCATTAAGAAACTCTCCGCAAAGCCAACTCCGCATTAAGAAACTCTCCGCAAAGCCAACTCCGCATTAAGAAACTCTCCGCAAAGCCAACTCCGCATTAAGAAACTCTCCGCAAAGCCAACTCCGCATTAAGAAACTCTGAGGAGCCTAAATTAAAAAATATCAATATCATGCTCGGCTGCGTAACTGGAACCCAAATTATATTATTTCGAAGTTTACTCTTATTATTTTTGAAAGACAGTGAAATTTCTGATAGAAAAGTGAAATTTCTATAGTTTTCGCCTGCTGCACTGAAAAAAGATTTATGGCCTATCAACAAGGGATTTGTAAGATAGCGGATGATTAATTGGATTTGAAGGAACTAGGCTGATTTAATGGATATCGAGACAAAGACCCCGATCGTTCGGATTGCAACATACCTAAACCCCACTCCGATTTTCCCATTTCTCTTGAATTCTGATACAAAGGAGGATTTCTGATGAACATTAAACAAATAAAAACATTTTTGCACAAAAATAAGAAAAATATTTTTATAATTTTTTAATCTTGTTTATTTTGTTGAAAATCTTGTTGTTATTGGAGTTGACGTGGTGGTGTTGATGTAGAAGAGACAGCAGAAACTTAATTCTGGAGGAGGCAAACTGAAAAGAAAAAAAATATAAAGACATTTATAAAAATAAGGACAAGCAAAAAAAGAAATATATTAAGGATGGTATCTATGACTCGAAAAGCCTTAGAGATTTACCACTTAAGAATAAGGGATCCCTGAATTAAGTTTTAATAAATACCCCAAAGAAAGGCCCCCTATGGGGAGGTGAGAAAATTCGAAGAAAAAAATTTTCAAACCTTAACAAAGAAGTAATACTAGTGGAAGTAACAATAGTTGGCTGTTGCTGTTCCAAAATTTGTGGTGGAGGTATTAAACTGAAAACTGAAATATTAAACTATTAAACTGAAAAATTAAACTCTTAATTAAAATATTTGTTGGGAACTGCTTTAAAATAAAATAGAAAGGAATATGCAGAGGAACAAATTTAGAAAAATTTCAAAAAAAATCCCCATAACATGACTAGAAACCCCTAACAAATCTACATATCCCAGAAATTCAACAGCCATTCGTTGGGCTGTCGATAATCCATTCTTTGGGTTGTCGAATCCCATCTACTTCTTTGAGGGAAGGAGATACCAAAAATTAAAGAAAATGGGAAGAAAAAGTGGGAAGAAAAAGTATGGGAAGAAAAAGTAGAAGTGCATGAAAGAGATTAACCCACATGGTCAACACCCTATCTTGAGTAAAAGAGAGGACCCCAACTACTCGAAAAAGAACCCTTACCCATAAAGGAGAAAGAACCCAAAATGCTAAAGACTAACAGACTCCTCTTATTAAAATTTTTTTAATTTAAAAAATAACAAAAAACAAAAAATTAAAAAAACCTCTTCCTACTCATTTTTGAAATTTTTCAAATAAATCACTTAAAGATTCATAATTTTCATCTTTTCCTTTTGATATTCTAAATCGATCGCCAAAAATTAATTTTGTTTTTGTACCAAATTCTTTTAACGTGTTGACACCCATAACTTCAGAAATTAGTACTACAAAGGATATGTAGCCTGCAAAAAAATTTTTTATAAAATATTTTGAAGGTGTTTGAGCTTGTTCCAGTAACCCCCAAAAACCGTCAAGTATGATTTGTAATGCCAAAAAGCCTTAATAATAACCCTTCAGAGTCAACCGTCGGGAAGACAATCCCACAACTCCTCGCTAACAAAACCGTCAAAATGCCAAAGATTGTACGGTTCCATATAAACTCTTCTTTTTTTTAACGATAAAGCTTTTCCTATTGTCACAACAACGGAAGATAATTCTGAAAATCCTGTGAATGTGTCTTTACGGCATTATTTTTACCGTTTGGCATTTTTGACAGCTTTTCTGGAATTAAAGGAAAAGGTGAAAACACTAATTGTAAGACTATCCAAAAATCATTAATATCAAAAAATTCTAAAAATCACCCGAGATAGTAATTAACGATGCCAATCCAAATGCTTGCATTGCTAAACCTTGAGATGAAAAAATAATTTTTTAAAAACAATTTAAGAAAAAACCTGCACCAGAAAGTAAATTTGTTCTAGGCAATTCTCCAGGTTTTAATTTTGAATGAATCCAAGCCACTTTCAATCCATAAATAAAACCAGCAGTTGAAGCAGTTCCACAAACTGGGAAAATTAAAAGTAATTTTAATGGGTATTGCATCTCTTCACTGTTAAATGTACTGGGTTCCTCAGGCCCAGAAACCACCAGGTATCTAGATAAAATGAAGTTCTCCTGGGTTATTGGCTTGTAACACGGAAAAAACCCTGGAGTTTGCCCATAAGAAAAAACCTGAAAATCCGGCCCAGCGCCTTGACTAGTCCGGATTCCATTTAAAATACCATGCTTAAACCTCCTTAAACAACAAAATAACTCACCAAGTTTAAACCATCTTAGAGGGCGATTAAAATTTCCTTCTGTTTGTTGATTGCCACAATTATCCACCGCTGTTGTCAAATCATTTTTTGTACTTGTTGCTTCATCGTTGACCATTACTCGGTACAATGCTAAAAAATGATAAAAAGATAACTATCAAAAATCAATAAAAGTTAAAAGAATCTAAGAAATTCCCAGAACAGTTGAGTCCCGACAATTAAAATAAAGACAGTTAAGTCCTGGCCATAAATTTTTTACGAGGAACAAGGAAAATAAGCTTTATATTCCTAGAAAGCTCTGTATATAAATTGATTTAATAAGCTTTAATCAACTATTCGAAGACTAAATTTCGTATAACATAAGCATTCGGATTTATTGTTAAGCTTTCTAAAAAACCCTCAAAAAATTATGTCCAGGTCCCTAGACGCAACAGTCCGTTTCTTTAATATTTGGGATTTTTTGTCATTTTTTAAAATTAATTAACACAACGCCAAATAGCCTGCCAAATACAGAAATTTTCAAAAATGCCCAAAGATATTATCGATTTCCCTACTGTAATAACAAAAAACGTTGAAATTTTGGTGTTTGGCTTCGTCGTTAATGTTTGTTTACGCGTTTACTTTTCTTCTCTTTTAAAAATTTTGCATGAAAACTAAGAGGAGAGAACAAACCCTTCACTCATTCAATTAAATCTCGCCTATTTTCATGTAAATTTTTCATTAAAAATTTTCTTTTTCAGACTTAAAAAATTTCTGAAATTTTCTTGAAAATATGCCAGTCCAAATTGATACTATAAATGAAGGAGATGGTTCTACTTTTCCAAAAAATGGACAAAAAGTTTCTTGCCATTATATTCTGAAATTGGAAAATGGACAACAAATTGATTCTTCTCGTGATCGTGGACGTCCTTTTGAATTTACAATTGGAAAAGGAGAAGTTATTAAAGGATGGGATGAGGGGGTTGCTAAGGTTTGTTTATTTTTTTCCTTATAAAAATGCTGGGGGTCCTCTAAAGAAAAATTTCAAAAATTTTAGAGTTTTTGGGAATACCCAAAAAGGACGCATTCATCTTTTGAGAGAGGCCGTATATGTTCAAATAAGTAACCTCCTTATTAATATCACCCTCTTTGGAAGTTGAAGAAATGCCCTGGCTAATTATTTCAGTATATACTAGGGTCGATATTACGGGGCGGGGGTTGAGTTTACGGGGAGCGGGGGCTTTGGGGGGAGACCTTCTCCCTTTCCCTGGGAATTCCCTACCCATTTGATCTCTTTTTTGGTATCGAAAGTATACCTGATTTTTCACGGTCAATTTAAAACCGGGGACTACGACGCTTGTTGACTTACCACTAAAAATCTTTCTTTTCACAGATGTCTGTTGGCCAACGTGCAAAACTTACAATTAGCTCTGATTTAGGTTATGGAGAAAAAGGAATTCCTGGAACGGTTTTTTAAAATTTTTTTTATTAAAATTGACAAAATTTCTAACAGATTCCACCAAATTCAACTTTGGTTTTTGATGTTGAATTGCTTGCTGTCAAATAAAAAATTAAAAAAAAGACAATTTTCTAGAAGAAAAATTGAAAACAAAACTTAAAAAGAATTTAAATGAAAAATATTCCTCTTTCTGAATTATTTTAAAAGTTAACTTAAAATTTATTTTGGTTTTTTGGCTTAATTGTTTAAAAAATTATTTTGGATTAAATTCAGCTACCAAAAATATTTCTTCTCAATTAAATCTTGTCAGAATTTTGGTAGAAAAATGAAAAAAAAATAAAAAGGTTAAAAGACGTTGAGGGGTTTCGGACAATTGGGTCCAAGTTTCCAAAACAATCTCAACAAAATTTTGCGAATAAACGGTTCAGTTTCTAATAAAATTTCTGTTCCAACCTCAAGTTGAATTACTGAAACTGACTTTTTTTCTACCCGATCTCAAGAAAATTTTTTTGAAAAACTGTCCCGCCTTATTTCTCTAAACCAGAGTCCATTCACTATCAATTTACCAAAATTCTGATTTTTATATACACTTTCAGCCAGTATTTTTTTTCTCTACCTTTACCTCTTTCCGGACACTTATATATTTGTTAAAATTTTCCAAAATATAAACATTAAAAATTTTTTTTTAATTTACCTATATTAAAAAAACCTTGAGAAAAAAAAATTCACACAACCAAAAAAATATAGGAAAGGCCTTCAAACTTTTTACCAAAAAAATTTTTCTAAAAATACTCTCCCTCATGACATCTATCCGCATAATTATTATCATCCTCGCTATCATCATGTAAAAGTCCATCCCTTTGAGCTTTCCATCGAGAAATTGGACGTTGATTCTTTTGTTTTTTATTAAAATTTTTGAGATTTTTTGATTTCTGTGTATTCTTTTTTGGTTTCCAAAAAGGTTCACGTTCCATAATTTCATCTTTAACAATCTAGAAAATTCCAAAAAAATTTCTTCTCTTAAAAAATCAACAAAAAAAACCTCCTTAGAAACGCTGTATATTCGCCTTTGCTCTTTTTGATCAATTTTTTGCAATTCTGTAGAATCAATTGGTGAACGTTCGTTTTTATTTTTCAAAATAGATCGCTCCTTAAAATTTATGTAATATAATTCTTTTAGTAAAAAAAAATTAAGGCAAAAATTAGAAGTCAAGGATTATTCAAAACCCGGACTTTTTTCGTAAACCGATATTTTTTAAGGAAGCTTTTTCCATCTAGGAAGAAACCCCCTGAGTCCTTCATAATTCTAAAAATCCACTGGAACTGACCCGACCCGATACCTCAGTTCCCAACAACAATGGTCCCTCAGGTACAAAATTAAATTTAAAATAATTTTCCAACTCGTGATTCCCTGTTTCCTGGAAAGTCTAAGGAAATCCTAAATCGAAGAACCAAACCAAAAAATCTTCGGATCTTCGGTTCGGTTCCGAACCTATTACCCTAGAACTCCCTGTTATGCAATTTAGAAAAACCTTTTTCATTCCAATAGGTTGTTGTTCATCATCCTCTAATATATCAGAAAAATGTACCCGTCGTCTTTCTTGTTTTGCATTATTATTCTCCTCTCCTTCCTTCACATCCATTTCTTCCCCATTCTCATCAATTTTCTCTTCCTCATCTTCACTTAATTCTAGCGAATCACAAAGTTTGACAAACCTCTCATAATCCTAAGAAAAATTTTAGTTAGAGAAAACCCTCCCAAAAACCTTTTCAGACACTCCTTTCGGCCTAGTTGGTTTGATATTATCCTCTTTAGATTTTTCATTAATTTTATTATCGTCGACACTGTTTTCTTCTCCTCTCTTCAGTATTTGATCTATCTCATCATTTATTCTATCCATCTCATCATTTTTTGAACAAGGCTTTGAAAGTGACGGTGAAGGGGGCGATTTTTTAGTAGGGGAATGTTGAATTCGTTTGCCTTTAAAAATAAAAGCAAATGAGGTAGTTCACAATTTGGAGAGATTTCTACAAAGGGAGAGAGAGATTTCTTCAGTCTTCCAACCCAATTTTCGGGACAAAGTGAATTTAAGGTCCCAATCAATCCAACCCATCCCTGTTTTTTCTTTTCTCTACAAGGGGATGATTCTAAATAAAGAACATTCTGTCTTTATTAGATTGGGAGGAGGATCAGATTTTCGGGACAAAGTGAATTTAAGGTTCCAAGCAATCCGACCTATCCTTGTGTAAATTGAGGAATATCTTGAGGTATATAAACCTCTCACCAGTATTAATTTAAAGAAAAACCTTTAATCTTTCCATTCCCTTCCTTCTCTTCATTTTCTGGTTCTCGAATTTCCACTAGACCATCGTTTGTCTAAAATAAAAAGAAAATTTTTTTTCAAAATTTGGAGTAATTTACAATATTTAATCTTTCCATTAGAGCAACCTTTTCAGTTAGAGATGCCATTTCTTGACGTAAATATTTTAAGGCAGTTTGAAAAACTATAAAGGAAATTAAAGGAAAAAATTTTAATTTGGAGTTTTGGCGACCGACTATTAACCGATACCCCTTCTGTTATCGGTTATGTCGCTAACTATTGGAAAAAAGAGCAGGGAAATGGCTACAACACTAATTGGCTACAACATTAATGCTAAGAACACTAATTTAAATTTTAAAATCTTTCCAAAAACCTTCAGTTTGTCTATCCAAAATTTCTAAAGCTTGTTCACGCGTCCTCATAACAAATAAATTATCAGCAAGAAAAACCATACATCGATCACCAGAGGCTGAAAATTCCAAAATTTCTTTCAATTAAAAATAAGAAAACCTTGACATTCAATTAAACGCCTAGCATTTTGATAAACAGAAACTTCGTGTTCTTTATGGACAATGAAGGCTTGGATGTTTTGAAGCTCCTGAAGAAATAAAAAAACTCTTTTATTTTTAATAAAGTTAGAAACAGTTAAGGCGCCGAGGACAGCATCCAAGTTTTATCCTTTTACCCACGGGGTTGTCCGAATTACCCCCCCCCCCCCCCAGAGAATCCGGAACCCATTATTTTACAAAATACCCTTGTTTTCTGGCTACATGGTTCATAAAAGCCACCTCCAGGCCCGTAGCCAGGAGGTGTGGTTGAACCTGTGGTTGCTCCCCCCTGAAGATTTGTCCTGGTGCAAGGGTCGCATTAGCTGTCACGGGCCGGGTTGTTTACTCTTCTAAATTTTTATAAAAATTCAAATCTTAAATAAAATTATTGCAAAAAATGTGAAATCGTGATCGAGAAATCTGAAAAAATTCCCCAAAAATATCAAAAAAAAATTAAAAATTTAAAAAACTAACGAGCATGTGAATTTCTCTAGCAAGGCCAATATCAAGAATATTTGAAGCTGCATTAAAAGAGTGTCCAACAACATTTGAATTATTTTGTTTATTTATAGAAGCATCCATTTAAATATCCAAATTAAAATTAAAATAAGGCTGAAATAAGCTAAAAAATTAAAAAAAAATAATTAAGGTAAAAATTTCAAAAATCATTCGATATTTTAATTTTGTAATTAAAAATGATACAAATAAATTTTATAAAACAAAAAATAATTTTATTGAAAAAATCAATGAAAAACAATAATTTTTAAAAAATATTTTGTTGTCCAATATATTAAATTTTCGTTAACATCCTCTCAACTTTTAATACTCCATTTTTTTATCTTACCAAGGTCGGTTAATCACTCTAGGGTGTTAACCTTCTGTGGCGACTTTCTTGGATGAAAAAAAATTTTTTTCTTGGATGAACCTGTTCAACGCTTCAAAAGACCTTCTAAAATTAAAAAATTTTCCAATTTTTGGCATCCCCTTTTTTCATTAAAAATCCAGTTACACTTTATTCGTTCAATCGCACTTTCCTCTCTCTCAATTTCACATCATAAACAACATATGATTTTTTGTCTACGTTATTAAAAGAGGGGGAAAACCTTTTTACTTTGAACCCTGTATGTTTAACAAAAAAATTTTTTAAATCGCTGGTTAATTCCCCCTTTCTTTTCCAATCCACATTTTTTACAATCAGTTTCCCCCATTTTTTCGCCAAAAAAATAGAATTTTTTGGGGGAAAACTAATCAACCAAAGAGAGAGAATTATTATAATCTGCAAATAAAAGAAATTAATTTCTTTTTTTTTCAATTTAAATATTTCAATGAAATCATTTCTCATTTTCTTTCATCTTTTCTCTCTCGGGGGGTTTTTTGGGGGAGCACCTAATTTTAATTGATAACAATTCTCTCCCTTTCTTGGCAGCCTTCTATTAATTTTTGGGGACCCTTGGTGTTCTATTGACTAAAGAAATTAATTAAAAAATTAATTGAAGGAACAAAAAGAGTAAACATATTTTCTTTTGATAGAACCACCATTTTCTTTTTATTAAAAATATTTATTTCACGTGATTTTATTCATTTGTGTACCTTCACCTATGCTGCTTCTTTTCTGCAGCAAAATTTTAAAAAAGCTTTAACTTAAAAATAGTTTGCTAACTAAAAATAAATTTACTGAAAAGCTTCACAAAATGCTGACTGAGCAAACACTGATTTTTGTACTCTCCTCCAACTTTCACAACTTTAGTGTAGTTGGATAGTGTTAGGTTTGGACTACTCAGAGGTCGAGGGTTCGAATCCCACTCAGGGAAAATCATTTTTATTTTAAGAAAATTAAAATTTTTTCTATTAAAAATTGTTAAAAACATCAAAAAATATTTTTTTAAATTTTTACGGAGAAAATAAAAACGAAAAAATACTAATGAGAATCATGAAAAACATTTGAGCATTAAAAGACGTCCTCTCTGTGCAGGTGCTCCCAACATTCCTTCTTTATTGTTAAACAAAAGACGTTGGCCAGGCATTAAAGTTATTATTTGAGTATTTTCAGCACATACACGGCCAAATTTTTGAAGTGATTCGTATAGCCTGTCCAATGATTTCACTGTTATTGTACTTGAACGAGCTGCATTGTTGAAAACACCCTGGAATAAAAAATTGAAAATGTCATAGTCTAGTCCCAAATTTTGTTATAGTCACAGAGAATGGCCAGAAAAAATCCCTGAAAAAAATCCCTGATTTTTTCTACTCCCCAAAAATTCTCACCACTTTGATTTAGTTGGAAAGTGTTTGGTTTGAGCTACCCAAGGATCGTGGGTTCGAATCCCACTCAGGAAATATTATTTTTGAAAGAGAAAAATTGTCATTTTTCTCACAATCAGTCTGGAAAATTGACTATACCCAAATTTAAAAAATATAAACCGATTGAATATTCCCATCTTCATCAACTGAACAAATTGGGTGCCTTGAACGATATAATCCTCCTCCGTTATATTCCAAAATTGAATTAGCCAAAAATTCAAATTCTTCTGGGGAGTGTTCTCGTAGTTGTGACAACGTTTTACAAGTATTTACAATTGAAATTTGTGCTGGGCCATTCATCGTTTCGATTGTTACAATTGAAGGGACATGTGAAAGATGTGGCCAAACAGTTCCCTAAATTTTTAGAAAAGTATAATAAGTTAAAAATCTAAAAATGTCAACAAGAAACGTCCAAAAAGCTATAAGGAGGGGGCATTTAATCAGAGGGGGATCCCATAAGAGAAAAGGGCCTCAAATGAAGGGAAGCTTCTACTGGAAAAGACATCCCATTGGAGGGAACACAGTCAGAAAAAGCATCCCCAAGTAAAAAATCCAAACCGGTTCTTGTGCATAATCTTCCCAATAACACGTTCCCAATGCCATGCTCTCATCTAACGAATCCATTTTAGAAGGATCCAAAATTGAGTGACTTTGCTTTTCTGCTGCTGTTGAGGACGAGGATACAGATGTTGAAGTGTCTTTAAGTAGATTAGAAATTTTATTTAGACGATCATTTTGATTAAAAGCATTTTGACGAAGAAATGAAGAAGTATATCTTAAAATTGAGAATGTATTCAATTTAAAAAACATGATGGGAGGAAACTGCACTAATTGTAAGGGGGAAAATGGAGTAGAAAAATTTAAAAAATTCTTTTCGTTACTTTGAGGCAACAAACGGCGGCCATTGAACTTCTAATGCTTCTTTTGAACATTTTATTTCTTCCGGACGAGTATTTAAATCCAAATGAATGAGGCTTGGACGTCTACGTGCATTATCTCTGAGCCAGATATAAGAAAACTTGAAAAAAAGAGAAAATTAAGTGTCTGTAAAACTATTAATGCCCAGCGACTAAACGGATCCGGGCCGGATTATTGTGGTATTTAAAAAATATGGTGGGGGAAACTGCACTGGTGGGGGGAAACTGCACAGAGGGGGAAAACGGAGGAAATCAGGGTATTTTTCGCGATCTCCGGATTTTTCTGGACCGGATCTATCAAAAAATCCCGACCGGATCGGTCCAGATTGACTATAAACCCAAAATCCGGGCCCGGACACAGAAGATGATTTTGCCGAGCATTATTAAGAAAATCAAACCTTAGCCAAAAGACCATCTTCCCATTCAACTTGAACACAACGTTGTAAATTACTGGCTTTTTTAAGACACTGCATTTTTGATTAAATAATTAAATTAACTGAAAATTAATTTTATTAAATTTGAAAAAAAAATTTTTTTAAGAGAAAAATGTAAAAGTGAAAATATAAATGAACGAACAAAAATTTATTGAGAGATTTTAAATAGCGAGAAGGAAAACCCTAAAAAGACAGCCCCCTTCCATTCGTCATTCAATTTATTTCAATGAAAAAAGAAAATTTAAAGGGGGGAAGCATATGAAAGATGTGTTGTTTAAGAAAGAATGTTTGTGTGTGCTTCCCTCTTCCTTCAAAAATTTTTTTCTTATCTAAAAAAAATTTTTTTGCAGGAAGATTTAGTTCCGCGTCTTTTCTTCAATATTTGTTTGCAATAAAAACAGGACTGGATTTTTTACGTAAAAAAATTTAAAGTAAACAACTTGATTGTAAACAGCTCTTTTTTATCAGTCGTCAGATCAACTGGCCGATTTTATTCTAGTTGGCAAAATGTCGTTTGGACATAATGTCGTTTGGACCAATTGTCCATCATCGTATTTAGGCATTATGTGCAAAAAGGCGGATATTTAAACTCGGTAATCCGGACATTTTTTTTTGAATATTTCCTTATCAATTTAATCACTTCCTTATCATTTTTATCAATTTTTAGGATTAACTTACAAATATGGAGAACTGTAACAACTTAACCAAATTTAAAAAATATTGTCTCGATAGACTTGACTACATTTACGCGGCTTGGAATGCTTTAAATTCGTATTCAGAAAAGCTAGAAGTAAAAAATAAAAGGTTGGAAGAAGAGAGGAAAACTTGGGAAGAAGGACAGAAAATTTTAGAGGAAAAAATAAAAAATTTGGAAGAAGAGAATAACACTTTAAAAGAAGAAAAAAATTTGGCGGACAAAAAACTTGAAGAAATGACTCAAGTGTTCAACACATTTATTAATCAAGACGTCAAGAAGTGCAATATTTTTGAAGAAATTGAAAGTCCAGAAAATGTAAGCAGGTTTCTATAGACTTATGAGAAGAGGAGGAGGGTCTTACCTAAGGAAGTTGGGTACTTTGAATTATACCTTCATATGTCCGCAAGTGTTTGTCCGCAAATTTTTATCCTCCCTTTCCCCTAAGCCAGGCAAACAAAATTTCAGACACGCAGATTTCCACATTTCTCAGTCGCGCATAAAAATTACGGATAAAAATTGCGGATAAACATTTGCAGACGAAAATTGCGGACAAATATTTGCGGACGTGTGGGAGTCTAATGCGATAGTACACAGTTTTTCTAATCTAAATTTTTTCCAGATATCAGCAAACACATCAACTTCAATTGAACCCGAGTTACAAAACTACAACAATATTGCTGGTCCTTCAAATCATATCGAGCTTACCACATCACTCATCAATTTCAGGCAATTTCGAGTTTTATTTCCAGTTTCTCCATTACCTCCACGAATTGAAGAAAAAACTATTTGGGATGAGGATGACGACGAGGAAGTGGAAAATTTGCAAAATGAGGAAAATTTGGAGGAAAACGAAGACGATTGTTGGTAATTTATTTTAAAATATGCAAAGAAATCCTGGTGATAATTTAGAAAAAAATTTTTTAAAGAGATTTATACCAAAAATACCCATTTATATTAAATATTCCAATTTTAACCCTTTTTTCATATGCCTCAATTTTGATTTTTTTGTGTGATTTTTGTTTTTTTTGAACTAGTAAAAATAATAAAATATAGAAAAGCATGGAGTGTCAAAGGTAAATCGAAAGACTCTTTCATAAATTTTTAGAAATTATTTTTTTGTTTTAAATTTTGTATTTTATAAAAATATATAAAATATATTTTTAATATTTTTTTAAATTAATTTCACATTTTCTAATGCTTTTCAACTTGAATAATTATTTCAAAAATTGGATTTAACCTAATTATGGAGAAACAAAAATTTTATATTTGCAACATCAACGGCGACGACGACAGTGGAGATGGAAGCGAGCTTAAACCTTTGAAAAGTTTGTTTCGAGCAATGCAATTGGCTGGGACCTCAGAAGGTTTTTTTCTTGTTTCTGCAATAAAAGAAGGCGAGGCAAAACAGTGGGATAAACCGTCAAAATCTGCATTGAAAAAAGCTACCGGTCGATTTGATGAAGAGCGAAGAAAACGTGAGAAAAAGTTGGCTGCTGTGGAAAAGGAAGCTTCACAAATTGCTGATGACAAGAAGCGTTTGGAAGATGCGAAGAAAATACAAATTAAACTCGATTCTTCACTTCCTTCTCCAATTAAAGTGAAGATACGTGATTGTTCTACAATGTGTGGACAAAGAGTTCAAATTTTTGGTTTTGTACATCGCTGTCGACAACAAAGTTTGTTTTATTAGGATTTAGTGTTTCCTTTAATTTTGATATTTGGAGGATCCGGGTTCGAATCTTCATCTGGGGCCTCATTATTTTACAAAATGGATCTTTTGTGGGAGACGGAAGCACCATTCCAGGGACATCTTAAATCCATAAGACCATCAAATAGACCTCGATATCGCAACCATGGACGAAGAGGGGAAACTATAGATGGTAGAAAAAGCGATACAATGGCCCACCAGTTTTGTGTCTATAAAGGTGTTAGCTAAAAATCTTTCCTTTTTTATAGGAAAGGACTTGATATTTGTTGTTCTTCGAGACGGGACTGGCTTTTTGCAATGTGTTTTGAGTGGATTACTTTGCCAAACTTATGAAGCTTTAACAATGACTACAGAAAGCTCTATTTGTATATACGGAACGGTTTGCTTTTTTTCTCTTTTATTTTATCTTAAAAAATTAGATAAACAAACTCCCAGAAGGAAAGACGGCCCCTGGTGGTGTAGAACTCGTCGCTGATTTTTGGACTTTAATACACGGAGCACCGCCCGGTGGGATTGACAATGTCTTAAACGTTGAGGCAAATCCTGATGTTAAACTGGACAATCGTCATTTATGCATTAGAGGAGAAAATTGTTCAGCAATTCTTCGAATACGAGCGGCCGTAACGCGTGCAGTTAGAGAGCATTTTCATTCGCGTAAATATGTTGAAGTATGCCCTCCAACACTTGTTCAAACGCAGGTTTATTTAAAATTCTTTTTAGACTTTAAATGCCAAATTTAAGGTTGAAGGAGGCTCCACACTTTTTTCCTTGGACTTTTTTGGTGAACCGGCTTATTTGACCCAATCATCGCAGCTTTATTTGGAAACATGCATTTCTTCTTTGGGTGATTGTTATTGCATAGCGCAGTCTTATAGAGCGGAAAAATCTCGAACGAGGCGTCATTTGGCTGAATACTCCCATGTTGAGGCTGAATGTCCATTTATTACGTTTGAAGGTTTTTTGGTTTTAAAAAAATTTTAAGTTTTTTTATTTTTTTAGAATTAATGAATAAAATTGAGGATCTTGTTTCTGATGTTGTTGAGAGGGTTTTCAGCGATCCTGAAATTTCTGAATTAATATTGCAACGATGGGAAACGTCAAAGGTTTTTTTTAAAGTTTTTCATTTAAGTAGTATACTGGTTTTATTGAAAGAAGAGGAAGGAATGCTCCGTTATTTTGAGGTCTGCCAATAGGTGATCGAATTTATTCCGTGTTTCAGAATAAATAAATGTGAACTGATATTCGGACTCAGCAAACTCGATAGCCTACTGAAAAATCTAAAAATATCGAAACAGCACTTCCTAATATTTTTACAGGGATCAGTAAACTAAATGATTACCAAAATATCCTTAAACAACTTGAAAAAAATTTTTTAGGAGAAATTTCCTTCATTAAAACGTCCTTTCCTTCGAATGACTTATGCTGATGCAATTGAATGGCTGCGCAAAAACAATGTAAACAACGAAGAAGGGAAACCGTTTGAGTTTGGAGAAGACATTCCAGAGGGTCCTGAACGACAAATGACTGATACAATTGGACAGGTTTTCTTCTAATTTTTTTAAGTTCAAAAAAATATTTTTTTAAAGCCAATCTTGCTGAATCGTTTCCCAGCTGGAATCAAAGCCTTTTACATTTCTCGTTGTGAAGATGAAGAAGAAAGAAAGAAGGATTTGACAGAATCTGTAGATTTATTGATGCCAGGAGTTGGTGAAGTTGTTGGTGGTTCAATGAGGATTTGGAAAGAGGAAGAACTTTTAGAGGCTTTTAAAAGGACTAATATTGACCCGAAACATTATTATTGGTATGTAGACCAAAGGAAGTATGGAGGATGCCCACATGGAGGTTATGGACTTGGATTGGAACGGTTTGTTTGTTGGTTAGCTAATCAACACCATATAAGAGATGTTTGTTTATATCCTCGTTTTATTGGACGATGTGCCCCGTAAATATTTTGTTAATTCATTAAATTATATAGTCGTTATTGTGAGTTTATTTTTGAAATTATTGTCCCAAAAAGACCATGTGTGAGTGTTTAAAAAATTTTTTAATTGTTAGTAAAAAGTGTTGTTATAAAAAATTTTTTAAGATATTGACATTCAAAATCTAGGTTATTTTAAAGTTAAGACTTATAGCTAGTGATCTCACGGTTTATCCGGGCTATTTTTCGACTCGAACCCCGATTCCAGAAATTTTTCCAAAACTCGAGTGACTTTCTTTAATTGGTGACCCCGACTTTTTTCGACCCAACCCCCCCCCCCCCTCAGAAAATTTTGAAAACTAGACTCAATGACATCCCTAATACCTATAGAAATATCTAACAATAAGATAAGATTTATTGACAAGAATTTATTTAAAAAACGCTAAATATAAAAAATAGCACAATCAATATATTTTTTGAATTAAGATTAATAGTAAGGGCTGCATGTGAAAAAACAAAACAAATTAAACTTAAAAATAAGAAATTAAATAAAAAGATTTTCCACTCCAAAATTAAAAAGAGCGCGATTAATATAAATTTTGTTTTAAAAGAAATTTTCGTTGGGCAAGGTCTCAAAAATAAGAAAAAAATTTTAAACATCCTTCCAAAAATTTTAAATTCCTTGCTCAATGAGGCATAAAAATACTCGTAAAAAATATGAAATACAAAATTTAGAAAAATAGGAAAGGCTTTCAATATATTAAAAATAAGAAATTAGAGTAAATTATATTATTTTTAGAAAAATTTTCCATAGGGTTTACTTTTGTTATCCACTGTTGTTGTTGTAGCTGGATCATCTCCTTCGGGTGACATACAACATTTAACCTCTTTAGTTTTTCCAACATTAATTGCTTGTACCACAGTTTTGAGTATATCATTTTGACTTGGCATTGGTGTTGGAGCAACATATTTCTGTTGTGGTTGTGGAGGTTGTTGGTGTTGTAGTGGTGGTGGAATTTGAGGAGAAGCAACACGAGGTGTTGCTGTTGTAGGTGGTACAAGTGATGGTGGTGGTGTAGTAAAGACAAGAGGAACTTGTTGTGGGAAAGGTGGCGGTGGCGGTAATCTTTGCTGTTGGGGAGTAATCGTTTCTAAAATAAATTTCGCTTTTAAAAATATGGAAAAAAATAACCTGAACTTAAAATTCGACTTTTTACTTCATTTTCTGTTGCATCTCTAGAAGATAAATTGGAAGAATGATGAAGTTGTTGTAGGTTCAATGGAAGCTGGGGAGGTGGCGTTGTTGTTAGCGATGTAAGTATAGGAGGAGGTGGCCTAGAAAAAACAAGTTGACATTGAGAGAAGAGGGAAGGCAGCTTTTTGTGTTTATGTCGAGGAATAATTATCGAATCTTAAAAAAGGGATTGGATTTAAAAAAAAATATTAAAAAAAACCTGGAGTTAAATTTGGACTTTCAGCATCTCTAGAAGTTAATGGGGGACGTGGAGGAGGATGTAGAAATTGTTGTTGTAGTTGTGATGGCGGCGGTGGTAGTCTTTGGCGTTGCGGTAGTTGTGGAAGTCTAGGAGGTGGAGCTGTAAATGATGTTACTATTGTTGTTGTTGCGGGTATAAAAGGAGGTGGTGGTGTGGAAAAACAAAGTGGAACTTGTGAAAAAAGAGAAGGCGGCCTTTTTTGTTGCTGTGGAATAGTTGATGATTCTATTAAAAAAATTTTTTTTGGATTTTAAAATTTAAGTAAAAACCTGAAGCTAAACCTTGACTTCTGCTTATATTTTCTATTTGAGGAGGAGGATAAAGAAATTGTTGTTGTGTTGTTATAGGTGCTGGTAGTTGGTGGTGCTGTGATGGGGGCAGAAGAGGAGCTAAAAATTTTTTTTTGAATTTTTTGTTATTGTAGAATTTTAAGTATTAGTCTAGTTCATTCAATGCTCAAGCTTCTATTGGACTCACAAACTAAACTAGAGCCCCTTTGTTTTTTTACTAACCTCTTATTATTGTTGTGGGTATAGGCGGTGGTGGCCTAGTAAAGACAAGTTGATGTTGACTTTGTGGAAATAAAGTTGGTGGTGATTTTATTTGTTGCTGCTGCTGTGGGCTAATTGACGTGTCTTAAATTTAAAAAATTTCAAAATTAATCAAAATTAAAAAAATACCCGAAATTAAAATAGGACTTTTTCCTTCCTCTCCCATCACTGCTTCTCTACTTGTTGAAGGAAATGATGAGTTATTAGTGCTACACAACATTGGAGGGGGAGCTGGTGGTGGGGGTAGAAAAATACCAGAAGATGAAGAGGATGTACTGCTGATTTCCATTGCTGCTTCTAATTCGTTTGAGACGTTTAATAAATTTTGTTGTTCTTGTAAAAATTGTTGAGGCTGTGATTGTTCTAAATGACTTCCAGATGCTGCTGGGCTTTAATAAAAAAAGATTTTAGCAAAAATACTCAAATTGTTCTAATAAACGCCCTGGGCCCCTGTTTCAATGTGTCTCATTGTGTAAGCTTCTATTAAGGGGTGGGCTTCTATTAGAGATGGGTTTCTACTAGGGAGGGGCTTCTATTAGGAATAAAATATCAAAAAACCTTTTTCCACCAGTTTCAAGTTTCTTTTTCTCCTTCTCTTCTAAATGTTTAGTTAGAGATTCTCTAAAAGTTGCCAATAATTCATCAAATTGTAAATCGCCATATTTCTTCAAATCAACACCGAAAAATGTTAAAATTTGATGTTGTGGTAATCCAAGCATTGCACCAAACTTTCTAAATAATTCTTCATTTGTTGAACAATTCTTCATTGTTGATTCAGATTTCTTTAAAAAATGGGAAAAGTAAACTTGTAAAAATTTTCATCTGCTTTCAACCAACACCCTCAATCTCCCTTCCTACTTACAATGGGATGGGCCAAAAAATGTTCCACCCCTTAAAGTATACCTCCAATTTAGACTGTTTCGGTGTTGGAACAATTTCTTCATTAGTCATTAAAGTATCAGAAGTACAAGGAAACATTTCCTGTTGATGATTCTTTTGTTGTTGGTGGTTATTCCCAGTAGCGGATAAAGAACTTTGATTAGTTCCGGGAGAACCTGGTGGGGTCATTGGACCGTGTAAAGCCTAGAGAAGGTTAATTTTAGTCTAAAAATTTTTAAACAAAAAAACCTGTGAAATAGCAGCTTCAGAAGGAATTAATGAAGGAGGCGGTGGAGGAATAAAAGATGATGAGGAATCCAATAAAGGTGGAGGAGGAAAGGGAGGAGGAAGAGGAGGATTTTCTTCCTCTTCTTTTATTGCTGCAGTTTGTTCTTGTTTAATTAATGTTTCCAATTTTGGATGTAAACGATCAGAAACTGGTTCTACTAAATCTGGCCTGATCTAAAAAAATTTTGTTTAAAGGAAATTATTTTGGGGTTCTGAATTGGTGTATTAAAGTGACTTGGCTCTACACAATGTTGTTTTAGAGTTTAAGATGTTCCCTTATCCAAGGAAAAGGTAGAGGAAGGGGATTAGTAGTTCAAGTTGTTCCCCTGGCAGAATTCAAAAATAGTGTTTTGTGGAAAATTTAAATGTTTCCGGAAGGGTTTTTAAGGAAAATAAATAAACAAACAAACCTCATATTCAGGCGTAATACAAGTATTAAGATCAATTTTTGCCTTCATCGTTAAATAAGATTCAACTTTTCCTCTTAACATTTTATAGGCCAAAATTCTTTCCATTAAATCATCTTTATGTAAAAATGTTTGAACCATACTATTATCATGTTCCTGTCTTGCAAGTTCAATTCTATTTAGAGGCCTATTCGTAACAGAAGACGGAAATGGAGTAACAGGTGGTGGTAATTGTTGACTAGAACATGGGGCATTTCCAGATTCGACATCGCTTGTAGATTCTTAAAATAAAATTCAAATATGCCTGGACCTTCTTCTAATATGCCAGGATGCCCTGACTTTTATTTTTGACAAGAAACCCGAACCGAGAAATTTTTCGGAAACCCGACCGATTTTTTCTTCTTTTTCTTCTCGTAATGCCCCTCGTAACCTCACAAATACAACGATAGTGACCTGGTCCGATACCAGGACTTTTTTGACCCGAGCCCCAATCCCTTTATTAAGGAGATCCCTGAAACTTTTAGCTTAAATGAGTTTCAGGACCTCTCCGCAGAAATTTTAAAAAAATTCTAACCTATTTTAATCAACTTTTCCCGTTTCTTCTTGGTTTTTGGTTTATTTGAAGTATCAAAAGCATCAATTTCATTAAGAATATTATCCAACGGATTAAATTCATTAGCAGCAGCATTATTAATATTAGGGGAATGATTTAAACTGCTATCATTTTCTTCTTTAACATTAATTAATTTGCGTTTTTTGGTTATTCTTTTCGTTGTTTCTTGAACTAAAGATTCTTTTTGAGGCAAATTCTGTTGTTGTTTTTTTGAAGAAACATTTTTTGCAAAGTTGTTGACCTCCAACATTTCTTCTTTTATTTTTATACCAATTTTCTTTCCGGGAGAAGTATTGTTCCTGTCAGCCTATTTTTAAAACAAATTTTTAAATTTTTATTCATTTTAATTAAAAATTGGGTAATTATGGACTATCCTAATCCATTATCTGCAGGAGAAATAGCTAGCTAATTTCAGCTTTACTTAACCCAAAAAATTAGAAACCTTATTTGAAGCCTTCGTCTTAGGTAAAATTCCATTTTTGTCGGTCTGAGAATTCTTATTATTAGTTGCCATATTTAAAGTTGTTAAAGCCTTCTTCTGTGGAGAATTAATCAAATCCGGTGGCATGAGTTGTTTATAGCCAGCAGCAATATTTTAAATTAAAAGTAAAATAATTTTAATTGCATTTTGACTTTAAAAAATTTGCTTAACGAATTTAAACTAAAATTATAAATTTATGCGATAAAAATAAACGGATAAAAGGGAAAAAGTAAAACGAGGAACCGAACAATTCTAGTAACGACATGTCGACTTTTTCTGAAGAAAAACGTTCTGAAAAAACAGTAATTAGGTATTCGCGAATAAGTCGACAATCATTAAAATGCATAACGCTAGAACGTTGTTAATTAGAGCGCGACAAGAGATTTACGAAATCCCGTCCAGGAATTCCAGATTTTAAGCGATTACCGGGATTTTTGGCCGTTTTTATTTTTTTAATTCTTTAAAAAAATTTTTCTTTTATTTTTTAGTTTAAATCAAACTCGGGCAAAATATTGCACCAATTTTGAAAATTTGTTTACATAGATAGTAACAAGTTAAACTCTCAGATTTTATTTATTTTTCTACATTTTTCAAAACTTTCACCAGATCACATCCTTAATTCTTTCTTAAAAATCTTAGAAATCATACCTTTATTTTTTTATTTTCCTCTTAATTTATTATCTTTTTTCCATTTAGATAAAAAAAAAGATGGTTAAATGCTTAACTTTTAATTACTTCTACCGACAAAAATAATGCGTCTTAATTACTGATAAGTGCAATTAATTACCTCTACACTTGTTTTCTAAAATGTCTTGACTTTTCAGCAGTTTATTGATAACAGGTAATTTAAACAAATAATAATCTTTTTATTTTTTGTTATTATAAAAATTAATAATTTTCATATGTTCGTTCCACTTTTTGTTTTTTTTTTAATTTTAAAAATATAAAAGATTTTTCAAAAAATTTTCAAAAGGTTTTTTAAAAAGATTTTGAAAAATTTTCCTTAAATTTTTTCAAAAATTTTTCCTTAAATTTTTTCAAAAGATTCTTTTCTTTATACTACAAGGAAACTTTTCACTTTATTAATCTTAAAAATAAAAAATTGGAACAAACATATGTATTAAAACGTTATCTTTTTAATATTTTGGCCACTCTTTTCTTTATTTTTTAATTAAAAATTTAGGAAAAAAATATTTTTTGTTATTATAAGAATTATTTAATTTTCATATGTTCATTCCACTTTTCTCCTTTTAAAATGAATTGTTATTTTTTGAATATTCTGGTCCCCTTATTATTATTTTTTAATTTTATTAGTGCAGATTATAAGGTTTTAAAGTTTCTTTTAAATAATTTTGAAAATTTTATTTTAGCCTGATTGGACTTCGATTGATTCTCGTCCTGTGCCTCTTTGGTTCGACGATGTAAAATTTGGAATTTTCTCGCATTGGGGAGTGTATTCAGTGCCTGCTTTTGGTTCAGAATGGGTATATTTTTTAAATTATTTAATTTTTGGATTTTCTGTATTTTTTAGCTGACTTTTTTACCAATTAAGTTCTTAAATTTCAGTTTTGGTATTACTGGAAAGGAGCAAAGGATCCAGCATATCAACGCTTTGTGGAATATCATTTTCCAAATGGCACTACATATGCAGATTTTGCCAAAATGGTAATTATTTTTCATAACGTTTCTCAATAATTTGACACTTGTAGTTCACTGCCGAAGATTTTGATGCTCAACAATTTGCTGAAATTATTAAAGCGTCAGGAGCTCGGTATTTTGTGTTGACTTCTAAACATCATGAAGGCTTTACTCTGTGGCCGAGTTCAACCAGTTGGAATTGGAATTCTGTTGATGTTTGTTTAACTATTAAAACAACCAAAAAATTATTTTTAGATTGGTCCTCATCGCGATTTGGTGAACGAATTATCTGTTGCCGTCAGATCTAAAGGTGTTCACTTTGGCTTGTACTTTTCTATGTTTGATTGGTTTCATCCGTTATATTTGAGAGATAAGGAGACAAAAGGATATGAATTTCCGAAGGTTTGTTGAAGATTTTTAAACTCTAAAAGAAAACTTTAGACTGTTTCGATTCCGCAGTTGTGGGAAATTGTTAACAATTATCATCCTGAAGTTATTTGGAGTGATGGAGTAAAGTTTTAATTTTTATTTTTGCTACTATTAACTTTTTGAAGGATTGGGAACAAACAGATGAATACTGGCATTCAAAAGAATTTCTTGCTTGGCTTTATAATAAAAGGTCTATTTTTGACTCTGATTCTGGAACCAGAGTTATCGACTGAAAAATTTAATTTGTAGTCCTGTGAAAGATGTTGTCGCTGTAAATGACAGATGGGGAAAAGGAATGGCCGGACATCATGGCGGTTTTATGACGTATGCTGATCATTACGGTTATTGTTTTTTTATTAAATTTGTTTGACAATTTCTTCAGATCCTGGGCATCTGCAACCACGAAAATGGGAAAATTGCATGACTGTAATTTCTTTATAATTTAATTTTAATGCTGTTAATTTATAGCTCGATAAGCGTTCTTGGGGATATCGTCGAGATATGAAGGTTTTGTCTAATAAATACATTTAAAATTCTTTTTTCCCAGCCCTCAGATGTCCATTCTTTAAATGATTTAATCACACAACTTGCCCGTACAATTTCTTGTGGTGGAAATTTGTTGTTAAACGTTGGCCCAACATCTCACGGACAAATCGTCCCAATTTTTGAGGAACGTCTCAGACAATTAGGTCAATGGATTGGAATTAATCAGGAAGCTATTTATGGAAGTAAACCTTGGATACATCAAAGCGATGGAGATTATATTTGGTTTTGATATTTTTTGAAATTTTTGAAAATTTTTTTTAATTTTTAGGTATACAAGTAAAGTTTTGGACAATTCTGGTATGGATCCTCACAGACTTTACAATCAACAACATATGCATAACACTGTATACTTTTAATTTTACTAAAATTTTTAGAAATTATTTCAAATTTTTAGGTAATTTATGCTTTTGTTCTTCGTATTCCTCGTTTAGGTCGTTTTCAATTGGATTCGGTTAAGATTACTGACAAGGTTTATACCGAAAAATTCTCTAAATTATTTTTTATTACTTCTGTAGACTAGAGTTTCAATTCTGGGTACTTCAATAAAAGTGCCATACAAAAAGACAGCACCAACTTTATGGGTAGATTTGAGCCGAATTGAATGGCAAGACCTTCCGAGTGTTGAAGCTATTGTTTTAAAAATTGAATATGCTGCGACTTCTAACGTTTTTTTTAATTATTTTTTCTTTTCTAATTTTTAAAGATTAAAAATTAGAAGCAATTTATTTTTTTACTATTTTTGTATTTAATTATTCACACACACATTTTTAAGGCCCAACCGTTCATTGATCTCGTGCACAATAACAACACAAATTCCGCGCGCAGTAAAAGGATTAACACGAGTCGTTCTTCTCTTTCATCTTCCTCCTCCTCTACATCTGATGAAGAGAATGATGATGATGTTGAGAGAGAGCCAAATTTAGCATCAATTGTTGGTGAGCGAGATTGGGGAACAGAGTTTTGAGAAGTGACTGGCTGACTGGAAAGAGAGTGAAAGATTAAAAATTGAGAGTATTTTACAATAAATTTTATTTATAGAAAAAGTTTTTTTTAATGATTAGGGGAAGGAAGCGGTTTTTATTTAACATAATGTTTAATAGAAAACTGGCCGCCTCCTCCTACTTTGCATTTAAAATCGCATTTATATTATTTTAATCGTAAATTGATTTTTTAAAATTTGACTAGAAAAGACTTTGATAAAATTTTATTAGATTTTTTAAAATTCTGTTTAACAAAAAATGTTTGAAGACATTTTTTTATTTGAATTTATTTTTTTTATTTTTTTTAAATTTTGTTGTTGTTGTGACAGCAAGGGAGACGATGAGTAATAATTAATTAAAATTTTTTTGTTTATTAGATCAATAATTTTGTACTTTTTTACTGATTGAAAGTCTTGCTTTTTCTTCAAAAAATTATGAAGGCAATGACTGCTTTCATTTTTCAACGAGAAAAACCTTCAAAATCACAACATTACACAAAATCTGCTTCTCCAAGTACTACTGGCATTATTTTAAATAAACAACATCAACAACATAAATGTCATCAAAAGGAGAAGAAAGCAACTCAAAAAACTTCACTTATTTCAAAACAAATGCAACAAATACATCCAAGTCCATTAGTTTGTTTTTTTAATTTATTAATCGAAATTTTATTTATTTTTCCAGTCCAAAAATATTAGACGTGCACGTATAATTAGACGTAAAACAACTACTGTTTATTGTGATACACTTAAACGACTTAAAGATGAAGATGCTGTTCTTATAAATCAAATTTTGATTATTCGACTTAGGCCAAGGTATTAATTTGTATTATAATTTTAAATTACATTTGTGATTATTTTGATGAGGTTCTGTTTTCGACCTTTTACTAGTTGGGATTCGTGGTCGGTAAAGCCGCATTCTCGGGATCTCACAACTGAATTTTTTAACATGTCGTACGGGATGGGTACGGACGGGACGGTATTAGTCTCGACAATCCCGTTTGACGTTTATAACACGGAATTTCTGGACGGGATCTTTTAGAATCCGTACGGGATCTTTTATCTAACAATAAGCTCATCTAACCATGCCAACCTCGAGTTTTGCTATTTTTGACGCTGAGAATACCTCAAAGAATGACCAATATTAAAAATTTGCCTAACAATAAGCTCATCTAACATATAAATTTTATTTTTAGAAATGAAGCGACTGAATTTGAATGTTCATGTGTAAATAATTCAAATATTGATTCGATTCCTTCAGTGGATTTTGCGTAATATTTCTTTAAATTTTCTATAAATCTAAAAATATTTTTTGATTTAAAGATACCCTCCAATGGGTTCGAATGCTTCTAATTTTCCTCCTCAACTATTTTACCCTGATTTTATGAAAGGCACAGTTCAAAGAAGAGAGGAAAGAGAAACTTATCAAGTTGTGCTTACAAACGACAAGGCAGAGCGGTTTGAATTATTTTTTATTTTTTTTATAAAAAATTTTTTAAGTACATTTGCTTTTTGCTTCAAATTCCCTACATTACCTCAACATAGTTCAATAATTTCAACAGATAGTGGTATCAGTACATTGGACAACAGAATATTTACAGGTTTATTTTTTAAAAATTAACCTGCCAAACTCCAATAATTTGCAGGTCTTTCTGTTCTTGTTCTAATTTCTCCATATCCCAATGAAGGCTATTTTAGTGAATTAGCTGCTGATTTGGTATTGGCCTTTCAAAGAGATAATGCTAGATTATTGTCAATGTGCAGAGATTTGCTTCAATTAAGACTTACAACATCAGGTTTCTTTGTATTATTTTCTTACAATTATAGTTGGTTTTCAGAATCTTTTGATGCAAAAGCAAAATACATTGTTAGAGATGAATATGGACGCCAGCAATGGACACGTTCACATATGAGTACTATTCTCAAAAAAATTGGCATGGAAAATGCTCTTTTTATTTTTTTGAATATGTTGGCAGAAAGGCGAATTATTATTACAGGATCAAATGTAAATTTTTCTAATATATTTTTAAATGATTATTTCTTCGAATTTAAAGGTCACTGATGTTTCACAAACTGTACATGCATTAGTTCGTCTGTTGGCTCCACTTGAATGGCCTCATGGACTTATTCCTATTTTACCAGATTCTCAAATTGAATATTGCCAAAATCCAACCCCTTATATTTATGGATTATTGAGGTTATTCTTTTTAAACTTAAAAATTGGTCACGTTGAATAGAGCTCTCCAGGACCGAAAATTTATCCAAGGCTTAAGACCATTACACTGCTGGCCAAGACTCTTGGTCTTGAGTCTTGACTCAAGACATGTACCCCAAGTCTCAAGGACCCCAAAACTCAAAACCAAGATCGAAAAACCCCCAAGAAAAGTCATGAGTCACTGTTTTTCTAAAAAGGACTTCATTCTTAATTTTTCTAACTTCTTCTTCAATAGATACAACCTTAGCCGAATCTCTGAATTAATTGTTCCACAAAATGATTCATCTTTCTCACCAGATGACAATACATTAAATGATGATATTATATTATTTGATGTAGAAATGGGAATAATTGTTCCTCCAATTTCTAGACCAAAAAATAAACAAAAAATTGGATTAAAAGCTTTGTTAGAACAAACAGAATTAATTGGATTTCCACGTGCTGCTGTTTGTGAACTTCTTGGAGCATTAAAATCTTGTATTCCAATTAAAGATGCAGAAAAGGCTGATTATAAAATTGAAAAGGTTAAAATATTTTTTGAAAATATTTTTTCAAAATTTTATTCTTTAGAGAATTATGATTTTTTATGCAAAATTATTTGGTCATTATCGCTCTTTTGGACAAGATATTTTAACTGCTAGAAATCGAAAATTATTTGCTAGAGCACATCCGTGTTCAGAAACTCGTCTATTTTTGAATTGGTTTATTGAAAATGGAATTTTACAATATTTTATTTCAATACAAGAGGTTTGATTTTTTTATAAAAAAATTTTTTTGAGAGGAATTTTGATGGGGAAAAATTTTTCTGCATTAGTTTTTAAGGGTTGGTCCCCGACTACACCTCCACCCGACGATGATTTTAGGCCATTCCCCGACATGTTATTTCTCGAAAATGTTCTCCTCACGGATCGGGGACCAACACTAGTTTTTTGAAAGCTCTATTTTTCTATAACCAAAAATTTTTTAAATCTTTATAGACAGAAAATGATGGATGTTGTGGATTAAAATTTCGTTTTCAAAAAGTATTAAAGAAATATGCTCCTCCTGCTAGAATTAATTTGGAAGGAAAAAAACGAAAAGCTGCAAAATCACTTATTTGGAAGGCATTAAATCATTGAAAAAAATTATTTTTTTCTAACATTTTATTCAGAAGGTTTTCTTTTTAATTATATAAGAAGCATAATCTTATTTAAACGTTTTTTGAATATTTGTATGTGATTCAGACCAGTTCGTCTTTCCAAAAATATTTTTTTTAAATTTTAATTTAAAAACGCATAATTTTTAATTAGTCGATTTATATAAATTTTGTATTCTTATACGAATTAAATAAATGCTTTAATTTTTTTAATGATTATATTTGATTAGTTTTTAACTTTTTATATATTTTAAAATGTTTTTTTTCTTTTTTAATTTTTGCAGGGTCAACCCTGAAGACCTACAAAGTTTGAGAGAGAATTTAGAGGGGATTTAGAGGGATAAATACCCAGCTCTATACGTATTGTGAATGTGTACTCTGGTTGAGTAGAGATCTCTATCCTCTTCAATCACACCAAATCCCTCTACATTCCCTTTTGATATTCCCTTTCAAAAGTTGTAGGTCTTCGGGAGTGGACTCATTTTTGCTTTCTTTTAGAGCCATATATTCCGACAAATTAATGGATCAATTAATTAATTTACAAAACAAATTTACAACCAATTTTTATTTAAAATTTATTTCTTCAGCTTTTGGACTTTGGGGAATTTACAAATTTATGGTTTACCTCTACAATGCTCGTCATTGCAAATTTAATTTAAAAGACAAAACTGTTGTTATAATTGGTGCTAGTTCTGGTATTGGAAGGGCAATGGCTTTTGAATTTTATAAGAAGGTTTTTTTCATTTTTTGAATGATTCGGTATGGTTGGGTTGGGCCTTCTTTTATCTTATAATTTTTCTTTTAACGAGTTCGAAAATTTAATGACAATAGTTGTGTCATTTTTAGACTGTGTGATGCAGCAACATGCCTGTTTCTAGATAAGTCTGACAATAAGATTCTTGGTCTTGAAAAATGTAAGACTTTCTTGGGGTTTCTCACATCAGTGTTTAGTCTTGTATTTGAGGTGTGGTCTTGAAATTTTCGATTTTGGCCATCTTCATCGGTCTCTTTATTCTAAAAAATTGGGGATCTTCAATTACACTTCCTCCAGTCTATCGTTCCGTTCACAATTAAGGCATATTTCAGGGTGCAAAATTAGTTCTTGTTGCTCGAAGTGTTGACAAATTAGAATTACTTTGTAAAGAACTTGAAGACCAAAAACAACAATTTAATAATTTCCATAAACCAACTTTTTATCAATTAGATATTGCTGAATTTGTTAATTTAGAAGAAGAGAATTACAAAAATAAAATTTTGGAATTACTCGACCATTCAATTGATGATAGAAAAACTGTTGATGTTTTAGTTTGTTCTGCTGGACTTTCAAATAGAGGATCTATTGAGAAAACAAAAATTGATATCTTTCGAGAATTAATGGAGGTTTATTTTTATTTTTTTAAATATTAGAGTAATTATGGGGTCAACTCTGAAGACCCACAACTTTCGAAAGGGAATATTATGGGATTAAAGTGGTAAAGTCCCAACTCTGTTAAGATGAGTACCCAGTTCTGTATTATATAACCACACCAAATCCATTGATGTCTCCTTAATCCATCCGACTCTCTTGATATTCCCTCTTGTTCTTTATTAAACGTCGTAGGTCTTCAGAGTCAATAGGCATTGAGCGTGTAAGTCTTAAGGGGTGTACTCATTTCTATTTTCTAAATTTTTTTTGATAAGATTAAAATTATAGGTCAACTTTTTTGGATTTATTTACATCATCAAAACTCTTTTAAATTTTATTCCGGATGATGGAGCAATCATCAACATTAATAGTATTCAAGGACGGGGTAAAACATTCTTTTGATATTAAATTTAAAACGTTTTTTAAACTTTTAGTTGCTCTTCCTTATAGAGCTCCCTATTCTTGTTCTAAACATGCTTCTTTGGCATTTTTTGATAGTTTGAGGGGAGAAGAAAGGCCGAACTTGCATATTTTGAATGTTAATGCTGGATATGTTAATGTGAGGTTTTTTTTATTAATTTAATCAGGGACTGTCTCTTTAGCTTTTGATTGTTGTGGAAATTTTTTTTATTAAACTAACCGTCCATTCGTGCTATTTTTAAGATAACCTCTAGAAAACACTTCAAATCCCAAATAATTCAATCAGACAGGCTTTGGTTCTCGTGCTTTGAATGTTGATGGAAAACCAATGGGATTTGAAGATCACAATCAATTAAAAGGAATTAGTCCAGAAGAAGCAGCCAAAAGAATTATTTCTTCGTTGGAAAAACGTGAAAAAGAATTAGTATTAGCTCCATTCAAAATTCGACTTTTGGTTATGCTTAGATGGTTATCTCCTAGCTTGACATGGTGGCTACTGACTAAAAAAGCTCAAGCAGATAAGAAGATAGAGGAGAAAGAAATGGCTAATAAACGAGAGGATTAATATTTATTTTTGTTATTTTTTTATTTTTACTATGGAATCTCTATATAACGACGTTTATTTGGTCAGCATTTCTGTCCCAAAGTCTATTTTACTCTAAAACGGCTAAAACAATGTCAGTGTATAGAGATTCCATTTATTGAAATTCTTGCTCTATCTTTTATTTTTTTTATTTTACATTTAATAGAACAAATTTCAATTAAAAACTAGAAGTCCACAAATCGGTTTTAAAACCGCTATATCTTTCTACTATTTAAGAATATTTGTTTCAGAATTCAAAAATCTGCGCTATTTGGTTAGATGCATTGATTTGCTTGCTTTGAATGGTTGATCTTTTGATAGGTTGTTTTTATGTTTAAAAGTTTTTCAGTTACTTAATTTTCAGCTTTAAGAGAGTGTCCAGAAGCTGTAAAAAATTTTTAAAGAGGTTATCATTAATTGTTGTTATGGTTTCAAGATTAGATTATTTTTTAGACCGGTGAATTGTTGCGGGAAGGACGTCCATTTGATGAGAATGCTTTAGAAGAACAAGAATCAGCAGAAAAAATGACTGAAGAACTCTTTTAACTGCTTTTAACAATGCTTTCCAATCTTCCGGTTGGAAATTAATTAGGTTTGGAATTTAATTGATTGGTTTGATTATTTGGTTTCCACAATTTTTCGTTTATTAATTCAAGTTTTACCCCTTTTTAAAACTTACTAATTTAAAAAATCCCCGTTAGTATCAATGTCTAAATCTCCGTTCAGTTGTTTCCCGTGAGTGTAGGGGTTTTGTTTAAAATCGCCCCAATTTTTTCTGGGTTTTTTTTTCAAAATCTGTTTAAATTTTCTCTAAAATGGACTAAAAAGAAAATGGGGTTAAATAGGGTTTTTTCCCAAAATTTTTTTTGGAAAATCCTTCGTGGACAATCTCTCTCTTTGCAATGTCTGTAACATTGTCTCCTGTCTCGTCTGTAACAATGCTTTTAACAATGCTTTTCTAATTACAAAATTTTATTTTTTCTAGTCAAAGAAAATGCCTTGTATTTTTGCAATGTTTGATTTTGGTCAACGTTATCCAAAAAGATGTTCTGGACGAGATGTTCTTTATTTTGATGTTCTTTAAAAAGATGTTCTTTATTTTTAATTTCGGTTTTTTTTTTAATTTTTATTTTCCTTCTCCTTTGCGTGTTTTTATTTTTTTGTTGAAAATTATTTTTTTTTTGCACAAATTTTTGAATAATCTTTTTTTTTAATTTTTTAGATAAAAATGATGCCAACAACAAAAAAAAATTAATTTAATAAATAAAAATGTTCAACAACAACAACACCAATAAATCAACACCTTTAAAACGCAAAAAATTAACAGAGACGATGAAGAATTTTTGTCTCCAGTGAAGGGAAGAGCAAAAAATGGTTTATTTTTTTATTTTAAATTTTTTATTAGTTATTTTTTGTGTAGCTTCTGGGGTTTAAAAGACTTTGTTTACAAGTTTTGCCCAGAAAGGTTTAAGCTTGAGGTTAAGAAGTGAGGTGTTAATCTAAAAATATGACCCTAATTTATCGTTAGCTTCAAGCTTCCCATCTGTTTTTTTAAAAATTGGACTGTTACTAGGAATAAAGTTGTGGGGCTAAAATGGGGTAACCCCCTCTCCTCTAATACATTTTTCCAAATAAATTTTATTTTTAAAATTTTGTAGAAAACGATGCTGAAGACGAAGAAGAAGAGGAATTTGATGAAGACGACAAAAATGAAGAAATTGAAGATGATGAGGAAGAAAAATTGAAGGAAGAAGAGAACAACCACCAACAACAAAATGAAGGTAACTTTGAAAGTTTAGGAATTAAAAGGGGAAATGAAGAAGAGTTCGAAGAAGCAGTGTTCGAGACTTCGATCTGAACTTAACCAAGACGGCCAATTGTCCCCTACTCCTTTAAGCCTTTTAACACCTTTAGGCCAACTGTCCCTTTTACACCTCTAAGGTCAACTGTCCCCCCACTCATTTAAAGAAGTGGAAAAGTTACGCTAACTGTCCATCTTCTCTTGTTTTTCCATTATCACTCTTTAATTATTGATTTTCTTCTCTGACCATTGTTTAGACAAGCAAAATTATGAAGTGGTTAGAGAAGTCGGATTTTTATTTTTTCTTCACCTTACCGTGGGGAAAAATAAAGTTGACTTCTCTAACCAGTACACGATTTTGTTGTCTAAGTAATGGTCAGAGAAGAAAATCGATAATAGAAGAGGGATAATGGAAAAACATGAGAGACGTTAGTTTTTGCTTTTAATAGAGAAAAAGGTTATTGATTTGTTTGTGTCTCTTGTTCATTCAATAACCTTTTTTGTTTACTCTTTTTGAAAAACATTTTGTGGACAGAGTCCAAAGATGAACATTATTAATTTATTCTAATAACAATTTATTTTTTTTAGTGAACACAATTCAAAAATTGATGAAGAATTATTTCATCAAAATTCTTCAACAACAACAACAATTTCTTCATCAACAAACAAATTTTTATTTCAACGCCTGATGAATCATTCATTTCTCCATTAAGACAACAATGGAAAAGATTCTTGTCTTCTCCTTCAAATTCTTCAAGTGTCAACAAAAATTGCTTAAAAACGCCTTCACCAGCCCGAATGATGGAACAATCCTTGGGAATTTGTTGCTGATGACTCCAGGTTTTGTTTTTTTGATTATCTTAGTGGTCTCTTCTGGGGATGGAGTGTCTTTTTGTAAGCTTGTAAAAGAGAGCTTTTTCACTGTCAAGCATAGATCCCTTGTCTCAATTCTGTCTGTTGATGGTGTATCAGGTTATTAAAAGTCCATGTTCTCTCTGTCCACCGATCTTTTCCATTTGCTGACACAACAAATGAGGTGTGAGGCTTATAAGTGAACGGGGTGTTCTAGGAGCGTTTTTATGCCAATAAAAACTTTATTTTAAATGAATTTTTTCCTTTTATAGAAACTGCGCACAAAGGACATCAAGAAGGAAACTAAGCAAAGGCTGGACAACATTATGTAGCACCCCTGCAACAACTCCACACCTGCAAGAGAAAAAGAAAAGGGGGGGGGGGTTATCCTTGAATGGGGGGGGTGGTATTTGCGGACAAAACTTGTCGGTTTTTGACATTTTTAAATTTTTTAAAATATTTTTAAGGCTGCTCTTCATGGTGGTTGGTTGGCTGGCCTTTGTGGCCCCTCATCGGTGACCGCCTTTGGGGGCCCCAATGGTATTGCTCTTCTGGTGGCGCCTTTGTGGCCCCTCATCGGTGACCGCCTTTGGGGGCCCCAATGGTATTGCTCTTCTGGTGGCGCCTTTGTGGCCCCTCATCGGTGACCGCCTTTGGGGGCCCCAATGGTATTGCTCTTCTGGTGGCGCCTTTGTGGCCCCTCATCGGTGACCGCCTTTGGGGGCCCCAATGGTATTGCTCTTCTGGTGGCGCCTTTGTGGCCCCTCATCGGTGACCGCCTTTGGGGGCCCCAATGGTATTGCTCTTCATGATGCAAGTGGACGTCGTGGCAACAAGTAGTGTTTGTTATATTTTCTAAACATCCGCAAGTTTTGTCCGCAAATAAGTCCACTTAAATCCCTGGCTTGTATCTGGAGAGGGAAGGGGTTTTTAAGCATTTTTAGGACTTGGCATTAACACAATGCAGTTTTGTCGATGATGAACCCGCTCGGCTTCCATCCTGAACGTCTGTGGATTTGATTACAAATTATAAATTGCAGTTTTAGGTTTTGTTTGGTTTATTCTGATGAAATAAAATTCCATTTTTTAGGAAACCTGTTTTGCTTGTCAAATGAAGTTGTAAAAATTACTTTGTTAATCTGCCTGGTGATGGAGGTTTTTTAAATTACTTTTTGTCCAAACTCGCGGAGTAATTTTTTTTATTTATTTTTTGGGTAACTTTTGGGGTTTTAGGACTGTCTCTTTAAATTTTGTTTTGTTTGAAGGTTTTGAAGGACCGGCCAAAATCTGTAGGATTTTATTAAAATGATGGATTTTATTAAGATGATTTTATTAAAATGATAAAAAAGCTATCGGAATGCCAAAAAGATACAAAAGAAATATTTGTTCAAAGACATTTTTTGGGTTAAACTTTGGGGACAGAGTCAAAAATAGATCTCAATTAATTCCAAAATATTTTTTAGTCAACAAACACTTGTGACGAATTCTTCCGTCCTTCTGGTCCAACAACAAGTTCTTCGTCTACAAACAAATTTCTATTTCAACGCCCTCCACTTGATGAATCATTCATTTCTCCGTTAAAACAACAATGGAAAGGCTTCCTGTCTTCTCCTTCAAACGTCAACAAAAATGGTTTAAAAACACTTTCACCAGCTCGGATGATGAAACAAGCTGTTATCTGCAAAAATATTGGGAATTTGTTGCTGATGACTCCAGGTTTTTATTTTTTTAAGGTTCTTTTGAGGGGGTCTCTTTATTGTGAAAACCTTTATTTCTTTCAATAAGACCCACAAGTATGTCCCAGAAGTGCTGGGCAAACTTTGGTCCAGTTATTTCCTTAGAGGCAGTGTTTATTATTCCTAGGCGCCTTTTCTCTCGACGTACAGCCCTCCGCCTACTCAAATGCTATACTTTGAATAATACCTTTAACCTATTTTTAGTTTCAGCCTTACATCTCATGAATGTATAAGGGGGTTAATCAGAATTCGACCAACCTTTTTTTTTCTCAGTTCGGTTCCATCCATCTTCCACCTACTTTTTAAAATATGTGGTTGTAAGAATAAGGTTATAGTCATTCCTGGTTTAGTTCACTATCCAATTTTCCAAACAAAAATTTTATTTTTTTAATTTTGTAGAAAAAGATTCTGACGAGGAGGAAGAAGACGAAGAATTTGATGAAGAGGGCAAAAATGAAGAAGAAATTGAAGACGATGAGGAGGAAGAAGAATTGAAAGAAGAAGAGAACAATACAAAAACGACTTCAATCAAAAAATATCCAACAAAAAAGAGAACAACAACAACTAGAAAACAAAATGGGGGCAACTTTGTGAAATTAAATATGCGTCATCGCAAGTTTGCTCCAAGCAGTAAGTTTAGAATTAAAAAGAAATGGAAAAGGAAATTTAAGAATTAAATTCAATTTTGTGTGTTGTCTTCAAGTCACTCGTCTGCACGGTTGTGTTTGTTTTAGGGTCTTAACTTTTTTGAATTTTTTTCGAAATCTCATGATTTATATATCAATCGAAAGCCCTGGGTTTACTGATCATTATTAAACTAATAAAACTAATGAAATCTTTTCAATAATAATAATAAAATAATAATAATAAAATCCTTTCAATCCTTAAAGAGTTATGGGCTGATTATACGTTGTGATCCGAAAAGACTTCAACTGTGCAGACTTGTGCTCCTTTTTTTTAAATATTCTTTATTAAAATATTGATTATATTAATCCTCTTTTATTCTTTCCAAACAAATCTCTCTAAACTTGTATTTCTCTTTATTTTTAAATCTGGGTCAATCATCAATGCACAAGTGTACACAAAACTCATCCATGTATTAATGTATTAAATTGTGCATTTTCCGGAACGATATTTTATTTCATAGTTATACATCCGGAACATATTTATTTCAGTTATACTTTTCCGGAAAGACTAATATACATTTTCCGGAAGGATTTTTATTTTACAGTTATACTTTTTCCGGAACGTATTTTAGCGTTTTCTTTTCCGGAAAATACACAACATAATTTATTCTTTTCCTGAACAATTACTTATGTATTTTCCGTAACAATTTATTATATATTTTCCGGAAACATTTCAGTAATATTTTGTATTTTACAGCAATATATTTAAAGCTCCTTGTCATTTTTATTTGCTGAATATATGCAACTGGTAAATTTAAAAATTTCATTTCATTTTTCAATTATAAATAGCTTGTTTTTGCTTTGTTTGCTTTATTGGCTTTTCTAGGGATTAAAGAACGTTTATTTAACATTGAAACTCCTTGAACATCTTTCAAATTTGCACAAAAAGAGGGCTGTAATTGCAAATGGATTTTTTGAATTTTAAAAATTTTTAAAAAATAAATTATCGATTAGTATTGATTTTATCGATTGATATCGATTTTTTGTATTATAAAAATTTTTTAGAAATAAATTATCGATTAGTATTGATTTTATCGATTTTTGAAAATACAAAATTTTACAAATTTTGAATATCGATTGATATTGATTTTATCGATTAGTATCGAATTTTTGGAAATTTAAAATTTTTAAAAAATAAATTATCGATTAGTATTGATTTTATCGATTAGTAGCGATTTTTTGAAAGTTCAAAATTTTAATAACTTTTGGAATACCCATTTTATCGATTGATATTGACTTTATCGATTAGTATCAATTTTTTAAAATACAAAATTTTACAAATTTTGGAATATCGATTTTATCGATCGATTAGTATCAAATTTTTGAAAAGGCAACATCTGACAAGTTTTGGATTATCGATTTTATCGATTGATATTGAATTATTTATTTTTTATACTTTTCCATATGCCTCTCAAATTGTAGCACTGAACCGACCATAAAATTCGGAATTTATTTTTTTCTCTAACTAAACTATTTCTTTTACATATTTCTCTAACTTTGGGGATAAAATTTCATTTATTTGCATTACGCCAGAAGTGCAAAATTTTAAATGTTGAAATAAGTCAGACTCAAATGTCCGATACTCAAACATCCTTTTCAAAATTGTAGAATAAAATGTCATTTTTTGGCGTCAAGATACACTACGCCAAAATTAGCAAATTTTTAAATATTATACAGATCTCAAATTACTGATAAACACCGTTTCCCGTTTCTTACATTAAAACTACTATTATCTTCTTGTTATCAATTAAACAGGAATAATCGTAATACAAATATAGTAATTTATTCATAATCAATGAAAATACATAAATATTTAATGTGTTTCAATATTCAAGATCGATAATGATGGCCCAATAAAAATCGGAAACACAATCTTACGAACTTAACATCTGATAACTCTCTAAGGACTATCAGTCCGCCAGGAAAAAGAATCAGGACACACATAGCTATCGATTGATATAAAAATCATGAGAGAAGTAAAGTTTCTAAAAAGTTATAACTCAACAAAGACAGGAAATCTCGATTTTCCGAATTATTAGCTTATAATTTCTTAAAGAATGATCGGATCTTATCAGTCCCATTGAGAAGTAGAATCAGTAAATCGAGAACTTTCGATTGATACATAAATTATGAAAAAAGATTGAAGTTAAAAAGTTATGGCCCAAAAAATATAGATCACGATTGTCCGCACTTATTATCAGCTGCACCTCCAACACGTTCATAAATTTCTTCTTGAGCAATTCGTTGTGAACATACTTGAGCCTGTAGAACAACCACCAATGTAAGGCTTATGAAAGGAACAGCCAAAGTCTAAAAATTTCATCTTTATTTCAAAACCTAGTAAAAATATACCTGAAATTCACTCCAAAACGCAACTTTAAATATTCCTTCAGCTAAAACTTCAACTTTAATTTCTGGTCTTTTATTTCTGTTCAAAGTTAACAACATTGAACGTTCATCCATTTTTTCTATCCCTCCAAAACCAAAAGAATTAGCCAATGCTATCAAAAATTGTCTATCTAATAAAGTGCTCAATATAAATAATCCAACAGTTGTAGCCGCAGCAGGTAATGTTTGTTCTGTTGAATGTACTTGTTCAAGAACTAGTGGGTTTTGACGTGTTACTTCAACCACAATCTTAATAAAAATAAGATTTTAGATTTCTGTTAAAAATAAACTTGTGGATCAAAATGATGATGATATGTTAAAATTGAATAAATGGCTAAAACAAGAGCATGGATTCCAAGAATGGCAAAAAATAGAGGTCTTGTTTGTGTTGGTGAAGGAGTTAATAGAGCACAATGAGGAGATACAAGTGTTGCTGGATTAGTTGAAGATAAAATTGGAGGAATAACAACAAAAATTGATACTAACCACTAAAAATTAAATTTAAAATAATTAATTAAAAAAATATTACCTGTAAAACAACCAAAAAGATTGCAATAGCTCTTTTAAATTTATTTCTACGAATATAGAGAAGTGAACCAGCCATTCTTTCAAGGGCTAAACATGCTCCAGCCATATAAGTAGCGAATATTGAAACATTTAAAAGTGTTCGGATTGCTTTAAAATTAAAAAAATTATTCAGAAATCAAGAAAATAAGCGTACCTAAACAGTCAATGAACGAAAAACTAAGCCAATAACAATGAGAAGATGGTACACGAATTAGAGGCACATGCAAATTATAGAGAGAAGATAAAGCAACACCTACGGGATTTAATAAAGAATTAAAATTTTAAGGATTACTTACCAACATTAGCAAGTAACAAAGCAACACATAAATTAAGCATCATTAAAAGTGAACTAATAGGTAATTGAATTGGTTGTTTAGTACATAACTGTAACATTCCAAAAGCTAATGCTATTAATGAAATAAAGGCTCCCAAAGTTTGTGCCACATAAAACAATCGAAGAATTGAAGGTGAATTTTTGTATAAATGGCGAATTATTGCACAAATTGGTGTAGAATTTAGTGAAGATGTTGAAAGTATTTTTGACATTTTTTGGGTTCTGATAAAAGTATTTTTGTTTTTAAATGATTTGTTGCAATCAGTAAAATAAAATAAGCACAATTGGGTTAAACCAATAATTGAATAATAAAAATAGAGCGCTAACAAATTAAACAGTTAATTTTTGTAGGGCAGCGGGGGGTTGTCAGCAATCTCCAATTAATAAATTTGTACAAAAAGGAATTGTGTTGTTCTTTAAGGTGTTGTCATTTTGTGAACATATACTTCCAAACTGTGCCTCAAAAATGAAAATTATTTCATACCATATCCTCGCATTTCCAAAAAGTTCACTTCATTAGAGTCATTAAAATTGGATCACGGCAATAAAAAGCCTATAAAAAAGATTAATATTTAAAAAAGAATCACTTAAAGCAAACCTCTAAAAAAGCAATTAAGCGGAAGAAACAACACAA